>CAKLNU010001002.1:0-1200000 GCA_922788865.1 Poeciliopsis turneri
ATATCCATATGTATATGGATATAATGTATATGTATATATGTATATATATACATAAGTATATGAATATACATATGCATAGGGATATGTATGTCCATATGTATATCTATATACATATGTATATCCCAATGTATATGTATATACATATAGCTATGTATATGTATATACATAGCTATATCCCTATGTATATCCATATAAAAGTATATGGGCATATTTGTATATCCATATACCCGACTTGCCAGACAACGGCACCCAATTACCCTCCTAAGTTCCCTGACTGGCATGTGGGCAACACGGGCCACTGTGACAACCCTGTGCAATAAACTAATGTGTTGTATTCAGTGGTTGGTTTTAGAACCGGTTTCCTGTGTAACTTTATATAAGGGCTGTGGACTGCCTTGCATACAAAAGTCAAAAATCTTAAAATAGTTGAATTTATTGATTGTTTTTATGACTTTGGCCCAATAGAACTTTTTGTAGTGATTTTCTTTGCTTTTTGTGCCTTGCCTACAAGGGCCTAAGCCATTCTTAAATATGTTGGATGCATTGTTAATATCTGAAGATGTTCTTCATAGCTTTCGCTGGCTCACTCTAATTCCCACAGCCTCCATCCCACCCAGCGATCCAAAGTTCCACGAGCATCCTCTTTTCAGGTCAGTCATAGTTCGCAATGCCACTTGCCGTGACAGCTTCCTTTTTCTCAATCATCTGCGGTTCCAGCTCCCATTAAGGAGGCATACAAGCAGTGGTTCACAGACATGCACATTAAGAGGTCCACGACATCTACAAGATAAAACCAGCCAACTCTTATCCTGATACATGACCGGTCACTCATGCTTGTCGCAGTTTCTATGCATAATTACTGCCGGAGGCAGTTGCAGTCATCTACAAGCCTTCTGTTTCCTGACAGTCCGACTGCTTACCAGTCTGGCCATCGCTGGCAATAAGGCTTACAAAGATCTAACTTCTCTGTCATGTGGCTGATTACCTAAAAGCGTTCTTGGTAATCCCTTTGTTGACGCCGCCCCCTTTAAAGGGCTGGCAATGCCGGGTGATAGTGAAGAAAAAACAGCATAGCCTTCAGCTTCGTTTGGCCTGAGCGCAGTGCTCAGCAGAGCAACCTGTGGCCTTTTATTAGCAGATTGTGCCCACCTGTGTAAATCTCCACCTACAACAGGAAGTCAACAAGAACATCAACAATAAGATTCCACACCCTTTCTGTCAATTGTAACCATCTGTTTGTGCTGGGCGTATGGCGATCAGTCATTCGGCGTCCCAACAGAACACGATCCCCTGATGTGACTCATGGTCTCGCGTACCTGCTCGAGTTTCCTGCTTCAGCAGGAATCCTGACTTATTCAACCCCGCTTTTCTTGTTTTCCAAATAATTATTTTTGGGGGAGCCTTACAGGACAGGTGAAGGTTTCTATTATCTACTTCCATGAAGTCATGCTCCTCTCTTAGCAATCCAAACTTCGTCTCATTGCCCTCGGTACAAAATGAAAACACTCAAGGACCTCGAGAAACATAACCATGCATCTATGTGTAGTCGCATTAATTTCTGCAGCAGCGTCTTAATTAAAACCAGGGAGATGCAGCACATCACCCCAGTTCTAAAGTCATTCCATCTGGCAGCACAGCGTACGAACCTGAAACACTGTTGGTTCGTAAATCTCTGATCGGTCCAGCACCTCAACCCATTGAACATCTGCTGTCGTATCATCCTTCTGGTTCATTCGGTCCTCTGGTTCCGTTCTATGGCAGTAAAAGGGTAAAGACATTACCCAGAAAGACTTAACCTTTCTGTCGTGATATGGGGCACTTCCAGCTACCCCGCTGCTGAAATGTAGTACAGGCTACAAATGAAACCTTGATTTCATCACTACCTTTGAAACGCCACAAGGGCAACGAGATTTTAAAGCTATTGTTCACCCTCGTGCCAAACCTTCCTCGTCGCATTAATTAGCAGTCGCCATTAACCCAGCTATCCCTGCGGGCTATTCCAACATCAGGTCCCTGATGTTAAGGGACTTAACATCAGGGACTTAATTCGTTAAGGCATGGCGCATTTAACAGAAATTCTGCGCAGCTCTGAAACCTTCTGACAGGGTCCTAACCTTCACTATTTGTTCAATCATCTCACCATTGAAGTGTCAGCTCACTGGCACTTCAATGGTGACATTTTCTATCCCCTATAAGTTTAAGAACTATGGAGTTCTTTTGGGGAATCAATACTTAGATTAGAACTTTGGTTTTGCCTTTCTTTAGGGTTACGTACTTCCTTCTAAAGCTCTTTGAACTGCATAGTTGCCAGAAATGTGCTTTATAAATAAAAATGTTCTTTTCCTTGATGAACAATGGGTAAAAACGTAATTTAAATCCATCACCTAATGTAGCTTATCTCAGCAGGTGTTCGTTCGCCATACCATTCTAGTAAATTAGTTTCAGAATGCTCAGAAACATTGCAGGTCCTGCATCCATGACTCTCTCACACCATACTTTTAAATCAGCGAGTTTGGCTCTCAATGTCTTCGTTCCTCTCTCCTGAAGTCCCCACAGCTCTGCCTGACCCTTACATTTCTTAGAAATCCAAGATTTATGTGCATTCTCTTTGGCCATTTCGAGGCCTCACATTTAGATCACGGGTTACCTGGACTGCCCCTCGAGGCTCAGTCATAACTCCCTCTCATCAACCCAGCCGCTGGTGGTCAGCAGCATCCTCCGCTGGTATCCTCTTTTCTCAGACAAAGGCCCCATTTTCACACCGTTTCTCAGGCAATGGGTAATAACATAAATGACTTGTGGTGGAGTGTTTCCGCTTAATTCCTAACTCGCTCAGTCAAGATGGACCGCTGCGCTGGCTTTGTTTAGCCAACCGGCCCGGCCGGCCCATCAGCCTGCAGGCCTTTTCCAATATCTGCGTCTCTGGAAGGCTCCATCAGACTTGTACCCTCTCTTGGGGGAAAGATTACCCTGAGGCTTCACTCTGAGCTGATCATCCAAGCTCACAGCGATTCTCAGCATGCAGGTCTTCTGCCAGTGTCCAAAGCGCCAAAAGAACTTCGGGTCAATAAAACTATGCGAACTGTTGCTTTTTCTCCCGTCTGATTCTCTGTACTGTGAGGTCTTGCCATGTTAGCCTTGGCAAGAAATTCCAAGTGGAGACTCTCTCTTCAGCCTGCCGGCATGTCATCAATCATCATCCATACTGCTTCGGCTGCGCTCGCGATCCCTCCTCTTTACCCGGTCTCCACCCTAATCCTCCCGGGCATCTTCCAGACTCCCTCCAGCCTCCTTCCTCCCCAGGCTCCACTCAACACCAGTGCCCGAGCCCGGGCACTGGTGGTCCGTCTGTCAATCCGTCCATCCATCCATCCATCTATCCATCCATTTTCTTCGACTTTATCAGCGACCCGTGTCCGGGCGAAGGAATGCCAAGTCCAAAGTTGCCATTCATCATTAAGGTCTTTGTTCTGTGCTATGTCTGGTCCCTCATCCAAGCTCACAATGATTCTCAGCATGCAGGTCTTCTGCCAGTGTCCAAGCGCCAAAGAACTTCGGGTCAATAAAACTTGCGAACTGTTGCTTTTTCTCCGTGTGATTCTCTGTACTGTGAGTCTTGCCATGTAGCCTTGGCAAAAATTCAAGCTGGGAGACTCTCTTCAGCCTGCCGGCATCATCAATCATCATCCATCTGCTTCAGCTGCACTGTGATCCTCCTCTTCCCCGTCTCCACCCTCATCCTCCTGGGCATCTTCCAGACTCCCTCCAGTCTCCTTCCTCCCCAGGCTCCACTCAATACCAGTGCCCGAGCCCGGGCACTGGTGATCCATCCGTCCGTCCGTCCGTCCGTCCGTCCGTCCGTCCATCCGTCTGTCCGTCCATTCATCCATTTTCTTCCACTTTATCAGTGACCCGTGTCCGGGCGAAGGAATGCCAAATCCAAATTTTCCAGATTAAATTATTTATTGGGACTTGAAAAAAATCTTAATGTAGAGTCCCAGAAAGATCTAATGCGGCTGGATTTTTTGGCTGGTTTTACTATTTTCTCTTTGCAGACGGAAATGAATGCCTCCATGACCACTGAACTGTTAAAATTCAACATTAAGAGAAGATCTTTTTTTGAGCAGCCCATTTTTTTGGAGGCTGCTTTCAGAATGTCCTTGGTGAGATTGTTCAGATTTCTTTGAATGTCCTTCAGATCTTGCCCCTCTACCTCGGCACAGATCATCTCAGAGAACCTCTCTACCATGGCTTGGAGGTCTTCGTACTTGCATGGTAACCTTGATTTTTGGGATGACTTTGATCAGAACTGCATTAACAAGCAGCTTGATAGATGACTTCTGCTCCTTTCTCTTTGCGTCTGGCAGCAGTTTAGCGACCATTGTGGTAGCCACTGATTTCTGCTTTGCATCAACTTTGTTCTTCTGTTGTGCAGCTGGATCTCCGGCTGCTCCTCTTCCCATTGAAGAGGAGCAGCTCTCTACTGGGCTCTCTACTGGGCTCTTTACTGGGCTCTCTACTGGGAGAGCTGCTCCCATTGGAGCCTCAGATGACTTCTGCTCCTCCTTCTTTGTGAGTGGCAGCGGTTCAGCAACCTTTGAGGTGACCACTGACTCCTGCTCTTCATCAACTAACTCTCTGTCTTTTGGCTGCGTCGATTCCTCTGAACTTAAGTTTTCCACTGTTGGAACTGTGGCTTCTTCATCCTCTGGAGCCAGTGAAACTGTGCTGCATTGTTCTTTGTTGTCATTTTCAAAGTCCTCCATTTTGATTCCAGCTGCTTTGTTCGTCAGTTGTGCAATGGGAAGAGGGGCATCTCCATCTCTAGACTCTTGGTTTTCAGTTGGTGGAAGGTCATCCAGTGAATCTCCTGGGTTCTCTAAACGGTGTTGGTCAGAGATTGACTGTTTCACTTCCCTGATCTTTGGCAGCACCTCAAAGATGAAGTCTTCCATCATTTTCAGATATGACTCCTTTTCCTTAATCATAAGTGTGGTGGCTGTTGTCAGACCTGAAAAATCCTCAGAAATAAATTCATCCACCATCTTTATATCTGATTCCCTCTCCTTAGAGATCAAATCATTTTCATGCATGGCCTTTGAAAGTTCCTCCAAAATGAATTCATCCACCATCTTCAAGTCTGACTCAAGATTTGTTGCCACTTCAGAATCCAATTTCTTGTGGATGTCTGGTTCCAGGTTTCCTCTATTCTGTGGAGTTTTGGTGGTGTCGTCCTCCACAGCTTGGAAATGACCAACATCAGAGCTGGCACCTGGGTGGTCTTTTCTCTGTTGCTGTTCTTTTGCAGCTTTTTGTTCTCTCTGACGATGTTCTTTGCAGCAACACACGAGCAATTCCTTTATCAGCTGGAGAGCATGTGGAAGGATTGAATCCACTGCATCCGACCAAGACTTGTGGCCGACCACAGAAGTTGCTGGATCTTGCGTGGAGCAGACAGATTTCAACAATTCTTTGACATATTCAATGAATAACTCATTGAAACAGTCAAAACTCTTGGGATGAACCTTCCCTGTTATCTGAAGGCTGTCTGCAAATGTTGTTAGCAGCACATTTCCCAAGATCGCGTCCACATCTTGGAATCTGATGCCCTTCTCAGGGATATTGCAGAGAATGAAGGTGCCACATTCATTCAATAAGTTTAAAAGCAGCTCCTTCAAGGAGGACTTGGTGTTGCAATCAGGATTCCCCATGGCTAAAGCCAGGGTCTGATCCAATGAAATGGACCTAAAAAACTCTTCAATCAACGGCGCAATCATCTCCCCAGAAAAAACTGGGAGCGCACAAGGCTTTGGATTCTCAAAGTTGCTCATGGCTTCTTGGATTTGCAATGGATACTAAAGCAAACTCTCTGATACTTGAAGAACTATTTAGCAAAAACCGCAAACTATCTCAATCTCTCACCAAACTCTCTCACCAAACTCCAGCTCTCTCTCAACGAATGTAACAGACTTGTTGCATATAAGCCCCAGAAAGCTCTGTGATGTCATCAAGGACCAGATTCTGTCCATGCGTCAGAATCTTAGCAACCGTTGCTAGGTGAGTCACCAGCTGTGTGCAGCTCAGAGAAATAATGTCGAATTTTAAGGAACAAATTAAAAGTGAAGAAAAAGTGAAAGTTTCCTTGTTTTAGAGCAGGGATACTCAACGTCGGTCCTCGAGGGCCGGCATCCTGCATGTTTTAGTTCTCTCCTTGGTGGTAGTGACAACCTTTTCAGCATGTCAATGTTCTACTTAGGCCTCTAACGAGCCATCATTTGATCCAGGTGCGTTAAATCAGGGAGAGAACTAAAACATGCAGGACGCCGGCCCTGGAGGATCAACGTTGGGGACCCCTGTTTTAGAGGCTCTGAGGCTGAGAAGTACTCAACTAAAATTAAAGGATGAAAAGGAAAATATTCATAAAGACTAAAATCAGAAACAGACTGCAGAGCAAAGAGTTTTAATGGAAATATTTCATCAGAACAAAGTCATAAAAATCTATAGTGTTTATTTCATAAGAAATATGAAATACACAAAAAATAAAAGAAAAAAGTGAATTAATATCCAACAGAATAAAACAACATCAAACACTTTGAAGGAATTTGTTAAGAAAACATTTTAAACAAACAATTAAATTGAATTAGATTTTATTAAATACATAAACATTAACAAAATGAAAAAATGTAGTTAATATAATTAAATCATAACTGAAGAAAATACCTTTTAAAACAATTATAAGTGAGCTCAAGTTCGGTCTTAAAACTAAGCAGGTTCAGTTGAGGTGAATTTAATTAATTTAACTTTTATCCCAGAGATTTTTAAAAAAAACTTAAACTGGACCTTATTGAGCTGTTCTGGGCAAGAAAAACATCAAAGTTTTGTCTGTGAATGAATCTGGAACGGTGCAAAGGTGTGAAGAAAAACTCCAGGATTTTAAGGCCACAAAACTAAAATAATTTTTAAAAAATCACAAAACCAAATGATCCAAACCACTGAGAGGAAAAACATGCTGAGTTACAGTAAATCATCGGGTTTATGGGAAGCTTAATTCTGGAATATTTTTGGGCAAACATCATCATCCAGTCGGTGTTTATTTCTAAACCTGTTCAGCAGGATTTCAGCCTCCAGCAGGAAATTCAGGTGCAAGATCAGATTTAAAAATATATTAGAACAAAACAAACAAACAAACATGTACAGTAAGGACAAAGTTATTATTTTAGATAACTACATTATCAGAAATGATCAGAAATAGAATACCCAGATCTAAGGAATGTGCTACTATTTAGGATTAAAGAAGTACATAATTTAAATACATATTTATGCATTTGGACAAAGAGACTATTTATATTACATGTAAAATATAAAAATAAAAAATGAAAAGCGTAATTTTCAGCCTTTATCTCACTGTCTAAACAATAAATAAATGTTTTGTTGCAATTATATAATATAGGATTATCTTAGAATAAACATAGAAATCAATTTATTCTGAGTTTAACTGAAAAACATTGAAAACATAATTTTACTTCCAATTTTCATCAAAATGTTAACAGTAAGAAAGTGAAACTGTTTTCCTTCTTCAAAGGCTTGAATGAAGTCAGGGAAACACCCACCCAGGTGTTTTCCTGAGTGGGTAAACACCAGCTTGTCTGAAACGTTTTGCTTTCATTGACATTTTATCTGGAGAGATGAGCAGATCCTGGTTTCCTCCTCAAGCTCACCTGACAGGTAAGAAACAGTCAGGATGCAGCTTTAAAACAACTTTAGTTTTCTTCACCCATTTTTTAAAGCAGTCTATTTTTATTGATACGTTTTTCCTCATATTGAAACATTAATATCAACATTCAGACTAAAATTTTCACCTTTATTTCTGCTGAATGTTAAGAACATTAATTCACCCATAGCTGATTATACTTCAAGGTTTTTGTTAATTATTTAGATATTTACTGACCTGATGTAAATATATATTCTGTTTGTTTTCTTGTGTTTCCTGGTGAAAAAGCAGCCATGACTGATGTTTACATTCACAACCTGATTCAACTTTCTGCTGCCATGGAGGAGCTGGAGCGGCTGCTGCAGCATCTGTGAGTTTCTGCAAACTTTGAGTTTAAATGCTTCAAATAGATCTAAAAACATTTAACTCTGTGCAATATGGACGTCTGGTAAAACAAACAAATCTTATGTTATTTTTTAAAATACAAACAATCCCTTTGTGTCTGAAATTAGCGCAGATATAATTAAACTTCTGGATTAAAGTTTGTAACTCAGTCTATTAAAAACGCAGCTCTCTGTCTCCCTCTGGTGGTTAAACCAGAAAATAAACATCAGGACGTTCTGACGTCAGCAGGCAAAACAATAAACCTGAGTCAGCAGAAAAAGGACAGAAATTAATTTAACAAAAATAAATAATAAAATAAATAAATAAATAAAAGGATTTGACTGAAAGAGACAGAAAATGACCTGTTGAGAACCAGGATAATTAAAAACTTAAAAAGTTAGTGTTTACCTCCAGTGGCATTACCTTCACAGCTTAAACATCCATCCATTCATCCATCCATCCATTTTCCGTCACCCTTCTCCCTAACGGGGTCGGGAGTTGCTGGTTCCTCTCCAGCTGTGTTCCGGGCGAGAGGCGGGGTCACCCTGGACAGGTCGCCAGTCTGTCGCAGGGCAACCAGCTTAAACATAAACTCCATAATTAAAGAAACCTTTCAAATGATCCTGGTGGTCTGATCTCCAACAATGAAAAGGATCCATCTTCTGGTTAAAATATGTTTTGTTTTTCTTTAATGAGCATTTACAACGACGAAGCTTTTAACTGAACTTTAAATGAAAGCAAAACTAAGATGTCAGAGGAGGAGCTTCTGTCATCAACCAAACATCTTCCTCAGCAGGAATAATCATAAAATAAAGCCTCTAATTTAGCCTGTACAACATTTGAGGAACTTTTCTGGTTAATGTCACTCAACTTTGATTAAATCTGCTCCTTTTGTCCAAATAAGGACTTTGCGTTTACATTATTAAAGTTTATTGATGCTTTTATTTTGAAAAAACAGGAAATGAGACTGACAGACACATCTGATGATCAGAAAAAAAGTGATGCATTTTGACCTTAAGTGAATGAAAATGGTTCTGACACAGCAGCCTTGGGGAATGCCACAAATGAAAGATGAAAAGTTAAAAGTTTAATTTGACCAACAACAATCAAATAACTTACAGCTTGTTCCTTTAAAGATGTTTAACAATAATAATAATAAAAAATGTTCTACTTCAGGTTTCCAGAGGGATTTTATGGGGTTGGATGTTTGTGTTAAAGGAGGGAAAATAAAAAGTTTGATTTACAAACAGAAAGGAGCATCCAGTCTGAAAACCACCGGATCTGGAACAACCTTCAGTTCACGCCCAGCTGTCAGAGGAAATCCCCTCTGTCAGGGAAAACAGGGATTTATAAAACTTTCCCCTAAATGTGAAACTTCCTCAGGCTCCCAGGATCCTGAGACAAACAAACAGCCGATTTAAAAAGAAACATATCCCAGAAGTCAAACTCTCCTTCCTGCTTTTGGCCTTTTAAAAGGCGATTTTCGTAAAGCAAAATGTATCTTTCAATTATAAACCTTATAGATCTTGTTGGTTTCTGTTCTGTTGCCAGAAACGTCCGCCAGGGGGCAGAGTAGAGGCAGGACCAACAACTGAAATTATAAAACAATATTTATTTAAATGGCGGCATGTTATGGCTGTTGCCAATCTTCTACTTTTCAAATTCAGAAAACTGAAAATTTCTGAGATTATTCTCAAAATCTGAGAAATTTTAAAATTTGTTGAACCTGCTTTTATTTGCAGGATATTCCTGAGATTAATCTCAACATTTTATTTTCTTTCTGACGGATATATTCACCTCTTTTACTCCATGTAAGGGAATTATAAAATGGCCTAAATATGCTGTTGTATTCTTGTTGGCAGGTGATAAGAAATAACAGAAACCGGTTTAGAGTCGTTAAAAATGAACTTTAAACATCTCCGTTTGTAGTGGCGATTGTTTGTCAATCACAAACCTCCAATAAAAGTTCCATAAAGCCACTATGAGGCATTGGGGTCCAGATTCTTGACACAGGCGAAAGAAGTTTAAGGTCCAAACTTGTTAATTGTCTTGGCTGCTTTTATTTTGTCTTTTATGCAAGCAATTACAATCATACAACCTTTCTTTGTTCTCCTGACCTCTCTTGCACTGCTCTTTCTTGCACTGCTCTTTCTTGCACTGCTCTTTCTTGCACTGCTCTTTCTTGCACTGCTCTTTCTTGCACTGCTCTTTCTTGCACTGGTAAAAACCATAGGCCCCAAACCCAAATGCCTTGTTGGTCCTTTACCACGCCCCTACATTTATAGAATGTGGACTGACCCACCCACTTCCTGTCTAGCTCACAAATAATAGAAAAATAGGAAAAAATAAGAAAACAAAACAAAAAAAATAAATAAATTATTAACCTATAAATAAACTCTGTAAATAATGCATAAAAAATAGAAGTTTAAGAATAAACTAACAAAATTCAAATAGCTAAAGAAATAAAGAATAAATAGCTCCAACACCGTTAGCCTGGATTCATTAAATGATGTTTGGTGAAACCTGCACTCTAAACATGTCAAACACACCTGATGTGATGCAGATACTGAAGACATGGACAAAAAGCCTGTAAATCCAGTGTTTCTATCTGAAAGTAAAATGTGAGAAACTAACTATTACAGTCACATAATGAGCCGTTTGCTCTGTGCTCTTGTTTTGATTCATTCATATGAAACAATATACAGAATAAAACAAACTAATAATAATCCATTTGTGCTTTTTTGTGATCGGATCACAGAAACAACCAGATTATCTGGACTTTCCCACCATCTTCTGTCCAGACCCGCAGCGCTGCTGCTGCAGTTGGAGGATCACAAAGAGTTCCCAGGTAGGACTGGTTTTCTGATTAACCTGGAGTCTGGGGGTCCAAACTGCGGCTGGGGGCCATTTGGCTCCAGGTCAGCATGTTTGCACACCAATAGGTTTATCTGAGACAAACCGATGCACAGGTTAGCTGCAGCTGATGCTCGGTTTGTTGGTTTCTCCAGGAGGAAACGCGTCAGAGGAGTTTGTCGCTCTGACATCATCACGATTCCTGATGAACGCAGCAGACTGATGAAGCTCGCTATGAAAAACTGTAGCGACCAAACCGTCCTGACGTGGCTGAGAGAAAACTCAGAGTCCAGCGCCTTCGGCAAGCTGGCGGACATGTTTAACTTCCTGAAGACGCACATCGCTGCGGAGGAGAAGAAGAACCACAGCGATGCTGTGGACATCACCTTCGTGGCTCATGGAGCAATCAGAGACTTCATGATCCCAGCCTGCTGTCTGCTGCCGCTGGCCTCCATCAGGGACGTGGTTCTTTATGCTCCCTGGAACTGTGTCACCTGCGGTTTGGGGTACGGCATCGCCACAGGACGGCTGCAGCCGCAGCACAGAGTCTTCTACTGCACCAAGAAGCTCGGCTGCACAGTGCCTGATGAAAAGCACCGACCCATGATGGTACCAGACCGCTGGAACTCAATGAGTCAGGCTGGAGACCAGATGATACCAAACATCACAGTTAGTCCTCTTCGACCGGACGATGGAATCTGGAAAAGCTTTGAGTCTCTCATCAAAAAACACGGTTCTGTTGGGAGAAACCGGATCGTGGTTCCGTTCATCTTCCCAGGAAAAGAAACAGAGACCATCCCGTTCTCTGTGGTCACCTTGGCCCTGTCTCTGGTTCTGCTGCAGTCCAGGTTCAGAGCCACTGTCCACCTGGACGCCTGTCTGGGAGACGGTTCTGTTGGACAGAAGTTTGATAAAAGCTACCTGGAGCAGCAGTACGCCTGCGCCATCGACGGAACCGGACTGGCATGTTCTCCTGAGATGTTCAGTCGGGTCCAGTTGAACATCCCTGAGGTTTAAACACCGAGTTCTTCCCCTCCGTCACCACAGCACTTTTATTTTCTAAGCATTATAACGTTATTTCTGTAGACCTCCAGGTTCTTCACAAACTCAATCTGAAAACAAAGATTTCAGTTTTTAGCAGCGTTAAAAACCCATAAATAAAAAAATCTCATACTCTTTTTTTTTTTGTGTGTCTTCGAGACAAACTTAAAGTCTCAGAACCGTTAGATTTCTCAGGTTTATAGTTAAATCATGGTGGATGGCATCAACATTTATCCTCTGAAAAATATAAAATCTTACCAAGTATTTTGAGTCAAGCTGCTGCTGGAAATATTTGGCGGATTATTTCACTCACAAAACATTTTTCCTGTTATAAGAGGAATAATCTGCCAGTAGATCAAGAACTTAAACTCCAATATCTGAAAAGTTAGTTAGTTCCATCTTATTTAAATTATGCTTATATATTTGCAACAGAAACTAGATCAAAGATACTTGGTGATATTTTTCACTGTGCATAAATGTTTGCTGATATTATCCAGAAAAACACAAACAGGGAAGTGAAGGGGTCTTAGTCCAGAACCCTGTGGAACACCAGAACTGATTGAGGAACCTGTGGAGAAAAAATTGTTTACATCTAAAATCCATAAAGACTTGAAGTGGTACTGGTTCTGGTTTAGCTACTGTAAACGGGTCAAATGTGACAAAAATAAATAAAATACAACACTAATGACTTTTTGTCTGTTTTTGCTGTATTCCTAGTCACTAAACATAATAAAAATGACATTATGAAACATTAAAATCGTGAATCTGTAAAACATATCTCTTAATTTCTGTATTTTCTGGATGTTATCAGAACCTCTGGGCGGTTCTGTTCCCTAATAATCTAGGAAATCTATTAGATCAAGTCCAAGTTACACCAACTGTGCAAAAAATGTGCACATAACAGCAGATTTGGTTTTTTGGTAGCAGTGATGATTTTAGAGTCTAACAGTAAAAAAGTTTTAATAATTAAATTTTTCTATGTTTGGATTTGAGTTCAGATTAATTTATTTAGACCTTTTTAGTCTATTCAAATACAAAATATAAACTATAATTTAAACTTAGTTGTAAAAACATTGACATTTAAAAAAATCTAATTTGACCTTATGTTCAATATTTTAATTTTCTTGATGTTACATTGTTTTAAACAACTAAATGCTTCAATTTTCCATATTTGTACATCCGACTGCTGCTTTAACTCTTCATCGTCTTCACAGAATTGGCTACATTTCCATGACCAATGTGAGCAAAACGTTGTCAATATTTCACTAATGTTAATAAAATGCTATTTTTCAATTGTGGAGTTTCCATTAAATAAAAGCCACAATTAAAATTACATGGGAATACGTTTGTTTATTCAATCAACTATTTAAAAATATCATCCTTATACCACTTCCTGTCATCTTCTTTGTCGTTTCCAGCAGTAGTAACATCCGGTTGTATAAAAAAACTATTTTTATTGCAGTTTTGCAAAATATAGTAATTTTGCAAAACTTTGGGTTTTTTAAAAGTTGCAAATTTCAATTAAGCACATTTATTTCCATAATTCCAGTTTACTCAGTTCTATGGCCAATAGAAACGCAGCTGAGCAAAATGATGCAGATCCAACAGACATGTTGTTTTGCTGAGCCAAAGCAAATGAAGCTGAATAAACTCAGAAGCCAATGAATTCATAGTTTAGATCCTTCTAACCAATCACAACTGTTGTTTTTTCCTCATTTCCTTTCAGCCACTTGAGAGCAGCTCTCTGATTGGCCAGACAGGTTGCTGCTAATTTAGGCAGATTTTGTTGCCGCCCAGAACAACAAAAACGTTTCAAAGCCGCAGTTTCCTGTTCATGTTGAGATCTTCTGAGTTTTGTTTCCTGTCTCTGCGCCGATTCCCCTTGTAGAAACTTTTGAACTTTGGTTGACCCTGCACCCACCCAACGCGTGAGCTATAAAGAGAGACATGAGCCAGCTGCAGCTGACCAGTGATATTCTGTGCATGTTTTCCTTTTGTATGAACTTTCACCTCATTGAGATAACAGTTTTTCTATGGCTGCTCTCCAGCTCCTCATCTGTGCCATCTCTGTTTTTCTGCTCATTTTAGTCCAATAAAAACTCAGCGTCGTTCAACGTTGTACTTTAATTATTGCAGCACATGTAACAGTATGCTTGCAATGAAGCAAAAATGTTTCATAAGCTACATTCAAACATTTGTTCAACATTTCCAAAACTACAAATGAACTGAAAAAAGACCCAGAGAGGGAACCAGAGATAAAGAAAGATGGTCTCTGTGTGTTACTGGGACTTTCACTTTTGTGTTCCAGGAAGTAGTTTGATCCAGAGAAATGCACAGCCTCAGTTAACACACATAATGACTGACATCATGTTTACTGGTCCTGTCAGGAAACAACCAGTTAAAGCTGAACTGGGTTCATTTTTCTCCAGACCACAGAATTAGGACTTTACTCTGAAGTAACGTTATTCTAATTAGAACTAAAACAATTAATCGGATTCATCATGGTTAATCGATTATTAAGATAATTGCCATCTAATTTAATAATCGATTAATCGTTAACTGTTGTATACAGAATCTGCACCAACTGTAAATTACTAAATATTTCATTGTGTCTTCTTGCACTGTCTGTTCTTTGTCCTTTGGGTTCAAGGAGAGAGAGAGGAAGAGAGAGAGAGAGCCCCTGTTGCTCGTCCCGCCTCCTGCCTGCAGATCCTCGTTATAAGCTGCTGTGTTTCTGACGGGACAAACAACTGGACCTTTCAGAACCTGGAGACCAGAAACTTTTCTGACAGAAGCAGAACAGCAACAAACTGTGAGTAAAGTCTGTTTTGTTTCCTCTCTATTAGTTCGGGTGTAAAATCCCATCAAATACTGACTGAAAATCATGAAATTGTGTTTTTCTTACGTTACTGAACTTAGATATATTTATTAATTATGACAACAGGAATCTATTGAGTTGATAAAATAAAAGCTGAAAAGAAAATGTGAAACATTTAATTCCCCTCCAACAGAGAAATGTTCTGCAGATGCTCATGCAGGAATGTTAAAAATTTGGACCATGAAGTGAATTAACTCACCGAGCCATCAGAATCAACCTTGTTCATCGGCATTATGGGTAATTTTCCCCATCATGTTCCACCTTTTCTGCTTTTTGTTTTAATTAAAAACACACTTTTTTTTCGCAGTTTTTCTAATCAAATGTTGACACTGTTCATCTACCTTTATTAAAGTACAACCTAAGAGTTTGTAAATTGTTTAAAACGTCTTGATCAGGGGCGATCCTAGGATCCAACCTTTAGGGGGCCTCAGCCCCCAGCAGGGCTAAGAACCAAGAGAAGTTATTAATTGGTGCATTTTTCTAAAGGTCACTGCTTATTTACATACATTCACATAAGAAATTTAATAGTTTTGTCCAACTAAAACTGTTAACAACTACATAGAGGTCTGGAAAAAAATGAAGATGCCTCTGCACTGAACCTCCTGGTTATTCCACCAAATATTGATTTCCGAACTATTCCTGAGTTAAAACATTAATTTTTTCCTAAATGAATCTAAACTTGTTTTCTTTGCATTATTCAAGGTCTGAAAGCAGTGTGACTTTTTTTTTTTTTTTTATTATTTCCTTTATTTAACCAGGCAAACCCCATTGAGATCTGGATCTCAATGGGGTTTGCCTGGGCAGAAGTCTGCAACACACAACCAGGTTACAAAATAAAACCAATTAATGCATATTCACAAGTATAAAACAAGTTAAAAGCAGTGACACTGTTTCACAGACTCTAATGAAATCATTTCTGACATCTTGAGTTCTGATTGAAGTTGATTCCACGCTGCAGGAGCAACACACTTGCTTCCTTTTTTCAGTTCGAACACGTGGAACATGCAAAAGAATGAAGTTGTTAGAGATTTAACAGATCTATGTAAAAGAGTGGTTAAATATGCTGGGGTTAGGCTGAGTAGAGATAGATCATGAAATGATTGTTTCTCTGTACACTTATAGGAGGCAATTCAGCTTTTGAATACAAATCATTTTGACCTTTTCACATTTCATGAAAATAAATACTAAGTTTTTTGCTTGGAATTTCAGAGACATGTCAGTAGTTCAACAATCTTCATTTTACTTAAACATGAACCTATAAAGAGTAAAATCAGAGGACTTGTAGTGTTTTCCAGAGCTGTATCAGACTACATCATACCTGCTAAAATTAATGAGACATGCAGCTGTGAAGTGACACAGTCCTAGTGGGTCTGCTGCCCCAGAAATTAAAACACAATCTACTCAAAACTACGCATCTCCAGTCATTTGACAAGCATTTTACTATTTTCATGGGATTATGTTGAGCTTTCACTGATCTAAGAGAAACTTGCATGATTTTAACAAAAGTGCAGATTTTTTTTCAAAGTCTATATGCATAGTTTTTGATTTTCCAGCCTTCTTCTATTTTGATGTGTTTATTTCAGATTTCATTTGGTCAGTGTGGGGATTGAACCCATGACCTTGGCAGCCATTTTTAATTTTGAATTGTTGATTGTATTTTGAAGGATTGATTATTTTTTTTTTGAGCCGTTTTTATTTTATTTTCCATAGTTTTATTTTGAAGGAATGAAAATAATCTGTCCTGCAGGAGTTCAGTATAAAGTCCAATCTACACTTTTACTTTCTGTTTTCTCGAAGAGACTGGGGGGGGGGGCAAAGGGGGCTTATCTAAGTTCTGCTGGGCCGAGTCGGATCCGGTGGTTCCCACTCTGACAGGAAAGTGAAGCGATAAAGTTTTCCTGTCTGACCGGAATCTGACTCCCATCATCAGGATGAAATATTCCACATTCTGGAATGTTTTTGTTATGGCTCCTTCTTTGGCTACATATCAATTAATTGATCGACTAATGATTAATTGATATGCAGCCATTTTCTTAATCTTTTGTCAAAGGCCCTCTTGATGTTTTTGAAGGATCCTTCGAAAACATCAAGGGCAAAATTTTCCATGTTGAATAAAAAAATTTTTTTTTACATTGTCATATTTATTAAATCTGCTTAATCAATTTTGAAATTATCGGTAACTGATTTTTATTATGAACAATTTTTAATAACAACTCTGACTCCTTTGTTTTGGTGAATTCCTTTTGTCGGTTTTTTTTTCAGTTAAGGATTAGTTGATCGCTATAAGTTGACAATTATTTCAATAGTTGATTGATCAGAATCGATCTGATTTAATTATTGTATTAAAATGATCAGTTTTGGTGTAAGAACTACTTTGACTCCTGTCTTTTGGTGAATGCTGTCTTTTTTTTTTCTCTCCAATTTATAATCACTAAATAAGTTCACACTTATTCCAATAATTGATTAAACGTGATCAGTATGATCAATTACCAAAACAATAATCAAATTTAGGTGGTACAGTTTTGTCTCGAATACTACTGTTTATTTTCTTCTATCAGCAAATGCCTATTTTGGTTTTTTCTCCAGTTATTGATTAATTGATTACTAACTAAGTTGACAATAATCCCAATTAATTGCTGTAATACTTTCCTGCTCTTGTTGCAGATCTT
Source organism: Poeciliopsis turneri (assembly GCA_922788865.1). Classification (NCBI taxonomy): domain Eukaryota; kingdom Metazoa; phylum Chordata; class Actinopteri; order Cyprinodontiformes; family Poeciliidae; genus Poeciliopsis; species Poeciliopsis turneri. The sequence continues at coordinate 17,537 of CAKLNU010001002.1, forward strand.
CTTCATGAGTGAAGCTGATGTTCTCGTACGTAAAGTCAATGAATGGGTGGATCTTCAGAAGAAATGTTCCAGGAAGCTGAAGAACCTGGCGGATGAGCTGGAGGAAGCGGTGAAGGCCGCCAACGTGACCAAAGTGGTCGGCAGCTCGGTCTCTGTGGGGGGAGCGGCTGCCATGACGACGGCGGGCGTGTTGACGTTACTGACTGGTGGAGCAGCACTGCCTGTTATGGCTGCAGTGGGAGCTGCGGGAGCTGTGGCTTCGTGGACCAGTGCGGTAACCAGTGTTGGTTCTGATATGTACAGCGCCAGCAAGTCCAAAGACATCATGGAGGAAGCCCAAAAAGTTCTGGAAGAGCTACAGAGACTGGAACAGGAAATGAAAAACCTCATTAAGTCACTGAAACGACAAGCCTCCGGTTTCCATCACCACGGTGGTTCAGCTGCTGGTGGTGGAGATGATGATGATGATGATGGCAACGTTATGGAGTTTTTCATGACATCGATGGCCAGACAGGAAGGGCTGGACGTCACTGGCATTATGATCAGAGCGGCCTTTGGGTTACCACGTATCAACTTGTTCAAGAGGCTCAACGCCAATGACATTGTGATCGCAGCTTGTCTCAAAATCCTTACAAGAGCTCTGTTTGTGGCAGCCAAAGAAGGAGGGAAGAAAGCGGCTTCTTCTCTGGGGAAGAAAGCGGCTTCAAAAGCAGCTGGAAATGTAAGTAGACAAAGACCTGGCAGCACTGGGGGGCATCGCCCGCCCAGTCAGCTGGGCCGTGTTGGGAGTATAAGTTTGGTTATGTTAATTTTAGAAACAGTTAACCTTTGTGCATATGAAATATTAGATGTAGCATGAATATTTTGAGTAGATTTTAAGTTGGGTAGATTTAGATAAAGATTCAAACTAAAACTGACTTTCTGAACTTGCATAAATTACTAAAGAGGGCCTTCAGAAAGGAGGTGTGTTGTACTCGGATAGAAAGCAGAGGTTGAGCAGGTCTGCCTGTTCACAAGATGAGTCAAATTCTTTGGCGTTTGCTTAGGAGTTCAGTAAAACACTAAAACCTTTCGAAAACAATTCTTCTAGAATTGCCACTAACCCTAACCCTATAATCAAATGTATTAAATATTTTTTAGGTATTAACAGCAGGTTCTGAACTAGTTGGTGTCTAACTATACTAATTTGCATGGATCTTGGATGACTAAAATAGTGTTCTATTTTAGGGTTAGGAAACTAAAGTTTTAGAAGTAAAATATTTCAGGTACTCTAAAAGTTTTTTTCTAAAAGAAGATAATCCTGCAATTTTTAGATCCAAACTCATAGTTATCATCTGACACCAGATTTCTGTGCCAGTGTGTTTATAACAGGAATCAGTTTCTTGATGAATCGCTGAGGCACAAAAACCACCAGGTCAAGTTGCAGGTAATAAATTTTGGTCTAGAAAGTTTAAAGGAGGAGACTGGTACAGGAAGACCCTGTTTGAGAATGATCTTTGTTCTCTCAATATATTTGCTTTTGGGTTTGAACAGATCTCAAAGAAGGTAATAAAATTTACTTTAAACAACCCTACAAGGGGAGGACACACCTTCAAATGCATATATTTAAATTAAGGGAATACACCTCCTTATAAATGTCTGTTTTACAGCAGAAGAACAAATTGCTTTGTTTGCAGCCATGAGAGCAATTCCCAAGAATGCATTCTTGTGTGCTATTGTGTTTTCCTTTCCAACTCGTTGCAGGTAATTGTATGTTTTGTTATGTGTTTGGACTTCTTGATAATCTGGGTGTAATGCTGACGTGACATTCTGTATGCATTGAATTCCCTGGCTAAAACTCTGGATGTGTCTGATGTTGAATGGTTGTTCTCTGTGCTTTCCACTGTGCATGCGGAGTCCCTGGATCCGGGAGAGCAATTAACGAGCAAAGCAAATTTTATTCCTCTAAGTTCAACAGTCGCCCCTGGACTGGAAGCTGTTTTTTTATCATTATTTTTACCTCACAGTGGCCAACTTTCTATTATTCCCATCCTGACATGATACAGTAGGGGCTCCTGCAGTTCTGTATCTGTTCCCTTTGTCCCCCACACTTTTTCCACTACTGTTACTCCTAAGGTGTTTTTCCGCCTCTAAACGCATCATGAACATGAAGATACTTGCGCTGGTTTTACACCTGCAACAGAAACAGGTCTGTGTTAGAATCATGGCAGCAAACCAGCAAAAGGCAAAAACATTTACACTTTTTCCCCCAAAACCAACTGAGTTGAATAATTTTGTTGGATGCAGATAATATGAGCCAACTAGAATAACCTTTTGGAAATAGATATTTATAAGAGTAGTTTTACTGCACTGTACATTTCTTTTACTTTAGTATTATTATCTTTTCTTATTTGACTAAATTGATTTTGCATTTAAAGAATTTGGAAATATTAGACAAGATAATGAGCTAAAGTTCATGCAAGTTTGAGCATAATTACTCAACATTTTATAAATGCTACTGTTTACATCCTTATTGTTTATTTTGCATTAAAAAACATGATTATATTTTTGAGCCCCTGCTAAACTGATCCCAGTTAGGAAAACATCACATTAGTTCAGGCAGTTTATTTTTCAGCCACAGAAAAGATGATAATTATTTTAAAAAATAAATGTATAATTAGACATAAGAGAAGTTTAAAAGAAGTGAACAGAGATGAAATGAAGCAGATTTAACTTCAGATTGCTAAACATTTAATCTGTTTAGCAATCTGAGGAAACAGATTTCTAAACAGAGGAAGGAAAGACTGACATCTCTACACTGTAAAAACAAACATCCTGACTCCGTTTGATTCAGTCGAGTTTCCTTGTTGCTTGGACTCAGTTTAAATGCATCAACTTTAAATGTTGAGTTCAAAACACTTAATAAAAGCAACTTAAACTGAGATGATTGAATTGAGCAACTATAAGAGAAACGTTTAATTTTTTTACGTTATGTCAAGTTGACTTATTTTACACTTGATTAACTTTTTAACGCATTTTTAAGTTTGAAATAATTTTTCCATTGATTTTTTAATTTTTTTTATTTTTTTTGTGCCCACTGTGATTAACGCGGTCTAATTAGATGTGTTGTGTTCAGATGGCAGGAGGAGCGGTCGGGCTTTTGTTTTCTGTTCCTGAGCTGGTTAGTGATTGCCAAAACCTCGACAACATCGAGACAGAAGCCAGTCAGACTCTGAGGGAAAACGCCAGGACTGTCCAGAGCAGCGCCGAGGAGACGGAGCAAGAACTGCAGAAAATAAGGTATGAAAATGATAAAACAATGTTTTTGTATGAAAACATATTTTAATCTCCTGTTTGAACTGTCAACTCCTCAGATTTATGTCACTGTAAACATTTTGTACACAACAACATAAAGTGCCATTAAATCATTGCTCCATTTTTTATTTTTCTTACTTTTTTGACTCTAAAAACTTGTAACCACATTGGGGACTCTTATTTCATGCCATAATTTCAAAATGATTATTAAATCATTTGATTTAATAGAGATGGTTGAATGTTTGGCAGTTTTGTGCAAATTTTAGCTTTCTGACAAAAATAAAACAAGAATATTGATGTATGATTTGGAAAACAGACATTTCTTTGTTTGAAAATGTTTCACCACAAAGTTTTATGGGTGCAAGAAAATATGTAAGAGTATAAAATGTGGATTTAAATAGAAACGTGTGGAAAAATAATTTCTTTAAATCTTTTTGCAGAAAAGCTCTGAAGAAGTTGGTGAGAATCAAATTCATCATACAGAAGGAAAACATGACCAGAGATGAGAAGAGAGAGCTGATCGATCACATAATTAATAACACTCCTTCCCCGGAGCTCAAACAGTGGTTGAGAGAAAACGCAGAGTCTGACGTCTTGGTCCATCTGGTGAATCTTGCCAAATTCATAGCAAAAAAGCTGGAAGAGGAGGCAAAGAAGAAGAAGAAGGAGGATCGGGAGAAGAAGAAGATTGAGTTGGTCTTCTTGGCTCATGGATCGATTGTGGACTCGATGATTCCTGCCGGATTTCTGATGCCTCTGCCGTCCATCAAAGACGTCCTGCTGTATTCTCCCTGGAACTGCCTCCTGCATGCTAACGCTGCTTATAGCATCGCTATAGGAAGCATCCAGCCTAACCACCGGCAGTTTGGATGCACCAATCCAGACCTTTGTCCTTTTCCTCCAGCAGCCCATACATCATTTACCCTTCCTCAGCACTGGAACTCGATGAGGAATGCTGGATTTCAACCTGTCCCCGTCATCATGGTTGGTCCAGTAGCAAAAGAAGGAGATCCTGCGTTTGCAGCCTTCACTGCCCTAGCAGCACAATTTGGTGCACCAGCAGCCAACCGGTATCTCGTCCCGTACCTCGACCTTGGGATCGGCGAAGTTCCCTTCTTTACCATCACGTTGGCCATTTCTCTGGTGCTCTTTTTCTCAGGATATGAAGCCACCGTCCACCTGGCTGCCTGCCTGGGAAAATCACCTGAAAGCGCTGTAATGCAGGAGGTGTATCTGAGCCGGCAGTACGCTTACACTGTGAACAACACCGGCATGACTGTTCCAAGAGAAACGATTCACTATATAAACGGTCCAGTGTTTAATATGTTCAAGGCTGTTTTTGGTGACGAGTCTCCATTTTTTTAATGGGAATTTTCAGGTCTGAGTCACTTCAGACAGCTTGAACAAATTGATTTATTCCTTCAATTTATATGTGTATATGACAGACAAGATTCTGCAAAACCGCATTGCGCTGGACCTGCTGACAGCCTCTCAGGGAGGCGCCTGATCGACGTGCTGCACATTCATCAGGAAGCAGGAACTGGTGGAAATCTAGAACTATAAACAGCACAACCCATGGATCCCAGCCTTTTGACTTCATATCCTGGCTCACCTGTGTGATTGTTCTTGTGCGACCTCTTGTAATGCCCCTAGGCCATTACATCTGCCCTCTGGATGAAACTCTGAGGAACACTGGATTTGTATTTGTCCCTAAGATCATGATTAGTCCTGTTGCAAAAGGAGACAAAGCGTTCGGGCAATTCATTGCTCTGAAACACATCCTTGGTGAACCACCAGGGAACTGGTATCTCATCTCGTACCTCGAGGAGAAGATCGACACTGTTCCCCTTTTTTTTTTTTTTTTTGTCAGTTGGCCATTTCTCTGGTCTTTCTCTATCCACATATAAAGCCACTGCCCACCAGGCTGCCTGCCTGGGAAAATCACCCAAAAAGGCCAAAACGCAGGAGGAGTATCTGAGCCAGCAGTACCCTGTGGACAACACCGGCATGACCGTTCCAAGAGAAACGATCCCTGATGGAGATGAAACTGTGTATAACATGTTCAGGGCTGTATTTGGTGATGAGTCTCCGTTTTCCTAAAGGCTAATCCAGACCTGGAGTACCAAAGCACAGAGCAGACGTTTTCCTGCACTTAGTTTTTCTGGATGGTTTTCTCTGGAGAACTGGTTAATTTCCCAATGAGTTTTTTAAAGATAAGTTCATTTGCTGTTTTCTGCGTATTATTTTTCCCAATGGTTTTGTCATAAGTTAATTTTCATCCCAAACTCTCCCTGCTGGACCTCGGTCATCATCACGTCTCGGCCTGCATCTCCCATTTAGCACCATCAGTTTCAGACTTGGATAAAAATATATTTAGATAGAATTTATTTTGTATTATGACTATTTGATTCAATATTATCGCCTGATTGCTGCATCAAGCTGTAACCGACTCTGGCAAAACTATTCTTTACTAATAAACATCGATTATAAAAACATCTAAAAGATGGTGTGGACATTGAACTTTCTGAGTCATGATAATTTATGTTTATGTGGTGAAATGGCTGCAGTGAATGGTTCTAGTAAATTAAAGGTTTTAAAAGGTTCCTTTGGCATAAACTGAAAAACAGTTTCTTAGGGGTCAAAGGTGAGCCGTTCTGCTCAGACTGCAGTTGTTCTGATTGATCAGGTTGATCAACCTGCATCGTTCACTGATCTAAAGGCATTAAACTAGTTTCTGCTCTTATTTCCACTTTAATCTCAAAATAAATGCAATATAAGGAGAACATCCTCACTGACACGACGACGTTCCCAAGAGTTTAATAAGACTTTATAAAACATCCAGACTTCAGTAAATCAGGTCCAGTTTGTTAAAGACAAAAGATGAAAATAAAATCCTTTTTAAAAACAAGGAAAATAACATTTTATTGCTCAGAATGCAGTAACATTATTCCTCTGGTTAACATTTATTCATCTGCAGTTAAAACGTCTTAAACATCAACATGTGAAAAGCTCAACTCTTTCAAACCAATTTAATGCAGCTCAGGACTGATCTGTTGATTAGTTTGGTTTCATCAATTAATAGCAATAGATGCTTAATATGAGATTTATAATTATTTAAACCTGAATCTTTCAGGCTCAAGTCCAGGTTGAGTCTAAAGTCTTTCAGTGAAACTTGAGTCAGATTCTCAGACTCTGGTGTTTCTCTGTTTACCATCTTTAGTTCTTCACATTAAAAACATTCAAACTGAGACATTTTCTGATGAAACATGATGCAGCCATGTTGACCTGATACAAACTGTTCTGTTAAGCCACAAATAATTTATTTTACTTTCCTTGGAGACGATTGATTAACTTCACTGATTATATGAACTGGGTTTGATTTTTACTTTCAGTTTCAGTTTCCTGCAAACCAGCAGAAACACAGAAATCCCTCCTCCTCTTTGTAAGGTATTTTCCTCGAACCTACAAGAATAAAAACCACAGACAACGTATATGAATTATATGGTCAAGCTTTTGCAAAAGGAGAAGTCTCCTTGAACAACTTCTTTAAGTCGTTCACAGAGAGTTCTGATCTGCTTTCACGTGAGCTCCTTCTTTTATTGTCAAAGAAAACAGTCACAGGGGGCAGTCAGGAAACCAACAGAGGTCATAGGTCATTTAACCTAAACAAACCAGCAACTCAGTTCCAGATGTGTTATCTAGTTACAATCTGAGCCCAGTTCAGCTCAGGTCAAACTATCAACTAAGGAATTTACGGTCTAAGAACCACATGGTTTGACTATCTCACATGAAGATAAACAGACAGCAGTAACCTCCAAGTCAGTTTATACACACATAAGGAAGAGAACACTTTAAACTAAAAATCACAATAATACTGATTAACATTAGACTGAATATGAACTAAAGTAATAACAAAATGATAATACATAAAAATATCTAACATTCCCCCCTGTTTATCATTTTACTATGTGTGTAAACTGTCATGCAAAAGCTAAGCATAGAAAAGAAAATAAAATAAAAGAACTAATTAATGTTTTTTTTTTTTTGTTTTTTACTAATCTAAACATAGAAAATACACAATGAAGAAATGTAATATAATGAAATAAAAGAAAAAGAAACAGCAAAAATCAAATGCAGGTTTCTCATCCCAAACACCACTTGTTTCCACATTTTCGGTGTAGGAGTCATTCAGCAAATAAATTCAACTGTTTATTGATTACAGAAATTCATCATTGTTCAGAAAATCGTCAGAAACTTGGAACAAATCATCTTCAGTTGTCTCATAAGATGCCTTTGTCAACTGATAGTTGATAACAGTTGTGTTAATTGTTTTAAGAATCATATTTCGTAGACAAGGAATAATGCAACCTGTAAAAAGACAGAACAGAACTAACACAATCAGAACAGGTGTCACGAGCTTTAATAGCAAAGACCACCATGATCCAGAAGTAAGCCATGAAAGCAAATCAAAAGAGGGTGAGCCGCGTGTTCCACTCTCCACATACTGTTTTAAATCCTCCAGCTCGTATAGAGCGTCAGAAATAGTTCCTCCAGTTCCTGTTTCATCAGGCACAAAAGTACAGCACGTTGGACCAATGATTTTGCAGACCCCTCCCTGAGGGGCAGTGAGAAAGTCCAGTACAACACGGTTTTGCATAACCATGTTTCTCAGTTCAGTTAGTTCTTTCATGGTACCATTGGCCAGCTGATATGTGATGTTGATTAGTCGTAGTAATCCGTACCTGTTTATCTCAACATGGTCCCGAATTTCTCCTAGACCAACCCAAGGAAAAAGACTTTGCATGAATTTTTCTCCGCCGTTCCAAATCCTGAATTCCCATGGAACTCCAGTATGTGTTGTTAGACCTCCCCATCTTTTAACCTCTGGCATAGCTGTTCGCTTGGAGCGGGTGTGTAGATCATTTTGTGCTTTCCTGATGAACGCAATCGGGTTGATTAGAGGTACTACAGCACACAGTCCACTCCAATTTTTTGGCAAAAACATGTACGCTTCATTCCCGCATATAAAGTACCAGTCTGCTAACATCCGTGAGCCATAATCTCCTGGCACTATGGCGCTGCACAGTGTTGTCATTTGTCTCCTCTTTGTCTTATGCGTGATGTTGAAACTCCTCTCCTGTAGCAGGTTGTCACAGTCTGGGTTGTCCTTCCAGACTTTGCAGTGTGGAGTCGCCCTTTTGACCCCTGCAGGCTGTGCAGTTGATGAAATCCTGTGTCGGTTCGCAGTAGGTGTAAACTCTGTTACACAAGTTCCAGGGCAACGTCCCTAGAACAACATGTCCATTATTATAAACACAGTTCCTCAGAGATCCTGGTTTAGCTCCTGCTAACGAAATGATCTCTGGTATTTTCCATACAGTTTGTTGAGATGACGAAAAAGGAAGTACATCGTCTGCAAGTGAACAATTTAAAGATTGAAACAGTCCTCGCACAGCCTCTCCCATCCGGAGGTCAGCTGAATAGTCCTTCTCACGTGGTCTGTCTCCCCTTGGGGGTGGGATGCGCCGCGGTCTAGTGCTTAGAACATAGAGACACATCTGTTTGTCGTCAGTAATATTACCTGGTCGAAGACCTGAGTTGTGTATGGAAACCGGCATCTGCGCACACACGTAGCAGTTCACAGCATGTCCTTCATAAGCAGTTCTGTTCATCAGTTTCCACCAGAGATTGGTACTGTAGTCATGTGGGTGGAACTCAGGCTCGCTTCCCTCTCCAAACCTCAAACATACAGCAGTCACAGCGCAGTAGAAAATCCATCTGGCATATGGGGTCCCCATCGCTGCTTGGCATACAGAGATGTCAGAACCCCCAAACTAAAGGAGTGAGAATCTTAGCGTTTCTTCACCGGGTTTGAGACGAACTACCACTATTAAAGTAGCTCCCCTTTGTACCCCCGGAAGCTCTCAAAAGAGCTCTCCTTCCTCTCTACTCCGACTTTAGGGGTTTAACACTCTCTGCAGCTTACAGTGACTGAGATGTATCCAGCTGGGTCTTTCAGCAATCTTTACAGCTGTTGGTGTGGTCATCAGCACTTGGAACGGTCCTTCCCACCGTGGACTCGCCCAGTTCTTTCGTTTGATGACCTTTATGTAGACCCAGTCACCTGGCTCTATCGGAGCGGCCTCCTGTGCAGGAAGAGAATCAAACGGCAGTAAATTTGCACTGGACACCTCCTTCAGTTTAAGAGTCCTGATCATATAATCTGCTAATGTCTGTTCTTCATCAGCTTTTTGTAAGTCTGGAGCAAACAGAGGCAATCTGTAAGCTCTCCCATGAATTATTTCAAAAGGTGTTAGACCATCAGCTGTCGGGGTGATCCTCATATAGAGCTTCACCAAATCTAAACAGTCTGGCCAGGGCCGGCTAGTGTCTGCCATGCATTTTCTTAATCTGCTTTTCACAGTTTGCGGGATGCCATGTGTTGGGATAATAGTTTTACAAATAGCCTTAGCTACTGTCAAAGCATCTGCATGCTTTGCTGGAACTATTTCAACCCATTTAGAAAAAGCATCAATCATCACTAGACAATATTTATATGGCCCACTTTGTGAAAGTTCAATAAAATCCATATGCATGGTTTGAAATGGATAAGATGGTTTTGGGAACCTGCCTCGTTTTGGCCTTATGTTTCCCTGAGAATTGTATTTCACACAGACTGGACATTTAGTACAAAAATTTTTTAAGTAAGAATTTAAACCATATGTTGTGAAATGTTGTTGTATTATGGTTTCCATCCCCCCTGTTGACACATGGCAGCACCCATGTGTCACAATTGCTACTGCTTTAAATAAAGCTTTAGGAAGGACTGGTTTGTTATTAACTTCATAAATGTTCTCATCATTTATTTTCGCACCCTTAGTTATCCACATCCTTTTTTTAACCTGCGGTGCATTGTCCTGCATGTCTTTTAGCACTGCTTTGTCTATCATGTGTTGTTCTCCTCCAGTCTGTGCTGAGAAAGTTCCTTTCCCATGCTTCCCTGCTGCAGCTTCTTTTGCAATTTTATCAGCTAGTCTGTTCCCATTTGAAACTTCATCTCGTCCTTTTGTGTGAGCTGCACATTTACATACAGCTAGTTTAACTGGGAGCTGTATTGCTTGTAAAAGATTTTTAAGCAAAGATGCATGAGTTACTGGTTTCCCAGTAGATGTTGTCATTCCTCTACGCTCCCATTGTTTAGCAAAATAAAACAGCGTAGAGAAAACATACTGGCTATCTGTGTACACTGTCAAGTGCTTGTCCTCAGCCAGTTCACATGCCCTAGTCAAAGCAATCAATTCAGCTGCTTGTGCAGAATGAGTACTGGAAATTCTTTCTGCTTCTATTATTTCATTTGGCAAAGCAACAACAGAATAACCTGTCTGGTTTTTACCCATAGGGTCCTTTGAACATGACCCATCAACAAACCAGACCTCCCCCATTACTAATGGGGTGTCCTGTATATCTGGCCTAGGAAGCTGCAAGTGCTCTGTAGCTTCTAGGCAGCTGTGTGGTATTCCATCACAAGGTAATGGAAACAAAGTAGCTGGATTCAGAATTGTACATCGTTTTATTACAATATGTGGTTGTGACAAAAGTATTGCCGTGTACGAAAAGTGTCGTGCTGGTGAGAGCAAATTCATTTTGCTCTGCAAAAGTAGAACATCTACAGCATGTGGAACTAACAGCTCCATTTTGTGAAACAAAACTATGTCAGCGGACATGTTTACTGCTAATGCTGCTGCACAGACTGCCTGCACACAGTCTGGTAAAGACTGTGCTACTGGATCTAACCTTTTTGAATAAAAAGCTAACGGTTTTAGCTTATCACCATGATTTTGTAGTAACACAGAGGTCATAAATCCATTCCTGCAGTCTACAGTTTGAACAAAAGTTTTTTTTATAGTTTGGAAGAATCAAAGTTGTTGCCTGCATTAGTGCTTGTTTTAATTCAGTAAAACTTTTTTTCAGCTTCTGGATTCCAAGTTATTTTATCAGTCATGGCCATTGGGGTGCCATGAATCAAATCCTGTAAAGCCTGAGTTTTTTTCAGCATAATGTGGAATCCAGGCTCTGCAGTAATTGCAAAGTCCCGAGAAATGACATCATTTGCTTTTTTAGTTTCTGGTTTAGGTGCTTCAGAAATTGTCTCTTTTCTCACTTTTTGTATCTGCTTTCCCTCAGCAGAAAGTGTATGTCCCAAACAGTATATGTCACTTCTCCTCTCACCCACTGCAGCTTATCTTTGTTTACTTTGTTCCCCCGTCTGACAGAGATGGTGCAGCAGAGCGAGTGAGTCTGCTCTGCATGCTTCCTCACTTTCAGATGCTATTAACAGGTCATCAACATAAATCAAAAGTTGACTTTTTTTCTGATATTTGAAAATCAGACAAACAAAGCATAATTGCCTCGCAAAATATGCTTGGGCTTTCCGTAAAACCCTGGGGGTAATCTGGTATAAGTATACCCCTGACCTTTGTAGGTAAATGTGAACCAGAACTGCGAATCTGGGTGAATGGGTACAGAGAAGAAAGGTTGCTGAGGTCAATTACTGTGAAGAATTTATTGCTTGGTTTTAGTGAGTTTAACAGCGTGTGTGGGTCTGGCACATTTGGTGCTCTCGTTTGAACTGCTTCATTGACTGAACGTAAATCTTGAATCATGCGGCAGTCTTTTTTGTTTGCCTTGTGAACAGGAAAAATAGGTGTGTTACAAGGAGAATCTGAACATTTTTTATGATTCCTCCTTTTAACAAACCCTTGATTACTGGTTCAATCCCATTCAGTGCTTCTGGTTTTAAAGGATATTGTTTTACCCTAGGCCTCCAGCTAGATTTTGCTTTAATTTGCACTGGGGGAATTGAACTAAGTAATCCAACATCAGATGGACCTTTTGTCCACAAGTTATCTGGAAGCTCAGCTAATTCAGCTTCCTCTTTTTCTGTAAGAAATATGTTCATGTGTCACTCAAATGCATGAACTTGAGCTGTGCCTGTAACAACTTCACAAAGTGTTTGTTTCCATATTTCACAGCTGGGGCTGTAGCTCCAACCATCTTTATCTTCTTTGAAATCAGTGGCTTCAGAAGCCATTTTAGTTCTGTTACCTACATCTGCCCATGTAATGTTATGCGGCTTAAAAAGCGAGATGTGTGGGTTTGTAGGTAACTTATACAGCTCTTTTTGACTAGTTGGAAGGAGCACAGTCACAGCTGCATAAGACCTTCGGTCTGTGAACATTTCAGTCACAGCCAGTGTCACAGGATTTGTTTCTAAAAACTTTTGCACATAATCATCCTGTGGATCATTTAGGATGTTCATTATTACATGCAACTGATTGTAATTCATTTCTGTTTCAGGTGTGTCCAGCTGTCCTCGAGCTTCTCTAAGAAGCTTTCCTGGGACATAAGGATTGTCAGCTGGCTTTAGATCATATGAACAATAGATTTTTTCATCCTTGTGAATTGTGTACAGATCAGAGTTTTTCAGTCTGACTGCCCTCATGCCACCTTTTACAGGGACTACTGCTATCCCTAATTTTGTCATTAGGTCTCTACCTAACAGGTTTGTTGGACATTTAGGTGACATCACAATAGAAGCTTTTACTTTAATTCCTATTTCAGGATCTTTAAAAGATGTACCTTTTGACATATTTTCTCTATGCGTTTGTCCATCGGCAGATTTCACCCAATGGACTCGTTTGTGGTGTTTACATCTTCTATTTTAGTTTTTAGAACTGTTTTGCATGCACCGGTGTCACATAAAAATTCAACTTCTTCCCCACAAACAATCAGTGTGATATAAGGTTTTTCTTTTAATGCATTTAACATATGTTAATACTAAGATAGGAGCAGATGGAGCTGCTGCAGCGGTTGAGGAAAGAGCAGTCGGCCGTACCTGCTCCCCCTGTCCCGCAGCGGTTTATTTGATTTTTCACCTTTTCAAGCTTTTTATCTTTAACCTTTTTAATTTGTTCTTTCCTGTCTATGGCTGCTTTTAACCATAATTTAGCACACCTTAATTCATCCTCTTTTTTAGCCTTTTTTATCCCCTTTTTTCTTGCTACACTACTCTCCAAAATCCCTACAATTATTTGCCATTGATCAATTTTTAGCTTTCCATCTATTTTATATTTTTTTCTTCCATTTTTTCATGTGTACAATGCTACCAGGAAATCTGGACAGCATGTATTTCTCATCCCCATCGGGGCCCTCAACGAGTGAGGAATTACAAGAATTTGCATTTCCCATTATTTAAATCACTTGCAATTTTAGCTTCAAAATTTTTATTTATTTAAATTTAGTCCAGGTTCGTTGACTCCTAGGGAGTCCTAAGAACTGGAGATCTTTTCAGTAGGCCAGCAATTAAAAATACCTTGTTGTGGTATTCTCCACTTCAACTCTTTCGAGTGGGAGAATCTTGCCTTTGCATCCACAAGAGGTTTGCTGCTTACAACCCTACTGCTTTATATGAGGTAAAATACAGAGCAGTATTTAAACCTCCAATCAGTCTTTCACGCACACACACACATCAACAAAGCAGCAAACAAACCAGCAATGACAAATAGTATTGACAAGACAGCAAACATCAAACATCCTATCTACATGAGGATTTACCCTTATGGGGTTTCCTCGAAAAGAGAAAGGTTCTGGCAACACCTGTCCTTTCCTGAGTACAGATTTTTAGTTAAAACGCTGTTTAACAAGGATTTTCAAACCTCAGAGTTTTAGTTAAAACGCCATTTAACAAGGATACTCAAAACCTCAGAGTTTTAGTTAAAACGCTGTTTAACAAGGATACTCAAAACCTCTAATATAACCATTTAAAAATGTTTAACAAGGGCACTCACACCTCTAATATAACCATTTAAAAATTCACCTACGTTTCTGTAGTTATCGGGTTGTCCAGTCGGATCTCGTCATTCCGCCGTTGGCAGACAAAGTTGGACATGTGTCGCTGGCCCAGCGAAGAATTTACTTCCTGGGTCTTTCTTTCCAGGTCCCTAATTGACTCTGGCCGTGCACGGATTCAGCGCGTCTTCCTCTGCCTGACAGCGGGGGGTTGAGAGATCCCGGGTTTTGCAGCACAAATAATGTAAGGTATTTTCCCTCGAACCTACAAGAATAAAAAACCACAGACAACGTATATGAATTGATATGGTCAAGCTTTTGCAAAAGGAGAAGTCTCCATGAACAACTTCTTTAAGTCGTTCACAGAGAGTTCTGATCTGCTTACACGTGAGCTCCTTCTTTTTATTGTCAAAGAAAAACAGTCACAGGGGGGCAGTCAGGAAACCAACAGAGGTCATAGGTCATTTAACCTAAACAAACCAGCAACTCAGTTCCAGATGTGTTATCTAGTTACAATCTGAGCCCAGTTCAGTTCAGGTCAAACTATCAACTAAGGAATTTACGGTCTAAGAACCACATGGTTTGACTATCTCACATGAAGATAAACAGACAGCAGTAACCTCCAAGTCAGTTTATACACACATAAGGAAGAGAACACTTTAAACTAAAAATCACAATAATACTGATTAACATTAGACTGAATATGAACTAAAGTAATAACAAAATGATAATACATAAAAATATCTAACACTCTTTCTCTTCCTCTTGCTCCTCCTCCTGTTCCTAAACTCTTTTTCAGAACAAAGAGTTTCCGTCAGATTATCTTGGCACTCAGTCGACCAACAGAGAAGCTGCACTGTGAGTTTGAATTGATCTGAACTTATTCAGCATTAATGTCTGATTTATTCTGTTTCTTTTATTACTCATGGTTTTCATTTCTGTGTTCATGGTTGAACGTTTTCACCGTTTCAGCAGCAGTTCAGTTACTCCGTCCATAACTGTAAGACAAGGTGTTCAAAATGTGGCGCAGGGGCCATTTTGAGGTCCTCTGAATAATTAACAACTGAACAGGCAGTTGATGCAGATGAACAATTTTTCATATTTTAGGGCAACATTTTTACAGACAAAACAATTCTTAATACTTTTGATAAAAAATAAAAAAACGATCATTTACTGAATGGGTTTGTCTTAATTTGTAGTAAATAACATTTGGTAACTTTCACATTAAACGAGACTTTGGTGCCTTCATGGGACCCAGCAGTGGTTCATCCATCAGGCTTCAGGAGAGAAAACCTCGTCCTTTTCCTAACACTGAGCTAAAACTAAAAACAAATGTTTTACCACAGAAATGAAAACAATCAACCTTCAAAATCTGACTATAAATGTGAAAAACACGTTTTATGTTTGGATCTACAAAGATTTATTGATCACTTTTCCACAAATTTCTTGAGCTAACAATTATTCTACTTATCAGTGAATCTTTTAATTTGATAATTGGCACATTCTGCAGATGTTTTTGTCTATTTTACATAATATTTGAGATGCATTAAAATGCATAAACAAATCTTTTAAATAAAAATATAAACATTTTATTGCTTGCAAAGCAGAAACAATATTCTCTTTGTTTACGTTTAATCATTTGTAGCAAAAGATGCATCTGCAGAAAAATAAAAACTTCTAACATCAACATGTCAAAAGCTCAGCCATTTTTGATTTGTTGATTAACTGAGTAATAATTGTATATTAAATGGTGATTAATGGGAGATTTACAAAATTCGAACCAAGTGAGGCTAAAATTATGCTTTGGTAGAACATAATTTCAGATGCAAAATGTTTATATTTTGGCTTAATTACTGCTCTGTTATTTCAGGAATTGACCTTTTTTGGTTAATGACGATTCAATTAATTTACAAAATGTTTCAATAATTGATTATAATAACTAATCAGATTAATTGCTTCAGAATATTCAGATTACAGAGCCTGCAAATATGTTTTCTGAGCAGATTATTAAGAATCTGAGCAGAGAAACTTGAAAACTTTCACTTTTCTCTGATCATTTGTTAAAGTTGCAGAGTCCTCCTCTGACCAGCAGGGGGAGGAATCGGTGCAGTTACTCACTGTGAGTCAGTTGGTGGCATGTGAGCTCCCTCTAGTGGTTAAACAGAGGTACTGCCACCACATAAAGGTTTTGGACTGACTCCAATTTTACAGCTTTCACTGTTTTAGATTTTTCCTGACACATCTGATGTTTTCTGAGTCTGTTTGGATCATTTGACCCGGTGTGAATCAGGGAGGTTAAGTGTTGCTGTTCTTCAGCTGTTTTGAAATAATGGAATTTGATTCTCTGATTTGACCCAGACTTCCTCTGGTTTGTCTTCTTCACCCAGGAAATGACATGTCTGAGTGTTTTTCCTCCCAGATTCCTGTGATGTCTCTCTCTTTGTGATGACTACAGCTGACCAGTTTGTGAAGGAGATTTTCTCCTGGATCACGCAGGGGGAGAATTATGCAGACAAGCTGAAGAAACTGGCAAGGAGGCTGGAGTCCGAAAGGGAACAAGCCAATACTGTTAAATGTGTTGGTGCCTCAACTGGAGTGATGGGGTCAGCCGTCCTGATTGGAGTTGGAGCTGCCTCCGTGCTCACCGGTGGATTAGCTACTCCTCTCTTAGGACTGGGCGCTGTGTGTGCTGGTGCTGGCGCTGCTGCTTGTGTTGGCGCCAGTAAAATTGAAGAGAATTGTTCTAAGAAAATACTGAGTGAGGCTCAAGATGTTTTAGACAGAAGCAACGAAATAGTGACCAGGATCCAGGCGTTGTTTGAGAAGCTGAAGAATGAGAAGAAGAGGCAGAACTCCATGTTGGGTCCAGAAGAGCTGGAGAAACACGTCTTGGCTGATGTTCTGATGGCTGTGGGGAGACACAGAGGACAGGACATGTCCAACATGGGCCATCTGCTTACAAACCAGATAGAGTTCAGTTTTGCTTATGGAACAAACATGTGTGGACCACGGATCGGTTTCTCACACATCCTGGCGAGTGCCTGTGCTGTTCTGTTGATCTTCAACCTGAAAGTTGGTCCAAAGAGCTTGGGGCTGATGGCCACATTTGGATCTGCTGCTCTTTCTGGTGGCATCATGGTAAGACTTTTACTAGTTACATCACATCAAATATACAACATGATGTAACTGATTACAGTTACATCATACATGGCTTGTAAAGTCAGTGACTTTACAAGCAATTGAGATGACTTGTATAGTCTCTGTTTCATAATTAATAACAGTGTGGTTGCTTCTGATTACTTTGACTAGACCTAATGGTATCTGCCGAGTCCTGTACTGATCTGCTGGTCCTCAGCTTGCAGGGGCAGGGGCGATGGCGTACTTCCTTCCAGAAGCGATTGACAGCTGGAATGATCTGATCAATAAGAACTATGTGACAGAAGCCAGTCAATCTCTGAGGAGCAGAGCTGAAGAGATCCTGAAGGTCACCAACGAGCTGAGGAAGCAGTTCAACACTATTGAGTATGTTGGTCGGCTGTGAAAACACACAAACATTAATGGGTCAAGTTTTCCTCAAAAGCAGTCAGAATGTTGTTGAGAAATGAATCTTAAAATGTTACTCTTCTATTTCTCCCTGCAGGGAATCTCTCAGAAAGCTCTCCAGAATCAAATACATCATAGAGAAGAAAAACAGGAGCAGAGATGAGAAGAGCGAGATGATTGACTACGCAATTAATAACACTCCTTACCCGGAGGTTAAACAGTGGTTGAGAGAAAACGCAGAGTCTGATGTCTTCTGCCATCTGGTAAATCTTGGAAACTTCATAAAGCAAAAGCTGTATGAGGAGGCGGAAAAGAAGACAGAGGAGGATTGGAAGTGGAGGGAGATCGAACTGGTTTTCTTGGCTCATGGATCAATTGAGAACCAAATGATTCCTGCCAGATGTCTGCTGCCTCTGCCGTCCATCAAAGACGTCCTGCTGTATTCTCCCTGGAACTGCCTCCTGTATCCTGAAGCGGCTTATAGCATCGCTATAGGAAGCATCCAGCCTTACCACCGGATGTTTGGATGCACCAATCCAGGCCTATGCGGTTGTTCTCTTAAGACTTCTCATGATGTCCATAAACCATTACATCTGCCCTCCAGCTGGAACTCTATGTTGAGGGCTGGATGTCAAGAAATCCCTAACATCATGGTTAGTCCTGTAGCAAAAGAAGGAGACCCAGCATTCAGAGATTTCATTGCACTGCAAGCCTGGTATGGTGCACCAACAACCAACCGGTATCTCGTCCCGTACCTCGCCCCCTGGATCGGCAAAGTGCCCTTCTCTGTCGTCATGTTGGCCATTTCTCTGGTGCTCTCACTTACAAATCATAAAGCCACCGTCCACCTGGCTGCCTGCCTGGGAAAATCACCCAGAAACGCCGTGATGCAGGAGGAGCATCTGAGGTGGCAGTACGCCTACACTGTGGACAACACCGGCATAACTGTTCCAAGAGAAACAATCGAAAACAGATTTGGTCCAGTTTATAACATGTTCAAGGCTGTTTTTGGTGCCGAGTTTCCATTCTTTTAATGGCTGGATCAGTTCAGACATCTTGCACAAACTGATCCATTAATGTATCTGTTTGCTCTGCTTGATTATCATGAGTATTAATACAACAGGTTGTTTTTTTTTCTTTGAGCAGAAAAAGCTCTGTGTACTTTAGAAAGTCCATTTTTCTTTCCATTTGATGTATGAACTAAATTTTTTGTTGAGTAAAAAAAACACAAATGAAAGAAATAATTAATAAATCAAGCTTTATTGTATTTCCAACAAAATCATTTAAATTGTTATATCTACTGATTTAATGTTGAATATATTTCATACGTCACTCACTGGAAATAAAGAATATATTGAAGTAAAATTATGCAAAGCTGTGTGATTATAATAAACCATATTTCTCAAACTTTAAATTTATATCAGAATCTCTCCTTCAGTCTCATCCCGGATCTCCTGCAGCGCTTTCTATAAACACAGATCACAAAACAACGACTGAGTTGAAAATTCATTGAAAATTAAAAATTAGGATGACGGGGTTTTTCCGATTAACTCACAAAAAGAGAATACAAGAATTAAAGAGAGAAAAATTAACAGTCATCCAATTCATACATGTTTTACACAAGTAAAGGCATGGAAGCAAAATTACGATGAGTAATAAAAGAGTGGTGAGGCGTCCATGTAGAAGGACCTTCACAGGCCAGACTAAGGGTGTTGGAGAAATTGTGACTTTATTAATCAAATATTAGTTATTCTCATATAACCTTGTCGTATTATCTTTCTTTTATGCTTTTATTGTTTCATTTGATTGTAGAATTAAGAATGTTTCTATGTTGTAGATTTGCTCTGATTCTTTTCTTCAGAAGATCTCACTGATGGGAAGCAGAGACAGCAGTTTCCTCCAGTGTTATCTCTTGACCAGGAGTTTCTGCTTCGTTGACTCAGTTGATTGCTGTAAAACTGTCCAACAGTTTTACAGCATAATTTGTGTTTCATAGGTGTTTGAACCTAACTAAGGGTTACTCCAACTGATTAGGCAGCTAATCCCATCTCTGACCTTTATGTTCCCAAAACTATATTCCTTCTGGGAATGAATATCACTTCCTTAATGCTCTTGACTGGAAGCACCAGTAACACTATTAAAGACACAACCAGTCAGCATTCAGGGATCAGTCTGGCTGCAAGTTCTTTAAGAAGCTCCTCAATCAGTTGCTCAGGACGCAGAAAGACTGCAGTGAAAAACCAAAGATGACTGGAAAAAGGTAAGCAAAATGCATATCTACGTTCATAGAAAATTATTACAGAGATTAATTTTGTTAAAATTAACGCCAAAAGAGTTAAATGTCATTTGTTCTGATCAGCTGGAATCATTGAATTAAATTTCTGTGAATGCAGGAATGTTTGATTGTTTTTTTTTCTTGTGTCTTTCAAATCTACAGAACCTGCGCAGAGGTCTCGTTAACGGGATATTTTCCTTATTTAACCGGTTTTTAAACAATAATAATAATAAAAACAAAAACAACGGGAAAACTTGAAGCCCCTCCGTCATTTGACAGGTTATAATTCACATCCTTAACTGGTCTCATGCACAGACATTATAGACTTTACGCAGAGTGAGGTGAATATTTACTAAACTGCACAGAAATGCAGCTAAATAGCAAATTATAATTTGACGGGAAAAACATGACCAATTATTTTTTAATGCTTTATGCACGAGAGCAGCTGAAACATTTTCTTAATCTGGTTTTCTCAAGATAAAGAAATGACTATAGTCTCTCCTGGTTAAAATGTTGGTTTAGAAAAATGAACTTTTATTTCTGTTAAAATTCATCCAGTGACCATGCACAGTGTTTACTGAATGTTTTTCACCTTCAAATGTCTCTGCCTATAAAAAACTAACTTCAAATCAGCAAATCAGCAAATTCTCCCTTTAACATAAACAGTGACAGACTGAATGTAACTGGTGCATTTTTGGTTAACATGTTTGTTCTTCATTCAGTGAAGTTACTCGAAGAGTATACAGAAGTTTTACCAAAATAAGAGTAGTGATACTTCACAGTAATATTACTCAAGTAAAAGCAAAAAATTACTAACATTTCAAAACATTTCTGAAGTAAGTAGAACTGTAAAGAAATTAATTATATGTTCTCCAAGACACCTTCAATTTGGCTCATGTGGATTTGATTTACAGCTGTACATTTTCCTGCAATAAATCTACTGAGCTATAGATCAATAGATCTAGATAGAAAACATGTTTCTATGTACCAGCACTTTTTTATTTCCCACATACAACACTTTAAGGAAGTGAGTCAATGGATTCCAGTCAGACCATTGATTGTATCAGTGGTTCATCCATTTATGGCAACAATCAACTGTAAAACGCACAATGTTTATCTTGACGTCAATTTAAATTATAAAAAGATCTGAAGGTTACATAGTTTTCCTTTCCTGATGGGAATTGGTCTTTGCTTGATGTTTACCACCAGCCTTCTAGTAAACGATCAGAGAGGAATTAATCAGCTCACGTCTCTTTAATCAAAACCAGCATGAAAAGTGTTACATTTCTGACAATTCAGAGGATTAAATGGGAAACAGTTAAATAGTTAAATACATTATTAAATCATTAATTAAACGTACCATGAAATAAATAAATGGTTATTAAGTAAATTATTGAAACATTTCATTAATATTATTTCATTAAAGACAGTGGCTCGCAAAAGTATTCAACCTCCTTTGTGTTTTGCTTCCTGGGCTTCAAATTGATTATTTTAGGGCTTACAGAACAAAACACAACTTTGAACATTTTATTTTTATTTTGAAGCAAACAACAATTAGGACAAAATAACAAAACTTCAGTGTGAATATAAAATCACCCCCTAATTGCAGAACATTTAGGTCCTAGTTTCTGATTTGTGAATATCTCAAATAAAAAATTAAAATAAAAGAATCTCTAAAATTACCCATGAAGAATATCAATCCAATGAGTGATTTGCATCATTTCTCATCTCAGTGGCATCATGGTTGACATCTGGTGGCTTCTAATGTGGTCTTGTTGAAACCACCAATAAAATAAATAGTTTTCAAACTATTACTAATAGCAAACATGTTGATCATTCAAGAGTTCTAGTGGAAATGCTGATTATCTACAACATACATGTAATTAGAGCTGCTTATCTTTGTTTTCATATTTGTTTTTTGTATGCATAACCATAGTGTTAATTTTCTGTCTACAGGCAGAGTCTAAAGAGAGCCTTGAGTCGGTACGTCAGCGATACTCTGACTTACATAGCAACAGCGAAGTACTTTCATGACAGGTTCTCTCAATGGAAGGATAGGAGAGAGAGAGAGTATACGCAAATGATGAGCATCAAAGAAAAGACTCTCAAAATTGATCCCAGTGTCACCATGTCAAAGGGGAAACACCAAAAAGTTTCTAACAAACTGAGGAGTCATCTCCAGTTCCATAAAAAAAGCAGGCTTGAAAAACGAGAAAATGAGCTGGAGGAAGTGTTGGAAGGAACGCTGAGAGGTCTGGAGGAACTCGACACTTTCTTGGATGCGATGGAGAAGCTGGCGGTCACTTCACTCCAGGTGTTTTCCAGGAACCAGATTGTTTACCTTCCTAACAGGATCAACTTAGATAATGTCAAAGATATGATCAGCACTGCACGGCAAATCTGTCCTTTCCTCCTGACATTCAAAAGAGATGCAAAGTCCTTCTTCCTCCCTGACCTTCCCAATGTGGAGATTCTGACAAGCTGCCTGCGAACTTACATAGACACCGCCGCCAGGATATGTGTGGATCATAGATATGGGTAAAATTATGTTCTTGTATTAAACATAGATAAACTTTGTTGTTATTTTAGATAAAAAAGTAAAACTCCAAGATATATCTAACTTTGTCTTTCACAGCTTTCACTTTGAGAGGTGCTTGAATGTTACGGATGAGGACATTGTGGTGAATTCTGATGATCCGCATGAAGACGACATTCAAGAAATGATTGATCACATTGAGCAACTTCATGACATCAGGTAAGCTTTACATTATTTCATTGCAATACAATAGTATTATTTTCTGTTGTGATCAGTTTCATTTAAACGTATTACATCTGAAGTAAATGACCTGATGAGATTCCCCTGAAGAGTTTTCCAGTTAAACCAAATGGAGGAGTTTCAATGATAAAAATGCATTTTTCACTTCTATTTCATTACATCACAGTAAAATGAAATAGTTTATAACATAATAAAATAATAGAAAGTAAAAATGAAAACAGAAAGTTTTACTCCCCATTGACACCAGACAGGCAGGGAGTGGAAGACATGAAGACCCATCTACTATTTAATTTATTGTCTCAGTTGATGCAAATGAATAGTTTCTCTTTGAGAGTTGCAGTCATTTAAAATTATTCCAAGTGTATCATAAAGTATATCCTTAGCAGATAGAGGTTAATATAAGCAAACCACAGTGAAAGATATTGTGTAGCCTTTAAACCGTACATTCACGATTAGCTTCCCCTGACCAACTGATTAGTTCACAGTAAAATGGTTTCCAACATGGGCCGATTCACAATCACCTTCTCGTCTGAAAACATTGTTATCTGGCATATTTACAGCCGCTGTTGGTGATATAGGAGCAAATTTCAAGTACATCAACATTTGAGTCACTAACCATATGTTCTAGATTTGACCAGATAACCCCAGAGATCTTAGCCCAGTTAGCAGCAGTGCTAACCAATTTAGCTGTTTAAGGTTCAGGGAAAGCCCAGGATTCACTTCAGTATCACAAACCAAAAGCAATATCAGCACAAGTTCAACTTTTCCCAGACAACTTACAGATTGTTCCTTCGGTCATAATCGAGCAGACTTATGAACAGAAGATTTTGACTTTGTTTAGACAGACAGACAGATAAAAAGGTTTTATTACAGACTCAAAGTCCAAATTACATAAGAAAACAATTAATACAATAAAACAATAAAAGGTACATAAAAAAGGGCCCTAACCATTCAGGGGGCAGTCATACCAATGTCTCCAAAGTACAGATGAATATTTTACTGCAATATATTTAACATTAGTCAACAAAAGAATAATTCTATAGTTAGACTTGTTTAAACATCAAACAAATTTATACAAAAGTTTTCTTCAAACAGCCATGAAGAAAACAGCAGCCATAAAAGTGGCTGTTTGAAGACACAAACAGTTCACTGGTACTGGTCCAGCTTTTTTAGCTGAAAAGAAATTTAAATAATTCCTTTTCCATGGGCATGTTAAACTCAAATTGTAAGCTTATCTGCTGGATAAGGAAACCCAGCAGATTGCATGGAGTTATTGACCTGCAGGATTCACTCCTCCTGGACACACAGTCAGTGAACAACGGTTTGCATTGTAGCGCAGAAAAGCCACAAAATGAATGGAGACGACTGACTGAAAATTTATTCCATATGTGTCTGTGTATTTACTCTGGAGCACAAATGGGTCTTTTGTCAAAATGCGTTTTCTGCTTCTATGTATGAAAAAGTTTATTATTTCAAATGTTTCTGTAGAATTAAGAAGAAAAAATTTCTCCCACAGAATGAATGAGCACTTTCGGATGGAGTTCCTGTTCCAGGAAGGCTCTTCAGAAGAGTTCGTCACTACGTTTAACGAGAGACGGCGTAGAATGATAGGCTGTCTTGATAAGCTGGAGCAGTGTGCTGATAAGTTAGACAGGATGGACAAAGGAGCAAAGATCTCCAATGTGGTAGGTGGCTCGTTGGGAGCAGTTGCAGCAGTCCTCTCCCTTGTTGGTTTGGCATTAACTCCATGTACAGCAGGAGCAGCTATAGGGCTGACAATGACTGGTGTGTCATTGGGGATAACAACTGAAGCCAATAGTTTGACAACCAACGCAACAGAGGTTGCGGTCAATCATAACCATCAGAAAACTGCAAATACAGTATTTCAAGTTTTGATGGAAGACTTTCAAACCATCCATGACCATCTTGATGATGGGATGAAACACCCAAGAGTCAATCTGAAACAGAGCAAAAAGGATGTGGCTATGGGAATAGCCAAGAACTTTTTCAAAGTACGTGCCATAGGAAAGGGTATCAATTTCATGCGAAATTATAGTCCTTTATGTGGGAAAGATAGAGTTGTGCTAAAAAATGGAAAAGAGGATGTTGGACCTATTAAAGAACTTGGTAATTTTGTATTTCACTGCTTTAATATTGGCCAGACTATCTTCTCAGTTGCCAAAGACAGAAAGAGTCTGGTCAAAGGCAGTGAGACTAAAGTCTCAAAGATCCTCAGAACCAGAGTGGCATTGCTTCATTCACAGATAAACTCTTGGGATAAAATCTGTGAGTCTCTAAGGAAAAGCGAATGTACCCAAGAAGAAAACAGAGACATACTTAGAAGGCCATTTTATCCGGAGACACAGACCAGCCATCAAAGACCCCGATCCTGGCAGAATCATGAGGAAAGCTTGTACACTACGCGACACCCGGGTTATGCCCAGAACACAATGCCATTCCAAAACACGGGAATACAGAGACCAATGAGAGAACCAATCATGCACTCACAGTTTGACAACTATCATCAAGCACGCCAATCCTTGCAGGATCCACATACACTACACAATATGGGGGGTACATCTTGGACAGGAAGCGTTTACAACACATGGCAACACCGATACTGACAAGAAAACCAATTATGCACTCACCCTCTAACAACTATTCTCAAACACGCAGATCTTTGCAGTACAGTATGAAAAGCTTTACTTAGTCACTTTGTGATTGGGTTACCCAAGGCACCCAGGACCCGGTGCCATTCGAACACATGAGAATACAGAGACCGATAATAGAACCAAACATGCACACATCAATACGACTATTATCAAATATACCAATCTTTGCAGATCCGCGACATGAAACTAAGTTAAATATTCCAGATAAATTTTCCTTCTGATCTCCTGAACTTTTCATGTGATTATTCAAACACTTCCACTAGAGGGCGCCTTTACTAAAACATACAAAAAGATGTTTGCTGTTAAAGAAATTTCTAAATATACAATAGTTATACAATAATCATACACAATGATAATGCTACAAAATTACATTTTTGGCTTTTTTGTGTTCCATTTAACTATAACTTGTAATTTAAAACTACTCAGTTAAAAATTTGATTTGTTCATTTTCTGTAAAATATATGTAGTCGGATTCAATAAACTAACACGTGTTAAGATGAGGCTTGCTAATCAGGTTAGCAGCATATTTGAGAATGAGAACCTTTAACCAGGAATTAAACATATATTTCATATCTGTACTAATTATTTTTAATGATCTTATGTGATATGGTTATCTTAAGTATCATGTTTTTAATTTCTGTAAAAAGGAAAATCAGCATAACACAAATTTCTGTGTAATTAAGCTAACATGTTCCAGTAAGTGATAAAGTTTCTAAAATAAATGGGCTTTTCAATAATGTTCTAATTTATTGATAGGTCTATATTTTCAGATGTCCTTCTAAAATAATTTGATCAGCTTTAAATTTAACATGTTTTGTATTTTTGTGGTTCTTTTATGATTTCAATTTTACTGTGTATTTGTTTTTAATGTTTTATGTTTTTTGTGTGGATAGAGATGATAAAAAAAATATCTAAACTTTATTTTCCTTCATGTGATTTTTGTTCAGTTGTTTCGTATAACTTATAAACCAAATAGAGAAACATCTTTTGCATTTTATCGCCATTAAAAACACTTTAAAACCATACAGTTGCAACTGGATCTCATTTCTTTTGTTTTTACTGATTTTAAAGGATTTTTTTCAGTTAGGTGAAAATATTCTTTTTATATCACATAACAGATGCTGTAACTGGACTGATTCATTTAATGGATAGATAAGTCAATAAATTTTCTAAATAAGGCCAGAGTTATTTAACAAAAAGTCATCTGTACTTCACTAAAAATGGGCTATCAGATTTAGGAATTAATTTTTAATTATTAGTCTAAACCCAACCCATCCTCTTACAGTTAATGTTTAGTGTGGCCTTCTTACTGCAAGGCAACAGAAATAACTCAAACATTTCAAATAATTAATGCTGCATAGGTAGCATGTGGGTAAACATGTTTATATTTCACCGCAAATCCATCCTCATTATCGAGGTATATTTGTTTTTCTTGTTAAATGAGTTGTGTTTTATTTTGGTGGAGAAGCTTTTATTTTCTTGTTTCCTGTTTTGCGTCACATCCTGTGTGTTCGCGCTGCTTCGTCGGTTCGTGCTTGAGCTGCGCTGGGGAGAAGAGAACAAAAAGTTATTTTCTATTTGTGTATTAAAATATTAAAATGTACTGAAACGTATGTTTGTTAACACAACTTGTTATGTATTATTATTAAACTGTTTTATGTTTAGCAAAGCTCTGTAGTGGGTATTTAATTCCCACGTTAGTGACATTTATCGAGTTTTACCGAGCCAACGTGGTCATTTGCGATGTTGTGACTGTCTCTAAGGTGTGTGTGGGGAAGAAGAGCCAAGAACTGCTGTGCTGAAAATATTCCTGGTTTAATAAACCTCCCCTGATGGCTGCAATACTACAATGGTCCTTATCTCCTGGTTTCTTTTGGCCATTACATGCAACAGATGAGTCAGCTACACATTCATGTTAAATAATGTGAACTTTTTAAGTTGCAATGAAACAAAAAGTTAAAAATTTAAAGGAGTACTATATTTTCTGTACCGATTGTATTTAAGCCTCTCACCTCATACGTCATCGGAGCCAAATATGTACAAATATATGGTGGTTTTGGCCACTAGATGGCGCTGTAGGCTCATGTAAAGGAGTCAAGGGGCGACAGGTAAGAGGCAGGTGTTGAACCAAGAAGGACAAATAAGTTTTGACCGCTGCAGCGAACACCGTGTAAATACTGTTACAGTGTACTTTAAAGTTATTCAGTTTTGTGCACAAATTGTCTGGTTGGAATAGAATAAACTGTTAACCTGCAAATCAAGAAGAGACAGACTTTTATATGTCACTAGAGCTACAATATAGCACATAGGTGTCAAACTCTGGCCCGCGGGCCAAATTTGGCCCGCAGTGTAATTATATTTGGCCCGCGAGGCTATACTACTAAATGACTACGCGAGCTGGCCCACCGGTATGATACAGCGCATTCATTCATCATTAATACTACAAATCCCATAATGCCTTGCTGTTGTTTTGGCGCGTCAATCAGGACGGGTCCCAGAAACGCCCTCTCCTCTGTGACAGTAGTTATAGCATCTCAAGCTACAACTGTCACTGTAGAACCGAAAAGAAAGGCAGACAACAGGAGCTTTCTGGACAGGTGGGAGACAGAATATCTGTTTACATCTGTAAAAGACAGACCTGTTTTTCTTTTACAGATGTAAACAGATATTCTGATATTAAAAGGTTCATTTGTTCAATGCTGGCCCGCGACTTTGTTCAAGTTTTACATTTTGGCCCTCTGTGTATTTGAGTTTGACACCCCTGATATAGCACATCATAGCAAAACAGCTGCGGATCAACACTGACCTGTGACTGGCTATACAGTCATTTAAAGCTATGCATTAGAGAAATATCTATTTAGGACACCCACCGTTTATCTTTATACCATGGGTTATGCTATGTATCAGTAATAGAGCAAGAAATAACTAAATAACAGATTTCTGAAAGCATAGAAGCTTACAATGTTTTTAATATTATTTTCAAACCTTCATATAATCAGATAGAAAAAACAAGACTAACAACAAGAATAAAAAATAAACATAATATATAAAGTGCAAAACATGTACCAACGCAGTAGTACTACAGTAACAATTTCTAATGAAAAAGTAGTCAAAATTTATACAAAACTCAGGCACTGTTGAAATGGTATCTGTTGTTAGATTGTGGTTTAGCTGTGGGGAATTTGGCATTTCTGATAATTGCAATGGTTAGTTAGATCATTCCCAAAAATGCGATATAATTTGTTGCACATTCCCCTAGTAACTTACTGGTTAGTTAGCTGTGACCTCCATCTGTTCATATAGTTTCTACTCTGAGGTATGAGAAATCATCTGAAAATTGATTTAGGTTCATTTCAAGTGTAATAGACTGGTTCTGCTCTGCATCCAGAACCAAACATGGAGAAGCAGCATTCAGCTTCTACACACCACAAATCTAGAACAAACTTCTATAAGACTGCAAAACAGCCACAACACTGAGTTCCTCTAAATCTAGACTAAAAACCCAGCTGTTTAGAGTTGCTTTTGAACCGTAAAAATGGAACATTGATCAATAAACTTGATGTATTGATTATTTCAACAATATAATTTGATAAAATGTCTGTTTCTGGTTTTACCACCTCTTGACTCTGTAATGTGTTTATGATTGGTTTCTTACACTTTGAGCTGCCATGTTGCTGAAATGTGCTCACAAATAAACGTGATTGATTGATTTAATGTCACTGCAGGTTTACTGAAGATATTGTTTATCTTTTGAAAAACAGGTCAATGAGTGACAATGACTAAAATGTTCACCTTCTTGACTTGATAAAACTTTTGACATAATTTAAAAAAAAAAAAAAAAAAAACTGTAAAACATTTAGTTCCTGTTTTTCCACAATAGAACATATTAATTTTTAAAGTGGTTTTGGTAAAAAGGTTCTCTGGCTTTAGTCGTTTGTTTCTACTTTGATTCAGTCTGGATTTTTTCCACCAGGTATTAAGAATCATTTAGAGATTGATGATCAAAAGCCTGTCTTATTGCAAAGGTTTAAGTTGTCCAACCATAAGCTCCAAATGTTGTGATCCTATTCAGAGCCTGGAAAATGTCCTCCCTCTGCACACAAACAAATGAAGATGAAGTTAAATTCACAGGAACATGCAGCAGGTTGCAGCTGTGTTTTCAGATAAGTAGGTTGATTCATGACTTTTGTCTCACTTTCAGAGGCAGTTTAGAGGCAGATCATGAGGACGAGGCAGGAAGAGCCGGAGTTATGAAAATTTTCTAAATATTTGTGTTCATATAGTTTCTATTAAAACTGGTTTGGTAGATTATTTAGTCACAACTCTTATCAGAGCGTGGAAACTGTCAGATCTGTGACAACTTTCACTCCAACATGTTTTTCTGAAAGGTTGAGTGCTTATAGTCAAATGCTAGATAAATTTAATTGACATTTCCTTTACTCTTATATTAAATATTTTCTAAATAGTTATATAATTTATTTTACTCTGACCTGAGTAGCTCATTTTAATATAATTTACATCATAGTCCTCTGTCTTTAACTCCAGAAAAGAAAAATCGTAACTCCCTCCAAATTATATCATAACCAAAAAGCAATGCATATCTAACAGTACTTTGTCTGCTTCATCTGATTTATTTTACTTAATTTTACAAAACATATTGTTTTCATTTCAACTTAAAAGTGAAATCAATTTCCATAAATGCCACTGAAAGCATTATAAAAGGAAACTAAAATTTGCAGCGTTTCAGTTTTCTGAAAGTCTTTTTTATTTAAAAGTTAAACTATTATGTACATTGAAGCTACAATTTTTACTTTTTCAATTTCTCCATCAGTTACTAAACTGCTGCCATATTGGAGATCTTTGCCCCTTTGTTTATCTTATCTACAAGTACTGCAGATTTCTCCTGCTGACCTAGAAATTTCAGTACTCAAATCTAAACTAGAAAACTTGAAATAAGAATGTTATATAACTCCTGGTTCTACTTAAAAATAAAATAAAATAATAAATAAGAATGTTTCACAGAGTGAAAATATTTTAATTATTCTTGAAAGTCAACTGTATTTGTGCAATGTAATTTTGATCTTCTGCATATTTTAATACTAAAAATATTAAACTTAGCACCCTGATAATGCATCTTTTATGTTGTGTTTCCTCTTCAGCAAAATTCACCATTTCATTCAGCAAAACTTTATCTTTTAAGTCTGATGCAGTGGAGAATCATAATCAGTAATCCTCCAGACTTTATAAGCCCTTTAAAGTTCACATTTTGCTTATGGCTAAATGATTTCACCATCCATTGAGAAATATTCAGAGGCAGCCGAGGCAAATTCTGAGCTGTTGCAAGAAGCTTGACTCAGATTTAGGTGATCCCAGAATAAGTTCCAAAAATAATCCCGAGACACGATCGCTTTGTTTCTGTTAATCTGGTATTTTCTTGCATTATGGTGTCAGCTTTTGTTTCTAACAGGAAATATTGAAAGGTACATTGGAAGGCCTGGAGAAACTCAACACTTTCTTAGATGCAGTGGAGAAGCTGGCTGTCACTTCGCCCCAAGTTTTCACTGAGAACCAGATTGTTTACCTGCCTGAGAACTTTGACTATGACGGTGTTCAAGCTGTGATCGTAAAAGCTCAGCAAATCTGTCTTCCCCTCCTTAACTTCAAAAGATATGCAAAGTCTTTCTTTGTTCCTAACCTTCACAATGTGGAGATTTTGGCAATCCAGCTGCAGAATTACATAGACACCATCGAGAAAATATGCTTGAGCTTTGATGAAAGGTAAAATTCAATTTATCATTAACTGATGATATTGTTGTTCTGAATGAAATAATCCAAAGCATGAAATGTAACTTTGTCTTTCACAGCTCTAACTTTGAGATGTGCTTGGAAATGGCAAAGGAAATAGTGGTGGATGCTGATGATATGTGCGAAAACAACATGCAAAAGATGACAAATCAGATTAAACAACTGGACAAGATTAGGTAATTTTTACATATTTTAGTGCAATACAAATCTATTTTTCAGAGACATAGAACTTTTTTTACAGCACAATAAAACAACCTTTACATTTCCTTATTATCAGAATGTTCTACGTATCAGAAATACCTTTGCATCATATCCATATCTGACACATTTAAATTGGCCTCTGTCTCTTTAAGAATCTCCTGCTCTTTCCAACATGTCGCCTGTACGTCATCAAAACAGGGGTGTCCAAACTTTTTGTCATGTGGGCCAAAATTCTAGACTCTAAAATAGTTGCATGCCAATAAAACTAACCTAAAATCAAGCAAATATAGTGCAATTATTAACATTCATAGGGGAAAAAAAGGCTAAATTCCAAAATTTTGATTAATCTCAGAAATTTCCTAGAGAATTTGAACATTTTCTAAAAAAGTTTAAACATTTTAAATTCAAAAATTTCCAAGTTTTTTGCATAAAATTTCTGATAATCTAAACATTTTAGTTTTTTCTAGCAATTTCTTTATTCAAAAAAAAAAAGTACTACTATTTTTTTCCCTACAAAAAAAAATAGTAGAAATACCTTATATTAGGGCCATTAAGAACAAGATTTGCTTGCTATATTTAGTCAGGCTTAAGGAAGAATAAAAGCTGATTTTGGTGCATCTCTTCAGTAAAAGTCTCTGGATAAATTTGGTTTTACATTTTGTTAACATTCGGTTATAAAAACATAAAATAACTGTGAAAAATATTAAAAATGTGTTATAAGTGAAATAATCTGACATTGCCATGAGTACTTTTTAATTAATAATTCATTATTTTCTTAAAACAAGCTCCTATATCTTGCTGAAAAGTTTTGTCTTACTTCAAGTGTACTAAGATATTTGCAATAGCAACTAGACCAAAATTACTTGGTAACATTTTGTGTTTTTCCAGTGTACATTAAAAGTTTTAAGTACTGGTACTATGGTGAATTTTCTTGAATGGATTTTTATTACCAAAGACCTTACAACATATTTATTGTTTTTCTTACAAACACAGAATAAATTTTCTTCCACAGGATGGATGAGGACTGCCGGGTGGAGTTCCTGTTCAAGAGCCTCTCCTCACCTGATTTTGTCACTATGTTTGATGATAAAAAGCATGCAATGCTTTTGTCTTTAGATAAGCTGGAACAGTGTGCTGATCAGTTAGACAGGATAAACAAAGGAGCAAAGATCTCCACTCTGGCTGGGGGCTCAGTAAAAAAAGCTGGAGGCGTCCTCTCTGCTACTGGTTTAGCATTAATGCCCTTCACAGCCGGCATGTCTTTAGGCCTAACATTTACCGGTGCAATGATGGGGTTAGCAAGTGAAGCCAACAGTGTGGTAACCACCTTAACAGAGGTTGTAGTTAATTGCACTTATCAGAAAAAGGCACATGTAGTTTTAAAAATGTTCATGGAGGATTTCCAAATGATCCAGAATTCTCTGAATGATGGGATGAAACATTCAACAGTCAATCTGAATCAAAGTAAGATGGATGTTTTGGTAAGAGTAGGCAAGAGTGTTTCGAAATTAGATCCCATAGTAATGGGTGTCAGCTCCATCATGAATGTGGCTTCTGCTCTGATTAAAGTGGTTGCAGGGAAGCAGAAAGAA
This sequence comes from Poeciliopsis turneri, assembly GCA_922788865.1. NCBI lineage: Eukaryota > Metazoa > Chordata > Actinopteri > Cyprinodontiformes > Poeciliidae > Poeciliopsis > Poeciliopsis turneri. The sequence goes on from CAKLNU010001002.1 coordinate 50,543, forward strand.
AATGGAAATGCATCACCCAGCGCACCTCCAGCTGTTCCTAATAACTCAGCTGTTCCTGATTCCTCAGATGTTCCTGATTCCTCAGATGTTCCTGATTCCTCAGATGTTCCTGATTTCTCAGCTGCTCCTGATTCCTCAGATGTTCCTGATATTGGTCAGACTGTAGTTGCAGAGACTCTTGCTCTGTCCAGTGAACTTCTTGGTATCGCACCTGGAGCTATATTTGCTGCCAGGGATGTATACTCTGCTGCCAAACAAAGCATAAAAGTTGCCAAAGACAGCAAAACTAAAGTCTCCAAGTTCCTGACAGCTAGAGTTGCGTTATTTCGTTCACAGATAGAGTCGTGGGACAAGATCCGTAACTCTTTGTGTCAAAGCAAACTGACCAAAGAAGAAATCAGAAATATTTTCACACAGCCATTTTATCTGATGGACAAAGAATAATAAAGTGGAAGTTTTGACAGGTAGACAGAAAAAAATAGATGTAAATCGGCCATAATTATACTGACCAGTGTCTTAATAATGACTTTCAGACTTTCTCACTAACTGAAAGGAAAAAACAAAGAGGAATCAGTTTGATGATTGATTGTGACTTCATGCATTAATGTGTCTTAATCGATCAAGAATCAAATTGTTCTCTGTAACATTTAATTTTAAAAATAGCCACTTAATAATTGGATTTGTTCATTTGTTTGTGACTTAAACAAGATTTTTGTGTTTATGTTTTTTTGAATAGTTTTGACTGTGTAAATATAAATAACAAAAAGCATGGGAAGGTTGTATGCTTTAGCATAAACTTTATTTTTTCATGTTCATGTAACTTTTAAACCAAATAGAGAAACGTGCCGCTTGATTTTATGTCTATGTATTAATTTACTGTTGTTGAAATTATGTTTTATTGCTTTTCATATCATGTATCAGATGTTGCAACTGGATAAATTAGACAGCATTAATTTAATGGACAGATGAAGCCAAATACAAGTTGATAAAAAAGGCAAAAAACACAGGAAATCTAAAGAAAGGTAAGACTAAAGTTGTTTATAAAACACAGAGCTGCCACCTGTAGTTATAATTCAAAAAAATTATTTCCAATTTAAGAATTAATGTTAAAGTTAATATTTACTGTGAGATTTTAAGTAGCATCAAGTCAAACAAAGTTGTTTGATTTAAAGATAAATTTTAGTGCCAAGTGTTTTGTCATTTCATTATTAAATTTGTGACTCAAATCAACCTGGAGTTCAGGTAATATAACTCAGACCATCAGAAATGCTAATAAGCTACAAAATCTATTTCAATTGAACAAAAATCCATGTTTTTAGACATCTCTCGTTTAATTTGGGGAAATCTTAAATATTTTTCATTTATTATGAAGTAAGAATTGTGCAATCAGACTGCTGAGCTTTATCTTATTCAGACTAAACAGTAATTTGAGTGTAGCTTTAACTTTTTCAGGATCATGATAAACAACAGCTGCAAACTGATAAAGTTGAAGAGCAAATATTTCCCACAGCGACCAGCAGATATCGGACTTCTTCTAAGACATGAATTCTGACACGTTCACATCCTGTAGTCAGACAGTTATCTACACAGGTGTAAGAAAGTTCAACAGATTGTCTTTCATTTTAAACTCAAATCTAGCAGGGCCCACAGGTCAGTCACACCCAAACTGGAGCAATGGCTACAACAGATCCTAGGAACAACATCAGACATCTCAGTCCAGAAATGTGCAGTCCTTGGCACAGCCAAGATACTGCGCAGGACCCTCAAGCTCCCAGGCCTCTGGTAGAGGACCCGAGCTCAGAGGATAAGAACCACCCGCGGTGGGTGAGAAGGGAATTATTTTATATTTATATATCTCTCGCCCATACCGACTCAAAAATGGGGCCAACATCAGTCACCTTCTCTACATGGATGACATCAAGCTGTACGCCAAGAGTGAGCGAGACATCGACTCACTGATCCACTCCACCAGGATCTACAGCACGGACATTGGGATGTCATTCGGACTAGAGAAGTGTGGTCGGCTGGTCACAAAGAGGGGGAAGGTGATCCGCACAGAAGGGGTCTCACTCCCAGAAGGAACAATAGCAGACATAGAGGACAGTTACAAGTACCTAGGTATACCACAAGCAAATGGCAACCTCGATGAGGCCACAAGGAAAGGAGCCACAGCTAAATATCTCCAACGAATAAGGCAAGTCCTGAGAAGCCAGCTCAATGGCAAGAACAAAAATCCATGCGATAAACAGCTATGCCCTGCCAGTAATCAGATACCCTGCTGGAATAATTAGCTGGCCAAAGGAGGAGATAAAAGCCACAGATATTATGACTAGAAAGCTACTAACAATGCATGGAGGGTTCCATCCCAAATCCAGCACCCTGAGACTGTACACGAGCCGCAAGGAAGGAGGCAGAGGACTAGTGAGTGTGAGAACCACTGTCCAGGACGAAAACAACTAAGATCCATAAATACATCAGGGACAAAGCTTCAACAGACAATGTGCTCAGTGAATGTCTCAGACAACAGGGAACAGAGGTTGAGGTGCCAGAGATACCATCATGGGAGGACAAGCCCCCTACATGGGATGTACCACCAGCAACAACCCAAGTGGCTGATATCAGTAAATCCTACCAATGGCTGGGAAAAAGCTGGGACTCAAGGACAGCACAGAGGCCCTCATCATGGCCGCCCAGGAACAGGCCCTAAACACCAGAGCAATAGAGGCCCAGATCTACCACACCAGACAAGACCCAAGGTGTAGGTTGTGCAAGGAGGCCCCTGAGACAGTCCAGCACATAACAGCAGGGATGCAAGATACTGGCAGGGAAAGCATACATGGAACGACATAACCAAGTGGCAGGCATAGTGTACAGAAACATCTGTGCAGAATATGGACTGAAAACCCCGAGATCAGTGGGAAACACCCCCAAAGGTGGTGGAGAATGCCAGAGCTAAGATCCTGTGGGACTTCCAGATCCAGACAGACAGAATGGTAATGGCGAACCAACCAGACATTGTCGTAGTGGATAAACAACAGAGAAAAGCCGTTGTGGTAGATGTAGCAATACCAAGCGATTGCAACATCAGGAAAAAGGAGCATGAGAAACTGGAGAAATACCAGGGCCTTAGGGAGGAACTGGAGAGGGCCTGGAAGGTGAAGACCACAGTGGTGCCTGTGGTCATCGGGGCCCTCGGGGCAGTCACCCCCAAACTGGAGCAGTGGCTACAACAGATCCCAGGAACAACATCAGACATCTCAGTCCAGAAATGTTCAGTCCTTGGCACAGCCAAGATACTGCGCAGGACCCTCAAGCTCCCAGGCCTCTGGTAGAGGACCCGAGCTCAGAGGATAAGAACCACCCGCGGTGGGTGAGAAGAGAATTTATTTTTATATATATATAAAAAATATATATATATATATAAAAAAACTGTTGCATGCCCAGAGTGAAGCATGGGGGTGGATGAGTGATGGTTTGGGCTGCCATATCATGACATTCTCTTGGCCAGCCTCAATTGTCCAAGACGAATTGACGCTGTATTGGCCGCAAAAGGAGGCCCTACACCACACTAATAAGTTATTGTGGTCTAAAACCAGGCGTTTCAGTTTCATTGTCCAACCCCTGTACATATACATGATAATGGATAGGGGAACGTATATCCATACAAGTATATGTATACATATCCATACGTATATCCATATGAATGGGTATGTATATCCATATCCATATGGATATAGTATGTAGATATACACATGGACATGTATATCCATATGTATATAGATATATATATCCATATTTATATAGATATATATAGGAATATGTATATCCATATACCCCTCTTGCCTTAAGGAGGTCCACGTCATCTATACAAGCTGTCAGTTCAGCACACGCGACAAGATAAAACCAGCCAACTCTTATCCTGATACATGACCGGTCACTCATGCTTGTCGCAGTTTCTGTGCATAATTACTGCCGGAGGCAGTTGCAGTCATCTACAAGCCTCCTGTTTCCTGATAGTCCGACTGCTTACCAGTCTGACCATCGCTGGCAATAAGGCTTACAAAGATCTAACTTCTCTGTCATGTGGCTGATTACCTAAAAGCGTTCTTGGTAATCCCTTTCTTGACACCGCCCCCTTTAAAGGGCTGGCAATGCCGGGTGATGATGAAGGAAAAACAGCATAGCCTTCAGCTTCGTTTGGCCTGAGTGCAGTGCTCAGCAGAGCAACCTGTGGCCTTTTATTAGCAGATTGTGTCCACCTGTGTAAATCTCCACCCACAACAGGAAGTCAACAAGAACATCAACAATAAGATTCCACACCCTTTCTGTCAATTGTAACCATCTGTTTGTGCTGGGCGTATGGCGATCAGTCATTCGGCGTCCCAACAGAATACGATCCCCCGATGTGACTCATGGTCTCGCGTACCTGCTCTAGTTTCCTGCTTCAGCAGGAATCCTGACTTATTCAACCCCGCTTTTCTTGTTTTCCAAATAATTATTTTTGGGGGAGCCTTACAGGACAGGTGAAGGTTCCTATTATCTACTTCCATGAAGTCATGCTCCTCTCTTAGCAATCCAAACTTTGTCTCATTGCCCTCGGTACAAAATGAAAACACTCAAGGACCTCGAGAAACATAACCATGCATCCATGTGTAGTCGCATTAATTTCTGCAGCAGCGTCTTAATTAAAACCAGGGAGATGCAGCACATCACCCCAGTTCTAAAGTCATTCCTTCTGGCAGCACAGCGTACGAACCTGAAACACTGTTGGTTCGTAAATCTCTGATCGGTCCAGCACCTCAACCCATTGAACATCTGCTGTCGTATCATCCTCCTGGTTCATTCGGTCCTCTGGTTCCGTTCTATGGCAGTAAAAGGGTAAAGACATTACCCAGAAAGACTTAACCTTTCTGTCGTGATATGGGGCACTTCCAGCTACCCCGCTGCTGAAATGTACTACAGGCTTCAAATGAAACCTTGATTTAATCACTACCTTTGAAACGCCACAAGGGCAACGTGATTTTAAAGCTATTGTTCACCCTCGTGCCAAACCTTCCTCGTCGCATTAATTAGCAGTCGCCATTAACTCAGCTATTCCTGCGGGCTATTCGAACATCAGGTCCCTGATGTTAAGGGACTTAACATCAGGGACTTAATTTCGTTAAGGCATGGCGCACTTTAACGAAATTCTGCGCAGCTCTGAAACCTTCTGACAGGGTCCTAACCTTCACTATTTGTTCAATCATCTCACCATTGAAGTGTCAGCTCACTGGCACTTCAATGGTGACATTTTCTATCCCCTATAAGTTTAAGAACTATGGAGTTCTTTTGGGGAATCAATACTTAGATTAGAACTTTGGTTTTGCCTTTCTTTAGGTTACATACTTCCTTCTAAATCTCTTTGAACTGCCTAGTTGCCAGAAATGTGCTTTATAAATAAAAATGTTCTTTTCTTGATGAACAATGGGTAAAAACGTAATTTAAATCCATCACCGAATGTAGCTTATCTCAGCAGGTGTTCGTTCGCCATACCATTCTAGTAAATTAGTTTCAGAATGCTCAGAAACATTGCAGGTCCTGCATCCATGACTCTCTCACACCATACTTTTAAATCAGCGAGTTTGGCTCTCAATGTCTTCGTTCCTCTCTCCTGAAGTCCCCACAGCTCTGCCTGGTCCTTAAATTTCTTAGAAATCCAAGATTTATGTTCATTCCCCTTGGCCATTTCCAGGCCTCATATTTAGATCAGCCTGGACTGCCCCTCAGTGTTCAGTCATAACTCCCTCTCATCAACCCAGCCACTGGTCATCAGCATCCTCCTCTGGTATTCTCTTTTCTCAGACCCAAAGGCCCCATTTTCACCGCTCTCAGGCAATGGGTAATAACATAAATGACTTGTGGTGGAGTGTTTCAGCAATTCTAACTCCTTTTAGTCAAGATGGACAGCTGCGCTGGCTTTGTTGGCCAGCCGGCCGGCCGGCCATCAGCCTGCAGGCCTTTTCCAATATCTGCGTCTCACAAGGCTCCATCAGACTGTACCCTCTCTTGGGGGGAAGATTACCCTGAGCTTCACTCTGAGCTGATCATCCAAGCTCACAGCGATTCTCAGCATGCAGGTCTTCTGCCAGTGTCCAAGCGCCAAAGAACTTCGGGTCAATAAAACTTGCGAACTGTTGCTTTTTCTCCGTGTGATTCTCTGTACTGTGAGTCTTGCCATGTTAGCCTTGGCAAAAATTCAAGTGGGAGACTCTCTTCAGCCTGCCGGCATCATCAATCATCATCCATCTGCTTCAGCTGAAGCATCCATCTCCTCCTCCCCGTCTCCACCCTCATCCTCCCGGGCATCTTCCAGACTCCCTCCAGCCTCCTTCCTCCCCAGGCTCCACTCAACACCAGTGCCCGAGCCCGGGCACTGGTGATCCGTCCGTCCGTCCATCCATCCATTTTCTTCCACTTTATCAGTGACCCGTGTCCGGGCGAAGGAATGCCAAGTCCAAATTTGTCATTCATTATTAGGGTCTTTGTTCTGTGCTGTCTGGTCCCTCATCCAAGCTCACGGTGATTCTCAGCATGTACGTCTTCTGTCAGTGTCCGAGTGCCAAAGAACTTCAGGTCAATAAAACTTTCTTGCTGCTGTTTTTCTCTGTGTGATTAATATAAATCACCAGATTTAATTATTTATTGGGACTTGAAAAAAATCTTAATGTAGAGTCCCAGAAAGATCTAATGCGGCTGGATTTTTTGGCTGGTTTTACTATTTTCTCTTTGCAGACGGAAATGAATGCCTCCATGACCACTGAACTGTTGAAATTCAACATTAAGAGAAGATCTTTTTTTGAGCAGCCCATTTTTTTGGAGGCTGCTTTCAGAATGTCCTTGGTGAGATTGTTCAGATTTCTTTGAATGTCCTTCAGATCTTGCCCCTCTACCTCGGCACAGATCATCTCAGAGAACCTCTCTACCATGGCTTGGAGGTCTTCGTACTTGCATGGTAACCTTGATTTTGGGATGACTTTGATCAGAACTGCATTAACAAGCAGCTTGATAGATGACTTCTGCTCCTTTCTCTTTGCGTCTGGCAGCAGTTTAGCGACCATTGTGGTAGCCACTGATTTCTGCTTTGCATCAACTTTGTTCTTTTGTTGTGCAGCTGGATCTCCGGCTGCTCCTCTTCCCATTGAAGAGGAGCAGCTCTCTACTGGGCTCTCTACTGGGCTCTCTACTGGGCTCTTTACTGGGCTCTCTACTGGGAGAGCTGCTCCCATTGGAGCCTCAGATGACTTCTGCTCCTCCTTCTTTGTGAGTGGCAGCGGTTCAGCAACCTTTGAGGTGACCACTGACTCCTGCTCTTCACAACTAACTCTCTGTCTTTTGAGTGGGTCGATTCCTCTGCAATTAAGTTTTCCACTGTTGGAACTGTGGCTTCTTCATCCTCTGAAGCCAGTGAAACTCCGCTGCATTGTTCTTTGTTGTCATTTTCAGGGTCCTCCATTTTGACTCCAGCTGCTTTGTTCGTCTGTTGTGCAATGGAAAGAGGAGAAGCTCTATCTCCAGCTTCTCCTCTTCTCATTGGAGCCTGAGATGACTGCTGCTCCTTCTTCTCTGTGACTGGCAGTGGTTCAGCAACCTTTGTGGTAACCACTGCCTCCTGCTCTGCATCAACTGACTCTCTGTCTTTTGGCTGCGTCGATTCCTCTGAACTTAAGTTTTCCACTGTTGGAACTGTGGCTTCTTCCTCCCCTGGAGCCGGTGAAACTGTACTGCATTGTTCTTTGTTGTCATTTTCAAAGTCCTCCATTTCGATTCCAGATGCTTTGTTCGTCAGTTGTGCAATGGGAAGAGCGGCATCTCCATCTCTAGACTCTTGGTTTTCAGTTGGTGGAAGGTCATCCAGTGAATCTCCTGGGTTCTCTAAACGGTGTTGGTCAGAGATTGACTGTTTCACTTCCCTGATCTTTGGCAGCACCTCAAAGATGAAGTCTTCCATCATTTTCAGATATGACTCCTTTTCCTTAATCATAAGTGTGGTGGCTGTTGTCAGACCTGAAAAATCCTCAGAAATAAATTCATCCACCATCTTTATATCTGATTCCCTCTCCTTAGAGATCAAATCATTTTCATGCATGGCCTTTGAAAGTTCCTCCAAAATGAATTCATCCACCATCTTCAAGTCTGACTCAAGATTTGTTGCCACTTCAGAATCCAATTTCTTGTGGATGTCTGGTTCCAGGTTTCCTCTATTCTGTGGAGTTTTGGTGGTGTCGTCCTCCACAGCTTGGAAATGACCAATATCAGAGCTGGCACCTGGGTGGTCTTTTCTCTGTTGCTGTTCTTTTGCAGCTTTTTGTTCTCTCTGACGATGTTCTTTGCAGCAACACACGAGCAATTCCTTTATCAGCTGGAGAGCATGTGGAAGGATTGAATCCACTGCATCCGACCAAGACTTGTGGCCGACCACAGAAGTTGCTGGATCTTGCGTGGAGCAGACAGATTTCAACAATTCTTTGACATATTCAATGAATAACTCATTGAAACAGTCAAAACTCTTGGGATGAACCTTCCCTGTAATCTGAAGGCTGTCTGCAAATGTTGTTAGCAGCACATTTCCCAAGATCGCGTCCACATCTTGGAATCTGATGCCCTTCTCAGGGATATTGCAGAGAATGAAGGTGCCACATTCATTCAATAAGTTTAAAAGCAGCTCCTTCAAGGAGGACTTGGTGTTGCAATCAGGATTCCCCATGGCTAAAGCCAGGGTTTGATCCAATGAAATGGACCTAAAAAAGTCTTCAATCAACGGCGCAATCATCTCCCCAGAAAAAACTGGGAGCGCACAAGGCTTTGGATTCTCAAAGTTGCTCATGGCTTCTTGGATTTGCAATGGATACTAAAGCAAACTCTCTGATACTTGAAGAACTATTTAGCTAAAACCGCAAACTATCTCAATCTCTCACCAAACTCTCTCACCAAACTCCAGCTCTCTCTCAACGAATGTAACAGACTTGTTGCATATAAGCCCCAGAAAGCTCTGTGATGTCATCAAGGACCAGATTCTGTCCATGCGTCAGAATCTTAGCAACCGTTGCTAGGTGAGTCACCAGCTGTGTGCAGCTCAGAGAAATAATGTCTAATTTTAAGGAACAAATTAAAAGTGAAGAAAAAGTGAAATTTTCCTTGTTTTAGAGGCTCTGAGGCTGAAAAGTACTCCTCCACTCACTAAATGCTTCCACTCTCTCCATGTTGTGGTGCGAAAAAGTGTTTTAAGTGTTTGAGAAAAGTCTTTTTTTTATCCAAGCTGCTTAGTTGGACAGATTCCTCCAGCTCAATTTATCAAGGTTTCTATCGATATTTATAAAACAAGGGCCAATTAATAAAAGATAGCTATAAAAAACCTACAAAAATTCATAAAAATAACATTTAAATATAAAATAACACAGTGCAAATAAATGAGACGTCAAATTAAGGCCCACATTTTTATCAACTATAGTGAATATCAAGAAAGTTAATCAATAATAAAACATTTGAACAAAAATTAAATTAACTAAAATATTTTAGGTTTTAGGATCTGATTAAAGATCTGGTTAGTGATTGCCAAAACCTCGACAACATCGAGACAGAAGCCAGTCAGACTCTGAGGGAAAACGCCAGGACTGTCCAGAGCAGCGCCGAGGAGACGGAGCAAGAACTGCAGAAAATAAGGTATGAAAATGATAAAACAATGTTTTTGTATGAAAACATATTTTAATCTCCTGTTTGAACTGTCAACTCCTCAGATTTATGTCACTGTAAACATTTTGTACACAACAACATAAAGTGCCATTAAATCATTGCTCCATTTTTAATTTTTCTTACTTTTTTGACTCTAAAAACTTGTAACCACATTGGGGACTCTTATTTCATGCCATAATTTCAAAATTTTTATTAAATCATTTTAATGTTGAAATTTTGATTTAATAGAGATGGTTGAATGTTTGGCAGTTTAGTGCAAATTTTAACTTTCTGACAAAAATAAAACAAGAATATTGATGTATGATTTGGAAAACAGAAATTTCTTTGTTTGAAAATGTTTCACCACAAAGTTTTATGGGTGCAGGAAAATATGTAAGAGTATAAAATGCGGATTTAAATAGAAACGTGTGGAAAAATAATTTCTTTAAATCTTTTTGCAGAAAAGCTCTGAAGAAGTTGGTGAGAATCAAATTCATCATACAGAAGGAAAACATGACCAGAGATGAGAAGAGAGAGCTGATCGATCACATAATTAATAACACTCCTTCCCCGGAGCTCAAACAGTGGTTGAGAGAAAACGCAGAGTCTGACGTCTTGGTCCATCTGGTGAATCTTGCCAAATTCATAGCAAAAAAGCTGGAAGAGGAGGCAAAGAAGAAGAAGAAGGAGGATCGGGAGAAGAAGAAGATTGAGTTGGTCTTCTTGGCTCATGGATCGATTGTGGACTCGATGATTCCTGCCGGATTTCTGATGCCTCTGCCGTCCATCAAAGACGTCCTGCTGTATTCTCCCTGGAACTGCCTCCTGCATGCTAACGCTGCTTATAGCATCGCTATAGGAAGCATCAAGCCTAACCACCGACTATTTAGATGCAGGAAGAAAGGCCAATGCAACTGTTCTCCTGAGACTTCTGATGTTGTGCATAAACCATCACATCTGCCCTCCACCTGGAACTCAATGAAGAATGCTGGATCTAACAAAGTCCCTAACATCATGGTTAGGCCAGTAGCAAAAGAAGGAGACCCTGCGTTTGCAGCCTTCACTGCTCTAGCAGCACAATATGGTGCACCAGCAGCCAACCGGTATCTCGTCCTGTACCTCACCTCCTGGTTCGGCGAAGTGCCCTTCTCCATCGTCACGTTGGCCATTTCTCTGGTGCTCCCCCTCTATGGATATGAAGCCACCGTCCACCTGGCTGCCTGCCTGGGAAAATCACCTGAAGACGCTGTAATGCAGGAGGAGTATCTGAGCCAGCAGTACCCTGTGGACAACACCGGCATGACCGTTCCAAGAGAAACGATCCCTGATGGAGATGAAACCGTGTATAACATGTTCAGGGCTGTATTTGGTGATGAGTCTCCGTTTTCCTAAAGGCTAACCCAGACCTGGAGTACCAAAGCACAGAGCAGACGTTTTCCTGCACTTAGTTTTTCTGGATGGTTTTCTCTGGAGAACTGGTTAATTTCCCAATGAGTTTTTTAAAGATAAGTTCATTTGCTGTTTTCTGCGTATTATTTTTCCCAATGGTTTTGTCATAAGTTAATTTTCATCCCAAACTCTCCCTGCTGGACCTCGGTCATCATCACGTCTCGGCCTGCATCTCCCATTTAGCACCATCAGTTTCAGACTTGGATAAAAATATATTTAGATAGAATTTATTTTGTATTATGACTATTTGATTCAATATTATCGCCTGATTGCTGTAACCGACTCTGGCAAAACTATTCTTTACTAATAAACATCGATTATAAAAACATCTAAAAGATGGTGTGGACATTGAACTTTCTGAGTCATGATAATTTATGTTTATGTGGTGAAATGGCTGCAGTGAATGGTTCTAGTAAATTAAAGGTTTTAAAAGGTTCCTTTGGCATAAACTGAAAAACAGTTTCTTAGGGGTCAAAGGTGAGCCGTTCTGCTCAGACTGCAGTTGTTCTGATTGATCAGGTTGATCAACCTGCATCGTTCACTGATCTAAAGGCATTAAACTAGTTTCTGCTCTTATTTCCACTTTAATCTCAAAATAAATGCAATATAAGGAGAACATCCTCACTGACACGACGACGTTCCCAAGAGTTTAATAAGACTTTATAAAACATCCAGACTTCAGTAAATCAGGTCCAGTTTGTTAAAGACAAAAGATGAAAATAAAATCCTTTTTAAAAACAAGGAAAATAACATTTTATTGCTCAGAATGCAGTAACATTATTCCTCTGGTTAACATTTATTCATCTGCAGTTAAAAAGTCTTAAACATCAACATGTGAAAAGCTCAACTCTTTCAAACCAATTTAATGCAGCTCAGGACTGATCTGTTGATTAGTTTGGTTTAATCAATTAATAGCAAAAGATGCTTAATATGAGATTTATAATTATTTAAACCTGAATCTTTCGGGCTCAAGTCCAGGTTGAGTCTAAAGTCTTTCAGTGAAACTTGAGTCAGATTCTCAGACTCTGGTGTTTCTCTGTTTACCATCTTTAGTTCTTCACATTAAAAACATTCAAACTGAGACATTTTCTGATGAAACAAGATGCAGCCATGTTGACCTGATACAAACTGTTCTGTTAAGCCACAAATAATTTTACTTTCCTTGGAGACGATTGATTAACTTCACTGATTATATGAACTGGGTTTGATTTTTACTTTCAGTTTCAGTTTCCTGCAAACCAGCAGAAACACAGAAATCCCTCCTCCTCCTCTCCCTCTTGCTCCTCCTCTTCCTCCTCCTCCTCCTCTTCCTATAAAAATAAAGAGTTTCAGTTAGATTAGATTAACAGTCGACCAACAGAGACGCTGCACTGTGAGTATGAATCAATCTGAATTTATTCAGCATTAATGTCTGATTTATTCTGTTTCTTTTATTACTCAATGTTTTCACATCTGGGTTCATGGTTGAATGTTTTATCGTTACAGCAGCAGTTCAGTTATTCTTAAAAACTTTGAGTATCACATATTCAGGCAGGGCCGTGCAGAGACCTTTGGAGGGGCGGGGGCTCAACATTAGAACAGTTCACATTGAATATCTTAAAACAGCATACAACTACATATTAATCAATAATCTAATATTTAATCAGATCAGATCATGATTTATTATTGTCAGCATGTGGGGACAATGCAAAGCAAATTTAGTCCAATGGGTATAAAGTTGCTGTTTCTCCTGCTGACAGTCCTGGAGGACTGAGTTGATCTGATACTGTAGCTGTTAAACAGTCCAGAGGAGAGACGGTCTTTAAATTAACACAATAAGATGTGTGTTATGTGCTTTGGGAACATTCTAATTATTTTGTCTATTTTTTTTTTTTGATTGTTTCTTTTGAAGACTTTAGTTGAATAACTTTTTTCTGTTTTTTAATTTCTTATTTTCTGTAATTAATTTGATTCCGTTAGATTGTGGCGCTGTTGGTCTGACTATAAATAGGCTGGTTTTCTACACCTGTGTAAGTGTGTGTAGACCCGCCCTTTGTCTCGCTTTCCTCACTCCACCACCCTCCTGATGTGCGCCTGTAGGCTGCAGCTGACGTCTCCAACTACCTGCCACGCAGTAGTTTCTGTTAGCCTTTGTTTGTTTGCTTTTTTATTGTGATTTTGGCCTGGTTGGACCAGTTTTCCTGTTTTCAATTCTTTCTTTTGCAGTAGTTTTTTTTTTTTTTAGTCCAGTCCTATATGGTTGGCCCTCTGCTCTACCATTTTGTTCTCTTTGATCGGCTTTCCAGATCCACCTTTGTAATAAAGAGAAGGAGCGACCGTTAACAGATGTACTCTGCTGAACTAGTTGGCTGCAGGCGGCTCAGTCTGGCTAATTCACAGGGGGAAGAAGGGTGGGACATCTGGATGTAGGTCGTAGAAATCAGGCGAATCCTTTCTCGAAACCAGCTTAAACAGAGTTTATTTGAGTTGTGGATAGGGTAAATCCCAGCAGATTTAGGAAACTCAATTGACCCGTTAGATGGAGAGCTGGTAGCACATCTCCCCTCTCAGAAGAGGAAGTAGTGACTAAGAGTAGAGAAGGAAGGAAGGAGTGGGAGGTGTAGCGGCAACAACACAATTCAACCATTTCTTGTGGCCCCTGAATGTGTTCAGGGGCCTCCTAGAAGCTAATGGGTTTTCTTTGCCTAGATATCTGTCTTATAATTGTAGACCTTCCAGAAGTGGCAACATCAAAAAAAATGTCACGTTAATCCCTCTGAACTTTTAATTGATCTTTAAACTAATTTGCAGCCAAATACCTACAGAGGTTTAAGCTAACTTTGCTTTTCTGTTTTTCTTTTAATAGCTAAAGACACAACAAGTGAGAAGATGTCTCAGAGAAGGTAAAACAAATATGTATGTATGTATGTTTTGTCCAGTTTTATTTCTCCATGTTAGGAAAAGTTTGGTTTGATGTGGTAATGTTTATTTTTTTACAATTAGAGTGACTTTTTTTCAAGTCAAGGTTTATTTATATAGCACATTTAGAAACAGCCTCAACAACACAACATCACAAGTAGGTGAATGATAAAATAGACATAAAATTAAATTTAGTAAAAAAAAATAGCAAGACAAATATAAAATTGGGAGATAAGCTAAAAGCTAATTGTCATGGTTTGATTCAGTTTACAACAGGACAAATTATATTCAGTTCTCTGGACTGCGGCAGGGGGGTCGCTCGACCAGGTTGGCCTGAAACGAGAGCTGAATTAAAACGGGTTCGGAGTGAGAGTTCGGAGGAGTCAGGTGCTTGCTCACATTTGGCGCGGATCTCCCAGAGCGTGGGGGTGAGGTGCCAGGATCCGGCGTGAGGGTGAGCAATGGTGCCGAGGGTGAGTGCAAGGCGGGATCCCGGATGGTAGGAGCGAGATGGAGTCGGCGGAAACGGCGGAGCAGGCAGGCAGGTATTCTCGGAAGGTTCTTGAAACGTGAAGACAAAAAAGTTCCTAAAAAACAAACAGGACACAGAGAGCAAGTCACTACGAGTTGCACAACTAGATTCTAGAAACAAGTTCTCAACAGGTGAGGCCAGAGTGACTACCGGTATGCGTTAACCATCTAGCGAAGTCTGAAGGATTCTGCTGCTCCTATATTCCAGCACGCTGATGAGGCAGATCAGCTACACCTGCGCTGGCTCCACAGACTCCTCACGAAGATCCTCGCTGAAGGAAGATGTAACACTCACACCCTCATGCACACTCTCTCACACCGGAACCCTAACACTACCCTCCCTTCAATAGACCGCCACCCGGCGGTCGGGAAGATGACGAACCACGAGATTCCTCGAAGTCCCTAATAAGTTCGGGATCCAAAATAAAGGAACGGGGAACCCATGGCCGCTCCTCATAACCAATGTTCCCTCTAATTGTTCATGTGTCTGGGCATACACACAAGCTTCCTGAGCACACTGAGAACCACTGTGAGCATCATCAGTGCACACGGCGTGGCCACGCACAAGTATTATAAATCTGGGATCATAGAAAGGTGCATGGCTTATTAAAAGAATCAAATTACATCAGCAATTTTCATTTGTTTGCTTTTAATTTCAGTGATTTGCCCAATTAAAATGAAAAAAAAAAGAAAAGAAAACATTGCTGTTCATGAGATGCATACTATGTTATAAGAGCCCTGCTTTAGCCAGGGTGAGAAATGAGGCATTACACCTTTCAGACATAACTTTTTGTTCATATTAAAATATTCACATTTTGCACAATTAAATGTTTTCTGTAGCTTGTGATACAGTATAAATTCTTGTAGAATATTTAATTACACAGTTTTTTCACATCTGTCCTTCTCACTTCTTCCAGTGGTTGTACAATTTGCCCAGGTTGATGGGTCAGTCTGCTTCTTGCTTTATGTACTTGAATTCAGCATATTGACTGTTAATGACCTCTATAATCTGTGGGTGGAGGAGAATGGCCTCATGCACCAATGTCTGCTCACCCATAGTCAAAAGTGTGAACTCAACGCTTCAATATCAAATGCAGACCTTTCCTTTAATTCATGCTCTGAAAAACGAGCATCAATGTGATCACAGAGCTTCCTAATACAAAGAATGATGGCCCCGTTGCCTCCGTGACACGGTCACTCCACTGTACACTGTACTGTTCTTCTAGTTGCACAAACTCTGACAGCTATTTGATCTTAGAAGAAGTGCATTTCTTGTTTTTACTTTGGCTTGGTGAGTGGATGTCCCACTTAGACATGATAAGGTGTTAGCGTTCACGTCTCATAACTCCGGTGCACTATTCTTACCTGCATGGTGCCAGCGCACATGACCAAGACACGTACACAAAAAAGCATGCGATGATTGGCTGTGTAGCGAAAGTGAACCGTATCGTATCATTGGATGGATTCCTCTCACTCACAGAGTTCGATGCAAAGTAGTACAGAAAAAAATATCATTGGTCCATAGTCAAAACTGATGTCTCAGCTCAATGTCCAGTTTATGTTTAACTTTATTTTATGCGCTACATAGATTTTCTTGTGCGCTGAGAATATGCGAGCAGTGCGCGATTGCGCAGGCGCGCAGTTTAGAGGGAACATTGCTCATAACCCCGCCAGTCCACCAGATACTGAACTCCTCGTCCACGCCGGCGAACATCCAGGATAGCCGAAACGTCGTATGCCGGATGACCACCAATATCCCGGGCGGGCGGCGGGGGCTCGGAAGGAGGGCAAAGAGAACTAGAACAGACTGGCTTGATGAGGGAAACATGGAAAACAGGGTGGATCTTCAACCCCACAGGAAGCCTGAGACAAACTGCAGAGGGGCTGAGGACAGAAGTGATCTCAAAAGGACCAATGAAACGGGGAGACAATTTGCAGTTAGAAGACTTAAGGTTGATATCTCGAGTGGCGAGCCAAACCTCCTGCCCCGGTGAGTACGACGGCGCTGGCCGTCTCTTTCGGTCCGCCCATCTCCGATTACTCTCTGCCGTCCGGTTGAGGGCGGCGGTGGTCTGCGTCCAGATGTGCTTGCAGCGGCGGAGGTGGTGCTGGACTGAGGTGACTGATGCCTGTTGTTCGTCCGAAGGGAACAGGGGAGGCTGGTAACCGAGAGATTATTCAAATGGAGACAGACCTGTGGCAGCAGAGGTGTGAGAGTTTTGGGCATACTCCACCCATGGCAGGTGTGTACTCCAGGAGGAGGGGTGCGAGGAGCAGAGACATCGGAGGGTCGCCTCAAACTCCTGGTTCAGTTGCTCAGTTTGGCCGTTGGTCTGGGGGTGGAACCCTGAGCTGAGAGTCACCTTAGCGCCTAGAGCGCCTCCGAACTCTTTCCATACTTTGGACACAAACTGAGGACCTCTGTCCGATAGGATCTCTGAGGGTATGCCATGCAGACGAAAAACATGTTTAGTGAGGAGATGGGCTGTCTGCATAGCAGTAGGCAGTTTGCGTAGTGGGACCAAATGACAGGCTTTAGAGAAACGGTCTATAATGGACAATATAGTAGTGAAGCCCTTTGAAGGCGGTAACCCAGTAACAAAGTCCAGTGCAATGTGAAACCATGGGCGTTTGGGAACAGGGAGAAGTTGTAGTAGGCCACTGGGGTGTTGATTACCGGTTTTATTGCGAGCACAAATCGGACAGGCTAGCACATAGTCCTTGACATCCTTGTACAAGGATGGCCACCAAAAGTGCCGCCTGATCAAGGAAATGGTCCTATTCACTCCAGGGTGGCATGAGAACTTTGCAGTGTGGGCCCAATGGATGAGGCGAGCCCTGACGGTCGATGGAACGTACAACCGGTTAGGTGGCCTAGTGGCAGGACCAGGTTCCGACTGTTGCGCCGCCAGTACTTCCTCCCTGATGTCCCAGGAAAGGGCGCCAACAACACAGGTAGGTGGAATGATGGTTGCAGGTGGAGTCTCTTGATCTGAGGAGAACTGTCTGGATAGTGTGTCAGGCTTAGTGTTCTTGGATCCTGGTCTGTAAGAGATGGTAAAATTAAACCGGGAGAAGAAAAGGGACCAGCGAGACTGTGTGGGGTTAAGTCTCCTGGCTTGTTGGAGGTAGGCCAGGTTCTTATGATCAGTCCATACAACAATCATGTGCTTGGCCCCCTCCAGCCAGTGACGCCACTCCTCAAAAGCCAGTTTGATAGCTAAAAACTCTCTATCACCAACGTCGTAGTTGCGTTCGGCAGGAGAAAAACGGCGAGAGAAGAAGGCACATGGATGCAACTTATCATCACTGGATGAAATCTGTGACAGGATGGCCCCTGCCCCAGTGTCAGATGCGTCCACCTCCACTACAAACTGTTTCAATGGGTCAGGCTGCATGAGGATGGGCGCTGCAGCAAACCTTCTCTTAAGCTCAAGAAAACTGCTCTGCTGCCAGCAGCCAACAAAAACTAACCTTGGAGGAGGTAAGGCTGGTAAGGTGGATGACCGGATTAATCCAGCAGCCAGGGACTCGATGTACTTCTCCATGCTCTCTCGTTCCGGTTTAGATATATTGTACAATCGGCTGGTGGGTAATGGGGCTCCTGGAAGTAGATCTATAGCACAATCGTACAGACGGTGAGGTGGAAGAGAGAGAGCTTTAGACTTACTGAATACCTGGTGAAGGTCGTGGTAATCTGACGGTACTCCGGCCAAGTCGGCTGGAGCGGGTTCCTCTGTAGAACTTGAGACGGCTGGAGGTTGAGCAGAGTGGAGACATGTAGATAAACAGTAATTGCGCCAAGACTCTACCCGACCAGTCCTCCATTTGAGGTGTGGATTGTGACGGAGTAACCAGGGATAACCCAAAACCACCGGAGACTGAGGGGTAGGGAACACAAAAAGGAAATGGTCTCCTGGTGATTTGGTGGTTTTGGATAACCCAAAACCACCAAAACCACCAGCTGGTCTCAGCGGACCGAGACCGGCTGGTCTCGGTCCGCTGGTCCGAGACCAGCGGACCAGTCTCCGATGGTCTCGTTCCGGACCAGCGGAGACGCCAGCTTGAAGGGAGGTGGGCGGAGCAGCCTGATGGAACAATTTTTAGTGCAGGGCTGTGAGAATATCAGATAATTGCTCCAAATGCTGGTTAGTATTTCGTTGTTGATCAACTAGTGCGTTGAGCATGGAATCGTGGCGAGCGATAAGTGCATGATCCAGACTGGTGTTATGTGGTGGTTCTGCTGGGTCTGATTGGCTAAATGGTTCTGTCATGGTTTGATTCAGTTTGCGGACCCACATGCAGAAACCACACGCTGGATGGAGAAGGTAAGTGATTTATTTACAACAGGACAAATTATATTCAGTTCCCTGGACTGCGGCAGGGGGGTCGCTCGACCAGGTTGGCCTGAAACGAGAGCTGAATTAAAACGGGTTCGGAGTGAGAGTAAGGAGGAGTCAGGTGCTTGCTCACATTTGGCGCGGATCTCCCAGAGCGTGGGGGTGAGGTGCCAGGATCCGGCATGAGGGTGAGCAATGGTGCCGAGGGTGAGTGCAAGGCGGGATCCCGGATGGTAGGAGCGAGATGGAGTCGGCGGAAACGGCGGAGCAGGCAGGCAGGTATTCTCGGAAGGTTCTTGAAACGTGAAGACAAAAAAGTTCCTAAAAAACAAACAGGACACAGAGAGCAAGTCACTACGAGTTGCACAACTAGATTCTAGAAACAAGTTCTCAACAGGTGAGGCCAGAGTGACTACCGGTATGCGTTAACCATCTAGCGAAGTCTGAAGGATTCTGCTGCTCCTATATTCCAGCACGCTGATGAGGCAGATCAGCTACACCTGCGCTGGCTCCACAGACTCCTCACGAAGATCCTCGCTGAAGGAAGATGTAACACTCACACCCTCATGCACACTCTCTCACACCGGAACCCTAACACTAATAATATGAATAAAATCCAAAATTTTGAAATTTAGCTGCAGCAATTATCTTCCCTTAGAATTTGATCCTAAAAGCAAAAGCTTCTCGCCTCCTTGTTTTGGTCAGCAGACCAGCTGCAGCATTTTGGTCGCCCTGCAGTCACTGCAAGCAGCTCTGGTCCAACCCTAAATACAAAGTTTCAATAATCTATTGTAATCTTTTCTTCAGGTTGGAGCTACAGAAGACTTTGTGTCAGTATGTCTCAGATACTCTCACTTACATTGTAGCTGTGAGAGATTTCTGTAAGATGTTCCCTGATTGGAAGAACTGCAGAGAGAAAGAAGTGGAGAAAATCAGAGATATCAAAGAAAGGGCTGATAAGATTGACCCGTCTTTCACCAAGTCAGAGGGCAAAGAGACGAGCTCTCAGAATCCAGTAACAACATTAAAAGTAAAAAGTGTTGCAGAGTTTGAAAATTTACTTGGTGAAGTGTTGAAAGAAACACTGAAGGGTTTGGAGAAACTCTACATCTTCTTGGATGCGGTGGAGAAGCTGGCGGTCACGTCTCTGCAGGTTTTCACTGAGAACAAGATATTGTTCCTGCCTGAAGGAATCAGATTTGATGAAGTTCAGGTTTTGATCAAATCTGCACGACTGATCTGCCCTCGGATCCTGGAGTTCAAAAGAGACGCGGCGGCTTTCTTTGCTCCCACAAGACACAATGTGGAGGTTCTGCTGTATCAGCTGGAAAAACACATAGACACCAGCAAACGAATGGTTGAAAACCTACCTGAGAGGTAAATAACTTTTCATCAAGAAATAACTTGTTTTTCGTTATGTACATAACATGTTCATAATACTAAAATATTTTTAAACAAGCATTCAGAATTTGTTCTGTTTTTCTCAGAATCAACATTTGCCAGGAAACAACAGAAAACATTGCTGTTGAATGTGATTTATCTGCTAATAACATGCAAAAAATGACTGATCAGGTCAAACAACTTGATAAAATCAGGTAAGATCCAAAACCCAATAAATGTATTATTACTTAAAGATTTTCCAATGTTTTCAAATCAAAAACTAAACTTTCTTCTCTAGGATGGACGACGACTTTCGCATGATGTTCCTGTTCCAGAGGATCAGCTACTCAGAATTTGTTAAGAAGTACAATGACGAGCTTCCTGAGATGCTGCAGTTTCTTGATCAGATTGAGCAGTGTGCCGTTCAGTTAGACAAAATGAATAAGGGAGCAAAGATCTCCAGTGTGGCTGGGAGCTCAGTGGGAGCAGTGGGAGGGATCATGTCCATTGTTGGCTTGGCTTTAATTCCAGTTACATTCGGTGTGTCTTTGGGGTTGACCATTGCTGGTGCAGCCCTCGGAGCAACCAGTGGAGTGAACAGTTTGGTAACCACCTTAGTAGAGGCTGGAGTTAATAATAAACAAACAAATCAAGCAAATGCAGCCTTTCAAAGATTCATGTTTGGTGTTCAGAGAATCCAGGATTGTCTGGAAGAGGCAGCCAAACTACCATATGCTGAAGTTACACAAAGCAGTGGAGGTGTGCTTTACATGGCAGGCCAGACTGCTTTGACATCTCGTAGTATTGAAAAGGGTGTTGACTTCATTGTTGATGTAGCTGCTGCTGCAAAAGTAAGTGAAGTTGTTGTACAGGATGGCAAAGCAGTGGGTACTGTAACCAATGTGGCCTCAGATGTTCCTGAAATTGGTCAGGCAGTAGCTAGAGGGTCTCTTGGTCTCTCCAAGGGAGCTAGAGCTGGCTTTATTGCAGTCAATGCCTTCTTCATTGGTGTGGATATCTTCTTTATTGCCAAAGACAGCATAGCCCTGGCTAAAGGGACAGAGACAAAGATCTCTAAGTTCCTCAGAGCCAGAGCTGCTCTTTGGCGCACAGAGGTCGAGGCCTGGGAGAAAATCTGCAACTCACTGTGTTGCAGCAAACTGACTGCTGAGGAAAACAGAGAAATGCTTGAGAAGCCATTTTATCCTATCTAAGAGCAATCTGTCTGTCAATGGGTGCATAAATATTTGCTGTGGGGACTCCCTAAGAGAAAAACTAAAACAACAAAAAGGAATTAAATTTTTAACCCAGTTTTTCAACAAGAAATGTAGATGGACTGTATTGTGTGATTATAAGTATGTTAGCTTAGATATAGTTGCCTGTTAGTCTCCTTTTCACCAGCATCTTATTGATGTTTAAGTTGTGTCTGCACATTTTACCAGACCAACAGATGAGTCAGTCAGCAGCAGCCATGACCTCCATGTGCCAGTGAAACAGGTCAGCAACTCTGTTCAATAACACACTTCTTGGTGTCTCTCCAGGGAATCAGTTGGCATTTCTCTGTCATTGCTCTTTCTGCAATTGCACAAAACCTGTAGTATTTATTACTGACAGAAATGTAAACAATATTAATGAAATAATGAAAAACAGCCTCCTGTCTGGACTGGAGACTGAGCAGTTTGAGCAGTGAGTGACATAAAGCCACTTTCCCTCCTAACTTCTCCACTCTTATTTGCCCAAGATCAATTTACAAAAAGTCTGGATTTATGTACTTTTTGTATGTTTCCTGTGAATGTTGCTGGTGGAGAAACCTTTCAGTAAACTAAAACTAAAAATCCCTATTTGAAGTCCACGATGCAAGACAGACTTTCTTATTATCATGTAGGTTTGGTTTGACAGCTAAACTTCAAGAAATTGACCTGGATTAATGTCATTTTAACGTGACACAGGCTCGTTCTAATTATGCTTTATAATTACTAATGTATGTTAAATGACTTTTATATTTCAAGAATATTAAGAGAATTTCTTCTTTTTTTTCAATAAAAGATTTATGCCTTTAGCAAAATGTTTAAGTTGGCTTTTAATCTTGCTTCAAACAGTAAGTTGGATACTGAATGAATAATTGACTAGCAGTAAATATTGAGCTCATCCCAATATTCAACTAAAGGAAACAACAGAGTTGTGAGCCTTTAAACCGAAATGTAGATACATCTCAACAATCACCTGC
Organism: Poeciliopsis turneri; assembly: GCA_922788865.1. Classification (NCBI taxonomy): domain Eukaryota; kingdom Metazoa; phylum Chordata; class Actinopteri; order Cyprinodontiformes; family Poeciliidae; genus Poeciliopsis; species Poeciliopsis turneri. The sequence continues at coordinate 73,076 of CAKLNU010001002.1, forward strand.
AGTTTTCTACAGTTGAATTGCCTGAAGGATCAAAGTGATGAGGTTAACATGAAAATGAAAAAGGTTTAGTCTGACCTGCTTCCCACCAACTTTTCAATAACCAATCATTGTAATTTTGTTTCAAATCTTCTGTTGTATAAAACGTGTATGAACTGAATGATTGTTGCTTTTTCTCCTTTGTGTGTTAAGTGTGCAAACAAGCCAAGCAGAAAAAAATCTGTCCTTGTACAAGTAAATTTGAATCTTCAATGAATTCTCAGCAGAAATATTGTTTTGTGATTTGTTCTCATATCAAGAGATCCAGATTAAGATCATAATCATTTAGCTATGCATGATTTTACTTCAGTATGCAGACTTAACATTCAGTGATGTATAAATATCTATATAATCCAACATTAAAGCAATAAACAATGTAAAGGGAGCTTTGCTGCACATATAATAAAACTTAATTTCTAAATCATTTCTTTCATTTGTTCTTTTTTACTTCACCAACAAAGAGTTTATGCATCATAGTGATGGAGCAAATGCATTTTGTTTTCCTGTTAAGCTGAGTTTCTTTTCTCGTTTGGTTTCCAGGCTTTTCCATGAAATCACCTGTCCTCTAACATTTAGCGCCTCCCAGTGGTTGGATCTTGTAATACACAGAGTGCATTTGATTGACAAATATAAATTTAGTGTTTTTTAATCTCTTCTGTCGACATCTCCACTTCCTTCACTGTAAAAACACAAAATTTACCAAATATTTTTGTCTAATTTCTAGCACAAATATCTTAGTACACTTGAGTAAAACAAAACTAACTTCAGAGAGATTTAGGAGTTTGTTTTAAGCCAATAATTTCTAAATATTGATGAAAAAGTACTTTATACATTGGCAGATTATTTAGACCAAAAATACTTGGTAATATTTGTGTTTTTGCAGTGTATATTTAACTGATGCTTTTTTTCTGAAAGTTTTGTGAAATATCTAATTTAATGAAAGAAGTTTTTTTTTTATTATTTGAATAACATTTTGTGATATGAAACAGAACAAATCTGTAAGGAGGAATACTTTTTCCCAGCTATATGAGTATTAACTCTCTCAACTATAACAGAAATGTTGAAACGTGTATTTACAGTCAAGAGAACCAAATTTTCAGCTGGAATTAATAAATGATTTACCTTTTTATCGTCTTCTGTATTACTCTTACTTGCAGTAGAGCAGCCAGGTGTTTAAACAAATGTTTTCCCTTTGTCAATATTTACTCTTTTACAACCTGGTTCCTGAAAAATAGGTCATGACCCGAGTTTATGCATTAAAATCACATTTACTTCATGCTGGTCTATTTTTGACCTGAACTGAAATTACAGAAAAGGAAAAAGCTCCAGCATATTCTGAAGGCTGTGCTTCTTTCGTTGGGCAATAAAAACAAGGCAAAAAGCAACTGAGATTATAAAGAAGGTGTGGTTTAGAACAAACAGGCGGAACCCAAAACCAACAGAAACCATCAGGTTTAATTATAAGACGGTTCTTCATCAGCAGCTCTGGAAAGCTGCAGACACAGGAGGAGACAAAATGTTTGGAGGAAGGTAAATAAAGGTCATAATTACACAATTTATTTACATCTGTAATTAATTAATCAATAATCTTCACAGTATAAGAAATAAAATTCACTTACTTCTGTTCACTCAAAATTCTTTAACTTAAACTTTGTGAACACATTTTTAAATCTTTTTTAAATGAGAAGCAGAGAGAAGATGCTTTCTGAACAAATATATTTAATGTATTTTTCTCAGGATAAAGAATTAACTATAGCCTGTTAATAATGATCTCATTAAAAATGATGTGAATATTTTCACTTTTTTTACTCGTACTGTAAAATAACTTTTAAAGCATCTAAAATCAGGCTTTGTTTTAACAATCTGCTGCACAGCTTATCTGCCTTGATGTAAACTTCTGTCTGACACAAAGATATTGAACTTGATGTGAGCATGTGTTGTATTTAAGGTCATTCAAATGGTTAAAATTACATTTAAATAGGAGAATGTGCCATGCTTGGAAAAACCTCAAACAGTTAAACAGATATAATGTCAGTGAACGAGTTACATGTCAAGACAAAGTTCAAATGATGGGAACAATAAAACTGTTTTGCACCTGACTGCAGAATATAAGGTCCAATAGAAGCCAGCAAGAAAATAGATTAATTATTCAAATAGCAAACAAGCTATTTACATATTTTGTTAGACACACTGTTTATCTCTAATAGATCTATTATTAGAAATGTGTATCTTAGCTTTGTTTATTTCTTTTTGTATTCTAAAGCAGAGTAACATTTGCTGTCATACAGGTGGAGACTTCAGCGCACCTTGTGTCAGTACGTCACTGACACTCTGACTTACATGGCAACAGTGAAAGATTTTTATGAGATATTCTCAGAATGGAAGGATTGCAGAGAAATAGAGCATGTAAAAATGATGAGTATCAAAGAAATGGCTGATAAAATTGACCCCACTTTTGCCAAGTCAGAGAGCAAATGGGCGTCTTTTGGCAAATACATCAGGAGCACCTTCCAGCTCAAGGCGGAGAGTAAACTTTTAGATCTGGAAACGACGTTGGCTGACGTGCTGAACGACACGCTGGAAGGTCTGGAGAAACTCGACAGTTTCTTGGAAGCAGTGGAGAAACTGGTGGTCACTTCGCTCCATGTGTTCACTGAGAACCAGATCATTTACCTGCCTGAGAAGATCAGCTTTGATGACGTTCAAGCTGTGATCAGCACTGCAAGGCAAATCTGTCCTCTGCTCCTGCAGTTCAAAACAGATGCAAAGTCCTTCTTCCTCCCAAACCTGCACAATGTGGAGGTTCTGGCAATCCTGCTGCAGAATTACATCGACACCGCCAACACAATATGTGAAATTCACAGCCAGAGGTAATCTATATTATTAAACATAAAGAATGAACTGTGATATTATTTGGGATAAAATAAAAATATTTTAAGCTTTTTTTCTTTCACAGCTTTAACTTTGATATTTGCATGGAAATGGCTGAAGAAATTGAAGTGAATACTGACAACCTGTGTGAAAATGACACGCAAAAGATGACAGATCAGATTAAGCTACTTCACAAAATCAGGTAATTTTTAAATATTTTTTCAGTTAAATATTTGCAAGGAAGCTGGATCATTCGTAGATTCTTTTAATCTGAAAAATACAAGTAGAAAACCTGATAACGTCACGTTACGGCTGGGGTAGCTGGTTACATCCTGCAACTTTAAATTTACAGCATCTCATTTTCATTTAAAGAAAACGTTTTTTTCCACATTTGTTAAAACCAGAGTGTCTTAGAGCTGTCAATCAAGCTCGTGAATGTGCTGCTCAATGTGCTAATGGTGGAGAAACAACTTAATGTTCCAGGAAAAACTGTTTATCCACCATTATTGAACTAACCTAGAATTCTTGAACGCACACCAAGAGTGATTGACAGCGCAAAGACCCGCCTCCTGACTGATTGGTTGTTTTTTAGCTAACATTGGGAGAAAGCAGAACTTGATTGTTTTTCACAGGTTATCTTTCTTATATTATACTGTCAGGACCAGAGTTGGGTAGTAACTAGTTACAATTACTCAATTACATTTACTTCAGTAACGTTTTTGAAAAAATTACTTTTATGAGTATTTTTACTTGTCATTTTATTTTGAAGTATCTCTGCACTTACTTGACTAAAAATTCTGCATTTTCTGCTCACTGAATGAAAAACAAACATGTTTTAACCAAAAATTCGCAAGACACAGACTCCTGCGGTTTTCGTTGCGTTATTGTCAATCGCTATGGCAACGAGGCTGGTGTAGCGTCGCCACACGGGGAGAGAAAAAATAGTGGTTTCAAGTTGTTGTCATAATGCGAGGTTTCCAGGACTCTAAGGCAAGCAACAACTACGGACACTCAAACAGTTTCAATAAATTTATTAAACAGTGATAGTTATTGGGGGGAACCAGGTCAGCGGAGGAACTGAAAGAGGAAGCGGTTAAAGAGGGAAGTAATGAAGGGAATGACAGATGGTAACCTGATGGTAGCTTACGGTCAGCGGGTTGAGGTAGGATGGGGGCAGTACTTTGGGTTCAGAGTGGTGTGGTGGTTTCCAGAGGGATCCTGCAGGAGACTGAGGGCGGACAGGCAGCAGCTGAGTGTGACGTACTCAGGTGCAAGGATCAGATCCTTCAGGTGAGTCTGTCTCAGAGAGTGTTCAGCGTGGGTTCACTAGAGGAAGGAGTAGATTGAAAAGAGTCAGAACAAGGAGGACACTGGAAATACAGCACTGATTGCTACAGAGAACCACAGTAGAAGCGGAACCATCTGAATCTGAGAAGCTGCTCCTCTTTAAGGATCTTGCAAATTGGTGGTGATGAGTAACAGCTGGATGCATTAATAAACACAGTCTGCATCAACCTGCCACCCTGTGAAGGAGAAGAAAACCACTCCCCTGCAAAACCCAACAGTTGTCCTTTAATAGTTTCCTGCATTATTTTTCCCCTTTGGGCAACTGCATTAATTAATAATACCTACGTCTCCAAGTTTTGTGTAGTTAACATTTGTTGTTCAATAAACGTAACGTGGCTACAGATGGCAAGTTTCTGCTGCGTGGTGCGCCACATTTCCAGACATTAGCAGTAACATGCAAGGGGTTTATAACTCAGTAACTTGAGCATTCAGTGGTTTGATGTGCGTTAAAAGTTTTAGATAGTCTTCATACAAAAACATTTCCTGATTGAATTATAATTGTCTTTTATATAATTTTAATTATGTCTTCTTTCTTTTCCATTCTTTTAGAATTACTTATTAAATTAAAATTTGTTCCTCAGGATGGACGAGAACGTTCGGATGGAGTTCCTCTTCCAAAATGTTTCCTCAGCTGGTTTCATCAGCGTCTTTAAGGAGCAGCAACCCAAACTGCTAAAGTTTTTAGATGAGGTGGAGCAGTGTGCCGTTGAGTTAGACAAGATGAACAAAGGAGCAAAGATCTCCAGTGTCACAGGCAGCTCAGTGGGAGCAGCTGGAGGCGTCCTCTCCATTGTTGGTTTGGCGTTAATCCCAGTCACAGCCGGAGTGTCTTTAGGGCTGACCATCGCTGGTGTGTCAATGGGGGTTACAAGTGGAGCCAACAGCTTGGTAACCACCTTAGCAGAGGCTGGAGTTAATTCAACTCAACAGAAAAGGGCAAACAAAGTCTTTGAAACTTTCATGGAGGATTTCCAAAAGGTCCAGGGTTATCTGGATGAGGTGATGAAACAAGTTAATAATCTGGAGCTAAGTGACATTAATGTGTTGCTGGGAGTGGTCAAGAGTGCTCCTAAATTATATACCATAGGAAAGAATATTGATTCCATTGTTAGTAGTGCTTCTGCTTTGAAGGTTTTAAAAACTGAAGACATTGTTGCAGGTGTAGGTAAAACTGTACTACAGGATACAAAAGCTTTACGTAATGTACCCAGGGTGGCCTCAGACATTCCTGATATTGGTCAGGCAGCAGTTAAAGGGCCTCTCGCTCTCACCAAGGGAGCCAGAGCTGGTTTCATTGCACTTAATGCTCTCTTCCTTGGCATGGATTTATTCTTTATCACCAAAGACAGCATGAGTCTGGCCAAAGGCAGCGAGACTAAACTCTCGAAGTTCCTCAGAGCCAGAGTTGCATTGTTCCACTCGCAGATAGAGTCATGGGAGAAGCTCTGTAACTCTTTGTGTCAAAGCAAACTGACCAATGAAGAAAACAAAAATATCCTACAGATGGAATTTTTTCAAGAGGACATTTAAGAAAATAGATCTGAAGGGTTAGAGAGAATAAAAGTATGTATGACATTGAAAACTGGTACATTGTAAATGACATAATGGAGGAGCACTGCTGTGATGCCATGCTGAAGAAAGAGCAGGAGCTTCTTAAAGAGACAGAAACCTAAATTCAAGGTGTTAAATTGTGAAGTTAGATTTCTTTTAAGTCATATTTGATATAACAAGAATTTTTATAAAAACTGAAAGTTACAGAGTCTTGATTGAGCTAAAAAATGGCAACCTGTGCCTGGAAATGCAGAGTACTGCCTCTTTAAGAATTTGAGTCATTCATTTGCAAATGAGACTATAAATAGGATTATTAATATAATATATAATCTAATCATTTATTTTCAGATGTGCTTCCAGACGGAATTTGATTAGTTTTCAGTTAATGGTTTTGATTATTGCTGTTCTTTCTTTACATCTGTTTTACAGTTCATTGTGTATAAAATGTCTCTAATTTACAGTGAAATATACCGTCCACTTTTGGCGACCATTTTACCATAATTTAGATGTTTTTGGGGGGAGTTTTTAGTTTATTTTTTAAAGTGTATACCCTCATTTACAGTTTTTGATGGAATTTTATTCATTGCTGTGGATGGATAAAAAAATAAATGTTTGCAATGTTATGTATTTTAGGTTAAACTTTATTTTCTCATTATAGATTCCACAATCTTCCATTTTAAACTTTAAACTAAGTAGACAAACCTGTTTTATTTCTGTTTATGTCATTAAATAGACTGAGCAGAGAACAATACAAGTCCAGTTTGATTTCTGTTTGTGTGTGTGTATTTATTGCTGTTAAAACTTAATTACCTTACTTGATTGTTTCCACTAGGTGAAGATTTATTTTCATATCATGTATCAGAAACAAACCATTCTGCTGTTTATTTGGCAGATGCTGTGAAACTGCAGTACTGTATTAATTTAATGAACACATTAATGAAATCTAGTCAAACTTTCTGAAAGAGGCCAAACAAACAGCAAAGTGCCACTGACAATATTGTTCAATTATGTTCATAAGAACAACTTTGGGCTTGTTGGAGTTATAACTTTTTACAAAGTCCTAACTTTCAGCCCAGAGTGGCCTAGTTAAAGCATTTTAATGCCCAGTTGTAAACTTTTCAAGACTGGAAAGGAAGCACCAAGAAAGTAGAAGGAACTGATTTGATTTTTCAGTTTGACCTCTCTAGATATGTGCAAAAGAAGCAGAAATTTTATGAAGTTTCTCATTTGGACTTTGACTTTAATGACAATAAAAGAGAGAGATAGTATCGTTTGTGTTTTGAAAATTTTGTTTCACGTAAAGTACAACTTCACTTTATAACATTTGTCTATCTACTTTGTCTCTTTCTTTGTCTCTTTTTCGTTTCTGTTTCTATTTGACTGTCTGGATTTTTTCCGCCAGGTATTAAGAATAATTTAGAGATTGACGATCAAAAGCCTGTATTATTGTAAATGGGTCAGAAGGTTTAAGTTATCTCAGCTCCTAATACTGTAATCCTGTTCAGATCCTGGTTTTATCCTCTGTAATGAAACGAGACTGAACATTTCCTCCCTTTGCACACAAACTAAATGATGTTTCGTATCTCAGCTTCAGCTCAGAGTCAGATAACAAGGCCAAGGCAAGTAGAGCCAGGCGTGTGTGAAGTTTGTAAAAATTTGTGTTTATATATTTTCTCTTTTAACCTGCTATGCACTGTAAAACATTTGACATTAACTTGAAAATGAAAGTCCATCTTCTGCCTTGAAAATGCAGTTAAAGTCAAGAAAATTGTTTTGGTTTTAACTCATAACTTAAAGTTTATGAAGTTGATTTAACAAGAGACAATTTGTCTAAACAATGTTTTTTTAAGTTCCTTAATCTTGAATTATGAGTTTTAACTTAATACTGAACTTTAAACCAAATAATTATCTCACAATATGCAAGAAAAAAAACTGCCCTCACCTCGTTAAAGAGCAAACATTCCTCTACTGTTCTTGTGTTTTGGACGGTTCCTTTCACCCAACTCAATGGCAACAACCTCTTACAGTCAATGTTTAGTGTGAGACAGAATTATCAAGTCAAATAAAGTCATTTGAGGTAAAGCTAAATTTCAGTGCCAAGTCTTTTGTAATTTCATTATCAAATTAGTGACTCAAAATCACCTGGAGTTCAGGTAATATAACTCAGAACATCAGAAATGTTTTAATAAGCTACAAAATCTATTCCAGTTTAACAAAAATCCATGTTTTTAGACAATAGACATCTCTTGTTTGACTTGGGAAAATCTTAAATATTTATAATTTATTATGAAGTTACAATTGTATAATCAGACTGCTGAGCTTCATATTATTCAGACTAAGCAGTAATTTGTTTGTAGCTTTAAGTTTTTCAGGCTTTGAAGAGCAAATATTCCCCACCGGGTCCAGCAGATATCGGACTTCTTCTAAGCCATGAATTCTGACACGTTCACATCCTGTGGTCAGATTATCTACAGATGTAAGAAAGTTCAGCAGTTTAATTTTTAACTCAAATCTAACAATATAAACTCAATAAAATAACCATCCAAACTTAATGTTTAAGCTGTTTCATGGCATGAATGGAATCCAGTTTAACAGCTGAGAAAAATAATGAAATGCTGCTGCTGACATTTAACCACTAATCTTGTTATAATTAGGTATTTTATATATTTTCCACTGAATGATTTCCATATTTATATTCTTTAGTTGACTGAACGTTCATATGGAGAAACATTATGTATTTTTCTCTCTTCCTGCAGGTGTGAAAGCAGATTTTTACAGTGTTTTCTTCATCTTTCTTTATCAACTCTTATTTTATAATTTTGTTTTCATTATTTAACCTTTATTTTCCATCTGAAATAAACCCAGACATTTCTAATCATATTTTATACATACAGCTCTGGAAAAACTGCACTGAACCCCGTTAAAAACTTGCTTATTCCACCAAATCTTGATTTCTGAACTCTTCTTGAGTTAAAAAAAAGGTATTGTTTATAAATGAATATGAACTTGTTTTCTTTGCTTTACTGAAAGCACTGCATCTTTGGTTATTTTGAACATTTCTCATTTTCTGCAAATAAATACTAAATTTGTTCTTTAAATTTCACAAACATGTTGTCAGTAGTTTGTAGAATAAAAGAACAATGTTCATTTTACTCAAACATAAACCTGTAAAGAGTAAAATCAGAGAAACTGATCATTTTAAGATTATTCTTTCCAGCTCTTGAATCAAGTGAAACACTATAGTGAAAATTATAATGCTGCATTTGTAAATCTTTTCTTCTTAGCATTTAATGAATATCAAAATGCTGGACAGAAAATATTAAATTATTTTCTTAAAAAGAGATGTACTGAATTTGAATTCAATTGCAAAAATTACGCTTTATTAAGGATAAACAAAGAAACACGTTTAAAATAATTTAAAAGAATTAAAATCTTTTAATTTCACCATAAATCAAAGGATTAGCAGCACATTTAATATCCCTGCAAGTGATGATGACAGTAAGATACAATCTTATAAAATGTAAGTTTTTTGTTAGTGACATTTTGTAAATGATGGCACTTTCAGTGGAAAGTTGTATTAAAAGTGCATTTGAAGTTTTATCTTTGCATTAAGTGTCATTAATTATCAAATGACTCCTCACACCAGTCAAACATTTGACTCCTTCATGTTCATTCAGTTTTATGTTTATGACAGAGTCATGTCAGTTTTATGCACAACCCTGCAGATAAAGCGTTAGCGATTTATTCCTCGTTCCCCATCCCAGCATCTTGGTAAAACGGCGTTTCCAGCACGGCTTCCTTCTTCCCGGACGTCGGCAGGCCGTCGCTCAGCGATTGGTGGATCTTCCTCCATGACTCCATCTCCGAGCTCCACAGAGCGGACCGGGCCCTGATGAACTGCGACACCACGGACTCGCTGCCTTTGGCCAGACCGATGCTGTCCTTACAGATGAAGAAGACGTCCATGCCGAGGAAGAGCGCGTTGACGACAATCAGGCCGGCTCTGGCCGACTTGGAGGCGGCCAGCGATCCTTTAACGGCGGCCTGACCCACATCCGGGATGTCTGACGCCAAGCGGGGAAGGCTCCGCACAGCGTTCCCCTCCTGAGCCACCGCCTTTCCAGCACTGGCCACAACCTCCTCGGACTTTAACAGTTTCGCAGCAGACGCTAAATCAACGATGGAATCAATACTTCTCCCGACTGTCCCCACTTTAAAAACGACTTTTCCAGCTCCCAGAACCACATCGATGCCACTGGTTTCCATTTTGGTGATGGTTTGTTGCATCACCTCTTCCAGACATTCCTGCAGCTTCATCACGTCGTCCATGAAGCTCTGGAAAACCTCGCTGGCTTTCTTCCGGTGAGTGTGGTTGACGCCCATCTCAGTGGCAGTTGTGACAATGCTGTTGACCCCGCTGGTGACCCCCATCCCGATCCCGGTCATGGTCAGGGCGAGAGACACTCCGGCCGTGACCGGGATCAACGCCAAGCCAACGATGGACAGGACGCCACCGACGGCGCCCACGGAGCTGCCCACCACGCTGGAGATCTTGGCTCCTTTGTTCATGCTGTCCAGCTGGACGGCGTTCGCCTCCAGCTCGCTCAGGAACGCCGCCATCCGCGGCTCGCGCTTGCTGAACTCCTCTGTGAAGTCGTGATGCGACTCGTCCTGGAACAGGAACACGGTCCGAAAGTTTGGATCCGACCTGAGACCAGAAGAGAGAACGGATAATTTAGACATTTTCACTCAAAGTATTCATTATTCAGAACAGGAAGTGAAATATCCTCCACTGTCCTTTAAGGTTCAGACGTTTTTTCCACAAATTCAAGCACTTTTCAAGAATTTTCAAGGCAAGTTTTCACATTTTGGAGACAAAAAAATAACACAAATGAATTAAAGAAATAAATATGTATAAAAACAAACACAGTTAACTCCTTAAAGACAGTGCTTTCAAACAAACTAGATTTGTCCCATGGATGGGACACCGGCAGCGAAGGGGTTAATAAATACCACAATATAAGAAAATTAAATAATGAATTGAAATGAAATTTCTAGTTTTTCCTCAGGTTGATCTTTTGTTGCCATTCAGGGATGAAATCACAAACCTGATTTGATGAAGCTGGTTAATGTGATCCAACATCCTCTGAACATCATTTTCAGGTAAATCCTCGCCGAGGTTCACCTGAGCTTCACCGACCAGATTTAAGGAAACGTCACTGAAGCAGCTGTTAAAGACACAGTGACACGTTTTAACAGGAAGTCGTAGTTCAGGACATCACAAACGGCAAACTGACAGAGACTCACAGCAGAGACGGGTTAGTTCACGGGCTGAATCCAAATGCACACATTAGATTTTTTATTTGCCAAAGGAAGTATAAAAGATAACCTATTGTGTTTCCTTGAACATTTTTTGCACAAACTCATTCTGAAATAGTGAGAATTTATCCTGCTCAGAATGAGCCGTTGTCAACAGATCCACATTACACAACTGTGCATCTTTGAAAAGCATTAGTGGAGCCTCCTGCACAACCAACAAGAATGCAGCAAGTGGTTTTTCGATGATAAAACAACAATAACATACTTGTCGTTGTGCACGAAAGAAAGCACAACAAAATTTTAAAAATAGCAACTTTCAAAGGCAGGTCAAATAATTGAATTAAATAATAATAAATAAGTCAACTTATATAAAAATATGGATGTTATATATGGAAGTAAAGGAAACCTAAATAAATAAATAAAATTGTGCAAAATGTGAAGTCTTCATTATAGGTCCCCTTAAAAGGATTTCAAAATAAAATATTGCTTCATAAGTGAAGCAGTACTTGATGTTGAATCCAAATGAGACATGTGGAGGATTCTGGTTGTTCTCGTTCCAGATCTGAACTTTGTTACCTTTTCTCCATCTTGTCACAGATTTTCTTGGCGGTCTGGATGTATCGGTCCAGCTGGTGAGCCATCACATCCACATTCTGGAGTTTAGGCAGGAAGAAGACGCTGTCGTCTCTCTTAAACGCCAGGAGCAGCGGGCAGGTGAGGCGTGCGGTGGTGACGACCGCCTGGACGCCGTCGGCACCGACGTCTCCCGGCAGCTGAAGCGTCTGATTCTCTGCGAAGACATGCAGCGAAGTGACCGCCAGCTTCTCCACCGCGTCCAGGAAGCAGGCGAGCTTCTGCAGCCCGTCCAGCGTGTCGCTCAGCACCGCCGCCAGCTCACTCTGCAGCTCCGCCAGCCGGCTGTCCGCCGTCAGACCGCTCACCTTGTTCTTCATGTACTCCACAAACGCCTTCCCTTTCTGCTCCGACTGAGTGACATGGCTGAAGTCCAGGTTCACCTTGTCCGCTCTGTCTTTGATGTCCAGCATCATTTCCAACTCGGTTTCCCTCCACAGCGTCCATTTGGAGAACATGGCACAGAATTCGCTGGCCAGCTGCATGGAGGCCAGAGTTTCTGAGACGTAGCGGCTCAGAGCCGCCGCTAGCTCCTTCCTGTGGCACGAAAAACAAGTTACATGTCAAAATTGACAACACAAGAGATAAATAACATGTTCAAACAATAAATGTGACCTTTTTACAATGGCATATAAATAGCATCGGCGTTTAAAAAGACGCAGTGCATTTATACCAAAACATTTTTGGAAACAAGGAAATTTCTGAATTTAAAGAGTCAAAAATATGATTTAAAAAACCTTGGAAGTTTCTGAGACTAAAGGGTCAAACATTTTTTACTTTTGAAAGTTAGAATTTTTTTTGCTAGAAAGTTTCTGAGTTTTTTTTCCTTTCTTCATCTTTTTATCAAATTCTTGATTTTTGTAGCTGAGAAATTTTCAGGGTTTTTAAAAAAAATTTTAGATGAATTATAACATTTCTTAGTTTTGGGGCAAAAATTTAGCACTTTTTTTCCTCTCTACAATGACACCCGGGTGCACATACGTGAAAATATTGCAAAATTCCTGGCAAATATTTCTAAATTAGAAGCAAAAAATCCAGAGGGACTGATTAATGTAACGATTTTTATCTTTACATTCTGGCTCTATCAGCTCTTGAAAACATTCATCAGAATTAAAATGAGTTTGACAAAGTAAAGTATTATTGAGTTATTTTTCATTCCAAACATAAATTTGCAATAAAAAGTGTTAACATTTATTATTTTAGTATTTTTACTAAAAAGACACAACAACAGAGGCTCCTAAAGCTGCAGATCGTCCAAAAACTCCAAATATCTCAAATGGAAGACGGTTCTGTCCAAGTGACATTTTTTGAATATCTAAAGATTTCCATCGTCTGTGATGAATCTCCACTATCTGCAGCCATAACCAAATCAAAACATCCTCAGTTGAAGCTGTTTAAACATTATCCTGGTAAAGAGAATGTGGATAAATGTAACTCTGCATCACTGGTGACGTGGTGAAAAGAATAAAGTCAAAGTAAATGTTTATACATGTAAACAACACATGAATAAACTGCAGTAAATACAGTAAAGCTGAACTGAATAACCTGGAAATGGTTGCAGAGTAAATTCTCACCACCATCTTTTCATTTCCTTGTCTTATAAAAGCTTTTTTTCTTTTCCTGACTCAGTCTGAGAACTGGTTATGTTACAACATGAGAGGAATTTTAGACATGCGAAGCTTCTAGAGTTTCAACAACAGGATGATTCATTTATTCCAGCTTTTCATTGCATTCCTCTATAAACCGCTGCCATGTAATATTTTCATGATTTAAAGTCCTTTGAGTGGCGCGTTTTGTTGCTGAAATATAAACTTATTTGTTTGCATTAATCGCGCTCAGTTCCAGGAACTGACCACTAGATGTCTCCAAAGCTCACTGAACTGAGCTCAGATCAAAGTTTGTCCCAAATTAATCTAAAAATAAAACTTCAATATTCATCCTTTTAATTCGTCACTGAGTTATACAAACATGTGGCGCTTTTCCTTCTCCATATGAAGAGTTTAAAATGTATTTTAATTCATTTTAAAGCCTTTAAATACGCGATAAGAGCTGAGTAAAGGACGAGGTGTGTAAAAATCAATAGGTTGTTTGTTTGTGAAGATGCGTCATTTTATGCAGTGTCTTTCTCAGTTCAGTTCAGTTCAGCTTCTCTTACCTGGCTGCAGACATATTTTCTCCTCTCGCTCCACTTCCTGTAGGTTTTGTTTTATTCCTGCATGAATAAAACTGAGTTTTCCGAGCGGACAGAAGATTTTATGCGGAGTTGTGGAGCTGAGCCTGTAAACTGAGCCTCGGTGAGAAGGTTTCTGCTTTGACCTGCATATCTGAGATCGGTTTCGATTCTCGTTCCACCACATCAGCAGGTTGAACCGCACCCACCGCGTTAACCCGTTCAGCGCCGCATTCAGCTGAGCCACAGATGAAAACAAAGCGACTTTTCAGTCCCACGCAAACCAGCAAAACTCCAACAGCCAATCAGATAAAAGCAGCTCACTCCAACAACCAATCAGAGAAAAGGTTCCTCCCATTCAATATTTCAATAGACTCTTTGTTCCGTTCAAAAACCCGGTTTATTATTATTATAAACCATTTAAGCTTTTATAACTTTCTGGGTGCGCCCCATTTGTCAGCCGGCTCGCGGAGCGGCGCAAAGCGGGGTCTACAGATTGTATTCAGTTTTATGATGTTTTATTCAATTACTGTCACGCTGTCATGAAATAAAAACGTTACGTTGCTCTGACAGTTTTACATGATCAGGAAAACCCCGCCCACGTTTTCAACGCCCTTTCTTTTCCAGGTCACCCACCGGCTGACAGTAAAGGGGCATGTATCATAATTTTCTGCCATTTGTAATGTTACAAAGTAAAAAAAAAAAACACAAAAACATAAGAGCAGTATTATCTGAAAATAGTCTCCAAATGTTTGCTTCAAACTTTTTAAAAGATTCAGGAAGTGGCTATTACAAACTGCCAACGCTAGAGGGCGCCGCAGATTCTGCCAAAGTGTTTCTTTGCAGATGAACCATGAAAGAGAAAGAGAAGACAGTGGAGAAAAACAGAGGAAGAACTGAAGGATGGAGAGATTCAAGGAGGATTAAACTGACAGCTTGACGAGTTTATCAATAATATAACATCAGATTCAAATGTAAGGAACTTGTAGCATTTTGTTTTATTTGTACTCAAGTAAAAGTAAGAAGTAATCGTCCAAGAAATTACTCTAGTACGAGTAAAAAAGTATTTGGTAAGAAGTAACGGAAGTACTGAGTAACTGATCAAATTATTAATCATTCATTATTTAAAAAATGCATCATCAGATGGATCAAAATAAAAACTTGAGTGCGAATTTTGGTATTTTTAGGACCAAAATGACAATAATTTATAAAAGTAACAAAAATAAATAAAATCAGGCAAAAACATTTTTTCCAAATCAGTTTCTTTCCTCTAACAAAAACTGCAGGTTTGTGTCTGTCTGGTGGATTTATAGTCAAAAGATTTTTGTTTTTCATTCAATGGATAGAAAATCCCAAATTTTACTCATAATAAAAATATTCAAGTAAAAGTAAAAAGTACAGTGTAGTAAAAATACTAAAGTTACTCAAGTAACTTCATCTGACCCCAGAGGTTGTCTGGCACATTGGGGGAAGGAAAGAAGGAAGGAAAAAAGGAAGGAAGGTAAATTCTGATCAGTGCGTCTAAGTTTCAAATATCGTTTTTTTCTGCTTTATGAGTTTATCAAAATATTTTCGTCTCCATCTGTATTTTGCCGCCTTTTTTAAATAAACTTGATCACAACTAAGCAAAATAAAAATGATTTTATCCTTACAGATCATTGTTGGCTGAAGTTTGTTGTAAATGAGACAGAACATTCTGTTCCAGCACCAGGAGGCCGATTTACTGCTTTCACTGAAATGTTTTACTTAAAATATAAGTTATATAAAGTATTTTAGCATTAATATTACTACTTTGATATTGATTTATTGAGATATTTTGTGTAACTTTAGAGGAAAATCTGATTTTTAAGGACAAGAGGGCTGTTTTTATCTGTTGTAGTTACGATATGTGGCCAGCAGAGGGAGACAGAGTCCACAGAGGGGGCCTGCAGGGAGCTGTCCTTTCAGCACCACTTTGCTTAAAACAGCGACTTATATCCGACATTCAAAGATACAAATGTACATTTTATCATCAGATTAAACATTCAATGCCTGAATGAAGTGAAAATATTTGCATTTCTGTTCTTATTTGCGGTTTTATCAGTTATTTGGTAGGAAGTAAGTGAAGTTGGATGTGCCTCAGAGAGCACGCTGCAACAATTGGATCCAGAAATGCGTAAATCTCACCCAGTAATTCACTATGTACCAAAAAAGTGAAACAGAAGAAGAGGATAAAATCCCCCCAGCAGATGTATTTATTATTTTTTATGCTGCAGAGCGGCTTCCGCAAACTGCTGTCACTGAGCGCAGAGGAGCCGAAGTGAGCGTGTGAACGCACACATCGTGACAACACCAGCACCGTCTCTCTCTCCTGATTGTGTAATATAGTTTTTTTTCTCTCTCTCTCTCTCTTCCTTCCTCCTCTCTTCCTGCAAAAGCGAGCAAACCCGCATCCATCCGTGAGCGCAAAGGAAGAGGAGAGGAAGAAGAGGAGGAGGAACCAGAGGAAGAGGAGGGGGAGCATTGCAACGTTCATTCGAGCTCCTTTTTTCTTTTTTCTTCTTCTTCTTCCCAATACATGGCGCAAGGGCTACTACACAAGCGGGACTGTCCTGGGTGTGATCCCGCCGCGGTGAATTTGGATACGGGAGCAGCGGCGGCTTCATCATCATCATCATCATCAGCAGCAGCAGCAGCAGCAGCAGCATCTTCCTCCTCCTCCTCCTCCTCCATCGGCGCCCACTCTGACTCCCCGTCCTCCTGGCTCTTCTGTCGGCTATATGTCGAGTGATGGTCGGCTTGCCTTGCCGGATGCGCCCCGCTCTCTCCGGATCGTCGACGGCCGAGCCTCCTCTGACCGCAGACCCCCATTTTCGGCGGAAACCTGCCCAGAGCTCTAAGGCTCCATATGGAAACTGGAGACCAAAATTTTAGAAAAAAGGAAAATCTGAGCGGTTAATTATTATTTATTTATTTATATATTTTTTATTATTTCCCCCCTCCCTCCCTCCATTCTTATTATTTCTGGTATTTTCTGTTTTCCTGGCCTGCCGATGAATTAGTTCATCTTTGATTTGCTCATTTCCATTGTGTTGATTTGACAGATTGTTCCTGGGAAGAGGACTTGAATTGTTTACTCTCTTCTGTTAAAACGAGAGAAATGCCTTCCGTCATTCATTTATGACCCACTAACCAACCCTCTAGAATATAATAATTATTAGTGATATTAGCTAACAGTGAAGTGATGCTGATCTCATGTGAATCCCGCTCCAGGTTTGTTTTCAGCCTCTTCAGGCTGTAACTGTAACTCCGTGTTTTTATCCACATTTGCAGCTTTTCTCGCTGCAAGTGGGGGCTTCCTCTGCAGCTCCAGGCCGAGGCATTTTCCGCTTCCTGCTAGAGGAACAAGTGAAACCCACAGCAGAGGAAGAGACATCCCTGCCTCTTCCTCTGCATAAACTCTAAATTTAGTGGTCTATTTTTCTCTTTTGGAGGTCCTCACCCAACGCAACCATAAGGTTCCTACCGCATCCTCCTCCTCCTTCCTCCCTCTCCTTCCGCTCGAGTCTCGCCCGGTTTTTCGGCTTGGTTTGGTCCCGCAAATTTTCAAATATTTACTTCCTGTACATCAAGAGGAAAGGGGGTCCCCCTTTCATGGAATGCGGAAACATGGGTCTGTTCGACCGCGGAGTCCAGATGCTGCTGACCACGGTGGGCGCCTTCGCGGCCTTCAGCCTCATGACCATCGCGGTCGGCACGGACTACTGGCTGTACTCCCGCGGCGTCTGCAGGACCAAGTCGATGAGCGAGAACGAGACGAGCAAGAAGAACGAGGAGGTGATGACCCACTCGGGCCTGTGGAGGACCTGCTGCCTGGAAGGTAGGAAGTCACAGGCGCTCAAACTTTTCCGCTTCCGGAGCTTCCGGGATGTTCGCGCAACTGGTAGTTTCACTCCTGCAAGTCGATGCAGAAACAACAAAGTCTGAGCAAATATCAGCTCCTGCTTCTTTCTCTTTCTGTTGGTTTTTTCAGATTTAGTTTTTGCTGGTGTTCATGATGGGTTTTCCAGACACATTCTGGAGATTTATGGCACAATCCACTGGAAAGCTACAATATGTACCAAGTACATTTGATGTAGTTTTGTAGTTTCTGTGTTTGAAGTAAGACAATATTAACTTACAATTAACTTTTCAGCAAGAGCTTAATAACTCCTTCATGTTGATTTAAAAAGTGCTGCTTCACCTGCAGATTGTTTCACTTGGGAGAAATTATCTCCCAGAGGAGCAAATATTTGTTTTATTATCCAGATTATTGACTTAAACAAGTTGCTTTCTCTTGTGAAAAGTTACATTTATGTCAGTTTTGTCTTATTTGAAGTGTAACAGAAACTAGATAAAAGTGTGCACTTCTTTTACCTTATTCTGATTTTCTCTTTTTTTGTTGCTTTTTTGGATTTCAGACTTGCTTTTGTTTGTATTTATGAATGTATGACATGTTTTCCACACACATATTTTATAGTACAACCAACTAAATCCACTGCAAAAACACTACATTTTAACAAGCACTTTTTATTTAGTTTCTGGAGTAAAAATCTTAGTTCAACAACATAAAGAAGTTTGTAAAGAAGTAAATAATTCCTTGGTATCGATGAAGAAGTTTTTGTTCCAGTGGCCAAACTTCATGTCCATGTTATGAGTGAAATAATCTGTTTTTAATATCAATATTAAGTTTTAGATGTAGAAACTAGACCAAAGCTGTTTGGTAATATTTTATCTGTTTGTAGTGAAGATGCATCTGTTGTGAAATGTAAATATTGATCATACAAGCAGGAAGATGAGGAGAATGTGCTTGTAAATAACTTTACAGCAACATTTTGTAAAGTTACACAAATCCTGTAGCAAAGAACAAATCTTAGTTTTTTTGTCTGTAAATGAAATAATCCAGAAAAGATCAACTTCATTTTAAGGATTCAGAGGATTTTTTATCTGTAAGAAGGTAAAAATCTTTATCAGCCTGGCCGTTAGCTTCCTGTGCAGCTCGATTTAAATCCCACTTCCTGCTCCGTCTGGGCTTCCTCCCATTCACTGGGATTCCCTCTGATAGATTTTCTACAATCAGCAAACAGAAGAAGTTTGCTGATCAAATAACGTAAAATTTTTTTTTGCGCTATTTTTACTTGTAGTTTTAGAAACAAACAAATCCGTTCAGTCCGAGTTGGAGGAACAGAAATAACATTTTAACCCAACATGTTTGTGCTTAAATGAATCTAATCAGGTTTTATCTGCCAAATTACATCAATATGAAACGTTGTCGGATGTAATATTTTACCATTTTGTTAAATTATAGTTTAAAACCTGCAAGACATTTGACCCGAAATGAAAATGAGTTTAAAGTTTTCAATCCAAAGAAACAATTTTCCCCTCAGTTCAATGAAATTTAAATATTGTGATCATTTAGAAATAAAGGAAAAACTATATTTTAAATGTTAGTTGATTTTATATTGCAGACAAGAAGTAAGAGCTGATTGAGGGAGATATAAATAGGACCCAAATATAACAATTGTTTTAATAAATATTATTTTTGCAATCAAATCAAAGCAGTTTTTAAATGCATTAAATCAGCATAAAATTTTCTGTATTATTTAATTGTGTTTAATCGGCTGCAGAAACACTTTCATCAGTTTGTTAATGGATCATTTTATCACTAAATTCTGCCAAAACCGAACCTTTAAGGATATTCATGATGCTGATTTGGTTCAAAGAGAAAATAAGTTTCTGATTTAAACATTATTGATGTTTCCAAATTTCATATAAGAGGAAAAACAACTCAGGGAAACATGAAGCGATGAAAACTTTATCAACTGAGCATTTAACAGCCAAATCTGACCAATAAAAGTTATTTATTTGTTTATTAGTGTGAAACTTTGCATTTAGGAAGTTAAATATGTAAGTTTAAAATCTTCTGTTGGTTGTTGAAAGAAATAATATTAATTGTTTAAATGCATTTAAACTCAAGTTGTAAAAATCCTGACTTGTAGATTCTTTATCTCAGCAGTGAAACAATTCAGTGTTGGATTATTAAAGCAATCTGAAACCGTGAATTTAGCCAGATTAAACAGGGAAATATGGATTAATCTCATTAGGATTTATTGTGTGACATTCCTTATATTTTTACTCTAAGCTGCAGGTGAAGCTGCTGTGACTCAGGATTGGCAAATTTATTCCAAAAACATTAAATATCACCACGAATTTCTGGTTTCTGGAGCAAATATCTTATTTCACTGTAAATAAGACAAAACAAACTCACAAGTAACTTTTAAGAAAAATACAAGAGTCAATAATTCAGTAATATATTCAGTAACTGGCTGATTATTTCATTTTATGAAAAAACTGTCCAATATTAAGGATTTATTTAGTCAAAATGTCTTGATGAAAAGTTACTTGTAAGTTTGTTTTAAGTATATTAATATATTTGTTGTAGAAACCAGATATAAATACTTGATAAGATTTTGTGTTTTAGCGTCTGGAGCTAAACGTCGTGTGACTGTAGAGGTGCAGCGATGCTCTGCTGACCTGCCTGACAGCCATGATGACAGCAGCACTAGCTGTCATGTGACCTCTGACCTGTCTCCAGCCTCGCCTCCTGAGCTCAGGTTTCCAGACGACCTCTAGGGTCGCCCTGTCAGACGGAGGAGACGCGTTTCCTGTCATGACTCTGTAGGGAGGAGACAAACTTAACCTTGTGAGGCTGCAGAGTTTCAGGTCTGCAGGAAAACCTTTTTTAAGTTTGTGCTAAAACGATTAATCGGATTAATCGATAACTGAGATAATCATCAACAAATTTAGTATTTGATTAATCGTTAACTGGATTATACAAATCCATAAAAGGCTGTTTGCTGAAAGAGCAACATAAGCTGTGTTTGATTTAACCATAAAATTACACAAATTGGAAATACGAAAATAAATTTGCACTCAAATTTTTCAATAAAATGTTTTTGCATAAGGATTAGGTTGTTTTCCAGCCGTATTTCACAAAACTGCAATGGAAACAATTTCTTATCACATCACAGGAGTCACATGATCGAGAAGAGAATGTTACTACTGGCAGAAACGTCAAAGAAGACGTAGACAGGAAATAGTAGCAGGATCATGACATTACGTGAACAAACTTATTTATGTGTGATTTTAATTACATTTCTTATTCAGTGGAAATTGTGAAATTGTGTATTTTCAACCTGAACATAATATCAACAATGTTTTCAATGGAAACACAGATAATGCCACATTATACATTTTGCATTTAAAATAACTTTGTTAGTTTCACCTGGTCCAAATTCTTTAAATAAAACTATTTTCTATTAAGCACCTTTTGCATCCGATCATTAATCAGTTAATCCAAAATATAATCAAGAATTTAGTCCTGCTCTTTATTAAATCAAGCAGAAATAGCTGAGTGTTCTTCGATGTATTTTTTAAACATTCATAAATAATTTATAATCCGATTAATTGATTAATTGTGAATATTTAGTCCTACTTTTGTTTTTGTCTAAATTCATTTATTCTCGACCACAAGCTGCGCTGATGGTCCAACATCATGGATTTTTCTGGAGAGGATTAAACATTATGGAGCTTAATGAGAGTTGTCAGCTGACGTTTAAGCTTTGCAAACCTGGGTTATAAGTTCCAATTGATCGAGTTGCTGTTGGCTGTCGTCCAAATCTGCTGCTAAAAAAACAAACAGCACTACGCTCTCAATTTACCCAGTGAGGTTCTGTTCTGGTCAGACTGGAACCGGTTAGCTAAAACAGCCAAAGCTAACGAGACCAATCAGCTTCTCACCTGCTTCTAATTTAATTTTATTTCTAAAGATCACAGCAGGTAAATTTATCAAACAATGACTCTAAAAGGAAGAAAAACATGTTGCAGATAGTTTGATTAATGTTGTAGTTTTGCATTTATGACTTTCATCACTTTCAGACGTGAGACAATGCGGCTGCTATTGTGCGGCTCGCAGGATTAATCAGAGCTGGACTGTAATTGCGGCAGCGACCGACCTTTATCCAGGCCAAGTCGTTATTTAACCAGCAAACAAAACAAGCCGGAGTCAGGATGACATCAAAACGCTTCACACTTTCAGCTCGCTGTGTTTTTGCATCGGCACAATCGAGCTCTTCCTTCGAACTGCATGTGGTGCATTTAGGACGGAAATGAACCCAGATTTGTTATTTGTGATTCACGGATGATGTTCAGCCCTGAAGGAGGAATGGGAGTGGAAAATCAGGGGCGCTGCGTTCGCTTACCGGGGTCAGATTCATTTAAATCCTCATTCAAACGACTTCCTGTGCAGGAAATTGGGTCTTAAAAAGCAAGTAGGTCTGATTAGAGGTAGTTTAAGCTCCTTAGATTAAAGAAATGCGTTGAAACAGCTGGAGAAACGCAGGCGACTTGCTGCAAACTCTGCTGCGTTTCAGTCACATCAGGTTTCAGATGGTAATTATGTTTCAGTTTCAGTCGGTACCAGACATCTTGTTTGGAGATTTCTTATTTTAATCGATTGTTTTTATTATTTTTTCTCTAATAAAGAAATGACAAAAAACAGAGAACAAAGTCAGACGGGTTGAAAAAAGATGCAACTTCACTAGAGGAATGTCTCAAAATGATGAGGAAATAGCAAATGTTTAGTTGTTTTTGGTACTAGAGAAACAATACAATAATAACTTTATTATTTCCATTTTATTGTTACATAACTTTATTTTGGTATTACTTACTGCAACTGAATTATTGCTAAAATATGTTAATTTATTTGAATTCAAAGTCCAAACAACAGAAGCTGAAAAAGTTGATTGTCAAACAAATATTGGAGCATTAACTGTAATTAGTTTACAACTTTATTCTGATAGTTTTGTTACTTTTTTTTCTTAAAACTCCATCGTAGAGAGAGTTGGGTACGAACTAGTTACACTTACTCAACTGCATCTATAGGAGTATTTTTATTATGAAGTATTTTTACTCTTACTTGAGAAAAAATTTGTGTGTGTGTGTGTGTGTGCGCGTGTGCGTGTGCGTGTGTGTGTGTGTGTGTGTGCAGATTCAGCTGGTGAGCCAGTAAACATACATGTGTGTTTCTGGTGAATTGGCCCCTGGGGGCCGTTGCTATGAGACGCCCCGCCTGCTTCCTCCCCCCACCTGCGCCAGGTGTGGCTGCGCTGCTAAGCGCAGGCATTTGTCTTCATTACTGCCCCGCCCTCAGGCTGCCTGCAGCGGCGGCGGCTTCGGAGGGAAACGTTGGTCTTCATGATGAAGGAGGGCCACCGCTGACGGCTCACGGTTTTTACATTTTTAACGAGGAAAAGTTTCCACAGCGGCGTGTTGATCTCACCGCGTCCAAATTACAAACAGCCATCAGCAAACAGAGAGAGATGGATGGTGGTAATATATTCTCATTTTTTGACCCGACCACAGCTCCACACATTTTACATCTGAAGGAAGGGAGGAAGGAAGGGAGGAAGGAAAGAGCAGATAATTTTTCTGTTAACTGATTGTTAAGTCAATAATTAGAATCTCAGTTTAATAGGTTGCAGATCTTAAGAGGGTTGCTGCGACTCTTTGCAGCTTTATGCGATGCGTTGCAGCTTTTTGTGTTGCTTTGCGGCCCTTGCAGCTCTTTGTGGCTCCTATCAGTCAGTTTGGTCGTCCTGCCTCATGACGTTGTGCATAAGCATGTGGGCGTAACACCGTAACGCACATTCACGCATTAGAAAAGCCCAGTGGGAGTGTGTTGTGTGCATGCTTGGATGACGGGAGCGTCTGGGTGCTATGAAAGCAGATAAGAGCAGGATTAGCCTCCCAGCCCAATCAGATAGGGATTACCCAGCTGGAGCTCGCCATCCGGGTTAATGTCCATCTCTAGAGTGGCATTACGCCGCATTATGACACCAACTCACCAAACATCCTGATTACAGCTAAAAGTTGGGGGCAAAGCCAAGAGGAAACCACCTGAAGGCTGTTGGAGGTGAAAGTGTTTCCTGCCTGAGTAAAGAGGCCGAGCTTCGTCACGCCGCGCTGTCGGTCCGCCTGCAGCCGGCGATGGATGGCGGTTATTTTGACCGCGCTGGATGCACACGGCCAACATGACGGCTTATTGCCGCCTCCATCACCCACTGAACCCAAACTGCAGGACTCAGGCTGCAGCACTGGCCCTGATCTGGGAGTTTTACAAAAACACAACATTTTACCCAGAACTAGTTTATTGTGCAAATATTTTGGTAACTTTTCAGCAAGAAACAGTAATAGTTCAACAACAGATTATTTCACTTACAACACAGAAAAATGTTTTGCTTGAGTGAAATAATCTGCCAAGGCAATTTAAGTGTTTGGTCTACTGAGATATTTACACTAGAAACTAAAAGCAAAACTACTTGGAAATGTTTTGAAACCAAAATTTCCCCAAGTACTTGTTGTAAATTAACTTAACTCCCCCAAATCTAATAAAATCCGCTCATAAAGAACTGCAGCTGACTAAAACCAAACTGTAATTCTGGTCAGTGTCAGACAAAATTAAAAAAAAAAAGGATTTGTTATTACAACAATAAAAATCCCTGGTATCAGTCCAGCCTGGCAGCTCTGGACAGCTGGCGGCAGGAAGTGTCTGCAGCTGCTGTTAAAAACTCAACATGTGTTGAAATCTGAGAGGAAACCGATGAAGATCTGCTAATACGACACTGATACGGTTCATTTCCATCAATTATTCACAGGAAAAACATTTTCTGGAGATTAAACAACCTTTTAAAAACTCTGACGGTTGAGAGAAAAATGTTATTGTTGTATTTGTGTTGAGATGATGAAGAGTGGATGGATGGATGGATGGATGGATGGATGGATGGATGGATGGATGGATGGATGGATGGATGGATCTGATCCATCAAACCTGCAGCAGAACAGTCACATCTTGTAAATTAGCATTGGTTTGTTAGTTCAGCCTCTGATTGGCTGTCAGCAGAGCCAATCAGCCCAGTCAGCATCTGATTGGCTCTGCTGACAGCCAATCAGAAGCTGAACGAGCAGCAGATGACTGTGTAATTGGTTTAGTGTATATTTAATGTCTGATCGATGGGAGAGAGGAGGAGGAGGTAAATAAACCCGACTGTAAACCCACACTGTCTAAAAACTAAACCTGACGCTTTGATGACGTCACTGAACTGATTCAACTTTGATGGCGGCGCAGCGGCGTGTGTGTCCTGTTATTTTTAGCTGTATTTGGTCCTGTTGGGTGGGGTCTATCTTTATCCTGTGTGACCAGAGAACAAATCGATACGCAACATACCCTGGGCCAATATTTGTGTAAGCATGCAGTGGGGCGCCACAACTCACCAGAGCATGACAGGAAGCTGGGCGCTGAGGCGACGGCGGCTCCTGCTGAGGCGACGGCGGCTCCTTCCAGAGCTTCATCACCCATGGCAGGGGAATGTGGCAAAACAAACATTTATAGGGGACCTACTGTGAAAAGTTCACAATTTACACGTTTTTGTGCTTCTAAAAACATCCCAAGAGGCGAATTTCAGCAATAAGATCATGTGTTTTACATTAAGATCATGTTTATCGATAGACTGCAAGAAAAACTCATCTTACTAAGTATTTTTTCAAGTTTCTTGCGCATATATTTTTGTTCACTTGAAATAAGTAAATTTTGACAATCTATATCACCATTGTAGTGAAAAAAACAAGTAAATTTGCAAGATAAAATTAAAAAATTTTGAGATTTTGAGGAAAAAATGTGGGAAACAAATTAGTTTCTGAGTTTTTTTTAGCAATTTTTTCACTGAAAAATTGTCTTGTTTTTTCCAGAACTTTCCTGAAATTTACCCACTTGCTGTTGATGGCTAGCAAGCAGGTTTTAGCTGATAAGTTCCCAGTAAAACGCACTAAATCTTAAATATATGCCTGATATATAAGAGAAAAAGGCAGTCGGTTCTTTGCTACTATTTTTTAACAGCTAATAAAGTCAGAAAAAGTTTGAATTTAGAAAACATAGCAAGGGAGAGGGAAGTAGCTCAGTTATGCTAGCTTGACTATGATAACGTAACACGTAGATGTGATGTGGAATTTGATATTTCTCATCACACTATTTTTTAGTTCTTTTGTTTTTTTTAAAGTCAACCAACACAACAAATTTGACCAGATCACCAGGTGTTTAAATTAGCAAATTAACCACGACGGTGTTAGCTTAGCTAATAGCAACGATAGCTAATCTACCACAGCGATCAATTATTTAGTAAACGTCAAGCCTGAGAACGTAAAACACACTAAATGTTCTGCTCTCTGTGTGGAAAATGTTTGACTGTTTTTTTGGTGTTGAATCCTGAAACATGAAGTGGCTGTCAGTTGCTATGGCAACGAGTCTGGGTGTAGCGTAGCAGAAAAAAAAGTTGTTTTGAGTTGTTCTTTAACGTTTTTTTTTATATTATTTTGTCCTTTGCTGAGCCGCAGCTCTCTGAATTAATAATCCCTCCAGGATTCATTTTGCTAACGTTTATTGTTCTACCACTTTCTGCCAACAACCCAAACACAAAAAGATCAGATTTCACAAGAAGATCAGAATGAACACTAATACTTTCAGTGTGAATGAAGCCTTCATCAACTTGATCATCATTTCAAGCTTAATTTTAATTCAGATGGAGTCCAATAAACTGGTGAAAATGCTGGGTTTCCATGTTGAAGTGATTTTTAGTAGGTTTGCATTGAATTGATCCCAGAGAAAGTGTAATTACCAGCAGGCCCATCTCGCAGCTCCGCTCTGCTCCTCCGTATCCTTCCGCTGTGAAAACGTCCCAAAGAGACCCTCTGCTAAATGATAATTAACTGCAGATACAATCCATTCATTTTAAGGAGGTGCAGTTCACTCCTCCTCTTTCTTCCTTCCTTCTCCTGCAGTGGCACAGAGCATGCACAGCAATCTGCTTTTTGATTAATCGCTGGTGTCTGCGACGCAGTTCATTTGCAATCTATTACGGAGTATTTGCTTTGTGTCACAACGCACCTTGAACACACTGCATCATGTCAGAGCTGGAAGACGGTTCAGGGCAGAGTTTGGGTTTATTGGTGGTTTTTCCCTCACAGAAATATCTGCAGATATTAATATGAACCAGGGCCGGTCAAAGCCTTTTTGGGGCCTGAAGCAGATTTTTAAAAGTGGGCCCCATATCAGCACCAGGTGCTTTATCATTCCTAATCTGCTCTCTGTGTGTAATATACCTACTGTGATTAGTATAATTTATAATTAGCTTCATGCCAGCGTTATTATCGCTGGTGATTTGGTGACAATAATTCATAAAAGTAACAAAAATAACAAAATTGGACAAAATAAAATTTTTCTAAATCACTTTCTTTAAATATAAAACTTATGAAACTTTCACAAAAACTACAGGTGTGTTTCTGTGTCTGGTGAATTTTTGGTTAAAACATTTTTGTTTTTCATTCGGTGGGTAGAAAATCCAGAAATTTTACACAAGTTGGAGCAGAAATGCTTCACACTAAAATTATTCAAGTAAAAGAAAAACGTAAAGCATGGTAAAATTATCCTTAAAGTATTTATTTTTAAAAAGTTACTGAAGTAAATATAACTAGTTACTGTTCTTGTTAGCTGCAGGTGAAACTCAGACAGAGACGTTTCCACCTCCACCAGCCGCTCTTAGCGCTCGGTGGGAGAGCAGATCTCACTCTGCAGCTTCCTGGAAGATAAATAAGTTTCAGGCCGAGGCAGGCAGCGGGCCGGAGGCTCCCGGGTCAAACCGGGGCCGGGTGGAGGACAGCTGGAGGCAAAGTCAGCGGGGCGTTGCCGCGGTGACAGATGGGGGACTGAGAGGGCTAACGCTTAACATGATGTCGCTCTGCTGCGATGTGTGATCAGGATGAAGGTGATCTGATCCAAATGGCCCAGGAACACATCTGCTACTGCAATCTGAAATGCAAATGCGAGTTTGTTATCAGCTTTTGACATTCTGCAGCACTGATTTGCATTTGAAGGGCAGCCTGGGCGAGAAGGTGAACAGTTTCTCTCACACGGTGACGGTTCAAACAGGAAGATGGAGGAAAAGTTCAGAAAACAGCTTTACATCCAAATCTGTAACCTCCAAACTAGTTACAAACATTTTTCTGCAGGAATTATGTCAGAAAACGGCATTACGTAGAAATACTGGGCTCCATTTATAGTTAGTGATCATTTTACATTTTCTAGCCTCTTATTAGAGAAAAACAGTTTATTTTTCAAAGCCATATTTTCTCATGTTATTTATTAGTCTATAAATGTCACAGCTTCAAACTTAAAGCTTAATTAGCAGGCAAAATATTCAGTGTCAAATAAATACTAAGTGAACAAAACCAAATATTTAGTCTGGAAGTAATTATTTATTTTCAAACTTGCTATTCAATTAGCATGGGAGATATTTCGCTTGCTAACTAAATATTTAGTTTAAAGCTGATGCTTATAAAACATGATGAAAATATGACTTTGTTACTTCATAACAAACATGAGTTGCTTCTCCAGTTTCCATTTCTCATGATGAATCTCAGAAGGATGGCTTCGTCTTGCCGTGTTACTGTTGGGCGGACATGTTGGGCGGCCATGTTTGGTGGCCTCCGGGTCGCCGGCGCCGCCTCATGCGACGCTGCTCAGACTTGCTGCGTTTGCTGCGCTGCAGAGCAAGTATTTACTGGGCTGGCAGACCCCACTGTCACAGCAAATGGTGCTGTTGGGAAAACAAACAGTTGCAATGCGACGGGATCTGCCAGAGAGGCTGCTGGACGCCGCGCCGCTCCAAACACACCAGGCTGGCGACGGAGGGAGAGGCCAAAGGTTGTTCAGTTACACAGGCTGAACCAGAAACCTTCTGACATCCGGGTTCTTATGACTCACGTCCAACGGTAGGAGCTTTATCTTAGGAACTGGATTAAGACTGAAACGATTAATCAATTATTGAAACAATCATTTAGTTTAATCGTTAAATGGAGACTTTTAAAAAGGAAACACAGAGAAGTAATTAAGCCAAAAATGTAAAAACATATATACACACTTTCCATTTGAGATAAATGTGTTTTACCTAAACAGCAGAGTAAAAATACTCCTAAAAGTGAACTTAACAAAAAGTAACTCAAGTAGATTTACTGAGTAACTATAACTAGTTTTACCCAAACCTGTGAAAAACATCCAGTTAACCTGGTCATCATTTCAAGTTACATTTTAATTCAGAATTAGTCCAATAACCTCTGCAGGTTTTCATGTTAAAGTGATTCCCAGAGAAAGTTTATTTAAAAATTACTCAAGTAAAAGTAATCTGAGTAAATGTAACTAGTTACCTTCCAGCTCACGCTGAGTCTGCCGTGGCGCTGTGACGTCACGCCCTCCGTCCCTCTCTCCGCCGCGTCTCTGTGGCTGCGCATGCGTGTCGGTACGCGCTGCTCTCCGTGTCTCTTGGAGAGCAGAAAGGATGCGGATGAATTTTTAATGAAACGCAGCGTGGCTCCTCTCCGCTCCCTCAGATCGCTTTCCAGGACGGCGTGTCTCTCATGATCACAGCAGCGTGAAACACAGCCGGTCACACACAAACACACTTTCACCTGGAAATCAACGCTGTGCAGCACACACACACACACACACGCACACGCACACACACACACACACACGCACGCGCACACACACACACACAGCAGAGCTGTCTCTTCCTCACGTCGTCCTTTGGATGACTGCGTGGACAAGTTGTGAAAATGAATCTTTTATTTGCCCACAGAGTTTCTCACTGTTTTCACACCAAAAGCTGCACAACTAAAACCCTGGAAATAACGTTTCCCCGAGATTTAAAAACTATTTACTCAGCGGTTCTGTGAATAAAAACCCAACAAATGTGAGTTTCAAATGGGAAAACAAACAGAAGTGCATCTTTTGTGTATAGAATGATATTCTTATCAGTTGCATCAAAAGCTGCTTTAAGAGCAAAACATAAAAAATAAATCTTACAAGTTTCTGAATTTGAACGTAACTGTGTTAAAAATATAACCTTACACTAGAAAGTTGTGTTAACGTTTTATTAATACATCGTCACTTGTGTGTTTTAAGGAAACTGTTCATTAAACCTGATCAGTTTGCAAATCTGAAAACAGAAATCTAGATGTAGCATTTTTCTTGCATAATGTGAAATAATTTCTGGTGTAAATTACAGTCTTGGGTTATAATAACTCACAGCTAAAGATTTTTAATCCGTCAGGATTTTAAAAAAAGTTTAAAAAATTTAGATGAACTTTATTTTATTGTTAAGGCAGCAGGCGAAGCTTTTGTTTTCAAGTTGAATCAACATCAGATGTTTTACAGTGAACGTCTCATTAAATATTACTGTATTCACCTCAATCCTGGGAACTTTATTTAGATTTCTCAGCTCAGTTTGTCATATTTAATTCATTGAACATTTGTAAACTGGAGAAAAACTAATATTTACCATTTTATATATTTTTTTCTGTAGAGTAATTTCACCAAACTTTACTGATTGTTTTTCTAATTGACTCTGTGGAGTCAGACTGCTGATGTAGGTCACAATCTTCTCCAAACATCCTTCAGAAACGTTCTCGTAGTTCGCAGAGAGACGAGCTCGTCAGAGCAAACGCTAGCTGCATGCTGGCTTAATTAAAACGATAATCCAGCAGGATTAAGTGACGTTCAGACAGCCTGTCATCTTCCACAACCCGACCCGATAACTTTGCTTCTCCGAGTCCGTGGAGGCTGGCAGCAGCGGCATGAGGAACCGAAGAGAAAAGGACGATTAGGGCCACTGGAAAAAAAATCTCAAAATTCAGATTTTTATCTCAGAATTCTCAGAATTCAGACATAAGTTTCAAATTGATGACATTTTCTCTAAGAATTCTGACTTGAATCTCAAAATTTTTACGTTTTTCTCAAAATTCTGACTTTATCTTCAGAACCTGACTTTAATCTCAGAATTGACTTTTTTGTCAGAATTCTATCTTTTGTTTCTCATTTAATCTGATTTTAATCTCAGAATTCTGTCATAAATTTCTAATTTAGGACTTTTTTTCCATGAGTTCTGATTTTAATCTAAAATTGTGTACATTTTCTCAGATTCTTGACTGTCAGAATTTACTTTTTTCTCAAAATTTTGATTTTAAACTCAAATTTTAAAAAACATTTCTCAAACATTTCACTTTTTTCTCATTTAATCTGATTTTAATCTCAGAATTCTTACTAGTCTTAAATTTCTGACATTTTTCTGTTTTCTGACTTTAAATTCTTTAAAGTTTTTCTTGTTATTCCGAATTTCTGTCTTTAATCTCAGAATTTTTTTTTTTAAAATTCTTGATTTTGTTTCTCATTAAATTTGATTAAAGTCTCAAAACTTCTGACTTCTTTCTCATAATTCTGGCTTTAGACTCTATATTTTTAAAGTTTTTCTTTGAATTCTTACTTAAAACTCAAAATTCTGCTTTCTTTACTTTCATTAAACTCAGAATTATGAGATTAAGTCAGATTTTTCACTCCGTGGCCCTAATCCTCCCGCAGGTCGTCTTGTGTCAGACTGTGAGACGACGAAGGGATGTGAGCACAAACAAGTCGGCAGCGTTTAAATAAACACAATGAAACAGTAAAATGAACAAACGCCTGCCTCCATCCGTCCCCTCATCCTCCCAGCATGCCTTGCTGCAGCAGGTCAACAGGAGACATGTGGACACTCTGTGAATTCCTAATGGGATCCGAACAGGAGAGAGACCAAGAGGAGGTGGCCTGACGCATCCATACTGCAACCATCGGCTTTTTTTCTACATTAAAGATTAGAAAGAAGAAAAAAAAAGATCTGCAGAGAGACGCCACGCTGAATACCGAATGCTTCCCCCCAACACACCTCCACCTCTCATCCCGCTCCGAGCTGCTCCACTCCTTCGTGCTTCTCTGACCCTCTCTCACGCTGCCTCGCCCTCTCGATCTCTGTCTCCCACACAGGAGGAGGAATCAATAGCCACAAATTAATCATTCTGCCATGGGCAGAGCATGGGAGGCTGCAGGGACTGGGGCGTTTAACCACTTAGAGAAAGTTTCTAAGAACATTTATTTCTTAAAGTTTATTTAAAACCTTCAGATTTTTCCCAAAATGAGGGAAAAAATTCAACCGTCTACTCAAGCTATGCGTAGTTCAGACGTGATGAACTTTGCAACTGACAGATGGTTGCTATGGAGTTGCTATGACAACAGTAAACAAGCCATAAGCTTAGCACTATCTAACTTCTAAACAATATAAATACTTTGCAGCAACTACTGGATCACAATCTCTGAGTACGACCAGTGATATTTACTGTCGTATTTACTGCCAAACTAGCAAAATTAGCTTAGCTAATGTAGCTTTTATATGCTAGCTAAGACAGACATGTAGCCTTCGTGTTTGTTGCTACATGGTCTTACTCTGCCAGTCCTTATAATCTGTTTCAATATGGATTGTATGCATCCTCCACTCTTCATGTTCACTGGGTAGTTAGCTCTAGCATAGCATGAGATCAGAGGCAGCTTGTCCACGTCGTCTGACATGTTTTCATTCTCCGTCTCATATGGGTCGATTCCGACGGCAGCCATTTTGTTCATGTATTTTTCTCTCACACGTCAGTCGAGAACGTCCACACATTTTCTTTCTTTATTCTCGAAGCCATCAGTCTGCTATGCATTGCACATGAGTTTGCCTACCAAGATGGCGCAGATCACTTGTGGGAACTATGTGTGGAGAGGGAGCGAGGGAAGGAAGCAAGGAAGGAAGGAAAGAGTTTTCCTCAGCTCCACTGGAAAACTTCCGATATGTAGAGTCATCAGAGTCACTGGAGCCGCTCCACTGATGACATCACACCCTGTGGCTCACAGGTATTGATCAGTGTATGGCAGGCCACTTTAGCACACAATCACTTTCATTTCACTGTCCGTAAATACATTCCAGATCAGAGGTGTCCAAGATTTTTGCCATTAGGACAAAATTGTTAAGTTTGGAGAACCCAAGAGCTACTTTATTAATTAAAAGTTTTGTTAGAAAGCCGAGTTCCACCTGTCACTTAGCAACCCAAGTGGAGGTGCAGCATGTTTTTGTGCTGTACAATGGCTGCTGGAAAAGGCAAGCGTTCTGTTGTTGACTTGCTGCATTCTTGCTGGTTGTGCAGTAGGTGCCACTTCTGCTTTTCAAAGATATTCTTTTGTACTTCATGTGTAGTTGACATCCTAGTTTAGTTATCCATCTAGTAAAAAAACATTTTTATATATGTGGAATGTAAATGTGGTGAAACTGATTTTATGTCAAAACGGGTTGCCGTATCAGTCCATTTAAAGACATGTGAGTCATGTTATTCTGATTTTGTAACAGAATAACTTCAGCTGGTGTTATGTTCATCCCTGCTGTATATAACTGCATTTACCTCACTGCCTGTAAATGTTGCGCCGAGTTTTGGTTTTCTGCCATTTTTATCTCCACAGAGACTTTATATTTTCTGGAAAACCTTTTCTTTAAGGTGCTTAGTTTCAGGAACGGGGAGACGAGTTTGTCTTCTCACAAACTGTGAAGAATAGTGTTGCAACAAATATTTCAGGGTGCTTGAAAACCTTGAAAATGCTTGAATTTGAATTGTTTTCAAGGTTTGTAAATTGTTTGATATTCAAACTGCAGTTTTGTCATAAACTGCATCTTATGTTTAATTAAAAGTTTTGTTATTTACAGATGAAAACTGATATTTTCATGCACACAATAAGACACATTTTTCTCTCTCTTTAAAGTTAAACCAGATTAAACTTTTCTTGTTTTACGTTAGAATAACCAAAATTATTTTTATTTGCTGAATCCTCATTGTAGCTTATTTTCTATATTGTGTTTAAGCATTTAATTTAAGATAATGTACTTTAAATCATTAGTTTGGATTGATTCAACATAATGAATATTTATTTTTCCTAATTGCTCAATGGCTTATTGATCATCGTATATTTTACACATTTAATGTTATTGAAATTGTCTTTTGTTTTTTTTTTTGTTAAATTAGATATTTCAGACATTTCAAAACATAAAACTTTGTTATATTTTAGTTTATCTTGAATGTAGAATACTATCACAAGTTATACTATAAAATTGTGTCTTTTTTAAGTGAGTTTTGCTGTTTTTCTCTCCAAAGTGTGAAAACTTGGCAAACTTACCCTGGAAAAGCTTTTTTTTTTTTCGTATTTGTCAGATTGGTCTGCAGTTAAACTCATTAAGCTGCCAGAGTCACTGTTTGTTTTAATCAGTCAGCGCTCCGTCTTGATCTTTAGAAACGATCGCACACGTCCTCCGGCTGTGATCCATCCATCTCTCCATCCATGTCACAAGCAGTTGGCAGCCAGCGGCCGCGTTTCTGCGAGGACACGGCGTAAGTGTCCCTGCGGCTGCGTCGCCTGTGATCTTAGCTGGAGACGGACGACAGAAACATCCTGTTTGCGCTGCACAAACTGACATATGAACATAGCGTGAGTCAGAAGCAGCTTAAAGGCAGCCAACTGTAACAAAAAATGCAAAAAAATAAGAAAATTTCTCAGTCGCAGTGAATTTGATTATGACTGATATTCAAAGTGGACACCTACACTGAGAAAACACTAAATCTGAGTATTTTTGTTCCAGTTTCTACTGCAAACTAATTTTCCAGTAACTTTTTAGCAAGATAAAGAACGGGGGTGTTCAAAGTGCGGCTCACGGGCCAATTGTGGACACATTTCTTGTGGCCCCAAACTCTAGTTCAAGATTGATACAAATTCGTATATGAAACAATATTTTTTACAATGAAAAATATTAATAACAACACAAATCTTTTTATAACCAAACTTTCATTATAAGTAGAACCAGAACCATCTACATCAGAGATACACCTTTTAATTTATTAAATAAATTAATTCATGTTAAATTTATTTAGGTAATTTATTTCTTAATTTGTCCAACTTACCTTAAAATAGTTTGTAAATTTTATTTGCTGTGTTTTTTGTGTGCTTTATTTTAAAAATCAGGAATAAATCACAATTTAAAAACAGTTGCTTGTTGCAAACTAAACTCCATGTTATTTTCTATAAACACTAAATATCCCAGAGATTTTCCTCGACCTGCTGCTCGAATCTTAAAGTTTTCAGTAAGGGAACATTTTTAGTTTTGAGATCATTTTCAGCTTTTCTTTTTAAGCAGCAATCAGAGGATTAGCATGAACTGAACGTTTCCATCGTAATTAGTGAATTAGTTTGACATTCAGTCCAGGAATGAGTCAACGGTTCAGAGTCAGCATCTTAATATCTGCTCTGAGATTATTTTTCTTTTCCTTTTACATCGTTGTTTTCATGCAGATTGGGTTGTGAAAACGTCCCCCGTCCGTTAATGGGGGTTCGCTGCAGCTTTCCCAGCATCCTCTGTGTTTATCGCCGTTGCCCCATGCGGAGCTGATTATATGATTGTGATGCGCGTCGGTGAAGTGTTGCCGTTATTTGTCACTGCGTGGCTCCAGTCCGGGAAAGCCTCTCCTCCCCCCGGACCCGGTCCAGCCAGAAGGACACGATGCTCTCAGCTGCCGTGACTCACTGGTGCGTCTGTTCCCGAAACTGGGAAATCTCATCCCACCATTCCCTGTAAACTCCACCGAGCCGCACAGATGGGTCCAGGCAGGAGGACCCCCAGCTGGTGGAGTGATTTGCTACGACGGAGCCATGTTACTAAATAAAACTTAAATTTATTATAATTAAGTGGAGCAATAAACAGATATTGTTAAAAAAAAAAAAAAAAAAAACGCTATTTGGAAAATGAGTCGTTTCAAAAACCTTCCAGAATGTGACATCACAAAGTGTTACCTAGCAACCCAAATGGAGCTCCAGCATGTTTGGTCAGCTGGCTTTACCACTGTATGCTCTGTATAACGGCTGCTGGAAAAGAGGAGTGTTTTGTTGTTGGCTGACCGTCCAGAATCCTCTTGTTGCTTTCTTGTTGGTTGTGTAGGAGGCCCCATTTCTGCTTTTCAAAGATCAATTTTTTCACGCCAATGTAAACGATGAGTTGGGGTGGGGGATGTCGCTAGCAGAGGTTTATTTGGATTTAAAGTGACAAGATGCCCTGAAACAGCTCATTCTGAAGTAACTAGACTGAAGTCTCATTATCTAAGAATGATTTGCTGCAGGAAGTGTGATGAATATGTTTTGAATAGACCATAGATTGGTCCTAACTGGAACAAGGACACATAATAGGTCACATTTAAGAGAGTGGTAAATATTCCAGCCATAAATATTCGCTTTATGAAATTTTCACTGTTTCAGGTTTAACATCAGAGTCTTTTGTTTGTTTTACCAACATGCTGGATTAGCATTAGCTTCTGAGCCGGAGCCTCCATATTCAATAATTATTACAATCAGACTGGTACCAGTACCATTGGCAGATTATTTCACTTATTACATCAGGAAAATGTCTTGTTGAAAGAGAAATAATCTGTCAACAGAGCTAGTTATTTTTAACGAGTTAAAAAAACGTAAAACTTGTTTACTTAAAATAACTTCCTATTTCTTTCTGAAAAGTTTCTTGTAAATAACTTTTATACTTATTTAAAGTGTTTTCAGACATTTGCACTAGAAGTTTAAAAAATATATTGTTTTTGCAGTGCAGGAGATTAAATTTTGCATCTCTATCCAAAATAATTTCAATATAATCGACAAACAAAAGCTTTGGATCGAGTGTTTCCTTAAAAACCCTTAGATATCGTTACCTTAAACGTCCTGATTGTTTCCCAACCTCCAGTGACGGGAAAACTGTCCGACTTTATTGTTCTGATTGGTTTTTAATTAATTGCAGCCCTCCACTGCAAAAACACCTTACCAAGTATTCTGATCTAGTTTTAGTGCAAATGTCTTGAAATAAGACAAAACTAACCTAAAATAACTTTTTAGCAAGATATAGGTTAATAAAGGAAAAGTTCTTGTTCCATTGGAGGATTATTTCACTATTATAAGACATCCTAACATGTTATGTGTGAAATCATCTTCACTAGTTCCACATGATCAGTGGAACTAGTGACTGATGAAAACGTTGGGAGATTATTTTACTTATTACATCACATTTTCCCCATGTTTTAAGTGAAATAATCTACCAATGGAACCAGTACTTTTTCATCAATTTTAAGGAATTATTGACCTAAATCAAGCTCTCATAACTAGTTTTGTCTTATTTCATGTGTTCCAATAGAAACGAGACAAAAATGCTTGGTGAGTATTTGCGTTTTTGCAGTGTTTGCGCTGTAGCGATGAGGTCTTCCCTGGTTCTGCAGCTCATTACTGAGACAAATATCCAGATTATGAAGATGAATAAGGCGATTAGGAGTTTCGTCTTCCAGCTGGGAGGCGGTTCAGGCGGTTGTGCCAGAGGTTGTCGCCATGTAACATTCAGCAACTCGTTACGTTTTCAACCACAGGGATTCATGTTCATGAGCAGTTTGTTTGATTAGCACATTTCAACTCTTCAAACCAGTCATGAAACCATTTTATGCATTTTTCTGGAAGTTTGTTCCAGATTTGTGGTGCGTAGAAGCTGAAAGTTGCTTCTCCATGTTCGGTTCTGGTTCTGGGGATAGTGTATTTACTGTTAGTGTATTTAAAAAAACTGCAATGGAAGCACATTTTTTTCACATCACATGAGTCACATGATTAACAACTGCATGTTTCTACTGGTGGAAACTATGAATAAGACAACAGGAAGTGGTTTAATGATAAGGCAGCATGTTTTTTTAGCGTGAACAAACATTTTCACGTGTGATTTCAGTCGCTTTTCAGAGTATCAAAAAAGTTTTGCGCACATTAGAAAAGGAAATGCAGGTGTTAAAAACGCATCAGCCGCTCTGTCCGTGTCGGCCTCTGCCTCGTCGAGGCCCAGATTGCCATGGCAACAGAAGCGAAAAGCTCTCTGATGTCCACATGGCAACGGCTGCTGTTGGGACTGAGGACAGAGGTGGGAGGAAGAGGAGGACACGGGGGCAGGGAGGAAGGCAGGGGGGCTCTGGATGCTGACGCACTCAGTGGCCAACAGGAAAGTTTTCGAGAATGCCGCCCACCGCCGGATCCAAAGCGAGCTCCAATCTTCTCCGTCTCTTACCGTTTCGAACTCTGTCTGTTTTAAACGGCACCTCCTACTCAGTCAAGTCCTTCTGACCCCCTGCAGCCTCCTCGTCGCTTCGCCCTCCCCTTTCCGCCAGGCGCCTCCTACGTGTTTGTGTCTCATCAGAACCTTTGCACCAAGAACTACTGAGAGAAACCACAAGAAAACCCTGAAGAAGACACAGAGCGCAACAGTGATTTTATCAGATTTTCTAGGGTTTCTCTGCTGTCTTTGTTTAAAAATCACAAACCATTTTTTCCGTAGCGTTTGGTTGTATTTACCCAGAATTCCCGGCGGTATAGTCCACTTCCTGTTTCTGAGACGCTGTGTTAGTTTTGGGCAATCACACACCTTCCAAAAATGATCCAGTTTTGTTCAGACAACAGAATATTTCTGAGGTTTTAGCTCATAGATTTCATTTTT
This sequence comes from Poeciliopsis turneri, assembly GCA_922788865.1. Classification (NCBI taxonomy): domain Eukaryota; kingdom Metazoa; phylum Chordata; class Actinopteri; order Cyprinodontiformes; family Poeciliidae; genus Poeciliopsis; species Poeciliopsis turneri. The sequence goes on from CAKLNU010001002.1 coordinate 111,563, forward strand.
ATCCAGTTTCTGTTTCCGGTTGTTGAAACTTTTTCTGGGTTGGTTTATAATTTCCTGGTTGATTCTGATGTAATAATCTCTCTTGCTGCATGTTTTCTCTCTTTGGTCTTTCTTCTCTGCTGTGTTTTATTCTACATTATTTCAGAAAATGATTTGCATTTTAAGAGCTCTCAGCCGTCAGCTTACATCTCCAGGTCAGGTGATAATCATTCCTGGGAAACTGAGCTCAGCTTTCTAACAACTGCAGTTCAATCAGTTCATTCATGATTTGACAAGAAAGTCAATTACTTTTCCCAGAGGGCCGGGTTGATTTGGATCGCTGTTTTCTCTTTATGAATTAAATCGTCATTTGAAAACTTTCTGTTTTTGGACTAACTCAGGTTATCTTCCTGACAATGTGAAGCATTTATGTTGGTTAATGAGAATCTCTTAACTTTCCAATTCCGAATTGTAACTTTAGAGTTCAAATGAAATGCTGCATCATTCATTTAAGATTAATTTATTTTATTATTTTTTTAAAGAAGGTACTTTAAGGCAGCAGCGTCAAACTCTTTTTCATTTTGGGCAAATTAAAGATTTTGAATCTTCTTAAAGAAAGATTCTGAATGTATTGATAAAATCCAGTAAAGTATTAGAATATGAATAATTCCTGTCTCTGCATTCAGCAAGTAGTTCTGAAAATTAAATAATGATTTCACGTCACAAAGCAGGATTTTGTGACTGTTTTTGTGATAATCAAGATCACAGATTTTGTGGTGATAATTTAGAAATATTTACGCTTTTGTATGACATTAAACGTAACTTTGTGCTACCGGTCACAGACGAAGTTTTCTGCGCATCTTTTCTGCCCATCTTGGTAGGCAAACAGAACATAAAGTTGATGTTTTTTGTCTGAAATGTCACTAAATATTGCAAGAAAGTGGCAATAAATAGCGTGACAGCCTTTCTATTTCAATAATTTTGTGGCGGAAGAGAAAATCAGTAGATAAGATTTTTTTAACATCTTGCAAAATAAAGAAACTCAGTCCAGCCCTAATATATGTTTCTGCCTCAAAAGTGACAGAAACCTAACAGCCACATTCCAGATAATCCTTCTTTCCCCAGTAGGACTGCAGGAGAGGCATTGATGGTCTTAATAACTGAAAGCCAGGATCCGCGTCTGCAGTATCAGTCGTGTTCATCTGAGCTGGAGCAGAACGCTGCACCTCCATGTGAGCGCAGCCTGGGGAAAGCTTCCTTTCTCTCAGCAGCATGAATAAAGAGCATCGCGGCTACGTCACGTCGATCTGCACGGTTTGTGTTTGTGCCTGTAAACGAGCTGACCGGATAAACCCCGGTCCCTCAGGACTCGGGCCAGAGCCTTGCTGTGTTGTGCGACTATAAATCTTCAACACACACGCCCTCTTTCTCCTCGCCACAACAAGCCTCCTCTCTCTTTGCTGCACTCCACTCTTGAGAGGCTCTCAGTCTCTGCAGGCCGGTGGTAGTGAAGTGCTTTATGGCTGCGGAGGGCAGGAGGGGAAGCAGGAGGCTAACATGTAGCTCCTTATAGCTACATGGCGGCGCATCGGTCTGTGGGAGCAGCACCAGGAAGATCCGCCTGCAAAGTCGTTTATAATCACCTGCTTAGAAAAAATGGACGTTCACAAACCTCACAGCACGTTATTTAAGTACAGAAAGCCATTTGTAGCATAAATCACTCGTCTGGTTAAAAAGTCAGCTGGTTTCTGATTTATAAATACACCTGAAATAAGACAAAACAAACTTACAACTAACTTTTCATCAAGATATAGGAGCATGAAGGAGATTGTATGAATGTTTATGACTGTCATAAAGTGTAAATAATGACCCTTTTCATGAAACTTTGCATTTAAAGGGTCATTATTTACTGAATTACACTTCATGACAGTCACAAAGACTCCATGTTTATAACAGGCGTTGAGTTTATGTCAGTCTTATTCAACAACAAAATGTTACCAAATAATCGCCGATATGTTGATGAAGTTACTTCTAAATTAGCGTCCCAAGAACCTCGTCTTCTTGGATCGGCTCTACTGAAACAAAATCTGGTTGTGCTTCTGTACAACAACATAAGCATTCTGGTTCTGGTTCTGGTTCTGATTCTGGTTCTGATTTCAAGCGTCAAAAATACCCAGTGATTTTTCTGCATCCCTGCGTTGACATTCATGATGTTGGCTGGCGACGCCTTTATGTTAACATCCTGCTGTGTTGACATGAATTACAAGACGCAGTACATTTACAGCGGTACCTGTCATATAAATCTTTTCAACACGTTAATTAAAGTCCTTCCCTCCCAACAGCTGCAAACCAAATCCTGTATCCACTTCATAACATTATTAGGACACACATGGTGCCTCTGCTGCTGCTCGTTAGCCCAGACAGCTCCACCGGGACAAAGCCATGCAGCCGAATGTAAACACAAGTCATCTTCCTGAAATACGCTCAGAGAGGAACTGGAAGTGTGCACTTTTCTTCTTTCAGTGTTGCTGTTTTTAAACACATCGGGTTGGAATAAACAACTTTGGACGAGTTGTTTAAATTTGGGCTGCTGTTTTCAACATTTGACAAGAATTTAGAAAGAGTTCAGAGGAAAATTCTTTGGAAATAGTTGGCAGAAAATGTATTATCTTATTTATAGTCCTCATAGGTTTGAGCCGTGATCCACGCCACTGATCCGCCATCTTGGTAGGCAAGCACAGCACAAAGCAACCAACAAAAAGAAAGTAGGAGTACTCAGAAATGATTTAGTTATTAGTTTCATCAGAGGCTGAGATTTGGGTTGATTTTTTTTTGGAGTTGGTGGGAGTTTTTTTACGTTTGGGTTGGAAACAGTCAGATCTGGCAACCCGGCTTCAGACAAACGTATTGTTATTTCAGGTAGGCGGCGGGTCGACACCTTCAGCGGTGTGTGAACAAAGCTTTAGTGGATTATGTGCCTTTTATTTTCGCTAAGATTCAGCGTTCACCTTCCAGCTGATTACGGAAAACCCGACTCTAATCTCCAGTGTGAAGGAACTTTGATCGGAGCATCGAGTTCAGAAAGTGTGCAGCTCTGTTAAACTCTGGAGGGCTTTTTCACGGCTCAGCAGTTACTGTACCACTTAAAACTGATGTATTCCACCTCCTCCCCGTCTTTCTGCTCCCTGTCCTTCACAGCCTTTCTGTTACCTGCTCTTCCTGCTATTATCTCTCCGTTCCACACGCCGTGAAATTCTCCTCTTTTTTAACCCACATGCTTGTTCTAATTGCTACAGAAACCTGTTGAAGGAAATCGATGTTTTTTTGATTATCTGCCAATGCTGCGTCAGCAGGAAAAAATACGTGTTACAGAACGATGGATTGGGACTAAGTGGGATTAGTGGGAATATTAGCACAGAGGTTCCCACGCTTGTTTGGACGTCGAAGGAAAACAAGGTTGCATAATTTATTGGTTGCCAATCAGTCACAAATCCAGTGACAATTTGTAAGGTATATTTAAGACTGGACAATAAATGACTAACAATATTGTGATATATATGTGATCAATATCAATTGATAAATGATATTCAATATCATGTAGGCAGAGGAAAACTTTAGCTGTTCAACAACGCACTGCTAGCTGAAAAAAGTTGGTGGAATCAACTCACTTACTCACTCTTTGGTTGCCTAGCAACTCACTCACTCTTTGGTTACCTAGCAACAACATGTTAGCTTACAGCAGAAGTTTCAGGTTTCATAACAGTGTGTCATGAAAACTGTAGATAAAAGTCATGCCACTTGGATGGAAGACATTTAAAACAAAAAAAAATTATCGACAGATTATCAATATCAACTGATATTAAATGCTAATATTTGCTGTAGTTATTTTGCTTCCTTAAATGTAATTTGTCGTTGTGAGCTCTATAATATTATGCAACACATAGGAAGCCCCGTATTGTTTGCATGTTCAAAATAAATGTAAAAACATTCAGATATTATGAAAGGTTTTCCAGCCATGTTTAGCTTTAGCATAAGAACCAGAACGTCAGAAATGTTTTCATGAGAAAAGATGCTAACAAAAAGTTATCTATATTAGCACAGTTATAGGAGGAGAAACATGTAAAAAATGTCCTGATCAAACTGAATCTTGTTCTGTTGATTTTTAAACAGTAATGTTTAAATACTAATGATTGATGTTTCCATCAGTTCCTCAGTAGTTAAGTTAAAAATATATTGAAGTGCTTTAGTACAACTTTTAGTGACTCAACCCACCTCTTGATCGTTCACAAAGTAAAAAGCTCAGCCTGCTGTGTCCATCACACCCCGCTGTCAAAACCTGCCCTGCAACACCTGGCGTCATGGCAACCAACACCTGCTCCCCTAATTAGCGGGACACCGGTGGGAGAGGAGATGAAAATGTTAATGAAACTCTCATCTGGTCCAATCAAATGCCTCCCCACCGGCCTGCCGCTCACCGCCATTGAAGACCCAGGTCACCGTAACGGCCGCCTTACGGAGGCCTCTCCCTGCCAACCCCACCTGGAGTGACCTCATCAGTGTGAAACTGCCTCATATCGGGGAAAGTTGCCGCTGCGCAGCAGCTGGAGCGGCTCCAGGTCGCAGCAGCTGCTCCGCTCTTGTTTACAAGCCACCAACTGCTGCAGGTCTTCAAACGAGCCTCTGATATTCGCTGCTTTGACGCGATCCGGGCTGGCCACTACTTGATATTACTGAAATGATCAGATGAAATCCACCTGTAAGCCAGAAGGAAGCAGCCAGAACCAACGGTAATCTGTTTAAGGAAACAAACATGGAGGCAAACAGAAAATTAAAACCAAATTAATTCCTCCTCCTGATGTTTTTCTGCTGGATATTGGCTAATCTTCTTCAACGGAAGAAGATTTGGGCCAACAAAAGATAAACAAACGAAAAATAATTAAATTCTAATCTCAGAATTTTGACTTTTTCTTATAATTCTGACTTTAATGTCAGAATTCTGTTTGGGGTTTTTTCTCTCAAAATTCTCTTTTCTCATAATTTTAATTTTCATCTCAGAATTCAGATTTTTCTCAGAATTCTGGCTTTAAATTGTAATTCTGTGTCAATATACATAAAAATCTAAATGAATAACTAAATATTCTTTGCCATATGTCATTTATGTTGCTAATATATAAAAATAATCACGTCACTTTATCTTCCTTGAGAATTTTTGTTTAATTGCGAGAACATATTCGCAGAAAAAAATATCTTGAAAAAGTTATTTTAATGAGGAAAAGAGCTCAGATGCAGGATTTGGCCAAATAAACTTGGATGTTTGCATGATAGTTTAAAAATCCTGGTATTGATCACAATTTCATGCATATGTGCTAAAAGGTATTTAGTATTCCTATACAGTATTTAGCCTCATGTGTAAAGCTTAGCATAGCTTCACAAGATGCTCAACAATCCTAATTTAAGTTTTTATTTTTCCTGTTGGAGTTTTTATAAACCTATGACTTTATTCTGGTTATAATATGAACTTTATTCTTGTAATTAAACTATTAAATATATTTTGTTGTACAGTTGACCTGAATTCAGTCCAAAAGAATTCAATATTTCCCAAAATTAAATATCCTAAATACCAAAAATGTAATTAATCGATCAAATGAGTTTATATGAAATGAAAATGATTTTTTATTTACAATCAGCCTCCGTCTGCCCGTTGTTTGTCTAACTTTTAAGGAGACTGTGGGTTAACTCTCTCCACCTTTCTGTGTTTTCTCCCTGCAGGAAACTTCAAAGGAATGTGTAAACAGATAGACCACTTTCCCGAGGAAACGGATTACGAAGCGGATCCATCAGAGTACTTCTTACGTGAGTATCAGACGATCCTCCGCCTGCATCCTGCTCCATGTTGGTCCTCTGCTCAGCGGTGCCGGCCAGACCGGGCCGAGCCAGAAGCAGCCCGTCTGTTTCTGCTGTGTCTGTTTCATAACGTGCAGTGTTACAGTCAGCTGTGTACCCTGTAAACACAGCACATCGATTTCTGCTCCCATCCCCTTTGTGCAAGCAAGACAGAGATGCTTGTCGGAGTCGTTTGATTACAAATCCTAAACATCACAGCAGCTCAGGAAGAGCTGCACACTGCAAAAACATCTCACCAAGTGTTTTATATGAAAATATCTGACTGCATTTGAAATAAGACAAAACTCACTTTCAGAAAGTTATCAAAGCTTTTGTTAAGTCAATAATTCCTTAATATTGATGGAAAAGTTTTAGTTTCATGAGCAGATTATTTCACTCATAACAAGACATTTCTCTCATACTAGAAGTGAAATAATCTCCCACCAATATTTGGGAATTATTCTGGTGGTATTCCAGCTTTTTTATTATTAAAACTTTATTCTTATAATTTAAAGGTTTTCATTTTCCCAGTGTGGCCCTAAAACGACGGAGTATTTATTATAAGAATAAAGTCATAATCAGAGTAAAGACTGTACTCTAGTACAGAGTAACTGATCAAATTATCAATCACTTAATATTCAAAAATGACATCATCAGATGGGCCACAGTGTAAAGTTTGGTGGAAATGTTGGTATTTTAGGAACCAAAATCACAATAATTCATATAAGTATCATAAAATAATAAAATCAGGCAAAATAAAATCAGTTTCTTTCAATAATAAACTTATGAAACTAACAAAAATTGCAGGCGTGTTTCTGGTGGATATTCGGTTGAAACATGTTTGTTTTTTATTCAATGGGGAGAAAATCCAGAAATTTTACTCAAATAAGAGTAAAAATACTTATTACTAATAAAATTCCTCAAGTACAAGTAAAATGTAAAGCATAGTAAAAACAATACTTCTAAAAATCAAGTATTTCAAAAAGTTACTGAAGAGTAAATAGTTAGAACTTGATTCTCATCATTTATGTTTTATTTTGTAGTATCGCCCTCAGCCTCCCTGCAGACATGGGGACGTTTGGAGTCCCTTCAGGTTTTCCTCTCAGTGATCGGAAAGCGTCGCTCTGATCTTCTCCCACTGCGGGCGGCAGCCAAGGCGGCCTCTCGCCGCGCCGCGCCGCGCCGCGCCGTGCGTGCCAGCCCTGGAGATAAACCCGGCCAATTAGGCTGCGTTTGACTCAGCGCTCTGAGCGCTTGTTCCAGTCCGTCTGTGCGATGGAGAGGGGTTATGACAACGGCTCCGGTAATGGCTCTAACTGAGCCGCAGCCGCGACGGCGGGAGGTGGGAGTCGTAATGAGGCGTCCATCAGGGCGGGGATGATCCGCCGTGTTCTTTGAGTGTACGTTAACCTCTTTGCCGCGCTCCTCCCAGTGGCTTGCCAATTAGGACACTCACATCCATAAATATTTCAGCCTCGTTCTTATATAGGTCAGGCCTCTCTTGATCGCCCTCTTTCTCTGCATCTCTTCACACTCCTGCTATTGCGTTGCACTTACAGTCATGGTGATTCATAGCGTTACACTTCTGAAGATCTCCATATTTTTTTTCCTTTTCTCGGTGCACGATGGGGTCACAGGAGGCGGATGCAAATTTGTTACTATTGTTCATGAATTTCAAAAGGGACGATGCATATAAAATGCCAGAGTTTCCTACCCATCTGTTGTCAATATAAAACATAAATACCGACAAATTAACAAGCTTCTTCCAAAACAAGAGAATAATGATAAACGTATTTTTATCTTAAACAAGTCACAAATTTAAAGACCAAAAAGCCACAAAGCACAAAAGTTCAGCTCCAGAAACAAAGTATAAAAAGAATAATTTTATTTTCTAGGGGCAATAATTTAATTTAATTTTATGGGTGTTTTAACACCTGATAATCTGATGGATTCGGTTCAGCTTGGGATCAAAATTACAACATTTGTAACATTTCCAGCTGCTGTGGTTCTCTTCCTCACTGCTCTGAGTCAAACCAACAAAACCAGTTTAAAAACCTCCTCGCCAGTGGGGGCGCTGCAACAAAAACCACTGCAGGAAACGCCAATGAAGAAAACACTGAGTGCAGCTTCTATCGTTACAAAATGTAAACAAAAACAGAGTAGCTTCAGATTTCAGTGGTTATAGGATTTATTATTTAGTCTTTGGTAAAAAACTAAAAGCAGTTTCTCTTTAATTTCCCGCTAGCGCTGCACTCACATTTGTTTTGGTTGTATTTACCCAGAATGCCTTGTGCTATAATCTGCTTCCGGTTGCTGGTCCACTTACCATTCACATATGCATCTGAACGGTACCAGAGTTCATTTCAACTGAACCGAGACTGAAGTTTGTAGGTGGAGCAGAGTTTGCTTTTTTATTCGATTATAGGTATTCAGAATCCCGAAGGAACCAAACTTTCTAGACAAATGAACAAGAGTTGGATTAAAGCAAACTAAACATGGCTGCACCTTAAGTTAGAAAATGATTTAAAAGATTCATCCGTTCTTACGCTGTCTGGTATTTTATAGTTTTCTTAAAGACAACGATGGCAGATAATTTCACATTGTAACACGAGAAAATGTGTTTTCATTAGTGAAGGAATCTGCTGGAGGAACAAAATAGTTTATTTACTAAAACTATTTTGCAGGAAAATTACTTAAAAGTCAGTTTTGTCTTATTTCAAGTGAACTAAGATATTTGCACTTGAAACTAGAGTGAAAAATACTTATTCTCTTAATACTAATAAAATACTATTTTATGTTTTATGTGAGACAAAATCACATATTTTTACAGCCAATTTAAACAAACAGCATCTTCCAAGATTAAACTTAAGAGATTTTTTTCTCAATAAGAAATTTGAGTATTAAATTAGTATCAAACACAAACTAATTATTTAAATTGTTTGGCCCACCTGCTGTGTCCGTACTGAGAAAAAAAGAGACTGGTTGAAAAATTGGTCGAGTTACGCAACAACAAAAAAAGTCACTTCAGGTGAAGACCCGCCGGAAATGACATCACAGAGGAACTCGCTGGCCCAAAAATCGTGCTGATGTCATCACGGAGCGTGGCGAGGAGGAGAGAGGGGTCTGACGATGCGGTTGCCAAGCAGAAAAAAAAACACACACAAATCCTGACTTTATTCTCCTAAACACTCAAACGTTGATGAGCTGTCTGTGTGTGTGTGTGTGTGTGTCTGTGTGTGTGTGGTGTGTGTGTGGTGTGTGTGTGTGTGTGTGTCTGTGTGTGTGTGTGTGTGTGGTGTGTGCACTCCGCTCCCCCCAGCAGCCAGGCAGTTTGCATATCCACGCTGGGTTATATAAGCCAGCTGAGGCACGCTGAAGCGCCAGTGGGTTTTTAGATCATGCCGTGTTGGAGCTCCCATCATCCGCTGCTCTACTGGGCGCTAAGCAGCTGAGAGGAGATGAAAGAGGGAAGAAAACGCCCAGTTATGCAACACGCTAATACTATAACCGCAAAACATGACTTCTACGAGACGCAGAGGCCAGGTGAGGCCAAGTAGGGCTGATTAGCTTAAATCTGAAATTTAATTGGATTTAATTATTCCGTCATCAGGATTTGAAGAAAGAGAACTGCTTGATGAAATCCAGAAGAGCCAAAAATCATATGAATGCAAACATTTGTTCCATTAATTCATGGAAATCCTCCAGAAAAGAAATGTTGACATGGTTAAAACATGGAAACAAATGAGTCTTTAACGACTGACAGTTTACTAGCAAAGTGGTTTCAAGGTGTTTTCACACCTGATAATCTGGTAGATTTGGTAAACTAAACCATTTGACAAACTGTTCCCCTCCTCACCTACGGTGGCGCTCCACCAAGACCCACCGAAGGAAATGACACGAAAGACGTGATCGCAGCTTCCTTCTTCATGACAAGTTAACAGAAGTGGAGTGGCGTCAGATTTTATCGGTTGTAGAATTTCTCTTGTCCGTGGTAAAAGACTAAGCTATTTCTCACGCTAGCGTTAAATTTGCACATGTTTTGTTTGTATTTACCCAGAATCCCCTGCGCTATTGTCTACTTCCTGCTTTTGGAGCGCTCTCCGATCCGCTTCACGTTCACATATGCATTCAAACCATATGCATATGCATCATTCGAACTAGTTTAGAAAAGCCTTTCCTGTGTGAAGTTTTTCTCTATCTTATGTTTAGTTTAGCTTATTATACATAATTAAAATAAAGATGAAACATATCAAAGGTATCTCGTAAAATTCACATTTTGCATGTTTTACTTCTTCTATTTGGATTTTTACTGCTCCTAAAACAACCCGAACATTTTTTATCTATAGTTTAATGATTTTTGTTGTCTGGAATATGAGCCGTTTCAAAAACTTTCAGAAAGTAGTGTCACAAATCAGAAGACACTGCCCGTTACCTAGCAACCCCAGCAGAATTCCGCCCGTCACCTAGCAACACAAGCGCGCGAGTGTTGATTTTAAAGGTACAGAATACCTGAAACAGCTCATTCTGAACTGAGCAGGCTAATTATCCAAGAATGATCAACTAACAACTTCAAAACTAAAACAAAAACAATCTGGGCCCAAACAAAATCCAAAAACATCTCCCTCCTTCTCAAACAATGGACTTTCCCAGTGATGCTGATTGAACAGCAGGTCCTTGTCAGCGCTGTTTCCATGGCAACACATGACTAGGTGACCTCAAAGAGAAGAGAGAGTGATTGAAACAAAATATTAAATAAAGCAAGTTCCTTCCTCCAAACAAAATCAATACATTTACCAGATAAAATTATAATATAGGAAGTAAAAAAGCAGCACCTGTTAGGGACGGGGGTGAATCCCTCAGAGTTTGTGTCTCGCCGTTATGAGCTGATCTGGGAGTGTTTTCTGACATTGACGAGGCCCTGGTCGCCCTCGGGGCGTCGCGGGGTGCTGGACGTTGGCCTGAGCTGGCTTTGGTGTCGCCCGATAAAATCGATGGGTCTGGGGCGAGGGCGTGGAGGCCAGAGGCAGGGGGTGATATCAGCAGCCAGGCCCGGCTGTCACATGACAGCATGATGGGTTCGTTCTCAGCAGAACAGTTTACTATCTGTTCGGCTCCTCAGGCATCCCGTACACTGCAAAAACACTAAATACTATCAAGTATTTTTGGTTTAGTTTCTAGTGTAAATATAAGATCTGCACCTGATATAGAAGCAATTCTTGTGCCTGATCAATAAGGGCAGATCTATTCACTCTAACTCTGTGCTTTATTATTATATATTTTACATTACGTAAAGATTTCCTAACTTCACTTTCTGAACCATTTTAAATGTTTGTTGCAATTTATTTTTACATTATTTCGTCAGTTTCAGTTTATTTATTTGAAATCAGCTATTATACTCCTAACTTCACCGACTGAACAAATTAAAGTTGTTTTTACATGTTTGACCAAGTTTGTGAAGCTATTGGTGTATTTAATTGTGCTGCACTGGTGCAGAGTCAGGAAATACTCTCTTAATTCAGTACATTTATGTCTGGGTTTATTGATAAATATGTTTTAAGTTGAATCAGGGCTGATTTTCTGTGTTTGATTGGTATCGGCCGATTCTAGATCCCAGATCTGAAAACACTTTATTTTATGTGCTACCTAAATAAATTCATTGACATTTGCATTAGAAACCAGAGCAGGAGGATTTTGTGTTTTTTGCAGTTCACTGTGATGCGGTGCATTCTCGTATTTTCAGTGAATGACGAACCCAGTGACCAACACATAAAACACACCGCATAGAAATGATGGACCAGTGATTTGATGGCAAATCATTTTTGTCCTGATTGACTGCGTGAACATCAGTCCTCAAACTTTATGTGTTATGATAGGGGAATAAATAGGTCGTAAAACTGAGGTGAGGGAGTTCGTCCTCCTAATAAGCAGAGATCAGAACAAATGTAATTTTATTAATTTATGATCTTCATTCGGCTCATTTGCATAACTTTACCGGTGAACATTCATGTGGCGGCCATGCCTCCAAGCAAGGCTCAGGTCTGACTCATTTTGCAAAACATTTGCAGCCAAAAGCAAAGTTGAAGAAAAAACATCCAGTCTCCACATTGCACAGCTTAAAGAATAAATCCTGGATAAATTAAGTAACTGAGATGTGCTTTCAGGGTTACAGACGGGCGTATTATCTTTTCATTTACTCCAGCTTGGATGCATCATAGAAAAGATAATTACTGAGCTTTCACTCAGCTTTCTGTGAACTCATGTTATTTTATTTAGAGCTGTGAAACAGACATTTATGCTTTTGTTCTAAAGTAGCCAAACACATTTCTACCTGCAACTATAAAGTCTTGGCTTTAACTTTTCCCTGATTTGCGGGTGCAGATTGTTAATGGAATCCATTATTCTCAAGGTGTTTCCACACCTGGTTGTCCAGTTGACTCAGTTCAAGTTGCAACATTTATTACATTTTCAGCTGCTGAAGTTCACTTCCACACTGTATTGTGTCAAACGAACTGAACATTTAAAAAACCTGTTCCCCTCCTTGCCTGTGGGGGCGCTGCACCAGGAACCACTGTCGGAAACGACAAAAACACATTGAGCTCAGCTTCCTTCATCACAAAAAGTAAACAAAATGGAGTGGCGTCAGACTTTAACGGTTGGAGGATTTCTCTTTTCAAAGCCATTTGTCCCAGGAGCTTTAGACTTGTGCATTTGTTTTGGGGGTTTTTTACCCAGCATTCCCTGCGCTGTAGTGCACTTCCTGCTTTTGGATCGCTCTCGTTCACATATGCATTCAAATCGCGCCAATGGTCACTTCAACTGAATTAGAGTTTGATTAAAGCAGATGAACCAAAGCTCTCTGGTCCTTCAACTCTCAAATACGTCTGTGAACATCAAGCAGCCTGGAGACGCTCCAAAAGCAGGAAGTGGACGACAGCGCAGGGAATTCTGGGTAAATACAACCAAAAGAAACGTGACAATCAAGAGAAATCCTACAACTGCTAAAGTCATTTTTGTTTACATTTTGTAAAGAAGAAAGTGTTTTCTTCAGAGGTTTTTGTGTCATTTCCTTCTGGGGTTCTTGGTGCAGCGCCACCCCAGGCGAGGAGGGGAACTGGTTTTTCTACTAGTTTGGATCGTTTGACATAGATCAGTGTGAAAGAGAACCGGCGTAGCAGGAAATATAACAAATGTTGCAACTTTGGTCCCCAGTCGAACCGAGTCTTCTGAACTATCAGATGTGAAAACAGCCTCAGGCTCCAGCAGCTTTCTAGACGGACGCTGCAGAAACTGTGCCGTCCCTTCGCCTCAGGAAAGTTGTTCATAAAGAGTCGTTTATTTCTGATGCAGCCACCAGTCTACCACCACAACCCACACAATCCCTTCAGCTCAGCGATGTGTGGGTACCGGCAGCGGAAGCAGGTGTAAGGATGCATCGTCTGCCGTCCTGCTTTTCTTTTCTTTTTTATTTCACCAAACATTATCACCCCTAAACGCTGCAAATGTGTTAGGAAGATTTAGGGCTGTATTTTATTTGAAGAAATATCACCAAGTCTAATGGGAATCTAAGACATGTAACCCGGATCCGACTTCTGATCTGCTTCTCTGTATATAAGTAGAGAATATTGCTGTAGTGTAAAAGTGTTTTGAGTCGTTGTCATGTCAAGAGAAGTGATATTTAAAGTTTTTCCCATTTCTATTCTGAGGTCAGAATGTGCAAAACTCTGGCAAACTGAAAAACATGAGAAATAAAGGAGTGAGCTCCTGTTGCCTTTGCAGATCCCTGGTTTCTTTAAATCTAATCTGATTGCATAATTAGAAAGACACAATGCACTGCAAAAACAGAAAATCTTATCAAGTGTTTTGGTTTAGTTTCAAGGCAGTCGTCCAACATGTTTTTTAGTTAAAAATGTTCAATGATGACAGGAAATTTGAAAATATCAGTGGGAAATTATGTGCTATTGGGAGATATTATTAGCAATGCCTGAACATTGCTAACGTTGACAAAGTTTTAAAAAAGATAAACAATAAAAAATCTAAAATAAATAAATAAATAAAGTTTAGTCTGGCGGGGCGTAAATAAAGCCTGGTGGCCCGCCAGGTTTATAAAACATTGTAGCAAACCCTGAGTTTCTCGTGCAACTATCTTCAAAGACTTGAAATGGGACAAAACTAACTGAAAAGTATCTTTTCACCAAGACATAAGAGCTTGTTTTAAGTAAATAATTCCTTGATATTGATTTTAAAAAGTACTAGTTCCATCAGCAGATTATTTCAATTAACACCTTCAATGTTATTGTAAATTAAATAATCTGGCAGTGGAATTAGTAATTTTTAAAAATCAATATTAGGGAATTATTGACTAAAAACCAGATCGTATATCTTGCTTGTAGGTTAGTTTAGTCTTATTTCAAGTGCATTAAGACATCTGAACTAGAAACTAAACAATGTTTGGTACGATTTTGTGTTTTTGCAATAAGAGCGAGTCGCTCCTGAACGGCTGCCAGAGGAGATTCAAGGATTTCTCAAACAGTCATGAAATAATCAATGCATGTTTTTCAGGAAGGAATAACATTGCAACAAATAAGCCAATTTGACACAATATTACTCCTTTAAATGTCTCCGATTATGGAGCAGTTGATAAAACTATCTTCTCTAACTCTAAGCCTTGTGAAGCTGATATCAGCTGATGAGTAATAGACTGAAGAATGAATAAATAGATTATTACACTTTCAGGAAAACGCAGCGCAGGAAGAGAAAATGACTGGAGGTGTCCTCAGTGTCCCGTTGGAACATCTGTGCTGCTACTTCACAAATATCTCCGCCGACATTTGCATCCATTATTTTCTGATCAGCTTCAGTCAAAAATCTACTTCTGCTTTGAGGTGTGTAGTTAGAACACAGTCAGCTAAATTTAGTCTGAAAACTGTCAAAACATTTCTACTAAAGCTACAAAAAAAATTGTTAGCGAACGTTATTTCACAGTGTGTGTTTGACACTTGCAGCGTGTTTTATTTAACGTCGGGTTGATGGGAAGCGTTGGGGGGAGGAAGAGGACGGAGCAAGGGCTGAGGAAGAGGAGGAGGCGTGGAAGGGATTAATAAGCGCTTGTTGTATTAAATCAATGCGCCTGCAAGCTCAGGCACCTGATTAGCATGACCCTGTCCTGCACATCAGCACATTCAGGGCTGGAGGAGGCTGATTAGGAGCCAATGCTAATTTCCTCTCGACCCTGTCAGGAACAGTGGGGGGGACAGCAGGTAGAGAGCGGCGGCGCTTTCTGCCAGCTTCACACCAGCAGATTTCACTGAGTTTCAATGATTCAAGACGTCAGAACGCAGGAATCCAAGACAATCAGGAAAATATAAAAGAGACGTTCCAGAAGATAAATTATAAAGCAACATAATAGACAAGATATCACCTAGGATAGATCTATAGATCTAAAATAATTCTTTTTTTTTTTTGCACAGGTTAGATAATGATGTTTGACTTTAATCTAAAAGTAATTTTTTTCCTGCAAATTTTTGACTTTTAATATTCAGAAACATCTGAGATTTTAATCTGATATTTTTTTCTTGCAGATATTTTTGTATCCCCAAAAAATTTTGTTGTAAAATTAGTGTCAAAATTTCAGAGTTTTTTCCGTGCAATTTTATGACTTTTGTAACTCAGAAATATCAGGATTTTTTCTTATTTTCTTGCCCATTTTTGACTTTTTGAGGTCAGAGATTTTCTTGTTTTTTCTAAAAACTGTCAGTTATTTATTTCTGTAAATTTCACATCAGCAGAGCTTCACTGATTCAGGTCGTCAAAACGCAAGAATTTATGTCTTTCTAATGAAGATCAAGAAAATGTGAAACAAGTTGCAAGATTTTGATGAGGTAAACATTTCAGAAGACATTCAGAAACTTATAAATATAATAGACAAGATAATCCTTCAAAGGAAAGACGTTAAGGTAGAATAAATTTTTTTGTATAAAATCATTCACTGAATTTCTGAGATTAATCTAAACATTTTCTTAACAGAAATTAACTCTTTGTTTTTGAAAGATTCCTTATTAAAAACAAAAAATTTTTAATGCCAATTTACTTCAATAGTCATCATTTTTTCATCCAATGTTAGAGAAAATCCTCTGAGAAACTCGGTTTCAGTCTGATGTGTGGATTTCTTCACTGTTTGAACAAAGGCTGCGCGCGCAGGAGTCCACTGTTGCTCCGAAACCGAGCTGCAGCGCTGCATGGGTGCTAAGTCTCATTAAGCCGTTTGTCAGCCAGCAGCAGAAGACTGGTGGCGTTCGGACAGCAGCCTGAGTCGGTGCCGTGCCAATCAATACAGAGCACACAGTATCCACTCCTGCACCCTGTGACTGCGAGCGTGTTGGCACGCGTGCCGGCAGGAGCAGCCTCCACTGTACCGCTCCAAACGGCAGCACTGTTACTCAATATGACTCATTACTGTACTGTAACGCTTGGTGAGCTCCACCACTGACGCCCATGTTTGGATTTAACATGAGAGGAGTCAAAAAAGGGGAACAAAAATCTATATTTGGTTGGAGTAAAATGCGACACATCTGAAAAGATTACAATCGTAGTTCAGACTGGGATAAATAAATCTGTGTTTAAATAGTCATTTCATTTATTGGGGGGAAAAAGTGATCCAAACCAATCAGGTTCTACATGAAGCACCTGATTCTTCCAGTCTTGATTAAGATAACTGGCATCAAGTGTTGCATCAATGTGGATGATTTTTGATTTGCTGTTTTTTTGTAGAATTTTTACCCCAGTAACTTTAATTAGGTTTAAAGGAGACCTGCTAGCCAAAATCCACATTTTGCACGTTTTTTTATACTGCCTAGAAAATTAGCTTTTCAAAAATCCGACAAACACCGGCAGAGTTCCGCTCGTTACCTAGCAACCAAAGCTAAGCTCCAACATGTTTGGCCAGCTTGTTATACGTCTGTCTGTGCTGCACAGAGGGTTTTGTTGTCGACTTACCATCCAAGAAACCACTTGCTACATTCTCGTTGGTTACACAGGAGGCCCCACTTCTGCTTTTCAAAGATGTACGGTTATATAATTGCACATCTGTTTGCGGCCATTTTGAGATGAGAGTGTAAACGCTGAGTTGGGAGGTGTGGCCAGCAGCAGATTATTTGGATTTAAAGTGACAATAGGCCCTAATATTAGCTAAAATCAAGAGATTTTCACTCTGGTTTGTTAGCACATCTTGGATAGGAGTGCCTATCCTTAAAGGGAGAGTATTTTGTCTTTTCCAGAGACATGGTGCCATTTTACAGCACAATCAAGTAGCCATTTTACCTTGAGTTGTTATAAAAATGCATAAAAAATAACTTAAAGAAAATCTGATGCCTTAAAAATGGGATTCTGTCTCTTTAATACTGGGGAACGATGTGAGATACAACCGTGTCTCATTTACGTTGCTGTTGGTAAAATGTTTTAAATGACACTCATTTATATATTTTTGAGTATTTTTTCCACCGGTATCCTTTGTGTCATTTTGAACCATACTGATTTGCTTTTTGACCTCCGAGATCAGATCTGATAATGAGCATTTTAACGGTGCAGCTCATCCTCCCCTCCGGTTTTCCTTTAACCTTTTCTTTCTCTGTCGACTTTAACAGCAAGCGTCCCTCAATCTGCCTGTTTTCACCCCAATCTCTTATGCAATTTGCACTCAGTCAGGACGGGACAGTTTCAAAGATAACATTTCATCTCAGCCTGCCGCTCTCGTTGCCTCCTCGCTCGTCCATGGGGGGAGTCGGCTTGATTACATATTAAGTTGTCCTAAGAGTTTGACCCCTGGTTCTGCGTCCCGCCCCGGACTCCTTTTAAATCTCCAAACGTCTCTGCTGCCTCCATTCCTGGAAGTATCGACGCGGTCGTTCACAGCACATTACGTGGGAGAGGGCAAGGGGCCTCGCTTTCATCCATCAGCTTCATTTGCCAAGACAAAAGAGGAGAAGAGGGCCAGCCAGATTTATTGATTGTTGACAGTGGGATGCTTAATGATGCGAGATCCCAAGGTGACACAAAAGTTGAAGAAGAAAAAACTCATTTGGAGAGAAATTGAGAAAAAGGAGAGTTAGTCTTTGTTTTTACACTAAATTGAGTGAACGAACCAAACAAATGTAAAAAGCTGTTCCCTTCCTCACCTGTAGGGGCGATGGACCAAGGAATACCGAAGGAATCGACACAAGAACTTCTGACAACGACACTGAGTGCAACTTCCTTCTTTACAACACGTAAACAAACATGGAGTGGCGTCAGATTTTAGCAGAGGGAGGATTTCTCTTTTGTTTTTGGTAAAAAGCCAAGAGACTAACATGTTTGTTTTGTTTGTATTTACCCAGAATGCCCTGCGCTGTTTACCCACTTCCTGCTTTTGGAGCAGTCTCCGATAATTTTTTACATTTTCTTACAAAATGAAGCAAATAATTTTTGTACAGCAATACAAAAATCCTCCTTAGAAATGCGAGCAAAACTTTGACAATACTCCATTTTAAAAAACACACAATAAAATGATACAAAAAATGAGACTCCATTGCCGTCTTGCGAAATAAACAAATTTCAACATAGCCAAAAACAAACCCTCCTCACACTAGCATAAAAACTTTTTAAGTGAAAAACCAAATTCTTTTCAAAAGTGCCTTGTTTCCATTAAAGCTGCCGTATGTAACTTTAATTTAAAAAATTATTTTTTACACATTTGTTAAAACTGTCACCATAACAAATAATATGAAAAGATCGATCTCCTGCACCTTCTCGTCTGAAGCACCGCTCCCGACAAGAAACAACCAATCAGAGTCAGGAGGAGGGTCTTAGTGCTGTCAATCATCCTCAAGTAGTCACTGTTAAATGTTTTAATGGCAGAAAACAACTTATCATTACAGGAAAACCGATTATTCGCCATCATTGTTGACCATGCTAACTAGCATTAGCATTTACAACAAGTTCTGCTATTAGGAAGAAGCTGCAGCATGGACTCACCTCCCGGCTCTGATTGGCTGTTTCTAGTTAAGAAAAGCCAGAGGAAATCAATATTTTTCACCGATTATCTCATACCAATTTCAACAAATATGTAAAAATATATGCATATTTTTTTATAAAAGTTACATTCACTTTAAGCTAATTCATTTTCGTAATTCCAACTTGTGCAATTTCATGGTGAACACATACTTAACCTTAAAAATCCTTTTTCTAAATTATTAAATCTCTCTCATTAACTCCTGCTGCTTCGCTAAAAAGCGAAGTGGAGCTTTAACTTTCCAAGAAGAAATAAAAAAAAGGCCCCAGTGCATCAGCACGGCTTTCAGGTTCTCCAATCCACATGATCTCCTGCTTGAACATCCAGATCTCTATGAGGAGCAGTGACCTTTGAGGCGCCCGGCCGGCCGGCCTGCAGCGGGCCTGCAGCGTTCCTGCAGCGGGCCTCCGCTGGGACATGTTGGTGCAGTTCACTGC
Source organism: Poeciliopsis turneri (assembly GCA_922788865.1). Classification (NCBI taxonomy): domain Eukaryota; kingdom Metazoa; phylum Chordata; class Actinopteri; order Cyprinodontiformes; family Poeciliidae; genus Poeciliopsis; species Poeciliopsis turneri. The sequence continues at coordinate 130,904 of CAKLNU010001002.1, forward strand.
ACCAACACGGCCCTGGGTTTGGCTGACCGCGCTCCACCTCTGAAGGAATCGCTCAAGTCCCTGCAGATTTTTATGAACCCGGTTCTTATTCACAAACGCTCACTTGCCATTCGACGCGGCCAGAGCCAGTTCCCTGAGGCGGTGCAGCAAACTGCTTTATTTACAATCGCTCTTTTCTCGCCGTGTTCTCCGGGTTACAAAATTTCACGCTTTGTTTTTTAAGGATTGGCTCCGTCAGGATGCTGTATTCTGCCTGGAGGGATGCTTAAACATGGCAGCATCCCTGCGGGGAAGCAGGTAGAAAGACTGACAAGCTGACAGGAAATCAGATGCACTCTGCACACTTAGCCTTCATTAAATATTACATCATGCTGGCACATTCAGAACCAAAGCAGCCTTTTTGACTTGAACATTCCTGTTTCATCTGATATTTTTGGTCTTTAGACACAAATTTTAGTTGTATTCTCTACTTATTGGCTATGTAATCAAAAATAGGAATTTCACTGCAAAAACACAAAATCTATGTAATTTTGGTCTAAATTCCAGTGCAAATATCTCAGTACACTGGAAATAAGACAAAACTAACTTCATAGCAAGATGTAGAAACTTGTTTTAAATTAATTTCTTAATATCACTGACAAGAATTTTTTTCATGTTAAAAAATCTCTTTCTGATAAATTACTTGTTATCAAGTTATTTTTGTCTTATTTCAAGCTTATTAAGGTATTTGCACTAGAACCTATAAATACTTTTTGTGTTTCGGGAGTTTCATAGATTTATCTCTGCACAGTTCTGCATTATGTCCGATTATGTTCTCCTGTCCGGCATCCTGCTTGTAGGTTTGAAGCTGTGTTTAGGTCCGTCGCCATGGTGATAACCCAGTTTGGGTGAAGCTTCAGCTGCCAATCTCAAAATGAATCAATGATTTCAAAGCTCATTCCCTGAGGCAACAGAACAAGCCCAGATCACCTCCCCTCCACCACCGTGCTGTACAGGTTTCATAAGAGTCGGATTTTATGTTTGTTGTCATCAGTTTCTGCTTTGCTCTAATTTATCTTATTGGACATTTTTCCGTAATTATTGTAGTTTATTCAGATGCAACTCTGCAAACTTACATTATGCTTTTATGTTCTATTAAAAACAACCTGGAAAACTTTCTGGACACAACCCTCAGGCTTTATCTAAATGTCTGGTGACAAATCTTGATGGGATCTTTGAAGTTTTTGTTCTTCAATTTGCGTTTTAACAGCTTCTAAAAACAAACCACAAAAAATGAAAAATAAAACTCACCCAGCTGGTTTTGGGCAATAAGTTAATGTCGTTAGGTTTTTGGAAAATGAGGCGTTTCAAAAACCTCCTGATTGTTAAGTCACATTTCACAGGCATGCTCCGTTACCTAGCAACCAAAGCTGAGCTCCAGCATGTTTGGTCAGCTGGTTTTACCACAGTGTTTTCAATGGCTGCTGGAAAAGACAAGTGTTTTATTATTGACTTATTATTAAGAAACCACTTGCTGCTTTCTTGTCGGCTGTGCAGGAGGCCCCATTTCTGCTTTTCGAAGATCTGTTTCTCACTTGAGTTTTGCATCTCACCAGAACGAGGAACGTTCTCATTGAGTTTTCAAATTCAATACAAAAGTACTTTATTGATCCCAAAGGGAAAATAAATGTTATTGTGACTCATTAATTCAAAACCTCCAAAGAGTTATTGTAGATAGTAATGGCTATCTCAATAAACTTATAAACTTTTATAGTTTATCATTAATAAGTAATGTTCTCCTGAGAAAGAGTTTATTTCCAAGCTCTGGTGGTTAAACCCTTCTAATCTGTACTTATTCTTATTTTGAAGTTTTCATTTTATTTTTTTTACATTTGTGTGAATAAATGTGCTTCCATTTTCCTGGTCACACTAATAGAAGCAGCTGGGTGTACTTAGTTATTCCCTAAAATATCTGTGTTTGATCACATTTACATTTACAGTAAGGCTGAATCGCCATGAAAGCCTCGTCACCGTTTCCTCTGAGTGACTGCGACGCTCATTAGTCGTACATCGGTTCCAGCTTTGCGGAGTCCTGCTGGCCGCCGATTATCTCTGCCAGGGTGACATTACTGAGACAGAGGGAGGCTCGGATCGCTGCAGTCCTGGGACTCGGCCGTAAATGCAGTGTAAAAATCCTGTCATTTTTTTTTCCAAATGAAAGCTGTGACCTCTGTTCTAGCAGCTAACGATGGAGACGACCTTCACAGCATTTTGTGCTTCTGAAGCCATGAGAGGGAGGCTCTCCAGAGTGCTGTGATTAGCAGAGAGGTGACTGCTTAGATTGGAGCTCAGGGCATTTAACAACTACAAACTACACTGCAAAAACACAAAACCTTACAGTATTTTAGGTGTAGTTTCTATTGGAAATATCTTAGTGCACATGAAATAAGACAAAACTAACTTTTGGCAAGAAATGGGAGCTTGTTTTGAATCAATAAAACCCTAATATTGATGAAAAGTACTAGTTCCATTGGTAGATTATGTCACTTTTAACATGGAAATTGATGGAAGTTGATCAAGCATGCTGGAACTCAGCTTGAGTTGCTAGGTAACGGGTGGAGTTCCACTGCGGTTGCTAGGTAACGGACAGTGCCTGCTGATCACATTCCGCAGGTTTTTGAAATGGCTCGTTTTCCAGCCACCAACAAATCATGAACTTATTGTCAAACAAAACAGCTGGGTGGTGTTTTTTTTTTAAAGTGCTTTGGCTGTTTTTAGAAATGGAAATATAAAAACTTAAGCCTGTCTCCTTTAAGCACCACTTCTTAAGTTTTCTGTGTGTTGAAGTTGGGAGCCCAGCAGTTCCCACGTCCAGCCAGCTGTTAACCGTATCCTGTCAGCTCAACTGTGACCTCAGGGTGACTTTCCCTCCGCCCCTCGCAGCCGCCATGATGCCTTCAGGTTCCGGGGATGAACGAACGCGCGATAAAGAGCCAAGCCAGGAAGGCAGTGATGAAGGTCAGCAGGTACAGGCAGGCAGATGGGCCCTGGGGACCCCCGGCCAGTCCCAGTGGAGCTGCAGGCAGCCAAGTTCAGCATGAACTGCCCGGCACGGCGTCAGCACTTTGGGGGAGAAACTGGGAAAAGTGCTGAGGCAGGCAACTGCATGGGGAGATGAGGTGAAGTGGTGAAAATTTAACCACCCTGATGAAAGTTTAAGTGCACATGTTAAACAGGAGGTGACTGCATGGGACACTTTCACACAGTTTCTTCTGAATGGCTCCAGACTGCGCTGCAGACCCTGATTTTACCTGACACCGCACTAACCCTGGCAAAAGTAACATCCTACCCTGCTTCTAGTTTCTGCTTCCTCATAATTGGCGGTGAGGAAGCTGTTTGGTTTCAAGGACATCGGCAGCGTTTCTCTGCACTGCAGTCTGGCCGATAAATATGCCAGAGCCTCACATGAAGGAACCGAAAACCAGGGAAAGACAGAAACCGATGTCTGCAGCGCTCGGGTGTAACTAGTTACATTTACGTTTTGGAAAAATAATTCTGTTGGTTGTATTTTTACTATGAAGCATCACAACACTTAAAATATTAACTGACTGATGTTTTGTTCTATGATGGCGTTTTAAAGCCATTGCAGATAAAAAAAAAAAAAAAGTAAATTTCACTAAAAATTATCAGAAATTTTCCACAAAAAAAAAAACAAAGAAATGTCTGAGTTTGAAAAGTTGAAAATTAGCGAGAAAAAAAATTCAGAAATTATCAAATTAATCTCAGAAATTAAAAAAATAAATAAATAAAACGCAAATACCTCAGTTTTACTGACAATCAAAAAATTCCCCGTTTTATTTTCAAATTAATTTGGAAACTTGAAAACAGACCCATTTCTTTTGCCTAATCATGTTGTTTTGTAGCTCTTATTCATATTAATTATTTTCATTTTGATCTTTAAAATACCAAAATCTTCGTATGAAAAAAATATATTCTACCGAAAACATTTTAAAATTATTTGCAATAAGTGCAACTGCAATCATCATTAGTACAAATATTTAGATGCAGGTTCTTAAACACAAACTCTCGATAAAGTGGTTCTGGTCCTGGAAACGAGCAGCTGGTGCAGAACCGTTCAGAACCACAGAGACGTGAGAGCGCTGGTTACATAAGGCTCGCTGTGGGGAAACACACTCACTTCACAGTGTTGATGGAGTCTTTCACAGACCTGATAGGGTGTTGATTAGGATGTACTTTCCCACAAAGATCCAGCGTGGAAGTAGATCCTAACGGGCTTTTCTGCCTCCGATCATCGCTCCTTTCTTTGACTATTCCTTCTGACTGAGCTCTGAATCAACTGGCTCCAATTTCTCTTTTTGTATTTCAATCACTAGCTGTGTTTCTGTTGGCCATATAATTGCACAGTTTAACTTTTCTATAATAAATTGTGATGGTGTGATGCAAAAATGTGTTTAAATTGCAGTTTTGTGAAGTAAACCAATTTTGAAATGGTGATTAAAAAAACATCTCGTCCTGGCGCTACAGCGTTTCACCAAAAATTATGAGTTTTTTCAGAATTGGCTTGTTTCCATTGAGCAAATTTATTTCAGTTGTGCAACTGTATGGTAAATGGAAATGCAGCTGGTGTTCTGCTAATGCCTATCAAACACACTTTTGCAATTGCTGTGTTTCCATCAAATAAGAAAAACTTTTGAATTCATAAGGAAATATATTTGTTCATGGAATAAATCAGTAAAAAAATGTGTCTCACCACTATCCTCCCACTACTTCCTGTTGTCGTTTTCCTCTTCATCGTTCCACCAGAGGCAACATCTGATTGTTATTGTGATATGAAAAAACTTTTTCCTTTAATAGTTTTGCAAAATAAACCAATTTTGATACGGCTAAAAATCCACCTCCGCCTGGCTCCAACGTTCTTTGCCGTGTTTATATTAAGCAAATTTATTTTCAAAATGCTAGATTGGGTGATTATGTGTCAGTGGAAGCACGGCTATTGAAGTTTTGTGAACTTTTGTAATGGCAGCTGCTTTTGTCCTCCTGCCTCCTCCAGGTGCGGTGCGAGCTTCTAGCATCTTCCCCATCCTCAGCGTTATCCTACTATTCATGGGAGGCCTGTGCATAGCTGCCAGTGAGTTCTACAAGTCACGCCACAACATCATCCTCAGTGCAGGGATCTTCTTTGTGTCTGCAGGTGAGTCAAGCAGCAGCAAAGTGAGGCGCGGTGGACGAGAGACTCTGATTTTTGTACTGAAGCTTTAAACCATTTCATCTTTTGAATTGTTTTTTTTATCTTGTTGCTAAGCTAAACGTCACCCTTTGGGAGTCATCTCTAAAAATATGGTGTCCCTGACACACTTTCCTTTTTATCCATCAACATTTAACATGTCAAAATATTCTCTATGATTAAACCTAATAAATTGAAGAATACATTCTGCTCTTGGCTTGTCATTGAACATTTGATTAGAAAATAACTCTGTAAAAACAACATTTTATGATGTCCCAAAGTGTAGTTTCTAGAGCAAATATGTTAGTACATTTGAAATAAGAAAAAAACTTACAAGTAACTATACAGAAAGACCTATGAGATTTATATTAGCGTTATACAAAAAGTACTAGTTCCACTGGCAGATTATATCACTTACGCAACAAGACATTGTCCCACATTTTAAGTGTCAGTGGATCAAATATTTTTTTCATCAATATTAAAGTATCATTTAAACAAGCTCCTACTGGTTGGTTGGTTGGTTGGTGGGTGGGTGGGTTGGTGGGTTGGTTGGTTGGTGGTGGGTGGGTTGGTTGGTGGGTTGGTTGGTTGGTTGGTTGGTTGGTGGGTACTCTGTTGCTGTTGTTTCAAGTGTACTATTTGCACTAGAAACTAGACCAAAATACTTGGTAACATTTGTATATTTTTCTAGTATTTAAGCTAAAAAGTCTTCAATCTAATCAATTGCCACTTGTTTTCAGCTGACACTTTCTCTTTTCTGTTTCTTTCCCTTTTTTTTCTAATCTACTCATGATTGACGATGATCCTGCAACGTCCTGCCAGGTCTGAGCAACATTATCGGGATCATCGTGTACATATCAGCCAATGCGGGGGACCCTTCAAAAAGCGACTCAAAGAAGAACAGCTATTCATACGGCTGGTCCTTCTACTTTAGTGCCCTTTCCTTTATAATTGCTGAGATGGTTGGCGTCTTGGCCGTGCACATGTTCATCGACCGCCATCGACAGCTGCGAATAGGGGCGCGCGCCGCCGACTACCTCCAAGGCTCGGCCATAACACGGATCCCCAGCTACCGCTACCGTTACCGGCGCCGTTCGCGCTCCTCTTCCCGCTCCACAGATCCGTCGCATTCCCGCGACGCCTCGCCTGTGGGCCTCAAGGGCTTCAGCGCGCTGCCGTCCACGGAGATCTCCATGTACACGCTCCCCCGGGACACCCTCAAGTCGTCTGGCACGCCCACGGCCACCTACAACTCCGAGAGGGACCACAACTTCCTCCAGGTCCACAACTGCATCCAGAAGGACCTGAAAGACTCGAGCCACACCAACACAGCGAACCGCCGCACCACGCCGGTATGAGAGTCCGAACAGGCCCGGCGACCCTGGAGACACGGGAAAGCCCTGTGTGCGCGGTATGCCCCCCCCGGAGAAGTTGGATTTCCATGTTTATAGACATTTTGTTTTGGTTTTTGTTTATTTTTGTTGAAATGCATGACTTCCATAGCCATTGTTGAGAGAGTTTCAACTGGACTTGTCCCGAGTAAGTGAAGATCTGTCATACTTTTGGACAGGTTTGTTTTATTTTTTTTTTTTATTTTATTTTTTTTTTTTTGACGATTCGGGAAACCAAAAATCGGGTGGGAAGGGCGGGGCATCTACGAGATAATCAGTTCCATGATTTCATTGCCCTTGAGTTCGTTTGGAGCAAAAGGTCAAGCTCCCCCTCAGCCAGCTTACCGCTTAGCTACATGCGCCCTTTTTTATATTTATTGACTCATCTGTTAATTTTTTTGCATTAAAACTGTGAATTGTTACAGCTTGGGATTCAGTAAGAAGTACCCCAATCTGTAATCTCTAACAAAGGTACTATATATATATATAAATATATGTATTACTTTTATAAATAAATTATTACGTTAATAATCAAGCGATAACAGACTTTACCGAAGCAAAAAAACAAAAAAAAAAAGGTGAAAAAATTCAACCAAGTGCTGTTGATAATACAAGAAAAGACTTTTCTATCTCTTCATTTGAAGGTCAAGAACAAGCGAAGGTCCTTTAGGTACCAGAAGCAGACGCAGGCATTCAACAGTAGAGTATTATATATTCTTTTAATAGAACCTTCTCGTCTTTTTCTCCGTCTCTGTTCTCTTTCTTTTTCGGGGGGCGTTGGTGTTAAACCTCCAACCCCTATCAGAAAGAGCCAAGAAAATGAGTCGATAGCTGTGTTTCCACTGACCATACAATAGCACAATTTGAATTAGAAATAAATACGCAATTTTGAAAAAAAACATTCAAAGATGTTTTTGCACTAGGATGATGTGTTTTTTTTCCAGGGATATAAAATTGTTTTATTTTGCAAAACTGCAACAGAAACATATTTTTGCATCACACAAGTCACGTGATCAACAACCGGGTGTTACTACTGGCAAAAACCACGAAGAAGACGAAGACAGGAAGTAGATGGAAGATGATGAGGCGGCATATTTTATAATGACTTATTGTGTGAATAAACTTATTTACATGTGATTTTAATTGCATTTCCTCGTTAATGGAAATAGCACATTGGCAAAATTGTGTTGTTGTTTTTTTTTACATCAGTGGAATACTGAAAGTTTTTCGCACACTAGAAATAGAAATTGACATAAAACTGCACAAATTGGAATTACAGAAATAAACAGGTGTCATGTTAATTGTGTTTTGTAGAAACAGCATTTTTTTGACATTTGCGAAATATCGACACAGATATTCCGTTTGTAATGGAAACACAGCTACTGACTCCAAAACACAACTTCTGCAAAACGAAAAGGAAGGAGCAGAGGGGAAGAAAAAGAAGAGGACGCCAGACATAAAAACAAAAACAAGTTTAATGTGAAATAGAACAAGAAAAGCTAAGAGACTCACAATTTCAGAAATTAATTGCATGCTATAAAATTACAGCAAATTTGCTCTTGAGAAACTTAAGTTTTAAAGGTTAATCATTATAAGGGGAAAAAAGCAAAGACGCTAGTGTTTAAAGTATTAATCTTTTCATGTGTGGTTTTATTATAATTAATTTTTTATTACTATTATTTAGCGTATTTTTTCTCATTCCATTTGTCAAACAAGCCAAACAATTTACATTGAACAAAACGGCTTTTTTAAAACAGTTTGGTTGGTTTCTTTATAAATATATAAATAAAAGTATGTATGTATTTTTGTTTTATTTTTAAAACTCACACAGCCTTAGTCATTTCTTTGTTTTTGTTCATTTTTAATGTGCTGTTCAAATTGAAAATGAAATCTTTAAAAGGTGCCAAAAACCGAATGATCCTATACTTGGATGCATCAAGTCCTGATGAATAAAAAAAACGAACCCAAGGGGGAACAAATCATCACGTTTCTCTGCGTGTCTCTTACACACTTCACCAAACAACACCTCCGTTTCTCTCAGCTTTACTGTCTGTCGATTCTTCAAATCTGCAAACATGCTCCTGCATTAGTATTTACGAAAATCAGATATAAAACCATTTCTGCTCCTTTTTATTTTGGGGCACTGACCTCACATGAGGTCAGGGATTGTTGAGGTCACAACAACGTTTGTTGTGTTGTGAGACGAATATCTAAACATGTTTTCTTGTTGACATTTAATGCATGAAATTTGGGATCCAGCAAGAGCAAAACTACAAATGAAAAATATACAATACATAAAATATTCTTTTTAAAAGGGACAGATTAAGTTAAATTTACATTTTAAACGTTTTCATGCTTCCATTTGCATTTCCACTGCTTCTAAAAAAAAAAATCCAAACTGCTTAAAAAACACACAACCATTTTTTGGCAATAAGTTTCAAACACCTCGATGGAAACTCTTCTGTTACCTGGCAACCCCAGCAGAGTTCTGTCCCGTTACCTAGCAACATAAGTGGAGTTCCATTTAGTCCCCTGGTTTCACCTTTATGGGCTGGAAAAGTCAAGTGTTTTGTTGTTGACTTACCATCCAGAAACCACTTTCTGTATTCTTGTTGGGTGTGCAGAAGGCCACAATTCTGCTTTTCAAAGAGGCAAGGTTGTATAATTGCACATCTGTTTGTGCAATTTTCACATTTTCATGTGAGAATGTAAACTTTGAGTTGGGGGGGCGCGTGGCCAGGAGCAGCTCATTTGAATTTAAAGTGACAGGGGGCAGAACGGAGCAGGCTAAAATCTCACTTTTTAAGAATGATTTTGTGCAAAACTATGTTTCGTATCACGCATAGATCAATCCTAACCTATTCAAGGAAGCATTATAGGTCACCTATGCTAAATGAGGCCTGCAGAATCTGATTTGGACATCTGAGGATTAAACAGCCTGACCTTGGAGAAAATCTGCTGCGATGTTCAGTCCAGGCAACTGTCTTCTTTTTTTCTTTTTTTTTACAGTCTTCTCGCCGTACAGTGAAAAACTTTAAATAATTTGCTTCTCTAAGGTCATTTCTAATCTTTTTCCACCTTGACAGTGTAGTAAGAGTCAAACTGCCCAATCTTCTGCTTTTACAGAACTGATACATATCAGTTAATAAACTGAATTTAATCTACTTCCTGTCTTAAATCCTGTGGCAGCAGTAAGGCTGTGCTTAGTTTGATAAAACATAACATTATGGAATCTGCTGCATGTTTTTATATAGTTAGGGAAAAAATTAAACAATTTTAGAACCTGGTAAAATCAAGATCAGTTTTATTATGTCCACTCTGATAATCCCAGAGCGTAACATGATTCTTTTTAACATGATTGTAATTTAAAGAGCAGAAGCCGTAGTATCAATGTTTACGAAATAAATCCGATATTTAATCACTTTATGAGGAATAAATTAAATATTTTTAGACACAAGAATAAGTTCTGTGTATTTAGTCATATGAAATTTGAATAAGAAGTGTCCTACTTTATTATTTTAGATATATGACAAAGTCATTCATTAATGGTAAAAATGACTAGCAGCGTCCTATGAAGCCAAAATACAAAGAAGTAATGCAACCTGACGCGCTATTGGCTGGTTTGCAAAGCAGCCTATCCAGGAACGCCGTTGTTTCCTTGGCACTGATTGGCTGAAATCCCCAAAGGCGGAAATAGGGACAACCAAGCTAACTAGGATATTAGCTTGCCTTCTCCGATAGCGCTAACGGTTTCCACTGTAACTATTAATTCATATTACGGTGTATTCGGTGTTTGAACTATTCAAATAGGTAGTTATAAGTGTTTTAGATTGTTTTCAGATTGTTTTAGTTGCTCGCGGGCGGCTGGGGAAACTAAAACCTGTAAATACCAGGTTTTAATACTGTGAACCAAATTCGTTTCATGTGTAAAAACATTGAAGTGGAATAAAAAATAAGCTAAAATTCTGATTTTAGCTTATTTCCATAAAATCCTAAGGAGAAGTGCTCTCTCACTGCACTGTAGTGACTGTACTATGTCATAAAAATGACTGATTTATTAATACATTTTCAAGTACAAAGTTCACCAGAATAATTAGCAAGCTGGTACTGAAATAATAAGTAGCTGCAAATCATCTGACCTCATTTTACCACCTTTTGGGAATTATTTAGTAGTCTGCATTGCTTTTGGTTGTTTCCAATGTATTTTTACATTATTTTTTAGTGTTTTGCATCTATTTTTGTTGTTTTTATTTGTGCCTTTTAACTAGATTTTTTTAGCATTTTATTGGGTTTTCTTTTTTATTTATCTTGGTTCTACATCATGCCAGAAACAATAAAGCATCTTCAGAGGAATGATATAATTTGACAATAATGTGGTGCAACTGCAGAATGCTACACCTTATAGAGCGCACCTGACTTATAATTTAAAGACTTACAAACATATAACCTTTTTGTGCAGTTTACCGATGTAGCAGCCTATTGCCAAAGTTATGGCATTAGGACTCAAAAACGGCCTTTTCTGAAGCTTCTCTGCAGCATAAAACAAACATTCTCACTGTCCACATGCAGTAAACTCAGATATTTGATGGCTAGCTCTGATATTTTTGGATTACAGCTCCCAGTGGTCATTTACAATGTGTTATCACCATTTTACAACAGCAGGCTGAGGCCATGATTTCTGCAGAGCACACAAGGCTTTACATCTGTCAAGTCAGCTTTTATTTTTATGGGAGCGCTGATGCCAATATTTTTTAGAGCTAACTTGCTTTTTTCTAATTTCTGTCTAAATTCATTTACTCTGGCCTTCTACAGGATTAAAATCATGGTTTCCTATCTAACTGCACTAACTTTGGAAAAGAAACACTGGATTCTAGGAGGATTTTTTTCCTACTAGAGGTTTTTCTGCAACGTTTTTCTACTCCGCTGAAAGGATTGCTTTCACTTCCTGACGTCCGGCTCTGAGTTCTCACATACCGTATGATACTGAACCTGATACACAGTCAGACTAAAATCGGTTTGTGGATCAGGTTTAAGTGTTTGGAGTTAGGAGAGTTGGTACCTGAGAAATATAGAAACACTTTTATTCACTCAGCATTGGGATGAATGGCTCACAAGGTTTGGTGTTTGGATTATCTGACTAAACAGTTTATTTTTGTTTTAAGCATGAAAACATAAAAAGGGGGGAGAAAAAGGAGAGAGTTGAAAATGTTTTCCACCACCAATTTTTGTTTTTGCTATATTTTTGCTTAATATATACTTATATTCTGTTTTCTATAATATATATTTTTTCTATATATTTTATATATGCATCTAAATATGTACATATATTTTTAAGTTCATTGGCTGTGGCCTTCCCTCCTCCCACTCTGGGGTTGCATGTTTAGAGATTAAGTTAGCGAAAAATGGCGTATTTGACATTGTTTTAAGTCTGAAACGTGTAATTTTATCTTAAATATTTAGAAATAAAGAACCAGAATTAGTAAAGAGGTTCTGAAATTTGCCAATCTGAGCTTTAGTTAAGCTCTTTTTTCTCCTCCTCTTCCTCCCTTTCCATTCTTCCTGCTGTGGCGATCAAAGCGTGCAGTGCTGCGCGATCAGGGCCACGCAGGAAGAGATACTGCTGAGAACATTTAGAGCGAACACGGTGGCGTTTTCTCACTGTCCGGCTTTTCTGTCGCCTGCGGCACTGCGGCGTTGCATAACCTCACATCAAACCTAACGTTGCCCTCTGTGACCTCACTGGACTAAACGCTCAGAGATGCAGGGGCAAATTAGCTATGAAAAAATATGTTACACACAGCGAGAAGAAAACTATAAATGATGAAGAGGCACAGAAAATAAATGGAAGAAAGTGCAAAAGGAAAGATGGAAAACAAACAATCACTTTTATGACACGTGGTGTTGGCAGCATTATGCTGTGGGGAGAGTAAATGGACCGGGGACTGCGTGAAAAAAGAAAGAGAGAAATCCAGGAAGAAAATCTTTTAGAGAGTGAAAAGACATGAGGCGAGGGTGAAGGTTCTCCTTCCACTAAACTTACAGTCAGCGATAAAACAAAATAGAAGGCTATTGTTTTTCTCGGATTACATATAAGTATGTTTTAATGTTTTGTTTTCACTTTTTCATTTGGTTTGGTTCTCTTTCACACTGCCCTGAGTCAACTGAACCAAACTTACTGAAAGAACTGTTCCCCTCCTCGCCTGTGGGGGCGCTGCACCAAGACCCAATGAAGGGAATGACTGAAAAACCTCTGAGCGCAACTTCCTTCTTCATAAAATGTTAACAAAAATGGAGTGCTGTCAGATTTGTTGTTGGCAAAAGACTATAAGTCATTTCTCCCGCTAGCGCTAGGCTAATATATTTGTTTTAGTTGCATTTACCCAGAATGCCCTGCGCTGTAGTCCACTTCTTGCTCGGCGTTCAGATATGCATTTGAACTGGACCTGGTCTCTTCAAACGGACCAAACTCAGGTTTTCAGGCGGACCAGAGTTTGATTGCACTTTCACATCTCCCCAAAAGAACCGAACTTTCAAGAAAAAAAATTATTTAAAGCAAACTAAACGTGACTGGAGTGAATACACCCAACAAAGGAGTCAAGCTTCAGTTTTCTGTTTCTCACAGTGTAAAGTTTATATTTAGAATAAACCAAAGTCACTGCAGAGCCTGCTGGACTGATCTGGAAATAAAATTCAACTCAAAATACCTCAATTTATGTGCAAATGAACCCAATGTCTGTTTTCTGTCCTTCCTGTGAGTTTACATGAGCATGAAAAGTTGAGTCAAGATAATTTGAAGCCTTTAAATCCAGCTTTGAAAAGAGGACAGCTATTTAAAAAGAGAGAGAGATAAAGAGGAGGAATTAAAATAGTCTGGAGCTCACACACAGCTCTGCCGGATGTGTGGAGGAGAAGCAGCGAAGCGCTCTGCCCCCTGGTGGTGCGGCTGGAGCAGCGCAGGGAAGCTGCTGCTGCCTCCATCAGCTCAGGGAACGCTGTGTCCATGAACGGGGCTGGAATACTGATGCAGGGCTGCAGGAGCTGCAGTGGGGAAAGAAGAGCCTGCACTCACTGATGTCTGCGGCAGAGAACATCTGCTTCACCTGGGAGACGTTTGTGAAGTTACACGGTAAAAAACTAAAAAAACAGCAATATTTAGGTTTATTTAGCTTGTTGTAGAGGAGAAGGAGATGGGTGTTTAAGTACAGCAGCCAAAAATTGTGTAGAAGTAGCACCACTTCAACACATTTAGACTCAAGGAGCCGTCCAAGGAATTACTTGAGGAAGACTGAAAATGTATTTGGTAGAAAATCTGCTCCAGTACTGAGTAACTAATCAAATTATCAGCCACTGAATATTTAAAATGAACATAATCAGAGTGTCAAAATATAAAGTCAACTGGAAATGTTGGTATTTTGAGGACCAAAATGACAATAATTCATATGAGTAACAAAAAAATGACAAAATCAGGCAAAAGAAATGTTTCCAAATTAGTTTCTTTCAATAAAAAACTGATTAAACTTTAACAGAAACTGCAGGTGAATCTTTGGTTTAAACATGTTTGCTTTTCATTCAGTGGGTAGAAAATCCAGAAATTAGGAGTAGCAACACCTCAAAATAAAATTACTCAAGTAAAAGTAAAAAGTAGAGCGTAGTAAAAGTACATTTTTTCAACAACGTTGCTCTAGTGAATGTAACCAGTTACTGCCCAACGCTGCATTTATAAATGTTAGAAACTAAATATTTAGATGACTAACAAACTAACATAGCTTCCACTTGATATTTCAGCTAAATGATCATTTCATTTCTGATCTGTCTGTAGTAACAGCCTCTGAACTCATTCATGTCTTCATTTCTCAGATTGTAGTCAAAAGGTTTCGTCTCGTCGTTCCTGGTTTTCCGTTTGTGCTGCTTCAGCGGCGATGAAAGCAGAACTGATGGACAGCAGCTTCAGCAACCGTCGCATGTTTCCGTGTCCTTGAGCTGTGATGCTTTCATTCAGCTGACGGCGGCGGACGGTAATTAAGCCGGAACTCCAACCCTCCACTTCAGCAGGTGATGAGGAGGCCCCTGAGGGCCACTTAGGTGTCCGGCTGAAAAGCCTCTCTGGAACTTTGCTGCATAATATTCAGCGCTCTTTGCAGAAATCTGGATTTACTGGGAGTTTTTTCAAGGTCCCACTCACCTCACATTAAGCCTTCAGCAGAGGCAGCTGAAGGACGACGTCTCGTTAAAGGATTAAAGGCGACCTACTGAGAAATTTTTTATGTTTTCATTTGGGTTTCAGATGCTTCTAAAAACAGACCCAGTGCTTCGAAACCACCAGGCATTTTCTGGTAGTAAGCTAAATGGAAAATAAGCTGTATGTAACGTCACAAATACATGCAGAGTATGGTCGTTACTTAGCAACCCCAGCAGAGTTCTGCCAGTTACCAAGCAATCCAAGCCGAGTTCCAGCAAGTTTGATCAGCCGGTTTTACTGCTCTGTGCTCTGATCAACGGCTTCTGGAAAAGACATGCGTTTTGTTTTTGACTTTTAAAAGTCATAAATTTCCGTTTTATTTTTCTAGAAAATGTCTGAGATTAATCTTTGAGAGTGTTTCTTTCTAGCAAATTTTTTTAAAAAATTTTTTTCTAGAATATTTCTTAGACAAATCTCAAAATTGAGGGAGGTTTTTCTGTCTAATGTTGGACTTTTGAAACTCAAAATGTCAAGTTTTTTCTAGAAATGGTAAATGGACTGAACTTATATAGCGCTTTTCCAGTCATTTTGACCTCTCAAAGCGCTTTACACTGGAGTCACATTCACCCATTCACACAAATATTCATACACCGATACACAGATCGGTAGGCAATTTGGGGTTAAGTGCCTTGCCCAGAGGCACATCGACATGTGGCAGGAGGGAGCTGGAATCGAACCTACAACCTTCCGATTGCAAGACGACAACTCTGCCACACAACCACAGTCGCCCCAGAAAATGTCTGAAGTTAATCTCTAAATTTTCTCTCATTTTGGGGGGAAAATTCAACCCTTTTTTTTTTATCTACAATGACCCAAATACAAGGAGCCAAGTGGGCTGTTTATGTTTAGATTATGCACTAAATCTGGTTTCAGAAAAGGGAACATAAGTCAGAAATTATCCTAATACAGAAACACCAACCTTAGTGTGTTTCCGTATTTGTGTGTGTGTGTGTGTGTGTGTGTGGCCCTGCAGAGGGACCTCCAGTCCAGAGCTGTGGTAGCAGCTGTTGTTAGTGGGACGGCAGCCAGGTAACGAGGGGACACGCTGGGCCAGCAGAGCGGAGGGCCAGGACTCTGATTCGTGTGGATCAGGGTGTGAGTGAGCACTCTGCATGCACACGCATGTCAGCGTGCTTCCTGGCACCGCGGACGTCCGGCTGGCACGGCGGCAGCGGCCGGGGAAGTGGCTATGCGTCTGACAGGAGGGGACGACTTCAGACTCCGGAACGTTATCACACATGATCCGGCTCAGGAAGAGGCGGTACTGTGTGTTTTCCAGCCATAGAGCCATTTGTGGCTCAATGTGCCACAAATGGCACATAGAGCCATCAAGTAACTATGTTGCTTTAAGTTGTAATAAAACAAAAACCTTTTCTTCCTGATTCAACACTTTGAAATTGAGCCTGTTTCTTTAAGGAGCTCTGCCTTGAGGAAGTCATCAAAACATGGCTCCTCTGTTGACTCTAATGATTTTACCAGCATTGCTCTGAGAAGCAGCTCTTATAATGAGCTCTACTGATGCACAGCTATTTGCTGCTGGCTAGTCTGAAGGAGCTGTCCACTAAGTCCACCGGGGTTTTAGCTGAATGCCATGGAGATTAAAGGATTTCTCAAACAAGCCATGAAAGATTCAAAACACTCCAGGTGTGTTTTTGATGAGGGAATAACATAACATGATGGAAAGATGAAAAAGGTGAATTTTACCTAACAGTGTCGCTTTAAAGTTTGCATTTTACATACTTTATATATAGAATGTAAATAAATTAAATATTTGTTCATTTATTCTTTAAATGAACAAATATTTTTAAATGTTTGTAACTCTAATGATGAGAAACGGTCCAGTCAGAATTTCCTTAAAGCATTTATCGGGTTTTTTTCTGCTGGATGTTTTGCAATAATTCCTGCTGTGAGCAGGAAGCATTTCGCTCCGCAGGTCAATCTGATGTCCTGCAGATGAAACTGGACGTGACGTGGGTCTCCCTCTCTGCAGCGCTGCATTAGTATTCCAGCTCCGTTCATGAACACAGCGTTCCAGCAGCAGCAGCGCTGCAGTTCCCGCATCGCGCCACCAGAGGGCGGCGTTTCACACAATATCATGGAGCTGGAATCACTGAGTTTGGTTTCACTGGAGCGAAAAGGGGGAAAATGTGAATGTTATATGTCAATGTGAGTAAAGTACAAAGAAATTGTAGTGCCACTTCAACCTATTTTTAAAAGTAGCCATTACAGAAATTATTCCAGTACGAGTAAAAAAGTGCTGAGTAACTAGTCAGGTAGCAAATTAAACTAGTTACTACACGACTCTGGACGTCTTATTAAATGGAAGAAAGTATCTGGTTTCAACTATGTTTTTCAATTTTAGGCTTTTAATCACAGGTTGGATGGCGCCTTTTGGATATCAAACATTTTCCAAACCAAATTGAAATTCATGCAACCGCACAAATCCTTGTTTTCCTACCTCAGATTCATTTAGGTTCCTGGTGTAGTTTAAAGCTGGAGTACCATCTAAAGCGTTTTACATTCAGATAATACATGTGTAAATGCACTTATATTAATTTTTTAAATATTTGGCCAGTCCCTCCTAACGGCTCAGAAACCATGTTCTCTACTAAACCTGAAACATTTTAGCCATCAAGTTGCTCCTATAATGAGTTAAGATGATGCAATCCCACTTAAGTGTTTGCTAATTGTTGGCTAGTTTGAAGGAACCAAGTGGGGGAGGAGCTACACCTCAAAGGCAGAGCCAAGTCCAACCATTCGTTTTGGTAGATGTAAAACAAAAGTAACAAATGTTTAAATCTTTAAAATGTTTTTCTTTCTTTGATTTTATTTTCTCAAACGGAATAAAAAAAAACTCAAGGATTTAATTTTATGACGCAATTTTCAACAACACTGCCTCTTTAAGACGTTTCAGGACACCTTGGTTTGTGGATGCAGTTTTAAGTTAAAAAAGAAAACACCAAGTTGTTTTTCTTTCCAGATCTTTATTAAACTCTGCAGAACAGCAGTGACATTTCCTGTTGCCACAGCAGACGTTAAACAGTCTCCTCCTTGGCGATGCGGTCCTTCTTCAGAGGTCCCTGTGGAAAACAGAAAACAAACCCGGTCAGTTTCACGTCCATTAAACAGAACCCGGTCCGGGCTCAGAGCGGGCCATGTTCCCAGAGAGTGAACAGGGAGCCGGCACAAGCAGGACCGGCTCCCCTGCCTCAATGGAGGTCACTGTGGCACTGGAATGGAACCCAGAGTTCACACTGGAGGCTGAACCAGGTTACGAACAGTGCAGAGCGAAGTTCACCGAGGGCCGAGCGCGACTCACCATGAAGTTCTTCTTCTCCTCCACCGTCTGGAAGCGGCCGTGGCCGAACTTGGAGGTGGTGTCGATGAACTTGAGGTCGATTCTCTCCAGAGCGCGGCGGCTGGTCTGCACCAGCAGAGACTGAAGAAGAAGAAAACAGGATTTAGTTTCAGGTGTTTCAACAATTCAACATCTGAGAGCTTTTAAGACCGTTATGAATGAAGTTTTACACTTGTTGCACAAAAAAACAAGCTGGTTTTATTTTGGAGTTTCTAAACATTTTAAAACATTCTGGTAAAACTGCATCTTATTCTGCTTATATGACTTATTTTGTAATCAAACATTATCACAGCAGGAGCTTCATTCTGTCACAGAAAAGATCAGAGAAAATATGAATTGCAGAAAAATATCTTCAAAAGTGGCTTTTATTTCATTTTAGAAAAGAAAAAAAAACATCTGAAATAATATAGCAGAAAAAGAAAAAAAAAAAGGTTTTATTTTGAAGCCAGCTAGCTAGGTTAAGCTAGCATCAGTTAGCGATAGCCTCAACATTCAGCATTTAAATTTTATTTTTACATCTGCATCATTCTGATATTCACTATAATCTTGTATAAAATGTAAAAAAGAAGACCTTGTTATTACATTGACCTGAAATCAAAGTCCAAATTAATAAAAGCTGGAAAACTTGCTTGTAAAAAACAAGATGGCCACCAAGGAATTACTCTGAACCATGAAAAAGTTTGAATTTCCCAAAAATTGACATCTTCGAAATCCAAACATTCGGTCAAACCTGGTTCACCACCAAATCCAGTTTTCATAACTTCTTAAAATAAAAATAAAACATTTCCTGCTCACCTTGCGCAGAGTCAGCACCCTCTTCTTGGTTCCTACGACGCAGCCCTTCACCATGACGAAGTCGTTGGTCACCTCTCCGTAGTGAACAAATCCGCCCTGGAATCAGAAAATAAACCGACTGAGAAACTTCAGACTTCCAGACATTCTGATGAGAGGAAGGCAAGCAACTCCTACCAGGGGATTGATGCTCTTGTTGGTCAGATCGTACTCTGTGGAGGCATTGTTCTTCACCAGCTTCCCATCCTTAGTGTGGTAGCCCTGGCCTATCTTGTAGATCTTCTTGTTGATCTCTGTTCGGTGGTGGTAGCCCTTCTGACCGGCGCGGGCGACGGAGAACGCCACACGGGCCGGATGCCAGGCACCGATGCAGGCCACCTTACGCAGGCCGCGATGCGTTTTGCGGGGGAGCTTCTTGGTGTGCCAGCGGCTGGTGACGCCCTTGTAGCCGTGACCTTTGGTGACACCGATGACATCGATCATCTCATCCTGGGTGAAGACAGTATTGACAGCCACCGCCTGCTCAAGCTTCTCGCGGGCCCAGTCCACCTTGTCGGAGATGGTGCCGCCGTTCAGCTGCACCTCCATCAGGTGGGACTTCTTCTGCCTCAGAGGCAGCAGGCGCATCTGCAGAAATGCAACGCGTTAGCATGAACTTCTTTTAACACAGACAACCTGGTTCAACGCCGCATCGTCTCAGAAGGAAGGCAGCATGGAAGATCTCCTCATAAGAATCGGGCGCCATGCCTGACGCGGTTTCCGTGGTCTCATCACCGACAGGAAAGGGATTTTTTTTCAGAGTATTTAAGTATATATTACTGGATTGGACATGTCAGCGTGCGCCGTTGCTAAGCATCGAGTTGGAAAAATTACACAATTACACCAAGGATGTGAAAATGAACAAGTCATTAAAATCTTCTACTTCCTGTTGTCGTTTCTGCCAGTAATATTATCTGGCTGTTGATCATGTGACTAATGTAATGAAAAACATTTCCGTTCTAGTTTCACAAAATAAATTTACTTCATTCTGGCTGAAAAATCACCTGTTATGTGAAAAAGTCCTAGCTAAAAACTGTTTTGTTTTTCTTTCTTTCTTCACACTGATCATTTCAAATTGTACAATTTCATCATTAATGGAAAAGTTGTGCACTAGCTGCAGCGGCTAACCGGCGCTATCCAACCCAGTAACATACAGAGCAATGTTTCCTGCAGACCAACCTGTGTGTGAGCGATGACTCTGATGACCTGGCAGTACTTCTTCATGGCAGCAAAGTCTTTCTCCAGCTGCTTCTTGCCCTCGTCGTCCTGCCATTTCTTGCAGTACTTGGTGAAGGCCTTCTTCTTGGATTTGTACCTGAGAGCACACTAGAGGTTGGCGCCGGCCCCTCATGACCCCTGCAGGGGTCAGCGGAGGGGCACGGTGCACAGCTCCCAAGCCCGATCAGACCAGGCTGGACCAACGTTTTGGCTCATGGCTCGGTTTCTAAGCAGCACTTTCCACCGGCCAGCGGAGCCCGGCGCTCATCGGGGTGCGCTGCACCCGAGCGGAGCTACCGTAGGATCGCCGCCAACGTTAGACTCGCTCAGCTTTGTCCCCACTGGCGACCAACATCTGCTTCAAACAAACAAAGATGGCCGACTAGACGACGCTCACCAGTTCTTGTAGAAGCGGCGCTTGCATTCGTCGCTCATGTGCTCGGCGAAGATGGTCTTGAAGGAGCGCAGGCCGCGGGGCGTGTTGACGTAGCCGATGACCCCGACTACAATCATGGGCGGAGTCTCCACGATGGTCACGGCCTCCACCACTTCCTTCTTGTTGACCTCTGCGATGAAATAAAAAAACGTTACGCTCATCTCTTAACACCGATTTCCATATTTAACCGCGCTGACAGGATCGGCTGCGCTCAGGACTCGACATTCAGCAAGGGGGATAAACCCGTTCTGTCCGCCCGTCGAGAATCTCATCACAGGCAGAACTCTGGCGCTTTTAAACGCAATGAGAAACATTTCATCTAAAAACACGAAAATTAACGTTTCTGCAACAAATGCATCCAGAAAAAAAATCATTTCACTATTTAAACATGACAGAACTTAAATCTGCTGGGTGACAAAATGTCACAAAAATTACTGCAATATTAAGTTAAAGTCTCTCAATTTTTAGGTTTAGCTACGTATTCGTCCAACCAACCTCATTTGTAAAGCTAGTAGAGAAAACCTCTGGTCATCAAGCCATAATTTAACCTTTGATTAAACACAAATATTTAAACTATAACCAACCAGAAGTGCAATTAAAAATAATTCAACATAAAAGTAGTGAAATGGTTGTTTTACTGTAGCATTCAGCAGGAAACCTTTTTAAGTGTCTTAATGTTTGCCTCTTTGCTGATTTAGTGCCATTAGGAGTAACGATGCTTACTTGACCCGGGTCTGTCCACCTCCCGCACGATGTGCGTCATGCCGGCCTTGTAGCCCAGGAAGGCCGTCAGGTGAACCGGCTTGCTGGAGTCATCCTTCGGGAAGCTCTTGGCCTTACCGCGGTGACGGCGACTCCTTTTGCGGGGCAGGAAGCCCAGGGATCCGTGTCGCGGAGCCGAAAACTTACGGTGGGACTGTTGGGTAAAGGATAATTAACTTTCTAAATTGTTAACATTATAAAGCTACATTTGTGGAAGTGGTGCGTGAAACCGGCTATTAGCATGCTATTAGCCATTAGCCTACATGCAACTAGTTTGAATTAACATCACAGATTTCAATTCTTGACACACTGAAATGTTATTTTCATTCATAAAATGAATCAAGCTAAATGCTTAGGGTTATTATTTGTTATAAAAGTAACTTTCGGTCGGTTCTAGAGGCCATGTTGGATCCAGAGCCTGCGGACTGTCTACACATGCACGACAAAAAGATGAAAATTTCTACTAAAACCGTAAGAAATTTATGCAAAAATATAATCAAACACCAACACAAAGGCGTTCTGTGTGTTCTTATGTATGGAACTATGAGCGATGGATGAGATTAGTAACGGATTTATCAATGAACAACAATCAAAGGAACCCATCTCACCATTTTGTCTCCCGTCCGATTGAAAGAGGCCTGACACAACGCAAACTACGAATATATAGCTCAGGAACTATCGCGAGAATCTGGGTGACTATTCTCTAAAAATGCTATTCAGCTTAAAAACACTTTCTACATGCAGCCACTTGGTGTCGCTGTTCTATTAGACAACAACAAAAACATCAGTTGTTCATTTTATCATAGATAGAAACTTTATTTCAGACTCAAGGTCCAAAAAAAGCAAAAAGAACAAAATGAGAAACAACCCAACAGACACACATATCCACAACCCTCCGAAAAAACATGTAATTACTATAACATACCATACCAACTTTATTTATAAAGCACTAAAGCACATATGTAAGTATTTAAATGTTTAATATGCAAATTAAACATTTACATACTTGTAAATTGTTTAATTTACAAGTATTTAAATTAAACAATTTACATACTTACATATGCGCTTTAATATTTTAATATGTAAATTAAACATTTACATATTTTTTTAAAGCATTCAAGTTGCACTTTTATTTGCTGTTTCTCACCCTACGTAAACAACAAGCGTTTTTCTGGACTTGGTTTAATGCAAAATCATAGTTGCCGACATTTAAACTATGTTTCGGGGTAAATTGCACTCCAGTAGTACATTTTGTCACTTACAACAAAAAATTTCTGTGTTGCCAGGAGGAAAATAATTTAATCCAAAAATAAATTCATGGATAGTTGTCAAAAGAAAAAATTCTTCACCTGAATTCAGTCTTTTTAATCTGATCAATATAAAATTTACTGCAACCTCAGAGATCACTTTGTGTAGAACAATCTGTTTGTAAAAGAATCTCACTATGCCTGGCATTTTAGTTTAAAATATCTTTTTTGTTTTTGTTTATCTTACATTATTTTCTGAGACATTGAACGTTGGATTTTCACTACAATCCAGAATCACCAAAGTTAGAATAAATAACTTTGGTTATTTATGGCTTCTGTACCACTCCATATGTATCGAATCTTAATAAGAGTTTGACTCAATTACCAAAAATAAATTAATTTCTTTATAATATTTTAATTTAGAAGTAATGACTAACAGTTCGGGAGTCATGGAGGTATGTCTGAGTGGCTCATAACTCCATAACTTTCAAAATAAAGTTACGCAACTGCAGTTCTTTAAGTGATATCAAATGTTTTAGTGTAGAATCAGAATCACAACTTTAAACTTTAAAAACTTTATTTCTCTGGTCAGATTGACAGTAAAACATGATTTTCGTCGTACATTGAATCAGTCATCACTTGTTTTAACTTGTAAATCATGTAAACATTTTACTTGTAATCCTCGCTGTCTGAGTCGGACTGGCCTGAGATTATGATAGGTTTAATGAAGTAAAGGATCTTGATTCGATTAGGATCCCAGACGCAATCCTCCTCCAGGCCGCTCTTCGTCATCCCACAGTTGGGCGGCACCCAGGCGGTGTCATACCCATGGATATGCCAGGTCTTCTGCATTGGGTGATACTGGTAATTAATTGCTTTCACTTTCCCCACATCGACCAGAACCACGATGACCACTTTATCCCAGTCAGGATGGTTAATAGGATAGCGACTTGCTTTTTCCAGGTCTCTGCTGAGGTAGACCCCACGGCCAAGCATCCCATCTTTGGACTGACGGAAACCGTTCTGACGGATTAACTCAGCATTCTCCCTGGAGGTGCCATGATACATGATGTAGATTTGATCGTCTGCCGGCTGTGGAGTAACCAGTCGAGATACTCCAGGAGGAAGGGTAAAGTCATTTTCAGCCCACCGTACTCTGCTCATGTTAGCGTCAGAATCCCTGCAGGAAAGGATGTGAAACATTTAAATCTATTCATTGAGATTATCGAATCAAATTGTGAAGTCATTCCAGGAGAGTTTTCTACTCTCTAGTTTTCTCAATGACTGTTTCAGTTACTGCCCTGTTTTATAATAATGATGCTCTTAATTTTTCTTCAAGTTTAATTTAAAGAGGTGGTATTGTGTGTTTTCCGGTCACATAATGCCATTTATTATCTTGAAACTTATGCTCTTTCTGAAATTACACCTCCAGAAAGTCATCACAACATTATGACTCTGTTAACCCTTTGATAACAAGGAGCTCCTTGAACAAAACTCCTAATCAGTTGATTTTTGCTTCTCTTTAACCCACCCTAACCCTAACCTCTAACCCAGTGAAAAAGTTTCACTGGGTTAAAGTGAAACCCAGTGATCTTTAAAACACAATATCCAACTGAATTTTATCTTGATTATCAGTTGAAGCACAGATATTTCCAATTTGAAATCAACCTTTTTAGAGAAATTTTAAAGTTTGTATCCTCCTGACTTACCTCTGTCTGTGTCAGCCTCCCTGAACCTCACCTTTCCTCTTATAAAAACCTCCTGGAAGTCCAAACATGGACTTAGCTTGTTTTAGTTTCATTTCTTCTCTACTGTATTTTCTAGGTGTGGTCAACCTAAGTGAAGTTTCACATCTACCAACGGATGAATGGGTGAATCTGGATGTATCTGATGTGCAGCAGTAAAGTTTATCTGCAGTCAATAAAAACCAGAAGGTAATAAATTCTGCAGATTTCTGTCTCATTTTTTGTGAATAACACTGGGGCCCCTGAGACAAAAATCTTTTCTATACAATGAAGTCTCTAGTCTTTGCATGTCATCTGTGGTCTCAAGTGCAGTTTCTGTGCCTCTGAGTCATAAACCTGTTTTTTTCTGCCAGGTCTGTTCTCAGTCTGCCTCCAGGTGAGTTGGTAACTTCTCCCAACTCGGCTCGCTTCTTGCTTCTTGCTTCTTGCAGGCATCTCTCACAAAGCACACCTTCCAGAAACAGACAAAGAATCTTACAGTCCTGAATTATAATGATTAGTATTTATATGTGTTACTAATTTAATCCTATCAATGAGGGAATTACATTATAATATGATGTAAAGCTAAAATAAATGTAGATTTTACAGAACAGCGCTCCTTAACAGAAAACTGAGTGGAAGGAAGGAGTGTATTGTGAAAAGTTGCACCAGCAACAAGGAGAACGGCAGCCTTGAGAGGACTGCCGTTCAAGAATCTGGGAGCTTCCCAAAGAGTGAACATGAAGATCCGTTACACGCAGACGGATGCCACACCTGGGCTGAGCAGATCCAGAACTGGACTGATGGTGTGTAGTTCAATGTCTTGTTTTCAGCTGAAAGTAAATTCTGCATTTCATTTGAAAATCAAGGATCCCAAAGTATGGAGGAAGAGAGGAGCAGCACAGAATCCATATGAAAGTTTCTACGGTCAGTGATGGTTCGAGTGGCCATCCATGTTCTCTCCTCGTTCTGGTCCACAGGATTTTCTGAAGTCCACAGTCAATTACCAGAACATTTTAGATCACTTCATGCTCCCCTCTGCTGACAAACCTGGATGCAGATGCTGATCTTATTTTCCAGTGGGACTTGGTACCGACCCACACTGCCAAACAAGAGTTGGTCCAATGAACATTGTGGTACTGTGTTTGATTAGCCCAACTTGGCTTGATCAGAATCTCTAAACTGTTGAGATACTGAAATTTTGTAAGTCACAGAATTTGGGCTGTTTATTTTCTGAGAGACACAATTTTTAGATGATCAGAAATGAATCATTCTAACAGATCTAATTTACTGCACAGTAAATTAAAAACCTCCTAGAGGTGGTTAAGTTTCATTGCTAGCTGTAAATTAATGATGCCGTCCTGTTTAACATAAAACGGCTGCTTAATTGTTAGAGGTTTTTCATGCTTATAGTTTTGATGTTATCTGTTGCTATATGAAGTACATTTTGACACACAAAAAAGACTTTGATCACAGAAAGTACATTCTACCACAGTGAAGCACGGTAGTGGCAGAACAATGCTGAGCAACCAGTCAAAGTACAAGAAGATCAAAGCCAACTTCAGTCCACTTTACTGCTTATTTATCAACATAAAGTTTCTTTTTATTTTAATGTAAACAAGTAAAAAAAAGACAAAAAACATTAAGAATAACTGGACAGACAGAGACAAACTAAAATGTACAAAAAATAAGATGAAAGTCCAGTTGATAGATTTAGATAAATACAGACTAAGAGTCCCTAGAACTCCAGTTTACGAGGATCAGGAGAACTGTGGTTTTACAACTTTGGATATGCAAAGCCAGGATCTTGAGAATTAAGCCTGAGGACAACAGCTACATGAAAATAGTCACAATGTTTGGATTAGAGATTTGTGACTTTGTGCTGGCAGCTGTGTTTCTGTTTGCCCCTCTTATTCAAATAATTTGTAACCTAAGCAATGCCTCCAGGTAATAAATATGCAATTACAAGGGAGAACTGGTCTGGAGACAGAGACAACGCGGTGTCTCTCGGCAGCATTTGGAAATTTAACCGTCTTCCTGTGTCCTTATTAATATCTAAACAGAATATCAGGTTATAGATCTGACCAGTTTAGACATTTAATTATTCATGGTGCAGTGGATGAGTTTGTTTGATATGTTTCAAAAAACAAAAAAAGAGGGTGCTTCACAAAATAATACAAAATGTTCTGAAATGAAATAAAAAAATAACCTATGCCACCCTAAGAGTTTTTATGAGGCTAAAATTCTGTATAGAATTTTAGTTTGTTCAGGAGTGAACTTCCAAAATAATGTCTGATTTTTACAGTAATTATTTTCATTGCTAGCTGTAAATTAAAGATGCCCTCCTGTTTAACATAAAACACCTGCTTAGTTGTTAGCAGTATCTTATTGCTTATAGTTTTGATGTTATCTGTTGCTATATGAAGTACATTTTGACACACAAAAAAGACTTTGATCACAGAAAGTACATTCTACCACAGTGAAGCACGGTAGTGGCAGAACAATGCTGAGCAACCAGTCAAAGTACAAGAAGATCAAAGCCAACTTCAGTCCACTTTACTGCTCATTTATCAAAATCCCAGCAGAAAAGTAGGTTTAAAAAAAAGTAAAGCTAAAATGTATTTTTGTATTTTCTATTCAAGTTGCCATGTGATTTAGCAGTTTTCTAAAACTAATCCTCTTGTTATTTCAATATTTTTTAATATTGTTGCTTCTGTAAGAAAATACTGAAGTTTTATTTAGAAATCACAAAATGGTACAAGGCTGCCACCTGCTGGTGGTTTGCATCTCTTGAAAAGAGAAACAATTTTTGGAATATTTAATGAATATCATGTTAGATTAAACCAACAAACAAAAAACCATCCACACATGAAAACATGGTGGGGAAACATCAGGATTCAGGGGCATTTATCCTCAGAAAGCTCAGGGAAGCTGGTCGGTACGGATGGGAAGATGAACGGGTCGCCTTTAAATCCACATTTCCTCACTTATTTCCCCATAACTTACTTTTTAATAGTTATATTTACCAGACTGATGTCACGATGATATATTTGCAATATATTATTTAATTAGATTTCTCTCATAATTAAATAAAACTGGAAAGAAGTCACTCATTCAACAACCATGTTGTAACATTTTAATACAATTTCTTATAAAACAGAAAACATTTACATTCTTCAACATTTTTTCATGTTCTGGTCCAGTGCCTAAAGTTTTCACTCACCAAGTTCTGAGAATCTCCTGAAAGATCTCAATGAGCTTCAATCTCTACCCACAGGTCTATGAAAAATAACTCAATCCGCATCCAAACATTTTTTAAAGTTATCTACACAGCAGATAGTTGCAAAAATTGTCGTGTTTTACTGCAACAGGACAACAGAGAACGTGGTAAAGTATTTTATCTGGACCTCATGCTACAGTACGGATCAAATTGCAGTCTTTGAGTTTGCGCCACTGCCATGCACAGCGGGTGAGCGGTTCCGCTTCACAGATGAGTCCAAATGTCTAAACGTAAGCGCCAAACTTTTTCTTAACACTTTGTGTTATCAGGCATGCAGGAAGGTTGGAGGTGCATCTTTCATTTCCAGGCCAAACGGCGCCCCCTGCAGGCGGAGTTCATGGCGCCAGGCGCTGTCGGTCCAGGTTCACCTTTTGGAAGAAAGTCTTCCCGAACTCATAGCTGCTGATCATGACCGCGCAGGCCGGCGCCACTTTGATCACTCTGGGCAGAAAACCTAAACAAAAAATAGTTTCTTAACTTCCTGGCAAAGAAAACAGATTTTTATTTAAGATAAGCTGTGTGTACCTGCAAAGAGGCCTCTGTAGCCCAAATCAGACCAGATCTCCTTCATGATGTGCCAAGTGGAAGTGGTTCCCTTTCTGGAAACTGGAAACAAACAGCAGCAGGTTCATTTTAAATCTCTTTAAAACTTTTAATCTTTTTGAATGCAGGTAAAGAGCCAACCTCCCAGAGAGTCCATCTCTCCCAGTTGGATCTGCCGCCGAGTCTTGACCACGTCGAACGGCAGCGTCAGGACAGCAGCAACCTGAACACACACACGCACACACACACACACACACACACACACACACACACACACACACACACACACACACACACACACAGTAAAACTCAAACTTTTTTTTTTTTAATTGTTTTGAAAACTTTCTCATGCACCTGAGAACAAAAAACAATTTTAACAAAAACATCCCCCAATTTCAATGATATTAGTTTAATGTACAAAATATAAGCCAAATTTATTTTGATTACACAAACCAATAAGTTATTGGGCCAAAATAAATAATTATTACTTTTATACAATCCAAACTAATCATGTTCAACTCAAAATTAAATGCTTTAAAGTAATAAAAAAGTTAATTAAAAATTAATTCTTGCACAATTTTCTATTATTTAGCAAATAGAAATAATTTTGGTTATTCTAACTAACCAAAAATAAATTAAGTTTAGTCAGATTTAACTTTAGACAGTGAGGAAAAAATCTTATCTTTTTATTAGGTGTTTGAAAATATCTGGTTTTAACTGTAAATGGCATTTTAATCAAACATTATATCACACTTTATTGCAAAACAGTGGAGTTTGAATATCAAACACTTTCCAGTTTGTGATACAGAAATCACAAACTTTCTAAACCTTGAAAACACGTGTTTCAATTCAAGCACTTTCAAGGATTTCAAGCTCCCTTATGAAATTAGCATGCATACGCAGAATGAAATCAAGATAAGATGGACAGACACAGTGGGAAAATAAAGATATTTTGTTCAAAGTCAAGCTTTCTTTTCCCAAAAGTCAAATTAAATTCTGTTATTTTCCAGCACTGTCGGCGTTTAGGAGGCATTGAAGCCGGAAGCTGCTGTACTTTCTGTCATTAGTGCGACTGAAGACTCACGGCTCCAGAAACGGCTCCAGCAGTGAAGCTGATGGAGAAGTTGGCCGTCGGCGTTGCGTACTGCTCACACAGCTGGGCCTTCACCAGTTCGTAGTTAAACCAGTACAAAGCTGCAACAACAACACAAATAGCACTAAAACAAAGACCTGGTATCACTGAACTCCACCTGCAACAAAATTATCTTACTAGAAAACCATCTCAAAACAACATTATCGTTTATCGCAATAACTAGGATGTGAGTGAGTCTCACCAGAAAAAGGCACGTCCCTGAGAACAGTGGGCCCCCAGCCCCTCCACAGAGACAGCATGCCGCCCTGGGCCACCGCCGAGCGGATGCACACGCGCAGCTCGCTGTAGCTCAGCTTCCTGGATTGCATTTTGGTCCTGACCAGCTCCAGAGGGCAGATGACCGACACGGCGCCCACTACCATCAGAACAACACGTTCCAGATAAACAACAACAGAAAAAAGACAACAGGAGTTTTTTTTTTTTCTTCCTCTTACATCTGGCAAGCCCTCCGGCCAGAAGAGGAACGTGGCTGCCCTGCAGGCCCAAACCCAACCACAGGAAGTCCCTCAGCTGGTCGTAGCAGGTGAAGTAGATCACTGTGGCCGGGACGGCCATCACCCTTCACACACATTAAAAACATGCAAAGATTTATTTAGAAACAAATAAAGTGCTCAATAGAGTTAAACACATAGAATCATGGAGAGAAAATCGATTGTTTCTCCCAGTCAAAGAGCCAGTGGTCGTTTCTTTTACCTCTATATTTACATTTATTTGGATTACATATGTCTAATAAGATATTTTTCAACATTAAAATGGAATATTGGGCCAAACTAAGGTAACTCTTCAATGAGAATAAAGTCATAATAACAGCAGGATAAAGTAAAAAAAAATAAAAGTAATCTTAATAACAGCAAAGTTTCCAGAGATCAGAATCTGACATGAACAGATTTGATTCTTTAAAGACAAACTCAGTTGTTTCTACAATCATTTCAAAATTCTGCTATAACTTTACAAGATGCCAAACATTCCCTGTTTTCATATTTTGATTATTTTTCCAGGCGTCCTCATCAAATTAGGACTTTATTCTCATATCATTACAACTCTCAATCGATCCAATTTTATTTGTGTAACAAACATTTCTCATATTGTTATGACTTCATTCTCTTTATCAGGACTTTGTTTTTGCTTTATTACGACGTTATTCTGATAACTCAGTTTCTCTGACTTAGCCTAGCCCTGATACTGTCGTAGGAAATAACAGAACACGCAGATGACCCAGTTTTCCAACAGCATTTAAACACACCATGCTGCATTTGTATCTGTGTGTAAATGTAGTTTTTGACCAGGAACATGTTTTGATCCATTTTTATGCATAGAAACCTTTATGAGGTGAAACATAAAGCTAATCTGGGAGTCAAATTGTAATGTTTGTGTAACTTCTGAAAGCAGACGTTTATTTTGTTTTCATAATTTCTTTATGTTTGTGTGCATTTAAATGCAAGTGTGCAGAAACCTGCAAGGCCGAGCAGGTTACAATGTTAGAAAGAAAAACAGCCTGATTTATAAAACTAGAGGACATTCAGTAACAGAAATCTTTATGGAAATTAGATTTTTATTTGTTTTTAGTTTTGAATGAATATCCAAATTGTAATTTGGAGTTTAAGATAATCTGCTCTGAAACTTTATTCACTTTGACTCTCAAGTTCCTTTTACTTTGGAAAATAAAATCTTAAAAATCATCCAGGATCAGACCATGATGTTCATGTTTACTTGAACCCAAAAACAGATTCAGGTTTGCAGACTTGAATCCGTTCAGATAATGTGTGAAAAATCTTTGACTAGGCCGCATCTCTGCAGTCATCCAGCAGCTTTCTGTCTGTTGTAGTCAGACTGTCTGAGAATTAGCTCTGAGCAGAAACCTGCTGAGTGGACAAACATGTCCGTCCCCCTTCCTGCCCTACGGATTGTTTTCTTTTCAATTCGTGGAAAGTTTTCTGCAGTTCAGGGAAAACTGAATCTGATCCATGCGACCTGCAAAACGAGCCGGACTGAATTTAAATAAAACAATAACGCCTTAAAAATAGGCAGAAAACAAAGCGGCGCTCTGAAACTCACAGCGTTGGTGGCAGCCCGCTCCACAGAGAGCGGAGTCCCTCATGGCGGGTGATTTTCACAAAAGCATCCTGCGTCAAAACAAAACAAAACAGAAACATCTCAGTGAATCACACAGACGTTAAAAAATCATCCAAAACCTGCAGCCGTGATGCAGCTCACCAGAGTGCCACTGAAATGCGTCGGCGTTCGGTACCAGCTGGAGCAGCTGGTTCTGTTCTGGCAGACGTAGATGTGATCCATCAGGCCGTTGCAGTACAGAAAACATTTCCCTGCAGAGAAAACACACAGCAAAGCTTCAGAAGCTGCTAATCAATAACATACATGTTTACTTTCTTCCATCAAACTTTGCTTCTGAAAATATCAACGTGAAACAACAAAAACGGAGCAACGGCACCGCAGATAAGCCCAGGGCCGACCTTGCTACAGTTTATTTTAGGTTGCGTAATGTCCGAATAAATAAACTACCGGAGGTTACTTTAGCTTCACAAGCAGAAAGAGTTCATGAAGGCTAAACGGAAATAACAGAAAATACATTTATAGGGCTGCAGCTGCACTTTTAATTATTGAGATGAATTAAAAGTGGCACATTCTACAGCATTTTCACAATATTAGAAAAGCATGAAAAGATGCATAACTTAATTGTGTTAAAAGCTCACACAATTATTAAGTTACTGCAACTTAATAATTAAGTTATGAAGTTAATAAGTAAGTTGTCTTGATATGTTGATTATTTTTTAAATAACTGATAATTAGTTATCAAAAGGTGCTTAAAAGTCGAGATTTTTTGAACAGAATTTGAACCATTTGAAGCTAAAACTGGAACTGGAGGAGCTCTGGGTAGAAAATAAACACAGACAAAATGTTTTTTTTGGATCTTAGATACAAAACATATACATATATTGCACATTTTTAGCTTAATTAAAGCTGTTCTTCCAGCAAGTGGCCTTTTTTCAGTTAATGAATGAATGGTAAAAGGTTCTCAATAAGAAATTGTTTTATTTACAGAATTTAAACCAGAATTTAAAACTGCCACTTGAGGAGTTGTACAGAAAAATTTTGCTGTTTTTTTTTTTTTTTTTCTAAATTGCAAAATCTGTGTATATTATTTTACATCTTGGCTTAATTACAGCTGTGCGTTGTTCTTTCTACAAATTTTATATGGTTGAGTCTGTATTATGATTAATCAATTTCTAAATGAGTTGACTATTATTTCAATAACCACTATTAATAGTTTCAGCCCTATACATTTTCCAATCAGACTGGAGCGCAGCTGCTGCAGCAGATCAATACTCACATTTGGATGAGCGGCCGACTCCACCCCATGGAGCGGATTCACGGCCCAAAGCTAGAAAACGAAGCCAAGGTGGAGCAGAAAGAAAGCCATTTGAGGGGTTAGTTTCAAACGCAGAAGCAGTTAGAGACCATTGTAACGCGATGTGAGTAAACAGTTTTCCTACCTTGGTGGAAGGGAGTCTGCTGAGCCTGCAGCCTTATCTTCACAACGTCCAGCGGAGTGACTGCAAACAAACCCACACAGCCAATCACAACAGGGGCAGTGAAACGGATGCAAATAGAATCAAAAAGTAAGAAAACATGGGAGTAAAAACTCTAAGGCTCTTTCTCTCGTTGCGCTATATAAGCTAACCAAATAGAGATGTGAGGAGGGCTCCAGTGCCAGAGGCCAGCATCTGCTGCACTGGAGAGATCGCAGCCACTGGGCCGCCAACGGTCCGCTCCCCCATCTTGCCCACCTGTCAGACCAAACAAAAACATACAAAATAGCAGGTCGAAAACATCATGCACTGCTCCAACAAGCTACAAACCAGCAGGAGTGAAGAAAGCTGTGATTTGTTGCAGATTTAGTCCAAAAAAAAAACAAAAACAGGACAAGATACTGACTCGTAAATGGAAAAATTACCGTGCATTGAAGCCCGAGGTGTCTTTTTTTTAACTGGGCAGGGAATGTCTAGGTGGAGTTGTTAAAACAAGGTCCTTGAAACATTTTGATAGCTTATCTTTCACATGCATGCTGCCTCCAAAGCCTCGCCTCCGGATCTACAACAAGTGACAGCCGTCTCAAACCGGTTTCCCTGCAGGAGGAGGCGTTTCTGCTGACCTGTCCACTTCCTGGGGGCTCACTAATAATAAAACGTGGTCATTGCAGCTTTATGAGGCATACGGTTTGACCAAATGAGTCAGATTCTTCACCGGAATTAGCTTGAAAGCTGCATAATCTTAACGGAAATCTCTCACGTCACACGACAAAAACACCAAAACAGCAGCCTTATGTTGACAGGATGCACGTTTGTTGTATGTAAAACACTAGATCCATAATCTGGCTTCATTATACAGTGGATTAAGGCTTCATTTTGTTTATTTTTTAGCAAACATTTTAGCAGTTGAACACCATGTTCTTGTTAGCAACGCTGAAGTTCGCTTCCGATTGATCGCTTGAGAAAACGTGTTTTAACAGCTTTTGAGGAAGTTGGCTTTCCTTATATTAGGTTCAGGAGAAATGTGAAAATATATAAGGAGATCGAAAAAAACAGTCTACAATTAATGAGTCATTATTTTTATTTCTTTAACTAAAGTGGACTTAACGTATTTAGAGTCCTTAAAAATAGCGGAATAATCCCTTTTTTATTTTTTTGCACTCAATGTGAGACTGACTTCAGTGTATTTGTCTTTCTCGAATAAATACACCAAGAATAATATGTACTAAAACTATGCGTTCAACAAAGGTGAGCAGGAACTCCTAGTTTCAGACAAAATTGTCTAATCTAGTCTTCAAATGAGGATGTTTTGCTAACCGCTAACTGCAGCACGTTGATTAGCTCGGTAGCCATCTTGCTGTTTACAAGCTGCGAAGCTTTGCTATAAATTATGAGTTGACGTCACCCACCTCTTACTTTAGCTGCCAGCCTTTTCCTGAAACATAGGTGCATTCACCCATGTCAGTTACTCGATCTGCGGTAGTTTGTTTTACTCAGGCGCTCCATTGCAGAGCGTCCAGAGTACAAAACGTTTCCAACGTCTGGCCTCGCCGCCGCACATCCTCTCACGTACGCGAAGCCCAGATTCAAAAAACATCTGCGCAACTACAGAACCTGCACGTTCGACCGAACGCATGATTTGTAGATCAACGTTCGGACGGACTCGGATCCCCCTGAGGTTGTTTCAGACGCTTTGGTGCCATCTAGTGGGCTGCAAAATCACTGGCTGCACCAGGAAGTTTCATGTAAATAAGTTTTCTGTTAGATTAAGTAATAGGTGTTATGCCGAGAAATGCATGCCTGCCGAGAATTGCATCCCCTGTCGCGGGAGCGCGCATCGCTCTAAACTCTCGCATATCGATGAGAAAACGGGCTGAAATCCGACCGAAAAGGAAACTTTTAAAGATATTCGTAACATTATCATGTTTATTAATCATGTAAGCCCTAAAACTGTGGGTTTTATTTCGCAAATTACTTGAAATAAATACGGTTTTTTTCATGTTTATTGAGACGTATTTCTCGAACGTTCTTCAGTGTCTGATGAACATTTTCTCCGCAGCTGGTTTGAAATTCCCATATTTTTCTTTTAACACTATAATAGCTTAAAGCTTTACGAAACCGAGGCCCATTATATAGAACATTTTATATCACGCTTAACTGTCTAGTGTATTAATATATGGGAGATGCATTTCAATTTCTGAGCCTACTACTATTTGCATCTCCTCTCTATTGTCCTGTTCATATGAAAATTATAGCAGTGACTCAGAGAACAAGTGTCCTTATGTATAAATGGTGAAATCCCGATTAACTCTTTTTTTTTCCAAGTTAGCAGGGGGATGCATTTTTCGGCAATATGGATTTTCAGGCTGCCAAAAAATGCATCCCCCTGCTAACTTGGAAAAAAAAGAGTTAATCGGGATTTCACCATTTATACATAAGGACACTTGTTCTCTGAGTCACTGCTATAATTTTCATATGAACAGGACAATAGAGAGGAGATGCAAATAGTAGCAGGCTCAGAAATTAAAATGCATCTCCCATATATTAATACACTAGACAGTTAAGCGTGATATAAAATGTTCTATATAATGGGCCTCGGTTTCGTAAAGCTTTAAGCTATTATAGTGTTAAAAGAAAAATATGGGAATTTCAAACCAGCTGCGGAGAAAATGTTCATCAGACACTGAAGAACGTTCGAGAAATACGTCTCAATAAACATGAAAAAAACCGTATTTATTTCAAGTAATTTGCGAAATAAAACCCACAGTTTTAGGGCTTACATGATTAATAAACGTGACATTGTTACGAATATCTTTAAAAGTTTCCTTTTCGGTCGGATTTCAGCCCGTTTTCTCATCGATATGCGAGAGTTTAGAGCGATGCGCGCTCCCGCGACAGGGGACGCAATTCTCGGCAGGCATGCATTTCTCGACATAACACCTGTTAGAACGACAAACTATGCTACTTGATGACAAAAACAAAAGCAAACAAAAAACAATTCAATCAACTTAAAAAAAAGTTTAAGTTTAGCAATAAATTATTAAGGCGGAGAGCTCCACCTTTCCCCTCCCCGCCCTCTGACCAAGATGGGGGCGTATCGGGATGATGCAGGTTCGGCAGAACTCTTTGTGGGGATTCACTGTGGTGAGACGCAGCCAGGAAGCTCCACTCTCTCTTCACAACAGCCTTTCTGTCTTCAGTCAAGGTAAGAACACTGTAAAACCTATTTTACTCTCAAAACGCTAGAAAAATGCTAACGAGTTTTAACAAACCTCTATGGCAGACACTTAAAAAGCTGATTTTTTTTATTCGAAAAATAAACTTTTTTATGCAAATTTCACATGTCTTCGTAATACTTATATATATTAGTTGTCACTGTTATGACGCTGGGAGTGTTGTGAATACTCGCAGCCTGTGAACACAACACTCCTTTGTGCAGGAGACAAAGACAATGTGAGAAGGAAGTACTACTACAGGAAATAAACAAATATGTCTGGGCACTGAGGTTCTGTAAATCTATGTTTCTTTGTGTCAAACAGGGTAAAATATAAATAATGACCCATCATCTTCAGTTCACACAGACTGATTTTTATTACATAATAATTGTAAAAGTCATTATTTCAATGTTATCTGCATAACTGCTCAGCAAAACCCTGGAATCTAACAGTTTATGCTGCTATTTGAGGACTCAGATAATAATTTTTGAAAGTGGAAAAGGGGGTTTCAAGTTTCACTTTCCTTTTTTGAGACTTCCTGTTAGTGAGTGCTTTTCGCTGCTTGCAGATGCAGACCTGGGTTGTGATCTGTTGGGCTATCTTTGCCGTGGTTGGTGCAGATGAGTGTCCGGATGGAGGCAGGTGTGCAGAAGGTCAAACCTGCTGCAGCAGCCCAACGAACGGCTATGGCTGCTGCCCGTTTGATCAGGTACAAGTGGCTCCACAACAAATTTCTCTAAGCATCTTTCTGTCTGGGGTGTCAGTTAAATGACAATGATGGGATACTAGAATATGCTTTTACTGGTACGATACAAGATAATTCTTATTATCATTACTTAGAAACTAGTTTCTGCAAATAATACAACACAGACAAACAAATAATTTGTTATTAGCATGTTACAAAATTAGTTTTTCACATTTAATTTTAATTATATGTACAAAAAAATGAAGGAAGTGTTGTAGAACTATGCATGTGACTTGGATTAGTTTTAGTTTCTTAAATTGAATTTATGGTATATACTCCACTCTCTCTAGTGGGATGTTGTAGTAGCAAAATAAACTATGTATTTCTCTACATTATATTCACAAACAGATACAGTACAACATATGTGACTGATTTCTAGAGTAAATATTTGTGCTGTTATTTTTCCCGCAAATTTAGGCTTCCAAAGTTTAATAGCAGAAAACGTTTGCTCATGCAAAAATTATTTATTTCCAAGAAAACCTAGTTTTTTGTGAGAATTTTCAACCTAAAGTCAAAACTCTCCTACAAAACCAAATTTTTATCAACATTTTGTAAATACAGCGACAGCTGGCATCAATAAAAATCTAATCTTCTGCACATCCTCATGACACATTCAGCTATGGCATACCGTTTTATCCTTATCAGGTCCATGTCGCAGTTAAATTGACATAGCAGATAAAGTTTATGTACTCTAAAGTAAACGTTATTCTATAGTAGCTCTATTCATACCAGGAGGTGTTTTACTACTGTATGAACCAGATAAAAGCGCTAGCCTCGTTCAGAGTAGGAGATATCCGTACTAACTTTGGTAGTCAAAGTGTCCCCGCTTCTCCCGTCTCACAGGCTGAATGCTGTGAGGATCACATCCACTGCTGTCCAGCAGACACGTCCTGCGACTCAGAGGCGTCCCGCTGTGTGAACGCCACCGTGTCCATCCCGTGGATGGAAAGGACCTCCGCTCTCCAGCCGACAGTCTCTAAAGTATGAGTGGCATCCTCTTGTTTTCATCCAATTGTACACAATTGGATGTCCAAGAAATGACTCAAGTCAGACTAGAAAGTATTTGATAAAAGGTTTGATCAATCATTCAAAATGTAAAAAAAACATGATCAGACAGACCAAAATAACAAAAACTGTCTGTTTCTGGTGAATGTTTGGTTAAAACATGTTTGTTCTTCATTCTCTGAAGTTAATCAGAGAGGGTAGAGTATCCACAAGTTTTACTCAAGTAAGAGTAGAAATACTTCATAAGAAAATTACTCAAGTAAAAATAATCGCACCGCACATTGGTCAAGAGGGTCCTCATATTTTATTTTTGTTTGCCGTGAAGACATGGGTTCCTCTATGCGTTGCGCATGCATTTGCCTACTAAGATGGCGCGGATCACGTTTAGTTCAGACTTGTAGGAACTATGTGTCCTCATTTGTTGTCTGTGCAGTCCTTCAGGATGATCAAGTCCTACATGGGTGAAGACGACAATAACATCTGTCCTGATCTGTCACGATGCCCTGCTGAGTTTTCCTGCCTGAAGGCTTTGACAAAGTTTGGATGCTGTCCACTAGCAAAGGTAATCAAATTTTGTTTTAGCCTGAAAGCTGCAGCATGTAACTTTTATTTTAAAAATGTATATATTTCTTACATATTTGTTGAAGTCATGACTATGTTATGACAGCATGAGATTTAATCTTTGAAAAATAATGTAGCTTCTTTGCCTTGTCCAACTAAAAACAACCAATCAGAGGCAGAAGGCGGGTCTTAGTGCTCTCAATCATCATCTCTTCTTCTTGCTCTGTGCTAAGTTGCAGCTAGCATAGCCTGATATGAATGCTCAGAGCAGTTAGCATAGCCACCAATGGCGGATAAACTGTTTTCCTCTAACGGTAAGTTGTTCACACATGTGGTTGACTGACAGCACTAAGCCCCTCCTCCTGGCTCTGAATGGTTGTTTTCGGTTGGAACGACGCATTTCGTCAGACTGGAATAGTAGCTGAGGGAGACGGCGGAGGAAATCGATTATCTGTCTCATCACAAACTGTCACATAATATTTACAAACCTTGTCGTTTTGGATAAGTGAGGATTTCAGGGACGTTTTTCTAACTTGATGCCGTCCAACAGGGAGTCTCCTGCTCTGACGGGAAGCACTGCTGTCCTGAGGGCCACCACTGCAGCATCGACAGCCGCTCCTGCATCAAAAAGGGTTGGATTCATCATAATCTTCATCTTTTTCAGTTTTTCATCTTTTAAGGCTGCAACTAATTCACCTAATGCAACTAAAATTCAATAACATTTTGAAGCAATGAATGCATTTTCAGCTAAAAATAATAATTTCAATTATGCTAAAATCTCTGCCATTTACATCAATATAGAGTATGACGGCTCTTTTGACTACTTTTTGGATTAAACAATTTAATAATTGAAAAGCAAAATATGTTTTCTTTACAAATTTTGAAGCAGGTGAAGTTTAAACTGCAACTTAAGGAAGTTAGGGTAGAACATATTTACAGACAAAGGTTGTTTTCTTTATTTTAATGCGAAATGTTTATTTTTTTATTACAGTTTTGGCTCACTTGCTGCTCTAATCATGTTCTGTCAGCAAATTACATTTTTTGAGTGATTTTACTGCAGTTAATGATTAATCGATTATTAAATTAGTTGATTATTTCAATCATCAATTAATTGCGATTAATCGTTTCAGCTCCGTCATTATTATTTTAGTTTTTATGATTCTGTTGTTTTGTTTTTGGTGAAAAAACTTATGACTATGTAGAGAGGCATGTCCAAATGATCGGATCATCTCACTTGCTGTGAGATGATTAATCAATTACTAAATTAGTTGATGAATATTTCAATCATCGATTAATCGTGATTAATCATTTCAGCTCAATCATTGTTGACTTAGTGTTTGTAATTTTTTTGTTTTGCCTTTTTTTAAAAGAACTCTTGACCGCTGTCCGGTGCAGCGATGGCGTTTCCGAATGCCCAGATGAAACGACCTGCTGTGAGACTCCAGAAGGCAAATGGGGTTGCTGTCCAATGCCAAAGGTATGCAGTAATCAGTCTTCACTCATATTGCTCCATATTAGTAGTACTTAACACTGTGAGTAAGATAGTAAAGGAGTCAAATGGATGATTTGCATGACCCACATCGACTCACCTCCAAGTTATCGCTTCTTTATTGTGTCTTATCCTGGGCTGACGTGTGACTTTATTGTCCAAAAAGGCTGTGTGCTGCGATGATAAGAAACACTGCTGCCCCGAAGGGACAACATGCAACATTGAACAAATGAAATGCATTTCCACATCTACCAAAAAGGAGCTGCCAATGTGGGCTAAGTTCCCTGCCAGGCAGAGAGCAGATTGGGAGAACCAGAACGGTGAGGATTGTGTGTCATCATGAAGGACCGATGAGCTGAACTTCACTATAATGAGGAAATCTGGGTTTTTCCAGAGGGTGAAGAAAATACCATAAAGGCAGCCAATGGAGAAGAAGCAGAGAAACGCACTGATGCTGCTACAGCCAATCCACTTCCTCCTCTGGAGGAGGAAGTGACTGTGTCATCTGTTGCTAAGGCAGAAGGAGGTGAAATTTCTCTTCATGTTTCTTGAAAGTTTACTAGGAAGTGCCAGTTTTACACTAAGTAACATTCACACTGGCAGGATTATTCACACTGTACTCAAATATTACTTCAACAAATTTTACTAAAGTAAAAGTATAAAGTAGAATTTACTCAAGTAAGAGTATAAAGTACAGCATAGTAAAAATACTCCTAAAAGTAAATATTTTCAAAAAAGTTACTCAAGTACACTTACATGCACATTAAAAAGACACAAAAGATCTGATGTTTAGCATAGGACTGTTTAAAAACACATTTTCCCACATGGAGAGTTGGATCAACTGAAATCTGGTTTCTCCTCCTTCAGTCAACAATGTGCCATGTGACGACACCGTTGCCTGTCCTGATGGCAACACCTGCTGCAAAAACAAGGAAGGCGGCTGGGCTTGTTGTCCTCTGCCAGAGGTAAACTGGGACGATTTCTTAGAAATATTTTCAGAAAAGATATAATTGAACCTTGAAGGTGACCCAAATGTCACATTTTGCACTTTTTTGTACCCATACTTCTATTTGAGTCTCTACTTCTTCTAGCAACAAACAAAGCTCTTAAATAAATAATACAGCCGTTTTTGGCAATAAATTAATGTTTTTTTGGTGTCTGGAAAACGAGTTGCTTTAAAAACCTCTGGAATATGACATCATACTGCGCCGTTACCAAGCAGTCCAAGCTACGTTTCAACACGTACAATGGCCGCTGGAAAACAAAAGTCTTTAGTTGTTCAGTTACTATCCAAAAACCAGTCATTGCATTATTGTTGGTTGTGCAGGGGGCCCCACTTCTGCTTTTCTGAGATGTCGGCTTGTTCAATTGCACATCTCTTTGTAGTCATTTTCCCTTAAATCTAAATGTTGATCAGACTGAAAGTGACAAGAGGTTCTACAAACTCAAGACTGGAATCTTATTGTCTGGGTTTTTATCTAATTCTTTATGTCCACCTTGTCATCCTCAGGCTGTTTGCTGTGAAGATATGATCCACTGCTGTCCAAATGGTAAGAAATGTAACTTGGCAGCAGGAAAATGTGAAGACAGCCTTCTCTCCATCCCCTGGTTTGAGAAGAAACCAGCGATCTCCCGATCGGGTGTGGAGGTTCAGGTGGAGAATGTGCCATGTGACGACACCGTTGCCTGTCCTGATGGCACCACCTGCTGCAAAAACAAGGAAGGCGGCTGGGCTTGTTGTCCTCTGCCAAAGGTTAGCAAACCAACAGTTGACCTGCAGCGAATTTGAAGAATATAGTTTCTGGAGCTGCGTTTTTGGGATTAAACTGGTAGATAGTAGGTATAAACGGGTTGCAACACCATATCTCATCTCCTGCTGGTGGCTAAAAAGCTGCTTGCTGACAATAACCAGCATTGTTGTCATCACAATGTGCTAAATCCTAAATGCATGCGTGTTTTATCATAGAAAAAGAGACGCAATGTTTTACTACTTATTGTCAACATGACAACAACTAGATAAAAAGGCCAGGAAAAAGTTTTAATTAAAAAAGAACAGTGAAGGGAAGGAGCTCAGTTATGCTAGCTTGACTTTGACAACCTTAACATTTAGATCTGCTGCAGAATTTGGTTTGTTTCGGTTCAGCAAAATAAATGCTGAGCCACACAACAACTCCCTGGCAGATCATCAGTAGAGCGGTTGAGCTGCTCTGTCTGCAACTGATCAGCCGACCTGAGGGAACGGGAGGATGTGTAAGAATGCAACATCTCAGACACACAGGGAGGGGCAAGGCCATTAAGAGCTTTAAAAACAAATAAAAGGATTTTAAAATGAATCCTGAAATTTACTGTAAACGTGTAAGGAAGCCAAAACAGGGGAAATATGATAAGATTTTCCTGTACCTGTTAAAAGACGTGCAGCAGCATTTTGTACCTTGTGGAGCTGGGAAATAAATAAATCACCTACTCCTATATAAAGTGCATTACGGTAATCCAGCTGTGTGGTCACAAATGCATGGATCACTGTTTCAAAATGCTGTCTGGAAAATATAGGTTTTACTTTGGCTAGCTGCCTTCAGTGGAAGAAGCTGGACTTTACAACGGCTCTAATGTGGCTTTCAGCTTAAGACCAGCTTGACGTACTGCCAAAAATCACTACCTCTGTCTTATCTTCATGAAGTTTAAAAGAAATGTTTTTCGTTTGTATTGAATCCTCGTACATTATTGGCATTGTTGTCATTTTCTATATCGTCTCTTGGCTTTGAATAACAGCAGAGGTTTTGCTAAATGGCTAACAAACGCTAATGCCGTCTAAACTTTCTGAAGGAAGTACAGACGCTTCCTTCAGAAGGCATCAAGTACCACCTTTAAAGAACACAATGGAGTTTTAAAGGTGATCTATTATGCTTCTTCCTCCCACGGCTGCATATGTATTTTATTTTATGTGACACTTTATTCGCCAGGCGGTCTGCTGTGACGACCATGAGCACTGCTGCCCTGAAGG
Organism: Poeciliopsis turneri; assembly: GCA_922788865.1. Lineage (NCBI taxonomy): Eukaryota > Metazoa > Chordata > Actinopteri > Cyprinodontiformes > Poeciliidae > Poeciliopsis > Poeciliopsis turneri. The sequence goes on from CAKLNU010001002.1 coordinate 173,874, forward strand.
CACCACCTGTGACCCAACCAGCACCAGTTGTTTACAAGCTTCAGCCTCCTCGGCCTTCATGCTGCAGCTCGCTGCGTTCACCACTCCGGTACTCACCACCACAACCCAGAGCTTGGTGACAACCCCAGCAGAGACCAGTGAAGAGGATGAGCGACCCACAGAAGAGGGAGATAATGAAGATGAAGAGGAGGAGAAGGAAGAAGAGAAGAATCAGTGTGATGAACACACCAGCTGCCCTCGGGACACAACCTGCTGCTTCATGCAGTCGTCTCAGAAGTGGGGCTGCTGCCCACTGCCAAAGGTGAGTTCTGCTACTTGCTAGACCGGTTTACTTTGCTCTCATCCAAGTAGAAAGTCTGGTTCGTTTGAGGAGGTGTGAATGCATAATCGAACTCTGATACGAGCCAAACAAGTTAACTCTGATCCACCTACAAACCTCGGTCTCTGTCTGGTTGAAGTGAACTCAGGCGCAATTCTAATGCATTTTGAACGCCAAGCGGTCCAGAGACTGTTCCAGAAGCAAGAACTGGGTTACAGGGCAGAGCATTCTGGGTAAATACAACCAGAGCAAACGTGCTAACCTAGCGCTAACAGAGAAAATGGCTCACCGTCTTTTGCCGAAGAGAAAAGAGAAATCCTACGACCGGTAAAATCCTCTTCAAGTTTGTTTAGATTTTGTGAAAATGGAAGTACTTCAGAGGTTTTCAAACCTCAGTGGTTTTTGGTGCAGCGCCCCCACGGGCGAGGAGGGGAACAGGTTTTCTCGGGATTGGGTTCAGTGCAGTTTGGAAGCACAACGCTGCATGTAGAAAAAAAAAGAAGTACATTTTCACAAAAAACTTTTTTATTACGCAATCTAAGAAATTTTCTAGAAAAACATGATCAAAAGTAAAAAGTTTTGACTTTTCAAACTCAGAAAATGTACAAAAGTCACAAATTTTAGAATTTTTAAACTCAGGAATGAGTTTAAAAAATGTTTTCTATCTACAATGGATAGAAAATAATGACTCTATTGTATGAAACTGAACCGCAGCAGCTAGAATTATAGAAAATGATGCAACTTAAGTCACCAGTTAAACCGAGTTTAACAAACTTTGAGGTGTGAAAACTCTCTTGAGTTGCTTAGTTAAACTCATAATGACGTTTTAGCCAAAGAAGTGCTATAAAAATGTGACTCATGAATCTGAACTGTGTTAATTTCTAAATAATAAGGTAGTTTAAGTACCAGAATGCATCTTCATTTATTGAAGGAAAACTAGAACTGCTGACCTTCCACTACTGACCACATCCAATTGCACAATGGCTCTAAAGTTTGAGTCTTTTGTGGTGAAAAAGGAGAAGTTAGTTGTAGAAACGGTTGTTTATACTTACTGAACAACCGACAAAGGAAGTTAAATGTCAAAGTCATGCAAGCAAACAAGAAGAAGCTACTTAATGTAAAAATTGCAAAACAAGAACACTGATGATTGTTATCAACATTACTGACACAAACCCCCATTATTGATGCAGATTCCTCAAAATAGGAAACATTTTGGTTCAGATATTTTTTAGTGGAAATATCTTAAAATTCTGCAAAAACCTCCAAAATTGGTTTAGTACACTTTAAATAAGACAAAACTAACTCACAAGTAACTTTTCAGCAAGAGATTAGAGTTGTTTACAGTTAATAATTCCTTAATATTGATACAAAACAAAAGTACAAGTTATTAGCAAATTATTTAGCTTATAACAAGATATTGTTCACCTGTTTTCGTTATGTAACTGGAGCTTTTCCATCAAATATTGACTTAAAACATGCTGATAACCTGATGAAACATTACATGTAAGGCAGTTTAGCCTGTTTTCAAATGTTCTAAGATATTTGCAGTAGAGCCCAGACAAAAATACTTGGTAAAAATGAGTGTTTTTACAGTGTACCTCAGACTGCCTTTATTATTCAAAAAACACTTTTCCGAGAGTATGGTGATATTTTTTTCTACAAGTAGAAAAGCACAAAAAACATAAACACATATTATACTGAACTTAAAAAAAAGAAGAGAATCCAGATTTTTAAACCATTAGGACAGTTTTTGTGTTTCATATAAATGTTTTCTGGAGTTTTGGAGCCTGCAGGATGGTAAGTATTATTTCATTTGAGTGTTTGACTCTATAAAAGTGAAAAATAATACATAAATGCTTTGCAATAAAATCAAAACCTGCAGATTTATTATATCTAAATTTTCACAATACCACATCAGTTGTTATAATCCCCTGACTAAAGGGCTAAAGCAGATAATAGATTATTGATTGAAATGTATTGATACATTTGGCAAATTTCACCACCAGGATCTGTAAAATAAAAAAGAGTCCAGTTAAAAGATGCTGCAAAAGCCACAGAGAAGATTTGAAACCATCCAGTTGATTCAGCCACTGACAACTCAGGTCATATTTCTGACCTTCAAACTTATTTTCAGTTCTGTTTTCTATCATATGACAAAATATCTCATCACCCACACAACTGTCACATCAGAGTGCACTCAGGTGTTCAATCTGACCAAAAGAAATCTGCAGTGACTTTTATCACATTTACTGGTGCTTTTAAATTAATAGAAATATAATCAAAAATTATGTTTATTTCCCTGAAATAAATTCACACAGAGATATATATCTCATTTATTCTTGATAATTTACTTCATGCTTATGGTTTACAGCTGAACTGCAAAAAATATAAATATATTTTGTCTAGATTTAAGACCCAATATCTTAGTACAATCGAAATAAAACAAAACTAAGAGAGGAAAAATTTCAGCAAGAAATATGAGCCTGTTTTAACTAAATAATTCCTTAATATTGATTTAAAAAAGTTCCAGTAGCAGATTTTATACCCACAACCAAACATTTTTATCAGTGAAATAATCTGCCAACTGAAGCATTGAGTTTTTCTAACCAATATTAAGGAATTGTTGTCTGAAAAGTTACTTGTTAGTTTTGTTCACTAACATATTTGTAATAGAAAAACTGTATAATAATAATTGGTCATTTCTAATCTACATTTTTGGTTTTATGTTAGCCATTTGCCAAAATAGTTAGAATTAACAGTAATAAGTGCCTGAAAACGATTAAACTGAGTCATTAAATGCTTGTGTTTCGCTTCTTGATGTAAATACTGTCATGAAGTGTCTTTAATGTCAAATCATGGCACAGGAAGTGGTGAATTTAAATTTAAATGCATCTCTTTTTCCTGTGACTGAGAGTTCGGTCTTACTACTGAAGAAAGCAGAAGTACCAATCAGGCCGCATGGCTGATGTGAAAGTCACACTTCCAACTCTCACTTCTTCTACCAGGCCGTGTGTTGCGGCGACGGCGACCATTGTTGCCCGGAAAACTACAAATGTAAGGAGGACAAGACGACGTGCGTCAGAGGGGAAGTAGAGATCCCGTGGTACACCAAACTCCCCGCCATTACCAGCGTCCAGGTTGATCCCAACAACGTCCAGTGCGACGCCGACCGCCAGTGTCCTGAACACACCACCTGCTGCAAGCTGTTCACCGGCGAGTGGGGCTGCTGCCCGCTGCAAAATGTGAGACTACCGGCCGATTCTGAACCTCCGCCATGTTGAAATCAGTGTCTGTTAGCGATGTGTGGATATAGATATCGATATCTCCCGATACCTTAATAATTTAGTTACTTTCTAACGTGCTCTTAATGAGCTACATAATCTCAAAGTATTCACATTTGGATTTGGGGATCAAATTGGAAGCATAAAAGGTTCCAGTTTGGTTTTATGCTTTTTATGCAGCAGGGTTGATGTTTTCTGGTGTTTTCTGCTCAGGCGGTCTGCTGCTCAGATAAGGAGCACTGCTGCCCAGAGGGCTACACCTGCGACGTCGTCTCCAATTCCTGCCAGAAGCTCCTCTTCCTGCAGCTGGATACGCTCCCACTGACACCAGTGTTCCTGCCTGAGTACCATCTTCAGCTCACGCCGCTGAAGCACAGAGACATTCAGTGTGACGAAGAGACAAGCTGCCCGGACGACAGCACCTGCTGCAGGACGTCTGCCACCACCTGGGGCTGCTGCCCGGCTCCTCATGTAGGAAACACTTCACTGTCACCTTGAATCGTGCATTTATTGGGCATAATTAGGAAATAAGTTGTGAGTTAGACTAAGTTCTTTAATCACAGATTTATCTTAACTCTCCAGCATTAAGTTTCTGATGCATTTGATGCTGCAGACTCCAGTGATTGATCACTTTCTGGATTTCTAAGCACAAGTATGGAAAAAGATCAGTGCCACCAAAAAATTATTTAATCTCAAAATTCTGATTCTAATCTTTTATCTTATTTCATTTGTCGCAGAGTTTCTTTTTAAATTATTTCCACTTGTAGTGAACTAATTTCTGAGCCTAAGTTTACTTGTGCTTTTTTTTGAAAGAATGTTTTACAGTGAAATTGTACGATAATAACAACAAGACCTCATTTTCTATTGTCTGACATTAAAGTTTGCTTGATTATACAAAAAATGAGCAACAAAAGTCAAGGTACAAACTATAGAACTGTTTTAAATGCTGTTGCATGGAGTTATTTAACCTAGAGCGCCCTCTGTTGGCCATGCAGGCGGTGTGCTGCAGCGACATGAAGCACTGCTGTCCCGCCGGCTCCACCTGCACAGAGGAAGAATCCTGCGTCAAGAACTCCGGCCTCAACTGGAAGACATGGGGCATGTTCTCCGACAACAAGAAGAGAGCTTTAATTCTATGAAAACATGCTGAAATGCATTTCTACTTGAAGAAAATAAATACAAAATAAATGTAATACTTTGTGCTAAATGGTGAACAGTAAAACTGAATTATACTTAAGGAGGCTGTTAGGGGAACGTGAGCTTGGATTGAAAAGTTTCTGTCTGCATGTTTGGTGCAACAGATGGTTGTTTTTCTCCTGCACACACAGTTTAATACATGAAACTCTAACAAATCAAGAAAAAACTGAAACACTCCGAATGCAACATAAATCTTCTCACTAAATCATTGTTGTCATGATTTGCTGCAGCTGCCTTTTGTTCACAAACTGCATTCCTGTCAATAATCTGTCATTTTTCTCCAAATCAATAATAACCAGTAACAGTCTGGAATGAACTGTCACATTTAAATGATTAACATTCATTTTGTTGGTGAATCAGCTTGAGACTTCATATTGAATTGATAAAAAAAAAGTGTGGATTGGTTATTCATTTAATTTTTCTCATCAATCAAACTTATTGATTTGGGGCAAAACGAAGAATTTAATTGTTGCAGCTTAATTAAAAAACAAATCTGTGTTTTCCATGAAACTAATAAACAATAAATTACATTAAAATGCTTTTTTTTCTCATTCTTTTTTTTGTGTAATAACATGATAAATATAATTTTAAACTAAACCTGCATTATTAAGAAAACCATTTTGTTTTTTAACCCTCTTAATTCAGTTTGTTGATTAAAATAAACAGCTGTTGGTATGTGAGCTACAGAGACAATATGTTTGCAATAAATTAAGAAAAACGTTACATTTGTGACCCTATTTTAAAAGCAAAAACAGGCAGATAAAAAATAGCTTACATTATGTATTTTATTTTGTAGATCCCATATCAAGTCTTTATGTCAGTGAAATTTGCACTGATACAGTTTGGTCTGTGAATTTGGCAAACCAAATTCACAATGATCTTGAATTCTACAAAATCATTCCAAGGTCCACATATGGCCCGCACACCATACTTTGAATTCCCCTTGTGTCAAAAACTACTGCCACCTACTGACCAACCTGCAAACCTGCATAGGATCACAAAAATTGCAGGACATTTGGTAAATATGACGTAATTTATTCTTCAATGTAAAAACTGAATATTAGTGTCAATTTGCAACTGAAGACCAATTAAATCGCTATAATTGAGGGGGAAATGCAATGCGTGCATAGCAGTTTTAAGTTAAATAAATAAAATACGTCTTTTTAAAAAAATGTCTTGGCACATTTTGTCTTCCATACTTGTTGCAGAAGACTGTACTCGTAAGCAAACCACCCACGTATTTATAAATATAAATGTAACTGTTACTGTTAGAATTTACATTCCCTACAAACAGGAGGGAAAAAAAGTATTTAACATTTTTATTTTGAAAATTAAAGAATCAACTGTTTCCTGTGAACTCTGTGTTAAAGAGCAGCTTTACAAACCTGCGCACTGGAAGCGATGTATAAGAGAAAGAAAGGTGAACGTAATGCAACGTCAACCTAAAACTAAGGGAAACTCTCAAGGAAGTTATGGCATTTTACTGTCATTGCATAAATATTATATGTAAAATCTGAAGGATCTTTTTATTTGGAGACATACTCTTAATTTTATTTTATTTTATTTTATGTAGTAAAATCTGAGGTTGATATGAGTTTAAATGGACTAATGTGTCTTGGGAAAGCCCAGATGATGATGATGCCATTGCTTATTTTAGAGCAGGGTTTCTGCAAATGTTAAAGTCCAAACAGAAATTTCCCCTCTAGCTAAATAAAACAGAAAACTTTTTGAAAACAAACAAACAAAAGAAAGACAACCTGTAAACTTATATTTCTGAAATATAATATAAAACATTAGATCCCTAAAAAAGGGCTGGTTCTTTTAATGTCATGCCGTTGTGGAAATTCAATGCAATAAGTTTTTCACCGTTTTTAATAGAGATACTTTTTAAAACATTTGTTTGTTCTTAAGCATGTTAGTCTAAATTATTAGGCATTATTGTGGAAGGTCCGAAGAGTAACTTGTACTGTGCGTGTTATGTCAAAAAAATATACGCTTACTGTTATTTGATAAAAATGTATAGTTTATCACGCTAACTTTAAAAAGTAAATACTGACTTTGGTCGTTTTTGTGAAATGCTTTTATTGTGAAGGTTAATCCTCTCCACTTCCGGTACGTCATTGTTTGTTGAAGCTAACTTTGGTTTTTCTCTGTTTACGTATGAATCATCTTTTCCAAGATGGCGATGCACCTGTTTCTCTGGCGATGATCCTCTTCATTTTTGCGCAGTTTTTATAAAATAACCACCGGGAACACGTTGTCGACAAACCGACTGTGGGTGAGGGAAACTCTGAAGTCGCCAGAATGTCCACGGAGGAGCTGTCCGCTTCGGATAGCGAGACAGTGTTCGCCAGCGCCGGGGAGCGATGGGCACCGGTAGGCGCCGTGGCCAGCCCCGAGGAGGAGAGCGGCGGCCGGCCGAGGCAGAGAGGCTCGTCTTCGGCAACCGATGAGGAGATGGCCGCCCGGCTGATGAAGCTGGAAGAGGAGCAGGACTTGTTGAATTCGTCTCTTTTAGCGCTAACGTCGCACTTCGCACAGGTTCAGTTCCGACTGAAGCAGATCGTTCACGCTCAGAGCGAGGAGAAGGAGAGGATGCTGGCCGAGCTGGAGGAGTTCGCCTTCCGCGGCTGCCCGCACGTCGTGGGCTGCCGAGCCCAGGACGCCAAGCAGCTGGAGAACTCTGTGAGACTTCCGGTTAATTCTGCTTCAGAACATTTAATAACATAAGAGTGGTTATGGAGTGGTTAAGCTTGTAAACACACAAAGAATATATTTAACAGAAAAGGAAGCATTTAATATATAATCGGTGTTAAAACCAGAAAAATTAACTGTTTATCTCTAAATAAAAATTTTAACAAAAGGGAGTTAATTAATCTCAGAATAAAAAAAAAATACTTGGAAATTTCAAAATTTGACAAGTCAAAGAAATTGCTAGAAAAAAAATCAACTTCATATCATAAATTTTTTTGACAAAAAATAAGAATTTTTTTAGTTTAAAAAAAAAAGCTATAAAAACAATGACATTTTTAGATTAATCTCAGAAGTCTTCTAGAAAAAAACTGGAATACATTTGGAAATAAAAAAAAATTTGAAGTTAATACCAGAAATTTTCATCTTCTTTTTCAAAAAAAGGAAATTTCTGACTTTGGAAAGTCATAACCTGGTCAGAAAAACCAAGTAAATTGAAACTACACCAAGTGTTTCTGTTTTTGTCAAGTCCAAAAATGATCTTTGTGTTTTATATTTTGCACAGAACTAAGCTCAGACAAAATATCTGTTTTCCTGGGAAAAGCTAAGAACTTAAACCATTTTTGCTTTCAAAGCTCACATTAGGGTGCAATGTTTTGTTTGGTAGGAAACGTAAAGTGTAGAGACATTTTTTTTAGACACAAAGGCTTATGCCACAAATTTGCCAGTGCTGCTCATTTTAGTTTTTGGGACTATGTCAAAGTCAGATGGATCTATCCTTAATGCAAGCTTTAATTTATGCCGCATGTGGTTGCAAGTGTTTTTTCTGCTAATACAGATGCATAATTACCATCGTGTTTCCAGATCTCTGGTGGAAATGTTGCCTTGTTGAAACCTCCTGCAGCAGCAGATCACTTTCTGCTTTAAAAACAGCTGCTTTGTTCCACTGCTTTTCCTGCTGATGGGGGTTTTCAGCTTGTTGTGTTTCATTTAAAAGCCTCTTTTGTTTCTTTTGTCACATGCTTCATTTGCAGGAAGATCTGGTGAGTAGATCTCGTGTAAACATTGCGCCAAAAGCAGCTTCTGAGAGGCGTGTGTGTGGCTGATTTATAATGGGTGTGTGTTTGTGTGTGTCCTGTCAGAGCGAGAGGGAGAAGCGGGAGCAACTGGAGGCGCAGAGGGAAAAACAAAAAGATCTCATCATCCAGTTGAAGACGCAGCTGGATGATCTGGAGCACTTCGCCTATCAGGAGGGCAGCTACGACTCGCTGCCGCAGTCCGTTGTCATGGAGAGGCAGAAGGTGTGGAAATGCAAACATGCGTCACGTCTCGCATCATAAAATCCACAGGTTGTTCTTCCATTTTTAAACATCAGGCATATTAAGTCCAACATCTAAAACATTCAGATTAGAGATGCAAACAATTAGTTAACCAATCAACTAATTTTTATTCGTGGTTTATTAGATTAAAATGAGTTCCAATCATCAACCAACAGCATTCACTTATATCTTCTTTAGTGTTGTAGTTTGGCCGCCATCCAGCAGAGGGCGCTGCTGGATGGCGGCCAAGTTATATAGGAGCCTGTGATACAGACACGAAAATGGTGGCGATGTGAGAAACTGTCTAACTTAGCAAAAACTTGGGCATTTCTGACTTTCAGCTGTCAGAAATTTCTACATTTTTTCTACAAAATTTCTGAGAATTTTCTTGCAAATTTTCAACTTTTTTGTACAAAATGTTTGAGATTGATCTCAAAATTTCTGACTTTTTTCTCGTAAATTTTTGTCTTTTGAACTTTTTTTTTTCTACAGTGAAGGTAATTCTCACATGTTTGATTCTTTATTTAACAACCCAATTGGTCCTTGTTTTTATATTTTATGAATATGGCAAAGATTAATGTGAGAAAAACACATTTTCTATTTATTCAGTCAGTATTTAACACAAAATAATGTTAAAATTAGATGTGGTTTTTTATTTTGAATGTTCTGAAATATTTAGCACTTTTCTGTTACGGAAAGAGAAAATGGGCGCTTTAGTCAATAAGATCAATCGACTTTAGATTAACTCATTAATTGATTACTTTTATCACAAATATATGAGAAATCTTGTGCAGAGTTGAAGTTATATTTAAACAAATATTAGCTTTTTGTCTGGTTTCCCAGAAGCAACGCCACTTTCCGTGTTTACATACCTCAGTGTCACATTCAAAGAAGTCACGGATAAACAGCTTCTGCAATTCTCTGATTAGTTTGGTGAGAATCGACCAGGAAATTGTTTTAGATCAGGAAATGTTGAGATGACAGGAACTGGATGAGGTTTCTTTACCGTTGTTTGTTTGATTGGAACAGTGATCCCAGCTCCTAAGTTAGTTTAAAAATATTTAATCTGTTGTGAAAGGACAGTCAATTTCTCAAAATTCCTTCACTTTCCAGTTTTTTTCCTTTTCCCCCACAATAGATTATTTTATGATGCTCATGGCTTTTATTGATAATTATCAGGCGGGAAGAAAAACACACAGCAACGGTCTCTACTTCCAATTTTATTAGTTTTGCGTTTTCAGTTTTATATTAAATGTTAATTACATGTCTGTTATTACCAAAATGGTTTAATAGGACTATTTTACAAAAATGTAAACATTTTTATTATACTGTACTGTTTACTTTTAGTTAAGTAATTTTATTATGAAATAACGCTACTCTAAATTTCTGGATTTTCTACCAGTGAATAAAAAAACAAACATGTTTTAACCAAAAATTCCCCAGACAGAGACACTCCTGCAGTTTTTGTTAAAGTCTCATAATTTAAAAAAATTTTTTGTTACTTTTATGAATTATTGTCATTTTGGTCCCTAAAATGAAAAAAATTTCCACTTAGTTTAATATTGTGATCTGACTGATGATGCCATTTTAAAATAATTTCATCAGTTACTCAGGACTTAAAACAAGATGGCTGCCTTGGCTGTGCTGACATGAATCCGAACTATGGAAGCTGAAATCCAGATGTTTAAAAAATTAGATTGTTAAAAAGCCAAAAACAATATTAGAATTGATGTAACGCCCTGGTTTTAGTTTATTTGGTTTCATGACCAAACCTTGATGGAAATTCCCCCGCAGTGATTTTCATGCTTTGTTTTACCTTCAGCCTGTTTCTGTTTCCAGGTCATCATCGACGAGTTGATAAAGAAGCTGGACGTGAATCTGAACGAGGACATCGGGAGCTTGTCCCCGGAGGAGCTGAGACAGCGGGTGGACGCCGCCATCGCTCAGATCGTGAACCCGGCCCGAGTGAAGGAGCAGCTGGTGGAGCAGCTGAAGACCCAGATCAGGGACCTGGAGATGTTCATTAACTTCATACAGGGTACGCAGGACTCACACGTGTTCATTCTGGGTTTTATTCATGTTAGATCGTCTCTTTTTTTAGTCATAATTTTGGCTTTTCTTATTTAAAGATGAGGTGGGAAACCCTCTTCTGTCAGATGGTGGGCGGAGTCAGCAGCCGAAAGCAGGCGGAGCCAACGGCAGAGCTGCAGGGATGAAGAAGAAAGGTCAGCTTATTACAGACAATCAGAGCGTCCGTTCATCCTTAGAGAGTCTTAAAATGTATTAAATTCACAAAAAAAGAGAATACATTTTTTCTTAAATAGGTTAATCACAGGTCTTACATTTTGTTGAGCAGGACGTTTCAATCCAGGATGTTCCATGTAGTTATTATAGAGAGAGAGAAAGAGATATACAGGTCCTAAATTTAATCCGTAATGGTCTTAAAACACTTTAAATGATAGATGGTGAAACCAGCAGAGTCCCAGTGCTCTGCTGGTTTCATTAAGCTGCCTCTCCCTGTGTTTCTGCCCCACAGTGGACCCGGTCCAGGCCGAGCGGATGCGGGCCACGGGCCTGCAGCTCATCCAGAAAGCTCTGGCCGTGCTGCAGATCTTCGCTGCCAGTCAGTTCGGCTGCTCGGCCGGCCACGTCCCCCAGAACCTTTGGCCCCAGGACTGTCCGGGCCGGGACTACGGCCCCCTGCTGCAGCGCCTGGAGGCAGCCGTGGAAAAGGTCCGGGTCCTGGGCTCACGGCGCCATCCCTCCGTGGAGCATGTGGTGAGCTACAGCGGCGGGGCGGCGGCGGCGCTGGGGGCCCGCGACGAGCTGACGACGGCGGTGAGGAAGGAGCTGGCGGTGGCGCTGAAGGACCTGCTGGCCCACGGCCTGTTCTGCCCCTCGCAGGCCATGAGCCTGGTGCTGGCGCCCATCTCCTGCCTGCTGCCCTACCGCCCTGCTCCGCTTGCCATGCACCCCTGGGAACTCTTCGTCAAGTACTACGAGTCCAAAAACGGGAAGGCGTTCGTGGAATCGCCGGCCCGAAAGCTGTCACAGTCCTTCAGCCTGAAGGTGGACAGCGGCCCGGGGACGGTGACGCCCAAACACTCGCTGCTGTGTGCCGTCCACTCGGTGCTGAAGGAGCACGGCCGCTACAAGCGCGGCCCAGACTCGGAGCTCAAAGCGCTGGTGTGCATGGCGCTGAACGAGCAGCGGCTGGTTTCCTGGGTCAACCTGCTCTGCAAGTCATCCACTCTGATCTTGCCGCACTACCAGAGCTGGAGCTACATGGCCCAGACGGGCTTCGAAGGCGCCCTGCGCATCATGGGCCGCATCAGCCACCTGCGCTTCAACCTGCCGGTGGACCTGGCCGTGCGGCAGCTCAAGAACATCAAGGACGCCTTCTGACGAGGCGCTCTGCGGCGCCGTTCACTTAAAAACACAAAGTCTGACCAAGAGTTTCTGTTTGGTTTCTGTTCCACATGTCTCATTATGTTTAAAATAAGACAAAACTAAATCACAACTAACAATTCAGCAAGAAATACCAACTTGTTTTAAGTCAGTTCTTATCAAATGTTGATAGAAATAATTCGCTGGCAGATTATCTCAGTTATGACTTAGGGAAAAATGTCTTGTCATGGAAACTAGGACTTTTTATCACTATTTAAGAACTACGTACTAAGAAATTCCTATATCTTGCTGAAAAGTTAGTTTTGTCTTATTTCAAGTGTACTAAGTATTTTTGCAGTGTACTCCATCCTGATAAAGGTTGTTTATGTGTGCATGAATGTGTTAGCCTGCTTCTCCTCTAAACATGCCTTACGCTGCAAAAACACAAAGTGTCACCAAGTGTTTTTGTTTGGTTGCTGTTTCAAATGTCTCATTATGTTTAAAATAAGACAAAACCAACTCACAAGCAACATTTCAGCAAGAAATACCAGCTTGTTTTAAGTCAGTAATCAGTCGATGTCGATAAAAATCATTGCTTCACTTTTAACATGGGGAGGAATATCCTGTTTCCATGGAAATGTGTACTTTTTATCAATATTCAAGCACTATTTACTAAAAAAAAGCTATATCTTGCTGAAAAGTTGCTTATGAGTTAATTTTGTTTTAAGTGTACTAAGAAAATAGACAAAAATACTTAAGATTTTGTGTTTTTGCAGTGTAGCGTCACCTGCGATGACCTCACCTTTAGCCTTCAGCCTAACGCCAACGTCTTTGTGACCTTTGCTCAGCAGCTTCTTCCTCTGCTGGACCTGATGGCGCTCTAACCTATGCAGCAAACATCCTGAGGAGACATGCACTCCAAAAACACTAAATCTTACAGTATTTTTGTACAGAGTTTGTTTAAAGTAAATAACTCATCAATGTTGATGAAATAGTGCCATCAGATTATTTCCTACAATATGGGAAACATATAAATGAAATAATTTACCTCTAGAACCAGCACTTTTTCATCAATATTAAGGAATTATTGACTCTACCAAGCTTCTGTATATTGCTGTATCTTCTTAGTTTTGTCTTATTTTGAGTTTACTGAGATATTTTCTGTAGAAATTAGAAAAAAAAATAGTTGGTAAGGTTTTGTGTTTTTGCAGTGTATATAGATGGTGTTAGTGAAGGAAGAGGAGCAGAATCATTCCTGATAAACTCTAGTTCTTGTTTATAATGATATTACGCAAACAGGAAGCCTCTGTGTAGCAAAAATCACCAAAATAAAAGCTCCGTGTGTGTATAGGTGGCGTTGCTGTTATCGTGCAGCTTTTTGGTCAAATTAACCACTGATTGTGTTCCTGTGTTTCAGTTATGACTTTTGTCTCCTTGACTGAGCTGCTGCTAATGATCATTTTTATTCCAGATTTTATTTTCAATGAACAGAAAATTATGTCCGTAAAAACCTGAATGTATGAACCGTAGATGCTATTAAACTGACGTTTGTATATTTGTGGTTTATTTTGTTCATGTGTTTGAGTCAAACCTTCAGTTGTAGAGCACTTTTCCAAACTTCAGTTGTGTTTTGGATATATTCACTGCACACTTTTTGTTTTTGTTTATGTTTAGATGTTTATTTATTAGATAAATTGCTTTAAACACTTAAAGTGGCTGCTGTTCTGTAACTGTAGCAGTTCAACTTGGGAGCATCATTGAAAACAACTGTTGCTATATTTATTTAATTTAAGATGGTGTATGGGAACATATGAATTGTTATTTTTGGTTTTATTATATTTAATGTCAACCTGCAGTTGTAAAATAATAATAAACCAAGTAAAAAGAAGCTTATTTTTTAATCTTTGCTTCTTTCGTCTGCAACCTCTAGGGGGCGTCACATTTCCTCATCTTTCCTCTATCTATCTATGCATTGTGTTTCAATGTGTACTTAATAAAGTATCCCAATCTTCAAATATTATATTTCAGCCACGTGTTTTACTTTGCGATGCAACATTAATACATTTTAATTAATTATTTTTTTATATTTTGGCTACTTCCATGTTGTTGGGGATTACAGAAAATTAAGTAAGTATATAATATGTTCAATATTATTAAATCAACTGTAAAATAAAGACGGGTGGGCCTTTAAATAAATAAGTACGGACTCCGTAATAAGTCCGTACTTATTTCAAGTCTGTACTTTAAAATGTTACAATTTTAAACATTTATATTTGAAATGTAAGAATGGTGTTTACATTTTACATTTAGATGTTTATATATATATATATATATATATATATATATATATATATATATATATATATATATATATATATATATATATATATATATTCTTAAAAAGATAATCCCGATATTTCCAAATTAAAATGATTCAGGAAGTGACGTACTTCACGTTTGCCCTCTGGACTTCCTTTTCCTGTTAGCGGCGGCCGTAGAGAAGCATCAGTGAGTGAATTTTCCCTCAAAATAATCCACATCCATCGGGTTTAATCTGGGTTAATTTGTTCTCTTTATCACCGTATATCACAGATTACACTCCGTAGTGTAAAAGTTGACCTGATATTTAGTGAGTTTATGTTTGATTAAAGATGAAAATTAGCTGTTTTGCTGCGGTGGGATCTCTTCCCCAGCGCACTTTCCAACATGGCAGCCTTCTTAGGGCTAAAGCTGCACCTTAGTTTCAGTGGCGTATTGTATAATTATTTTAACTTATTCTGATTTTATGTCGATGTGTTCTTTGTCAAGCAATTCACCTAACTTTCGAAACATCCAAAGTGATTTAAGAGATTGAATATTACGTATATAAACACGCTTGTTTGATATCTTGCAGTTAGCTGAATGCTAATTAGCCTGGCTGTCCGGGAGCAGCAAGGCGATAATAAAATCAGATTATTCTGAGTTTGCCTCGATTTTTAACAGATTTACTGCTTTATGACAGGAATGGGCAAGTTCATGAAGCCGGGGAAGGTGGTGATGGTCCTGGCAGGACGCTACGCCGGACGCAAAGCTGTCATCGTCAAGGTACAAACCGGACTGAAACTCCTGCAGTTTAAAAAAATCATATTTATACAAAATGCAGAGACTGGGTTCATAGTTCTCATCTTTACAAGATTAAGAAGATCTAAAAATTTGGCTGAAAAGCTAGTGTATTTAATTATGTGGCTATGAATGAATCAACAGCAAGTAAATCAACAATTACATAAAGACAAACTAATTTATTCTCAATATCAGTATATAGTCTGGTTCACATTGTTTGAGCTGCTGATTTTATACATTTTAAAATTTAAACCACATTGACTTTCTGTTTTTAGAAGAATATTCTCGTGTGAAATTTATCTTTTAACACTAATGACAAATTGGAGGGTTAATGTTCTCCAATATCCTTATTTTTTGTTTAAGCTAGATGTTTGACAGTAAGTGTTTTGTTGTTCTCTTGGCAGAATATTGACGACGGCACCACCGACCGCCCCTACAGCCACGCTCTGGTCGCCGGCATCGACCGCTACCCCCGTAAGGTGACCACCGTCATGGGCAAGAAGAAGATCGCCAAGAGATCCAAGATCAAGGCTTTTGTCAAAGTTTTCAACTACAACCACCTCATGCCCACCAGGTCAGAAACTCAACTTTTCCTTTCTCCAGTTCATTGAATGCATCTTTACACTGTCGACAGTCCTGTTCATTTGTCTTAGTGTTTTTATAAAAACAAAAGATATAAGCTTTTACTATGTGCTTTGGGGTCATTTTTAACTCCTTCCTTGTCTGTTGAAATCAGAATTGCTACCTGATTGTTCCGACTCCGTTTCTGTTGGAAAACATTTCTGGTTCATTTTTCCACCGTTCATTTTTCATGTTTACTAAAGGAATGCTGTTATTGTAATTTAGGTGATGAAATGTTTGTTTTATTTAATATGGGAATTGAAATGTTTGGTTTAGATCTTTCAATGCATTTCTAATATTAAAAAAAAGGTTTTCAGCAGATGGAAAAATCTGCAAAATGTCATTTTTTTAAAATCTGATCGTCAGATTTAATCATTAGAATAATTAATTAATCACCAGAATAATCGATTGGCTGTCAGAATAATCAAATAATTGTCAGCATTACCAATTGATTACTTTAGTAATCAATTGGTTGCAGCCGTTCTTCTTGTGAAAAAGTATCTGGTCATTTTAATTAATTATTCTGATGTTTTTTTCCGTTTCTTTGCGGAAGAGGTGAACAGAAAATGTTTCGTTGTTCGAACGTCTTGCTGTAGTTGAACTCGTTTCCTCGTCGCCCTCAGATACTCGGTGGATATTCCTCTGGACAAAACCGTCGTCAACAAGGACGTCTTCAGGGATCCTGCCCTCAAACGCAAAGCCAGGCGGGAGGCCAAGGTCAAGTTTGAGGAGAGGTCAGGACACTTTCAGCAATCAATTGTTAGTTTTAAACATTAATATGTTGGCTTCTTGCTAAGTTTGTCTTTTCTTTCTGTTTCCAGGTACAAGACGGGCAAGAACAAGTGGTTCTTCCAGAAGCTGCGATTCTAATTTCACTCGGTTTCACAAAATAAATGTTTATAAATGGAAATCATTTGGACTCTGGCTTGTTTTTTGGTTGACTTGGAAATTCTGAGTTTTATTTTCTGAAATGAGTCACAAAACCAATTTTAGTGAGTTTAAAGCTTTAAAATATTACATTAAAGAAATAAAACACATTAATGCAGAATAGTGGACCAACTTAAAAGTGTGACCATGTAATGTGCATCATAACTGAATAATAACCTGAGGCTCCCTTTATTTAATATTTAAATTCATAACTTTCTATAAGCAAAAAAATACAAGATATAAAACAGTAAAATTAAATAAATGATAATACTTAAATGTTCTGTCAGAAGCTTAAATTAGTCGTTTTTAAGATTAGGTACATTTTTCATGTTTGTTATTTTTATTGAGTCGATGATGGTCAATACTGCAGTTAGCTTTAGCGATTTTATTTTTTTGCTGGTGCTAATTATTACAGTTATTTAGGCAGGAAAATGAAATCAAGTTTAAATAATAAAAAATATTCTGGAAGCCCATTCTGCTTTGAATAAATTTAATTGTTGCAGGTATTTTTTTTTCCTTCCACTGAACTTTATTTACATGGTGGTGAAAAATAACCATCTTTATTTCTCATGTAATCAAATTTTCTGAGAACCTGAACCTGAGGTTAATCACGAAGATGAACAGAATTTATTTTATAAAGTGTGATTATTTATAACTGATTTAAAAAAAAAAAAAGAATCATTAAAGTATTTGTTCATATTTGTACTGAAGCGCGCCTGTAGGTGTCTCAAGGTCCTGCAGTTTTTAGATGAGCCTCAGGTATAAAACACTGAATGAAGTGGATTAATTGCCCCCTCCTGGTGTAGATAATTTCTCCACAGCCTTAATGACCTAATTATTGTGTTCAGGTGCAGCAGAGGCTCATCTTTAGTTTGACTCCTGTGATTCAGTGTAAAAGCAGCGGTTCCTGCTGGTAAAGTGTCGGATTTTCTACAGCCCTGAACGCATCATCCTGCAGCCGGCGGTGCGCCCCCTGGTGGATATGAACGGTTCCTGCTTCCTGTTGATCAGAACAGAAAGTGAAAGAAATCAGTTTCGAGCTGATCGTCGGTGTGAGGTAGGTTAAACCCGAGCTGCTGTTTCTCATAAATAGATCAATTTACTTTTATTCAGCCTTTTTGTGTTTTGATTCAAAGTTAAGTGGTTAGTCTGAGATTTACTGTAAATTCAAGATTCACTGTTAATCTGAAATTAGGCCTCCAGATTGGCTCCAAAGTTCAGTTGACTGACTGACTGGCTGACTGCGCCTTTCTTTGTTTACAGCATGGAAACGTTTTTATAAATCCTCTTTATGTATTGATCTTACTCCGAGTGACTCCAACTGTTTTAATCTTTTAAACATGTAATCTGAATTATTTCAGGCTCCTTTCACCATGTCATCAGACGAGGTAAGATTAAGCCTCTTTACGTCATTGTTTGTCATATAATCAAAGACAGAAACACTTTCCGTTTCCCTTCCAGCCAGAATCAACCTTTCACTGCTTTCCTCGTTTATTCACTGAACATTTTAATTCAAAACTAAGCTTTTATCTCCTGTTTGTGTTCAGATTCTGACTGTTTGTTTGCTCTTGTGTCAGGATTTCTCCCTGGTGACTGAGAAAGATGAAGACACACTGGAGGGAATCCAGGCTCTAATCAAGGATTACCAGGTGCAAAATAAACTACAACAGACATTCACTCTCAGATTAGTGAAAATATGTCAAATAAAGCCATCTTTTCCAGCACAGACTCACACTGACACATTTAATATCTCTAGATTTAATTGTTTTCTATTTTCTTCCAGCCTCGGTTGTTACGGCTTTAATTTCCAGTTTTAACAGTTTCCTGACTTTATGGAACTAAAATCAACTCATCTTTAGTTTAATGTCTTTTTTTTCTCCTTCTCAATTAAATTTAGCTGAAAACAATTAATGCTCTTATCCCAAAGTGGAATTAAATGTTGCAGTAAGTCATTGCTCAAGTTTCTACTGGTTTCCAGTAGCAGTCAGTCTCGCAACGGTTTTGAATGTTCTGTCTAATTTTAACACAAAGGCGTCTGAGCACCTTTGTAGACAGACAGAGCATTTCCACCAAATAACTTCTAATTTAATCTCAGAAATTTTCTGCAAAAATTATGAGCTCAAAAAGTCAAAAGTTTGCAAGAAAAAAAATCTGAAAAAATATTTTCTAGAAAAATGTTTTCAGCTCAAAATGTCAAAAATGTGTGGAAAGTAAAAAATTGAGATTAATCTGAGATATTTTCATAAAAAACATGAAAATTTCTGACTTAGACAAATCAAAAATTTGAAAAAAAAAAAAGAAATGTGATTTTTTTTCTGGAAGTTTCTGACCTCCAAAACTGAAAAGTTTGTGAAAACACAAAGTCATAAAATTTTAGATCAGTATAAGAAATTCTCTAGAAAAAACAGCAAAAATATTCGACTTTTGAAAATTCCCAAGAGTTGAGCATTTTGTAGAGATCAGAAATTTCCATTTTTTTTCCAGAAAATTTCTGATTTTAATCCCAACATTTGAGTTTTTTGGAATTGCCTGTAATGGATTAAGAGTAGTTTAAGCTATTGCCATAAAAGTTGAGTTTATTTGAAGCCTGTCTACATTGTTTACCTGGAGGTGATCCGATCTGCTCAATGCTAAAGCTAAAACACGTTTAATGTCTCCGTTGAATCTTTTCACAGCTTTCATATGTACCAAAAAGTGATTGTTGTTGCTGTTTCCCCTTAGAGAAAATACTCTGCGATCCTGGAGGAGCAGGAGGATTTGAAGGTCTCCATTAAGGAACGACAGGAAATGACCCAAAAGTTCAAGGAGCGCACAGAAAAAGTAAAGGATGGTCTGAAAAAAGACAAGATCGCCTTCGAAGAACAGATTGCGGCTGAAAAGGTTGGAGTGCATCTGTCTGCAGCACAGCCTGGAAAATAAAAACTTTATTGCATATTAAGGAGCAAAGGCTTATGGAAAATGACTAAACTTAATGAAAAAGTTTATCAGACAGTAATCTGTAGCTGTTATGTAGATAAAACAGCCTGAACTGAAGAAAGGGTGAAAATTTCTCATGAAATCCTGATAAAACACAAAGTTTGTGAAATGAATCCTAATATTTGTGGATGTGTTGTCTGACTTCAGGCCAAGTTGGACGCCCTGCAGCAGGAGGACTGCGAACTCATGGAGGAGCTGCAGAGACTCCAGGCTGAAATCCAGAAGGAAGATTTCCAAAACGCCCAGCTGAAAGAGCGAGCAGATGTAGGCGACACTCTGATTCCTCCGCAGCCCGACGTCCTGAACGTCTCGCTCACGTTGCAGCTTTCCATCGTAGGTTTTCTCCAAGATGCCAGAGAAGAATTTCGTCTTCTCCGGGAAGACGGGAAAGCCCGACGCCGAGGAGGAGTATGAGATGAAGCCGCACATCACGTATCCGATGGAAGAGGGAACGGCGGTCATCACGTTCGAGGAGGAGGACGGTGAGAAGATAAACGTCGTTGGCAGCTTAAAAATTTGCACGTTTTTCTACTTCTGTTTAGTTCTCAGATGGTTTTAAGAAACACAAAAGTTCTTGAAAAGAAAAATAAAACACCCAGCTGTGTTTTGGCCATAAGTTAATTGGAAAAATGAGCCGTTTCAAAAACTTCCATGTTGTTAAATCACATTGCAGGTTACCTAGCAACCCCAGAGTTCAGCCCGTTACCTAGCAACCAAAGCTAAGTTCCTGCACATTTGTTTAGCTGTTTTTGCTGCTTTTTGAGCTTTAGATCTAAAAATATATACATGTATTTTTTAACCTTAATGGACACTTATTATGCAAATTTCACATTTTGCACATTTTTATTTTTCCTTTTGGATCTTAACTGCACCTAAGAACAATCCAAGTGCTTAAAAAAATTCACCCAGCTATTTTTGGCATTAAGTCAAGGGCATTTCAGTGTCAAAACCTTTGAAATTTAACATCACACAGCCCTGTTACCTAGCAACCCAAGCAGCGTTCCACTCCGTTACCGAGCAACCCAAGCAGCGTTCCGCTCCGTTACCGAGCAACCCAAGCAGCGTTCCGCTCCGTTACCGAGCAACCCAAGCAGCGTTCCGCTCCGTTACCTAGCAACCCAAGCAGCGTTCTGCTGTGTTTGGTCAGCTGGTTTTACCGCTGTCTGTGCTGTACAATGGCTGCTGGAAAAGACAAGAGTTTTGTTGTTGACTTACCACAACCACTTGTTGCTTCCTTGTTGGTTGTGCAGGAGGCTCCACTTCTGCTTTTCAGACGTACAGTTGTACAATTGCACTTCTGTTTTGAGCCATTTTCACGTGGAGTGTTAATGTTGAGTTGTGGCCAGCAGCAGTTTATTTGGATTTAAGTGACAGGAGGCCCTAAAACCTCTCATTCTGACGTGACTAGACTGAAATCTCATCATCTAAGAAAGATTTTGTGCAAATAGTGTGAAGACGATGTTCGTTACACTTTAAAACTTGACTTCAGTAGAGATTTTTGTTAAAATGTGATTGCTAGTGGCGGCGAATATTCTGGAAAAGAGGAGCCATAAGGTGGATCTGGGAGGCGAGTGCTACATCACGGTGGAGGCCCAGCCGATTCATCTGCTGATGCCCAGCCTGGTGGAGGTAAAATCCGTCGTCATGACGACGAATCGAAACGCTCCCGTTCTTTAACCTCTGACCGCCTAACCCGCAGATCGACACGGACGTCTGTCCTTACCGGGTTTTGGTGTCCAACCTGCCCGACATGGACACGGAGATGCTGCTGAACAAACTGGAAATCCACTTCTCCAAGTCCAAACATGGAGGCGGCGAGGTGGAGTCCTGCGACTTCCTGCCGGACTCGGGGACGGTGGTCATCGCGTTCGTGAAGGACAAGAGTGAGGACGGATGTTTTCTGCTTTTCTGACTTCACAGCTGGAGAGAAAATGTTGAACTGACTCTTCTTCTGGACTTTCTTCTCTCAGTTGCAGAACAGTTGGCACTAACAGAACACCATACCATAACTTTCAACAAAAAAAAGCACACAGTGAGAGTGACGCCTTTCATAAACGGAAAGATCACAAACTTGGAGGTGAGAAAATGTTGGAAAAACCTGAAAAAAAAACTGAGAATCACGTTTTGAACTCTTTTTGTACAGAGGAAAATTAAGGCCAACAGAAATTCAAATAAATTCATAGAATTTTGATTTGATAGAATTCAGAGAATTATTACTTTGCTCACAGAATTTTTTCCCTTCTTCAGTGGCACTGATGTTCTTCCATATTCTCTAATTGTTGTCTTGTCTCCCAGACCCGGACCTCTATGTGCCCTCGGACCGTCCTGTTGACGGGAATCCCGGACGTCATGGACCGGGAGACGATGCAGGACATGCTGGAGATCCACTTCCAGAAAAACGGCAACGGCGGCGGCGAGATCGAAGCCTTCCTGTACAACCCGCTGGGCCAGCAGACGCTGGCGCTGTTCGGCAGCGCCGCGCCAGAACCCGGAGAGAAGTAGGTTCGGCTGCTCAGGACCGAACTGACCAACAAACATCTGGACTCTGTTTCTGAAGGACCTCAGCCGAACTCTGTTGTTTTGGGAATAATCGGAATGGTGAGCGGTGCAGGACTTCATGGTTTGGGAAGCTGAAAGTTAATCTGATTTAAATTCCCAGATGAAAATTATTGCAAGTTTATAAACATCTATCTTATATTAGGGCTGCAACAGACGACTAATTGATTATTCAGACGATTAATTGGATTTTTACACGATTAATCGGGTAAAGAAATGGACACATTTTCATTCAACCTTTTTTTTAAAAACAATATTAGAAATACAATTAAACAAGGTGTCCAAACTATGTGCCGGGGGCCATTTGGGACCCGTGAAATGCTTGTGTTCGGCCCTGATGACAATCAATGGTGAAAATAAACTAAACAGAAAACAATTGATTTTCTTTGTTTGTAATAAGGCAGCAATTGCTTTAAAAATAATCAATTCAACTAAATATTTAAAGAAATGTTTTATTGCCTAAAAAGTGATAATAAAGCAGTCCTTTGTGAATGTTTGATCATTTGAAGCAAAAGATGCATCTACAGTTAAAAAAACACGTGAAAATCTCAAACCTTTTCTGCTTCCCTTAACGTCAGTTGAGCTGATCTGGTGATTAAGTTTTGTTTTAAATGATTAACATTTGGATTTTTACAGAATTTCAACCAGGTGAAGCTAAACTGTTTTAGTTTCTTAAATATTTTTTGGTAAAGTTGAGGTTTAATTCCTGCCTTGAATATACTATTCTTTCAGTACTTGGACTTTTTTAAAATCTGTATACTTCAATTAGCGATTAATCAATTTCTAAGGTAATTGATGATTATTTAAATTGATTAATCGCAACATGTTTGTTACATGCAGATATTTGTCTATCAAATTATCATGTGGGAAATCACAGACACCTGGAAATACTGTTTTCCTGATTTAATTTTTGGAAAAATATGACATTTTACTGTGTTTTGTATCATATAATGAAATCATATTATCTAGGAAAATATATATTTTAATAACTTTAACAGGCTACAAAACTAAATTCATCAACTTAAAATAAACTATTAACGCTGTATTGATGGACGAGTTTATATAAAAATACGTAATAATGTAATTCTGCTTTGTCAGAATATTTACCGTCTCTTAGATTTTGGAAATGGATTTCTGAAATGTAAACAAGAAGGTTTAAGAAGAATATTAAAGTCTGGATCAGCTTGCTTAAATCAGGTTCGGTTGTGTTTTTCTTCAGTTTATTTTTCCTTTGGATTTATTTTTACCTTGTTGAGCCTTCCGTACTGACCAGACACCGATTTTGGTTTCTCTTTGTCTGAAGCAAAAAATAAACAACCACTAAACCGCAAATAAAATTTTATTGTAAAAACCGAATAAAGGTAACAGCATGTTGGAAATAAAACTAAACTAAGGTGAATCGTTTTCAGCTACATCCCATAGAGAATGAATGTGAGAAGAACGAGCTAACCGACGGCGGTCAGGCACTTCAAGGAAAAGAGACAGGAGGAAAATCTGTGCACATGTCATTCAAAAAGAAAGGAAACAGCAAGATCACACTTTGGAAGACAGCTGGCCAGATTTCACAACAAGAGGATACAATAATTTAAAAGCCTCTAAAAACAATCTGGAATTTTACATTGTTCTCATAAAAACACAAACTAATGCAGGAGGAACAGCCTTCAGGTCTCGGCTTTGCTTCCCACCACCAGAGGGCGCCGCTCCGTGAGAGCTGAGTGGCTTGGATCAGTAACAGGACGTCTTCACAGGCATAACAGTTTAAAATGTTGTACAGTGGAATAGTAGTGCGTTCTGCAGAGGCTGGCCTCCAGGTCCTACACTGAATATGTAGCTGCTTTTTAAACACAGATGTGTCTGTTTGTGCCGACAGCAACAATGGATGTTCGATACTTATATAGACTCCTTACTCTAATACTTTACATCAAATCTTTATATTTGTCTCTATTTTGTCATCTAGGTGCTTGATGTGGTAACGCTTTACATTCAAAGCTCCAACCGTTTTCCTCTCCAGGGTCGATGTGGGGCAGAGGAGAGCATTAGCTGGTCGATCGAACTGGAATCACGTCGTATAAAAACTCTAAACCACCACTGGTGCCCATTCGCTTGGCTTGCGTCCATACTGGGAGAGGAAAACAGTCAGGAGAGTGTTTATTTGGATTACAACATATTCATATTTAGTATATTTGGATTACAACATATTCATATTTAAAACCAAAAATACTATGAAAAAATGCTATAAATGGTACAAAAGAGCTAGCTTGGTAGCCTCCTAGCAGACGTATATTAGCAGCTACTTAGCATTAGCCTCCTCAAACATAACCCCCATGTTTGGTCCAGGTACCAAGCATTTACCCACCCAGCTGTGTTTAGTTTCACTTTGCTTTAAAATTAGCAAATTAGAGAGGAAGAAATATATTTGTGGAAGTTTATATTTGAATTTTATTGCTTCTTCTGGCTTAAATATCTTGTTAATTTGCTTGTTTCTGGTTGAATTAAGGCCGACAATCTTACCTGAATATCAGTAAGCTCCTTGTAGAATCTCTTTGCGAGATCTGGACCGTTCTGCATTGTAGGGATCTGATAAGGCTGGAAAAAATGAAAGAAATGCAAAGAATCTGGCCCGCAGGATGACCGTAAAACCAAGAACATTTTAAAATGCCACGTACCTTTCCTTTATAAAGGAGGTTTCCCACGGGACAAACGACGCAGGCGGTACCGGCTCCAAAAACCTCCAGAACTCGTCCAGCATCCAGAGCTTGGAGCAGCTCCTTCATCCCCATCGTTCGCTCCGTCACTTTAAATTCGCCCTGACAGAAACAAACAAAGAACGAGAAATATTGTTAGATATCCTCAAAGACTTTAGGATATGGAGAATTTCACAGAAACAGCAGGAATGTGAATTAATTCACTCTATTTAGGACAAACGTTTTGCTATGTGGACTCAGATTGTTGTGGGCAAAAAGAAAAATAACAGGCAAATGAAGAAGCCTGATATTTACTGTAGATCCAAAACCTAAGAGATTTTTACGACACTGTAAAACGGCCCTAACAGATGAGGGAGAAAAGACTAAATACCTGCCAGAAACTCAGAAATTCTGTGATTAATTTTCTAGAAAAAAAAATTCTAAAAGTGAAACATTTCTGACTTTTTATCTCAGAAATGTCTGTGAATTTTTTCAAAATTTCTGAGACTGATCTAAAAAATTCTTAAGATTGTTCTTGTAAATTTTCGAGTCTTTGAGCTCAGAGAATTTTTTTCTAGAGCATTTTTGAGGTTAATTTCAAATTTTATATTTTCACAAACTTTTAAAAAATTTTCTTGAAAATTTCTCACTCAAAATTTCTGATTTTTGTCACTAATTTTGTTTTTGCTACTTTTTTGAGCTCAGAAATTCCCACATTTTTTCTTGAATTTTTGAAAGATTTATTTAAAAATCTTGACATTTGAAATTTTGTATTTCTGATATTAATCTAAAAATGTTTTTTTCTAGCAAATTTCTTACTCAAACTTTTTGAGTTTTTTCCCAGAAATGTTTTTTTTCTGTTGGCCCTCAGAGACTGTAGAATATTTTGTGTTTGTTGTATTAAAATGAAAGTCATGTAGTTTTCAGTTTCTTTTGGGCTCAAATGAATAAATTTATTTTCAGTAATAAAAACAGGATTTTTGAAAGTTTCTTTCAAAACTTTTACTATTTTGATCCAAGTTGAAGAAAGAATCAAAGCAGCAAAGTTGCTTTTTCAGTAAAAGTTTCTCCATAAACCTGGTTTTACCTTTTGTTGAAACTTTGTTAAATACTTTGTGTAGAAAATTATGTTACAAATTAAATTTAAAACCCAACTGGTTTCACTTTTGAATTGCAGTTGTGGTTTTGGAAGCTGAATAAAGCTCCAGCTGCATTAATTAGACTTTTTGTGGATGTTGCGTTTTCTCACCCAGGTTCTGCCCAGGTCCAGCAGGGACTGCCGGGTCACTCCGGGCAGAATAATGCCGTCCAGAGGAGGAGTCACCAGCTCTCTCTCTGCAGACACACAAACAGCTGATCGATTTCCACCAATGTTCAATAGGTCCAGCATCAGGGGTCAGAGGGCGTCTCACCTCCTTTAGTGTTGGTCCAGTAGATGAAGAGGTTCATGGTGCCGACCTCAGTGATCTCCTCATCCGGGCCGTAGAGCCACAGAACCTGCTGGCAGCCCTGCTTCGCCGCCTCCGACTGGACGGCGATGGTCGGCCCGTAGTTACTGGACACGCGCGCGCACACACACACACACACACACACACACACACGTTTCTATTATAACAGCCGTCACTTCACGGCTGCAGTTTTGCACCGACTGCAGTTTTCTGGCCAGAATAATCACTTATTGGGATCATTTTTAGTTGCAGCTGCAGTTTTAGATGCGCGTCTGTGTTGAATAACGCAGCGATGGCCAGAGCTGAATCCCTTTCTGTTCTCCCGGCTGGTCAGAGCGGCTAAATCCGGATTTGGGGCGGACGCATTCCCCACCTTCTGATGGGACCAGAGCGGAGCGGATCCCTGAGTGGAACCGCCGTTCGGTTATGTAACAATCTGGGAGTCAGACGGAGGCCTGAGCGACTGCAGGAAGTGAGGAGCAAAAAGCCTGCAGGCGGAAAAACCAGGCGGACCGAGTCAGATCAGTCCGCCTGACTCCAGATCAGACGAGCTGAACAGAAACAAAAAGTCCAGACGAGGTTCAGAGACTTTAACGGTCTGAGGTAAAGGGTCAGGTCAACTTTCTGCCCATGTAATCTAGAGAGATTAAATTTATTGATTAATGACTTAATCTGAAGTTGGTTGATTTTATCAATAAACTAACAATTAATTGATAAGTGGGCAAAGTGATAGACTTTTTATAGTATGCTAAATTATTAATAATCAATTATTAATGAATAATAATTAATAACTATTATAGATAATTAATAGACATTTGAAAATACTTGGTGATTAAACAAAAATGTTTCCTCGAAAAGTAAATTTTTCAACTTTTGAAAGTCAAATCTTACAAATTTTCTTGAAAAATGTGGAAATTTCAGTTTGAAAACTCAAATTTTGAAATCACTTTTAGATATTTTCTTTAAAAATATGGATGTTTCTGTGTCAAAGTAAAAAACTTTTGACTTGAAATTTCTGATATCTCAAAATTTCAGATTTTTGGATACAATTTTTAACTCTCCAAACTCACATTTCCAGACTTTTTCTAAAAGTTTTTATTTTATTTATGTTTTTAAAGAAAAAAATCTGAGTTACTTGGCAAGATTTTACTCCTTTTCTATTTATTGCCCTAATACCCTGTCGTTGATGTTACCCGACTGTGAAGTTGGAATTTCCCATTTTCTGAGTACAACTGGAAGGCAGCATGGATCCACCCCGAATGAGGAGGATAAAAACTTACCCCCCCATCTTGTACTCCCCGACTCCTCCTTTCCAAGCTCGGACGAACGCCGGGTCTGCCAGCAGAGAAACCGGGTTGAAGGTCCCCGTGGTGAAGTACGGTCCCACTGGGCCGACGATGACGAAGATCAGCGCCTTTCCGGCTCGAGAAACGCCGAGAGACGGCTGGATGGGAGCAGGAAGCCGTTAGAAACGCAAACGGCAGAGCAGGGATCGTTCACGGATCACCAAACTCACCTCAGTGCCGATAAACGTGGGGCGGATGTAGAGGCTGGCGTCCTGGGAGAAAGGGACCCAGTCCTGGTCCACCTCCACCAGCTTCTTGATGCACTGCAGCAGCTCGGTTTTATCAAACAGCTGGAATGAAAAACACATCAGAGGATCTTCCTTAAGATAATTACGATTATTAATCTGATTTTTTTCCTAGTTGGTTGGATATGTGAATGGTTGGATGTATGGATGGTTGGATGTGTGGTTGGATGACCCTTCAGTGCAGAGACTCACCGGAAGGCAGCTCCTTTCTGCGCTGCGATGCATCCTCTCCATGTTCAGCATCGGCCTGAAGAGACGGATGTGGTTGTCGACGCCACGGAACGCCTTCATGCCTTCAAACAGCTGAAAAGACAAAAATCACCAAAAAATAAACATTTAGAATGAGAATCCATGATTAGCTGCTAGCTTAGCTCCATGATTAGCTGCTGGCTTAGCTCCATGTTTATCTGTGTTTTGCAGCCTTACCTCTATGGAGTAGTGCAGGACGGAGGAGGCCGGGTGCAGAGACAGGTTCTGGAAGGGTTTGATCTGCGGTGCGTCCCAGCCGTCCTTCTCGGACCAGCTTATGGTCAGCATGTGGTCGGAGAACTGCTTTCCGAACATCAGGGTGGACGGGTCGGGTTTGGGTTTGCATTCCGGGTTGCGTTCGATGCTGAGGTCTGCGGCCTGGAGTTGGATGGGACGAGAGCAGAGCGGAGCAGAAAGACGAAGCCACGAAGAAGACAGTGATTGTTTTTGACCCGGGTATTGATAGAGCATGCTTTACACAAACACATTAGAGGTACAGGATTATCATGGAGCCAGTTTGAAACAGGGACGTCCAAGGATTTGGTCAGATAGGCCAAAATCATCAAGTTAAAGGATTTGAGGGCCAAAAAAAAATCAAAAAATGTTTTTTCTTGTACTGCAAAATAAATAATATGAGTTTAATAAACTCATAAAAGTAGATTTGGCTGCAGCTTTTGAGAAAAAGCTGATGTGACTCTTGCAAGAAATGTGGCAATTTGAAATCAAATGATTGGTGTTGCTGCCAACATTTTGTCACTTTGGATTCCCCTGGCTTCGGTTCTGACTGGTTTGGGTTTAATTAAACTGAATTAAATAATCAAAAACAAAAAAAGAGAGAGCAGGTGAGAGGAGGAAATAGTTTTTTAAAAATGGGGAAGCTTCTTTTTTCCCGAGGTTCTTTCTAAACGTCAAGTTTAACTGTGCAGGTCTTACCCGACTGGAGTTTCCTAATTACCTTAAAGGAGCTGGCGAATCGCAGGGCGCCGAAGGAGAAGGGGAGAGTCTGAACGAGTCGTGCATGGAGCGCCTGCAGACCAAACGACAAAGACTCAGAGGTTTTACCAGGCCACCTGCAGCCTTCTGTCCAAATAATCAAGAAACAAAATGGCTGACAGTTTGTCTTCAGTTTATCTGCAGGACAGGAAACCAGATTTTTTTTCTGTTTGAATCAGTTTTTCTCGCTTTGTTTTCCAAAAAACAGAAAGAAATGACAAAAAATATTTTTAAAAAGTGGCCATCATTTCTATCATAATGTCAGTGAGATCTAATACAGAGCGTCAGAATCCAGAATATGAGAATTTAGTTTAATTACGAGAATATAGTCATAATAAGAAGCAATTTTACCAGAAAAAAAAAAACATCTTGAAATTAAAAAAAGTTGCTTTAATGAGAAAAAGTATAAATTATCCAGATCTGACACATTTTACTTTTTATTTTGAAGTGACTTTATTCTCCTAATGTTACAAATTTATTCTCGTTAATTTAATACTCTGTCATGGAGTTAACCTGGATTCAAAGTTCAAATAAATAGACGCCGTAAAACCTGTTTGTCAAACAAGATGGCCGCCGTGGATGCACTGACAATAAATCAAGTCTGAACTATGGGAACCCCAGCATGTCTGTGTCACTAGACATGCAATACGGGACGATACGCTGCTATTACAAAACTTAACTAATCTCTCAGATTTTTGCATATTCAGGACTCATTTTTAGTGATAAATGCAACAACTTTGAGTTGCATAAGCTTTTTTTAAAAATTGTTCAAGAGCTAAATTAACAGGTACGCTCTTGCATAACAGGTTTTATTGAGGATTTTGTCAATATTTTTTAATTTGCAGCTCTTTCCCAACCTGCAGTTTAATTCACTTCTAAAAACGAACCAAAGGACGGCAAAATATGACCATAAATCCATTTTTATCAATAGATTTGTTTTAGGATCCAACTTAAAGGTCAATTCATGCAGATTTTTCTTCTAAAACTCTTTAATTTATTGAGCCAGTTTGAGTTTGAGTCAAAGTAACTGGGTGCTTTTGGTATTATTTATATTCAGATTAAACTGAAAGCAAAAATTAGACTTAATAAATGATGAAAAGTTTTTGTTTCCCATGTTTGGAAGATTTTTTTTTTTTATGTCCAGTGCTTTAAAGCGTTGCGCAATAATCCACGTGCAACCTGATGATGTCATTCAGTTATTAAAAGATTGGGACCGCCTATTACAAGCTCAAGAACACAATAACCTAGACGGACAAAGGGAAATTTGCTCCTTATGGTCCTGGGAATGCCAGGTCAGAGTGTGATCCATTCAGAATGTGATCCATTCAGTTCTCCAGCAGAGGTCTGGTTCTACTGAGAAATGTAGTAATTATATGCATGATGAGAGGATGATGCAAGTTTTGTCTTTATTGCCTCATCTGATGGGAGGTAACACAAAAAGCCATTAATTTGATGAAAAGAAATCTGACAAAAAAAAAAAGCTAAAATCATAATATAACCATGCAAAAAATAAAAAAATAAATAAAAACATGGTTGCATTATTATTTTAGCAAGTTCGGGAAGCAAAAGCAGCCTGAATGGCGAAAGACAATTTTGAATAAATCTGCAAATTGTCGCGTCACTTAAAAACAAACGAACACGTCTTCAAGTTGTGCAGAATATAAAATATATTTAAAATGACAGAATTAAAATATCACCAAAAAAAAAGCGCCGAATTTGTTGTCATCTCTACACAATGTATATTCAACCTTCAATTTGTTGTTCTCACTTTTATTTTTAGGACGAAGCTTTATTTTAAACTTTTCCAAATGAGGTCTGGTGAAGGATCTTCCTCGCAGTCGGATTCCCGGCGCGGGAACGATCAGACCTGCGGTAACAGTCATGTCCATCTCCTCTCCTCCAGGTTTACTGATTTACTGATGAATTACATAATGTTTAACCCGGGTTATTAGTGTAAACAGATAAGAGGCACATCGGTCAGTGAACCCACTCACCGTTCGGAGGGCGGCCATCTCCTCTGCGCTGATAAAATGAGATTATTCGCCCGTGTGGAAACAAATAAAAATCCGATTCCGTTCCGCTCTGAGGGACGCGCCAAACTCCTTCCAGAACAACTTGTACTAAAACTATTAATTATTCATAAAATCTTTTACTTTATTACACTTTCTGGTTTAATTTATTATTATTATTATTATTATTTATTTATTTATTTATTTTTTTATTATTATTATTATTTTACTGGCTCCGTTTAAACACAAAAACGTTAGCAATAAATTACAGTATGAGGATTCAGGAAGTTACTGAAGGAGTGGCTAAATCCTGGGCTCTGATTGGCCAGGAGGAGCAGAGTTTACTGTAGGTCAAACCGCTTACTGTTGATTGGCCGTTCAGGAGGGCAGCGGCGCAGATCGTGTTACGGTTGACCTGCATGCCAAAATACTTAAAATATTTATGTTCCTCTATTCCCAACGTGTCTGTTTCTATTTCATCCATTCATCCATTTTCTTCATTGTCCCCGGAGGGAGAGTGAGAGGTGCTGGTGCCCATCTCCAGAGAGACATTTCACCCTGGACAGGTTGCCAGTCCAGGGCAACACTGTTTTTATTTTTTATTTTTAAAAACAGGTGTTTGTTTTTGTAATTTGCATTGATCCTCTGGGGTCAGAGACCCTCAGGATGGGATCTGACTCTTGAAGCCGTAGTTGAGTTCAGCTCCTCCACTGAGCAGCAGGTCGATGCCGGTGCAGAACGTCGCGTCTGCAGCCAGAAACAGAGCAGCCAGTCCACACTCAGCCTCCGTCCCCATCCGACCCATCAGCTGTTGGAGGAGCAAACGCACAGGAAACGGGATGAACGAGGCAGGGACTCGTTTCTGCAAGCCTGCAGCTGTTCGTTCCCACAGTTACTGCTAAGCTGTGAAATCCGCTCAACTCGCATATAATTAAAACATCTCAACTTGGTCAACTCCACAATGTAGGTTTAAAAGAGAAACAAAAAACATGTTCCTGCTATGAAGTTAAGATGGCAGTTTCCTAGTCTGCTTTCAACAACTGAAAAACTAAATAAAAACTAAATACACTGCAAAAACACAAAATTTTACCAATTATTTTGTTCTGGTTTCTGGTGTTTGACGGAGTATTTGGCCCATAATAAGAAACAAAATCAAATTACGAGAATAAAATCATAACACTACAACGTTATTATGTTGTACTATTCTAATAATACTATGACTTACATTTAAGTTTGTTTTGTTTTATTTAAAGTGTACTAAGATATTTACTCTAGAAACTAGACAGAAATACTTTGTGTTTTTCCACTGTATTCAGTGCTTGACCACTTCTAGGTATCGTCATGTGAAAACAACAAACTTCAGGGATTTTGTGCGACTGAGACTAAAGTAAAAAGATCGATCAATTAGGAAATGGATGGAAATGTATTCAAATATAAATATAAACATCTATATTTGAATAAACAATATGGATTTATTTAGGGGTTTTAGAATAAAGAGGGATAACAAACACTTTTTAGATTTTAATTTGTATTTTGAAAACTTTAGTCTTCTTGCAATTCACAATTGTGCACAATTTAATGTAATAAACATTTAGAAAAGTTCAACAGTTTTTAGATTCAGGAAATAAAAAATGCAAATCCTTCATGTCTGAGGTTTGAGAAATTGACCTCTATGAATCCTTCAGTTCAAATAAACATTAACTAGTTTCGTCAGCTGCTAATCTAATTAGCATTTCATCATAACAGAGTTGGTAAAATCCCTCCTGCTGGTTCTGAGAATGAAAGTGTTTCGTTTCACAGACTGGTTGTGGTGAGGCAGTTTCTTCATTACCACAACAACAAAACTCAGCGAACATCCAGGTCAGGAGATCAACTGGTTAGGAACACAGAAGGTTTGAATGTTCAGGACTGAATTCATTGTCCAAACCTCACCTGAGCGTTTTCCCCCGCCTGGACGGTGGCAGCAGCGTCGGCCGTCTGCACAGCAAGTTCTTCCCACAGCGGCGTCATCACGTTTCCCGGAGAGATGCTGCAACACGCGTCAGACACTCAGTTGTAATTTTTACATTTTTTATTACCAAAGGTATTTGAAGAAGCACAAATGTATTTTGCAAACTTTACATTTTCTGGTTTCTGTGATAATTTTTATTTATTTTATATTATTGTGTAAGTAATAAACGGTAGAGGTCAGACACTTTCTGTCATTTTAAGGAATTCAAATATTTTCCAATCTAGGTTCTTCAGATTAACAAAAAACCCCCAAAACATTTCAAGTCAAGTTTTTTAGGCCATAAATATAAAATTTCCAGGTACATAATTATTAGACAATTTAAATACGTACGTATTATATACATGACTTTGAGGAGGATTAAACATGCATTTCTTAAATTATAAAGATAAATTAATTTTATTTATATTGCAGCAATTGATAAAAATCATCTCTATGACTAATATAATCTTCACAAGAATAAATTAAAGATTAAATATCTTGTAGAGCTTATTGTGACATATTTCAGTCCTTTTCCTTTTTTGCAACACAGTAAACCGTCAAAATTTACTTAAAAAAATGACTGAAACCATAAAAATACAGGCTCAATATTTAACAATTATTTAAAAAGTACAAAGAGTTAAAAAAAAAAAAATCATCACAAATATAATCCAACTTCCTTCTGCAAACTGGAACTGGTTTGTCTCACCAGTTCACTCTCACGTTGTGTTTACTCTCATCCACAGCCATCGCCTTTGTCATGGAGATGATCGCCCCCTGGCGGAGAAAGACGTGCATTACAGCGCAGTTCTGACTGCATTTAAAAGCTTCATTTTGACACTTTGACTCACTTTAGTGGCGACATAAGGCGCAGCGTCTTTCTGACCGATGGTGCCCACAAGACTGGAGATATTGATGATGTTTCCGTGGCGCTGACGCAGATACGGCAAAGCAAACTGCAGGGAAACATCTGCAGAATTATGTTGGGTTTTTCTTTTGAAATAGAAACATTCTGGATTCGATCAAATTTAATATAATTGCAGGTATTTGAAAGGTTATTTTGTTCGTTACCTAAAACGAACAAAATAACAAAAACTGAAATTGAGAAAACGTTTCTGAGCTGAAATAAATAAAAACGGTAATTAATGGGGAAAAACTACGACTAACTGAAACTATATCTGAATCTTATTTAGCCTTTACTGAGGTGAATTATATTTGTTTTCCAGCAGCTGAAGGCAAATTATGACTCTCCATCCTCTGCAAAAGTGAAGCGAAACAGACATCAGTTGGTTGCTCTACAAAGTTTAAATACTTTTATCTTCTGATGAATAATCATCAGTGTTTACATGATCACAATACGATGCTTTGACACTTTTTAATTCTGCACTTAGAAACGAACCAGAGTAAAAACAGAAATTACTTTGGAAGCTAAGAAGTAGCTAACGAGGTTCAGATTCAGCAGGTTCCTGAACTCCTCTGCTGTGGTTTCATCAGTGGCTTTGTGAGGAGGATCTGACATGGGAGATACAAACCATTTAAAAAGCAACACAGACTCAGACTTTTCGCTTTCTGTCCATGATGGAGGAACAGACTCACGCCAGCCTGCGTTGTTCACCAGGCAGTCGATGTGTCCATGAAGCTCCAGGGTCACTGCAATCAACCGCTGGAAGAAAAGGCCCAATTTATCTGGATTTTAATCCATAAAACTGAAGCATTTTGCTCAAAGTACGTAGAATCTGTATTTGATAAAGTATTGCTTCCCGTTTCCACTGAGACATACATTATGGATTATTTGTAGTAATTGATTAATCGAACAATTATTCTTACGATTAATTGGATAAAAAATATGTCCGAATTTGTATTTAAATATTATTAAAATAAACTCCTGCAGTAAAGTCATGAGAAAAAAGTTGTAATAATATCAGAATGGCATTTTGAGAATAAAGTCACAATATTATGATTTTAATCTCCTATGACTTATATAATATTTTGACTTTATCCTCGTTTTATTTTGACCAAATACTAATAATAATATGACTTTATTCTTGTCATTTCATGATGGGACGATGTGCATCTTTTTTTATCACTTTACCTCGATCTGGTCTTCCTTGGTGACGTCACACTCCACAAACTTGCAGGATCCTGGTCCCAGCGCGCTGCACTCCGTTTCCAGAGCTTCACCTGCTGCAGCTGCAACACACGGCGACACATTCTGCAGCTATTCTGTTTTATTGACGCATTTTGCAGTTTTGCGCTGCTCAACACCGACCTCCTCTTGCACAAAACACAACTTTGGCTCCATTTTCCACTAAAAACAGACGCAGAAATAATCAGAGCTCCATTTCTGGTTTTTGCAATCTTAGCAAACACACTGTAAAAACAAATATGCACAATACCAAACGCTTTGACGATCCCTCTGCCGATGCCTTTGGATCCTCCAGTGACAATAACCGCTTTGTTTTGGTAGCGCAGCGCCATTCTGCTGCGCCACAAACAGACTCTGCGCAGCGATTATCTGCAAAACACCGCGAGTTATTATTTGATCAAAAGCTGAAGCTGACTGCTTCTCTCTCCTCTCTGCTTTGTCAAATACTGCAGATGTCGACAAATGTTTGTAAAGTTCAAAGTCCCTCAAAAAAAAACTCGTTTTGCTCTGAGGCGTTCAGGTGCTGAACAAACCATCGGAAATTCTGCAATTCACTGCAAAACCCAAACAATTCATGGAAAGTTCAGCTTACTGGTACATATGAATAAAATATCTTATTTTATTCATGCAATCATAAACGTAACTATATCTGACATTACACTTTAAAACAGAAACATGTTTCGTTGATATTAAATCTTTTTTTTAGATAATGTACATATTTGTTTTTAATAAATTATTTCAACCACAAAATAATATTACACAGAACATTAAGTTGTGAAGTAGAAAATGTACTTTTTAAATATAAATATTCAGTATGAAATAAAAAAAAAATATATTTTTAGATTAATTTAATCTCAAAATAAAGTTTCACAGAACATTAAAATGTGAATTTCAACATCCATCCATTTGCCGTCACCCTTCTCCCTAACGGGGTCGGGAGTTGCTGGTTCCTCTCCAGCTGCGTTCCGGGCGAGAGGCGGGGTCACCTGGACAGGTCGCCAGTCTGTCGCAGGGCAACACAGAGACAAACAGGACAAACAACCAGACACACACACTCACACCTAGGGAGAATTTGGGAAGGCCAATTAACCTGACAGTCATGTTTTTGGACTGTGGGAGGAAGCCGGAGAACCCGGAGAGAACCCACGCATGCACAGGGAGAACATGCAAACTCCGTGCAGAAAGACCCCGGGCCGGGAATCGAACCCAGAACCTTCTTGCTGCAAGGCAACAGCGCTACCCACTGCGCCACTGTGCAGCCCTGAATTGCAACATATATATTTTAAATAATATAAATATTTGTCAGGAACAAAAAAAATAGATTTTTAAATATTAAATTTAAAAATAATGCTATTCTAAGTTATGAATTACAAGTATTTTTTTAACAATTTAAATTTTGAATTGATAAATCTCAAAAACACATTTAATTAGGTTTTGAATTAAATGTATGTTTTAAATGTATGATATAAATATTATGCAGGAAATGAAACAAATACATTGTTTTTAATTAATTCAATCTACAACATGTAAGTGTTAAGTAATTTTTTAAAATAAAAAAAAAAAAATTAATTTTTTAAAAATATACATAATCAGCTGGAAATAGCAATGATAGTCAAAGTATTATTGTTGTTATCATGCAGATATGTACACTATTCATGCACTCACCATGTACAGTATGTTTAGTAGATTTAACAGGTTGACATTTTCAGACAGCAAAGGTGAGGATGGGGTGTGCAGGGGGTTAGCGGCACTCTTGGATCAGGGTCAAAGATTAAATTTCAACCCTGCAGCATTCCCTGGGTAACAGAGAGGGTGCTAGTGAAGAGACCCACAAACAAGCCCAACTCCAAGAGAGCGCTGCAGATTAACA
Source organism: Poeciliopsis turneri (assembly GCA_922788865.1). Taxonomy (NCBI): domain Eukaryota; kingdom Metazoa; phylum Chordata; class Actinopteri; order Cyprinodontiformes; family Poeciliidae; genus Poeciliopsis; species Poeciliopsis turneri. Next base: position 211,224 of record CAKLNU010001002.1, read on the forward strand.
TCACAGCGGCCCCTGAAGGAGCCGCCGCCGCCGCTGCCTCCTCTCCGCGCACAAAAACACCGGGAGGGATTTCCTGGAGGTCCTGATGTCGGCGAGGAGTCGGCTGCAGACGGAGGGAAGGGAGACGGAGGCCAAGCAGGAGGAACATGTGGAGGTGTGAGTAGCTGGAGCTCCTGAAGCCAGGTAAGGAGGAGGAGAAACGTCTAATGGTGAGTCTTATAAAAACCGTGCATAAAAAACTAGAGATCAAACAATTAATCGTGATTAATCGATTGATAAAATAACCGTCAACTAAATTAGTAATCGATTAAACGTTAAGTGAAGTATGCAGACTAAAAAAAAGGGCAATTTGGTGGAAAAACAACACATTCAGAGCAGCAATTAAGCCAAAAAAATGTACTAAAATATAAACATTTACCATTTGAGATCCATTTAGCTTCACCTGCTTCAAATTCTGTAAACAAAATCTTTCATGAAGCAATAATGAATCAGTCAATCCAAGAAAAATAATCAATAGATTATTCTCACGCTGCACTAAGTCCAGCAGAAAGAGCTGAGTATTTGATTTTAGCTGCATCCTTTGCTGCAAATAATCAAGTGTTCACTGAATGCTGTTATTTCATTTTAGGCAGGAAAATGTTTATTTTCTCATTTAAAAAAGGGACTGAAGTATTTTTCACATCTTTAACGTATTTCTAATATTGCATAACAACAATGAAGAATAATAATGAAAAATATGCAGAAAGTGGCAATTTTTATGTTATTAATTGATTAGTTGTCAGAACAATCTATAACTAAATTATTTGTTATGAAACCAAAGTTTTTAAATAGGGGGCCGGGCTTCGCAGTGGTTGCTAGGTGGGCCGGGCTGCAGTGGTTGCTGGTAACGGGCCGGGCTTGCAGTGGTTGCTAGGTAACGGGGCAGTGCCTGTGGAATGTGATGTCATAATCGGGAGGTTTTTGAAACGGCGTCTGGAAACAGATAAAACTTCAGTTAAAACGTGAGAAATCATCTGGGTGTTTTCTAGAGACTCAAACGAAACTGTAAAAATGTGCAAAAGGTAAATTTCACATTAAAAAGTGTTGTCTGGATCAACAGGTGACTTTTTGATTCATCTGTGTCTCATGGCTCGGTCTCGATTGTTTGGTTTTCAGAGAGACGAAACCCAAAGAAACACCCAACGCTGAGAAATGGACAATCAGGACAAGCGAGCCGGAGACGAAGGGGAGACAGAGGAGAAACAGAAAGCCGATGAGCTCAGCGACGAACAGAAGCAGAGCAAAGACAAGTACAACAAGCTGGAGAAGGAGAGCAGCGAGAAGGAGGTGCGCGGCGAGGCCAGCAGGGGGAGCCGTCGCCCCTGCAGGAGCGGCTGGGACTTGAGTGAACGCCTGGCCATCAATGTCTCGGGGATGCGTTACGAAACCCAACTGCGCACCCTCGCTCAGTTCCCCGACTCCCTGCTGGGCGACCCGCGGCGCCGGCTGCGCTACTACGACCCGCTGCACAACGAGCTGTTCCTGGACAGGAACCGCATCTGCTTTGACGCCATCCTCTACTTCTACCAGTCGGGCGGCAGGCTGCGGCGGCCCGCCAACATCCCGCTGGACATGTTCCTGGACGAGCTGCACTTTTACGAACTCGGCGAGGACATCATCGACCGCTTCAAGGAGGACGAGGGCTTCGCCAAGGAGGAGGAGAGGCCCCTGCCGTCCACAAAGTGGCAGCAGAAAATCTGGATGTTGTTTGAGTATCCAGAGTCTTCGGGTGGAGCGAGGATCATCGCCATCATCAGCGTCATGGTCATCGTCCTCTCCATCCTCATCTTCTGCCTGGAGACTCTGCCTGACTTCAGAAACGAGAAGGAGCGGCGGGAGGTGAGGAGGACAGGTTGGCATGAAGGGTCACTTTGGGTGCAAAGGTTAAGCCCCCGATGCCCCGGGTACTGGGGCAGGATGTAGGGTTAGGGTTAGGAATTAGTGGTTAGGGGTTAATGGTAGGATTAGCATAGTCACCAAATAAATGGTTTTCTGGTAATGGTATGTTGTTTTCCCATCGTTAGCACACTAAGCAGCATACATGAGGGTGATCGACAGCACTAAGACCCTCCTCCTGGATCTGATTGGTTGCTTATGGTCGGGATTGGTGCCTATTAGATTCCCTAATTATCTATAATTTTAACACATATATGGAAACAAACATATTCTTTTCTACATGTTACATCCTGCAGCTTTAATCTGCAGACAAGCATCAGTCTTTTTATTTAAAGATACATGTGAAACATGTAGATGATATGAAAAAAAGCAGCAGAGAAAGTGACATGAGTGAATCCGATCCAGTCAGACGGAGTGAAGACATCATCCTGTCGGTGTCCAGTCAGATGTTCAGCCTGTTTTCACCAACAGGCACCTGCCGGAGTCATTCGGGTGATTCTTCAAAACCAGCCTGAAGTGAGAGAGAATGCGAGAGCTGCTCTAAGGTTACCGGACGGCTAAACTTAGCCTGGACGGCCGTTAGAGAGCATCGACACATAAACCGATGTCCGTATTAATAAACGCGGTGACTCACCGGCTCTGAAAAGGCTTGGAAAAGACGCGGCAGATCAGCTTTTCGCCGCAGGATGAAATTAGAAACGACGCAGCAGCGAACAGAAAGTCTGCAGGTTGTTCGGGTCTTTTTCAGGTTTCAGTCGCTGATTTCTTCACTTTGTCTCCATCTTCTGTTCAGCTCCTGGTGCGTTTTGTTTCCAGAGCAGCTGGACTCTGATTTATGAAGCTTTCAGGATATAAAATGCTGCCACTCTGCAAAACGCAAAAAAAAAAGACCCAAACATCAAGAAACGCTTGAAATAAAACTGAGAAAACTTACAAATAAGATGGAAAATCTTGTTTAGAGTCAATAATTTCTTACTATTGGTGAGAAAGTGCAAGTTTCATTGGCAGATTATTTCACTTGTATTATGATGTATTTATTAAAAGGAGTAAATTTCCACCAACCAAACTCTGAAATTTTGAGAATAAATTCAGAAATTTTCTACAAAACTAGAAAAAAACTCAAAAAAAAAAATTGAAAATAAAAAAATGTAATTACAGTGGCACTATTAGTTTTTTAAAATCAATATTAAGGAATTATTGACTTAAAATAGGCTCCTATATCTTGTTGGAAAGTCACTTGTGCACCAAGATATTTGTATTAGAAACTTATTTTTTAGATGAAAATCAAATAAAAATGAAAACATTTCACACAGTTCTGGTATCATCAGTCATAAATTCATTACTGCAGAAAATCAGAAATGAAATCCAAACCTAATCAGTTGCTTTCCAGATGTGAAATCTCACAATCATTATATGTTTTCTTAGATGTTGATAAATGCATTGTGTTGCTTTCCAGTCGATATAAAAGATTTATGCATGAACCAGCATTAAAGCTGCATAAAGGTGGAAGTCTAATGTAATCAAACTCAAATTAGTATCATTTATTTGCCAAAAACAACTACAGATATTTTGCAAAACAACAAAAAAAGAAGGGTAGCTAGAAACATTAAAGGCAAGTTTAATTTTCCAGCTGAAACTGATTTAATTTAATACTTTGGTCCTGTAATAAATCCTTCTTTCAGAGGTTACAGAGTTCATTAGGAGCTGAAAGACGAGGTGGAGATGTTTTCTCAGCTGCGTGTTGATTTTGGAATGTCGTTCATCCCTATCATTTGATTAATCCGAGCTGAATTATGAAAACAACGATCCAGATGAAGCGACAAACCTTGAAAAACACAAAGCCGCAGCGTTTAGGTTGTATTATCGGGCTGTTTGAGCGCAGAGCCGTCCGACGCTTACTGAAACCTTATCTAACTTGTGAAAAGACGCTAATGCCAAGTTATGTCAGGCGAGCGTTTTCCACCCAGATAAAAACAAACATCTGAGTTAAATGAAGCGCCAGATGTCCGTAATTCAAGCCAGAGTCACATGAACTTCAGGTTTATTTGTGTGTTCAGAAATAGAGAAAGTGATTTCTATAAAAGTTGGTGGGAGAGTGAAAAAGGAGAGGAGGGAAAAGGTTATCACCGTATCACAGATCTCATCATGGATGTCTTGAAAATGTTTCCTCTGCTGTAATCACCGTCTCCATGGAGACGGAGATCTGCTCAGAAACCCAAGATCCAGACTTTCAAACTTTTAATCAAAGCTGTTTTACTGACCGTTGATTTATGCAGTCATAAAAATATTTACCAAACTCTTCAGGCAATTTATTCACAACAGCTGAGAGTCGAATAATCTCATTTCAGAAAGCTTTCTTCTGTTTCTTTTTCATGAAAACAACGAACCGTTACAGCAGATCTGTGGAGAAACACAGAAAGTTTGATAAGTTACTCAGTAACTTTTTTACCAAATACTTTTTTACTCCTGCTTTACTAATTTTTCCTTTTGGTTTGAATGAAACTATGTTGAAGTAGTGACTATACCTTCTTCTGTATGAGGCAAAGATCAGCTGGTTACTGAGTCGTCTGTTCCTTGAACATTTTTCTAAAGTAGCTCCACAAAATCAGATATTTGAACTAAAAACAATCATGAAACCAACCGCAAAATCCCAAAAGAATTTACAAAAGGAAGAAAATCTGTATTTTCTCTGGTTGTGACTATTCCTTCTCCATTTGTCTTCCAGCAATACACAACCACGCCTCACCCGACCATCCCCAACGTAACCATCCTCGTCCCGCCAAAGTTCTCCCCATTCCAGGACCCGTTCTTCATCGTCGAGACCATCTGCATCTGCTGGTTCTCCTTTGAACTCATCATGCGCTTCATCAGCGCCCCGAGCAAGATCCGCTTCTTCAAGGACATCATGAACATCATCGACTTCTTGGCCATTTTGCCCTTTTTCGTCACAGTGGGCACGGAGCTGGCCAAGGACAAAGGCACGCCGCCGTCTGTCTCCCTGGCGCTCATCAGAGTCATCAGGCTGGTGAGAGTCTTCCGGATCTTCAAGCTTTCCCGTCACTCCAAAGGCCTCCAGATCCTCGGTCAGACGCTGAAGGCCAGCCTGCGAGAGCTGGCGCTCCTGATCTTCTTCCTCTTCATCGGCGTCATTCTGTTTTCCAGCGCTGTCTACTTTGCCGAGGTGGACAGTCCCGACACGTTGTTCACCAGCATCCCCGAGTCGTTCTGGTGGGCTGTGGTGACCATGACCACAGTGGGCTACGGGGACATGGTTCCCATGACGGTTGGGGGAAAGTTGGTTGGGTCCATGTGCGCCATTGCGGGTGTGCTCACCATCTCCTTGCCGGTTCCCGTCATCGTTTCAAACTTCAGCTACTTCTACCACCGAGGGATGGAATGTGAGGACAGCAGGGAGTACCACCACGTCTCCACATCGCTCTGGGAAGACAACAAAGAGGACGACGACGAGAACAACGAAGACGACGGGATGGACCAGGATCCTGAATTCATGGGGGATCATGCACTTCTGCACGAACAAACCAGGGCGATATGTCCGCCGCTCAACGGGACCCTCTTGGCTGGGCTTTGTGCAGAACAGGGAGGACGAGATCCGCAAGGGATGAAATTAACTCTCAAAGAACCTCTGGTTACCCAAGTGTGACAAAAAATATTTTCACTCTGACACTTTTTGCACGTTTATGTACTTCCTTTTGGGTCTCTGTTGCTACTAATAACAACCCAAATGCTTAACAAAAAAACAAAAAACACTCAACCATCTTTTGGCAATAAGTTAATGGTTTTTGGTATCTAAAAAAATGAGCATTTTCAAAAAATCTACTGAGTATTATAATGTCACAAATCAGCAGTTACTGCCCTAGTAACCCCAGTGAAGCCCTGCTGTTACCTAGCAACCCCAGTGGAATTTCGCCCGTTACCTAGCAACCCAAGCTAAGCTTCAGCATGTTTGTTCAGCTGGTTTTAACTGCTGTATAATGGCTGCTGGAAAAGATGAATGTTTTATTGTTGCGTTCTTGTTGGATGTGCAGAAGGCTCCACTTCTGCTTTTCAAAGATGCTCGGTTGTATAATTGCGCATCTGTTTGCGGCCATTTCCACACGCGAGTGTAAACATCGATTGGATTTAAAGTGACAAGACGCCCTAAAACAGGGAGCTCCTTCTTAAGGAAGCTGAAAATAATCAACCTAAAATCTGATTGTCAAATGATTTTGTGCAAAAATATGATGAACATGTTTTGTGTAGACCTTTCCTAAGCTGTTCAAGGAAACATCACCTTTCAGGAACGAAGGTACTGCTGGTACGACAGGATGAATTTGAACACAAATTCAGCAGGTTACCTTGATTCTCGTTGCTCAGGGTTTTGTGTGACATTTTGCAAAGTCGAGAAGTAAACTTTGTTTTGTTTCCTGTTTGTTGTTTTTCTGGTTACTGCAAAGTTATGACAGCGTTCTCCATCTTTAAAAATGTTCAAATAAACCAAACTTTCATGGCAAAATGAAACACTGAAAAAGCCAACATTTTAATGGAGTCCATTTGTCAAGCATTAGGGACACACTGCAAGAAAATAGTCATGAAATTACAAGCATAATGTTGTAATACAGCGTTATTCTCGTTAATGTTTGTTTTAACATGGCTCTAATGCTCTTCATAACACAAAACAACAAAATCAGGCAAAATAAAGTAAAAGTGAATGATTACAAAACTATTAACACCATTAAATTATGAGAATTAAAAAAAATTAAATTTATAAAAGAGAATTTATTTTACAAATTTAAAATAAATTCAAAAATTACTTCAAATTATTGTTCTTCAAAATAATAAAACATTTATTCATATTATTTGAATATTACATTCAAGAACACTGCAAATAAAATACTAGAGTTTTCTCCTCATAATTGTTTTTCCTAACACGGCTCCAATTCTGTCGTACAAAATAAGAAAATGAGGAAAAATCAAGTAAAAGTAAAAATTGTCCACAAAATTACTTTTTCTTATAACAAGGGGAAAATGTTACCAGTGAAATAATCTAGTACTTTTTAAAAATCAGTCTTAAGGAATTATTTACTTGTTTAATTCTTGCTGAAAACTTACTTATAAGTGTATAAATATATTTGTAGAAGGCCTGCAGAATTCTTCTTTTTTATTATTCAGTCAGAATAAGCGCTCCAAAGCAACAAAAAGTGTTTCTTTACCTGAAGTCGTTTGACTGCAGGTCTTTAAATGAAAGCGAGTCGTTTAAGAGGCTGAGGACGCCATGTTGTCTGCAGATGTTCCCATGTATACATGTACGTCCTTTACTTAGAAAAGATCATGTTTTATTTCTGCATGCCTTCCACATGACTCACAGCGCAGTGACTCCCGGAGAATGTGATGATCATGAAAATGAAAACAGCTTTTTGTTTTGTTTTCTAAAGCATGACGAGGCTTAAAGCCGAAGCAGAAACACAATGGATGACGGATGATTCTGCTCCTGACATTTTTCCGGTTCTTAGTGTTGGGAAACCTCAGGATTTTATGAGTCAGGTTCGTGTGAGGAAGGATTCAACCTCTAGAGGTCAGACTGTCATAAAACAGACGCTTCCTTCTTTCACTGGCTTTGATTTATGACCTCACACTTAAAAAAAATCTGCCATCCCAACATGATATTATTCATTTATACCACATGATCAAAACGATTTAAAGATTAAAGTTGTGAAACTTTCACTGCAGAACACAGCTGATTATTTTGATATTACCTGAAACTGAAGCTGCACTGCAAAAACACAAAACATCACCAAGTAATTTAGACGAGTTTAACTTGGAAATACATTAATACGCTTTAAATAAAACAAAACTAACTTATAAGTAGCTTTCAGAAAGAAATACTCTAAGTCAACAATTTTCATAAAAAGTAAAAGTTCCACTCTGCTATTATTTTTTATAAGTATTAAGGAGTTATTGACTTAAAACAAACTGATATATCTTTCTAAAAAGTTACTTTTGTATGTTAGTTTTGTCTTATTTTAAGCATATTTCGTGTTTTTGCAGTGTAATCTCTTCATTTTTACAGAAAACCCAAAAACTAACGTTAAATAGCTTTTCCAGAGATATAGGAGACTTTATTAAGTAAATAAAGTCAAAATTTTTCCCATGTTTACTTACAACATGTGAAAATGTCTTGTTATAATTGAAACAATTTATATTTGTTCATCAATATTAAGGAATTATTATTATTAATAAAGTTACTATTTATTTATTATTATTTAGGTTTGTTTTATTTTAAGTGTATTAAAACATTTGCACTAGAATCTCGACCAAAATACTTGGTAATATTTTGTGTTTTTACAGTGCAGTCCCTTCATTTTCACTGAAACTCTCTGAATCCTTCAGTTATTTGGGAAACGTAACTTTTTCCTCTGCAGGGTTGATGTGTGGAGACCGGTCGGGCCAGAACCCGACACCAGCTGGTTCTTCTTCTGCCACTCCTTCGTCGCTGTAACTGTTTGTTTTGGGTCTTTGTCCCGGTGGAAGACCCGTCCGTGACTCAACCGCGGCGTTTCTGCAGCGAAACCGTGAAGAACCATCCAGAACAGGAAGTTTCCACCTCCTGCTTTCCTGCACGGAAAGTAAGTCAAGTTTCCTGTCTGTGTGAATAAAATTGATTCTGATTCATGATTTTAGTCCAAAATATCACGATCTGTTTTTTCATCATGTTCTTGATTTCTGTTGTTTTGATTCTGTATTTTTGATGTTTCTTGTGTGAATTTGACTTCCTGTTTATTTTGACAGTCTGAGTCGTTTTGCTTCTAGTTTTATTATTCAGCCAGTTTGTAGCATAAATCTATAAATGATTATTATATTCAGAAATATTGTGATTAATTTTAATTTCTCTCATTAATTAAGTGATCAGGTGCAAGGCGGATTTGGTTAAAGGATTATTAAAACTATTTTATGACCAAAATGTTTTGTTATATAAACTCTGCCAGTTGAACTGGTACTTTAAATAAATATTGACTGAATATAGTTTCTCCTAAGTTAGTTTTATTTCATTTCAAATATTTACTAAGATATTTGCACCAGAAACTCAACCAACACTGGTAAGATTTTGTGTTTTTGCCGTTTTTAAATGAACATTTATTTAGAAAACTCTGCATAATTCATAAATATAAAACTTTTATATATCAGAGTAGCTCTACAAACCCAAACAAAAACAGTGAAGTTTGTAGTTATGGTATGAGAAAATGTGAAAAAGGTCAAGATGCACTTGAGGTGGTTTTCTGACTCATTTTGAAGCTTCGCTTTAGGACAAAAACCATTAAGACCCGACACGGCGACCCAGAGGTCAACAGCTGCTCCGGTCAGTGTCAGGAGTTTGAAATATTTAATATCCTCAAACCCAAAGGCACAAGCTTTCCTAAATGTTTACACACACACACGCACACACACACACACACACGCACACACACACACACACACACACACACACGCACGCACACACACACACACACACACACACACACACACCACACACACACACACACACACACACGCACGCACACACACACACACACACACACACACACACACACACACACACACACACGCACGCACACGTTTCTCTCAGTGACAGAAAACCTGTTGGCTAAAATCGGTTCAAATGTTTCCACGCCAAGTTTTCAAACTTTTGACACTGGAGATAAAAACAATAGTTTCAATAAACTATCATCTGATGTCATTTATTACTGTTATTAATAATGCTGATGATTGTGTTATACATTATATATATAAACAGACACACACATAATACAGATTCTGCTGACGCTGCCTGGCCTTATGCTGTCTGGGAAGAATGAAAGTGATTGACGTCTTTGTGGCCATCTGCCGCCTCGAGTCCCCTCACTCCTCGTCCCCTCACTCCTCGTCCCCTCGCTCCCTCGTCCCCTCACTCCTCGTCCCCTCACTCCCTCGTCCCCTCGCTCCCTCGTCCCCTCACTCCTCGTCCCCTCGCTCCCTCGTCCCCTCGTGCGTCTCTGGCTCTTCTTTGAGCGGATTAAACGCTCGGATCGCTGTGGGTCGTGACGTGCGTACTTTGCCTCCGTTTCTGTTCATCCTGTAATATCTTTGTCTCTGGGATTTTTCTGACCCCTTTCTGACAGCAAATCCTTCTGCAGATTGCACAAGATGTTTTTTTTTTTTTTTTAAATAAAACGAAACAGTTACTTTAAATAAATCTATAAGGTTTTATTACAATATACACAGAACCTGGTGATGTGAATCTGATTTAGGACTTTGGAGTGAAGCATGGTGGTCGACATACAGAAATTAATTGACAAAATCAAAATAAAACACCAACAGATTTAAACGTACAACATTAAAACAGCATCGCACACAAACCACAACAAATAAACGTACAAACCTCACATGATTTGACAAACATTACCGAGGAAGAGATTCAGGAAGTGTAAAAAAATAACATCTGCTGGACGGATTCATCGTTTTATGCTTTAAAATTTACATCTTCAGCATTCTGGCAGATCAATTTAAAGAAACTGAGATCTGATCGAAATCAGATCAATAAATAGTTGATAAGTAGAAACTTTTGCAGCTGGAAACTGAAGGAAAGAAAAACTTTTCAGAACAAGTTCAGATATTTTTGACGGTTTGAATTTATTAAATAAATGAGTTAATGAAATAAATTAAATTAAAAATGTGTCTGGTTCAGGATGGAAGGAATAAAAGAAGAAAAACAGAAGGAAGAAATTCTGGAAAATCTAAGACATTTTCAGTTTAACTTCAGAAATTTTTGAGAATGAAACTTTCTCAAAAAATTTCATTTTCAACTTTTTGAGAAAGTTGAGAATTAAACTCTCAAAATGTTGAGTCAAAAATGTTTGACTTTTGAAACTTCCAAGTTATTTTCTAGCAAATTTATGACGAAGGAAAGAATGAGGGAAAAAAAATCTAAAACATTTCAGAAATTTGAGGGAAAAAAAATTACTTTTGAAAATGTCCACGTTTTTTCTAGAAAATTTATGATGCAGGAAGGAATGGAGGAAAGGAAGAAAGAAAATCTAGAATTTGTTTCTAGAAATCTCTGAAATTTTCTAGAAAAAAACTTAAGACATGTTGAAATTAGTTTCAGAAATTCTTGAGAAAAAACTTGGAAATTTTCTGAGTTTCAAAAATACAAATTTTGGCTTTTTGAAACTCAGAAAATGTCCTGTAGTTTTCTAGCAAATTTATAAAATAGGAAGCAATGGAAGGAAGGAAGGAAGGAAGGAAGGAAGGAAGGAAGGAAGGAAGGAAGGAAGGAAGGAAGGAAGGAAGGAAGGTGGAATGTCAAAGTTTTGTGGCCGTTCGTCATGGAAACGCAGCTTGTGTGAGTTTCCGCGTCGTCTCTACTGGATGTTTCTAGGTTTTGATGCTGAAAATGTGTCGTAAAACCAAGACAACCAGGCGACGATGACGTAATCACGGTAAATCGCTCGGTGAGATGCCGCAGCGCCGATCGTACGCGGTGTCGTCGCTCTCCTCGCCGTCGCTCACTTCGCCCAGAACTCGCTCTCTGTCCTCTTCCTCCTCCGTTTCGCTCTCTGGCCTCAGGCGTTCCCGCTCCCGCTCTCTGTCCCGGATCCTGTCGCGCCCCCGATCCCGATCCCGATTCCGATCGCGCTCTCTGTAGCCGCATGGTAACGTTGAAATCTAAAAGCAGAGAGAAACACATTAGAGCATTCTTTGATGAATGTAAATTTACATAACGGAGAATTAGGACAATTTTATGCAGAAAAGAAAAAAAGGAGTAAATTTTTGCAAAAAAATCGTAGAGATTTTCTAGAAAAAACAAGAACATTTCTGAGCTTCGAAAGTCTGCTAGAAAACAAAAAATTTTTGACAAAAAAAATGGAAAATTTTTTGTGTTCAAAAGTAAAAAAAATCCCCTTTTGACTCAGAAATTTCCAACTTTTTTTCTCAAAAATTTCTAAGATTAATCTCAAAGTGTAAAAACAGTTTTTCTTTTTTTTTTCTTTCAGCAAATCTTCTAGCTTGGAAATCTCAGAACAAATTTCTGAGATTAATCTAAAATTTTCTGAGGGATTTTAGCTTTTTTCTAGAATATGTTTTAGATTAATCTCATAATTTTTTAGTTTTTTGGTATAAATTTTCAAGCTCAGAAATGTTCTTATGCTTTCTAGAAAATTAGAGCGATTTAAGCTTTCTCTAGCAAATTTGTGACTTTTAAAAATCTCAAAAATCTCAAAGTTTTTCTAGAAATGTTGATGTAATCTCAAAATTTCAATATCTTTTTCAGCAAATTTTCAACTTTTCAAACTCAGAAATGTTCTCATTTTTTTTATTTCTGCTACTAAGATATGTTAACATTTCTGAGTATTTTGGTGGAAGTTTCTCCTCTTTTTCATTGTATTTTCTGTGTATGGAGGCCCTGACGTGGCAAAAGTCATGTTTCAGTGTTGGGAGATACCTGGTTGTCGTGGCTGGGCAGGGCGGAGTAGCCCGGCTCCGTCCTGCAGAGGAGGCGAGGCGAATGGGTGCGGAAAGGCCGAGGGGAATGGGAGCAGACGGAGCGCGGGGAGGGAGAGCGAACGGAGTGAGGTGACGGAGATCGGACGGAGCAGGAAGGTGAGTAAGTGGCGGAATGGGACTGGGACATAACGTTGCTGTGATGGTTCATCTTCGGGGGGCGAGGGGAGCGAGGCGGCAGGTCCGGCGGCTTCAGCGGGTCGACCAGGTCCATTTCGGTGAGGATCGGCGGCGGAGGAATGAAGTCCAGCTCCTCCTCTGTTGGGAGCATTTCCGCTGCGTCGAGCTCCGCCAGCTCGGCCCTCGATAAATGATCCACGATCCCGGCACCAAACGAATCCCCGACCACGTTGATGGAGGTTCGCATTCGGTCACTGAGTGGACAGAAACAATCAGGAAGTGGAGTCGTGGGTTTGCCAACAGTGATGTACACAGACAGACACTAGGAGGTGCTAGAGCGCATGCAGCTGTTGCTCTGGAGAGAAAAAGTGCCCTTTTCAAATTTTGCTTTTACGAAGTTTTTCTATGTGGCCCAAATGAGCATTTCTGTATTTAAATGCCTGTATTACTGGTGCTGCACATTTTTGGAATTTTGCATGAAAAAAATCTATTTTGATAATCGAGATTTGAGACCATGCTAAGAAAATTAAAACAATAATTTATGAGAATAAAGTCCTAAAATTATGACTAATTTTAGGACTTATTTAGTCATATTATTACGACTTTATTCTTGTAACTGCAGTTTTTAAATGCTGTAAAATTTCTGTTGAGATTAACCTCAAAATCTTTAGAAAAATTGTGAAAATTTCTTAGATACAAAAGTCAAAATTTTCTACGTTTGAAACTTGGAAAGATGAATCTCAAAATCTGTTTTTTTTTTTTTAATATTTCTTTTACTTTTCTATTAAAAAAAATTCTTGATTTTCCTAAAACAATTTCTGCATCTGAAAATTGCACCCAAAATTTTTTTCTGGTGCAATAATAAAAAAATTACAAGAATTTTTTTTTTTTTAATATAATAACTTAGTCATTTAAATAATCCTTAAAAAAAAAAGTAAAATGCACTTAAAATACATCAATTAGTTTTTTTATCCCCCAAAACGTCTGTAAACGCCACTGATCTCCAAAATAATCCCCCTGATTTTACTGGCTGCCTCAGGAAAGACACTGACTACTCATAACTAGTTCACATAACCCATATCAAACATAAAGCTGAAACCAGAAATTTACTCACCCTACAAAAAGGCATTTTTTTTCTTTGTCTTACATTAAATCCGACTAAACATTTTCTATTTTAGGTCAAAAAGAGAGAAAATTATAAAACGTCAGACGCATTTAAAATTTTTTCTGTTAACGTTCTGGAAATAATAATAATGGAAAATTTAGTGGGAAATGCGTGATAACCACACCCTGACTTTGGGGAACGGGGGTGGCAGCGTCATTATTTTCTGTGAAACGATGACATCATGATGACAGAGCGCGGTGTGGAAATATTGAAACATCATCATCAGCCACCAGGTAAAAGCTTGGACAAAAATAGGTCAAAGTCTCAGAAGGTGTGTGTGAGAAAGTCAGACAGAAAACCTGAGTCAGTTTGACCAGATCCGTCTGACAGGGAGCCGTTTCTAAAGATACGCAGGAGAAAACTAACAGCAATAATTAGATTTATTTAGTTTATCTGGGAGGAAAAATGTTTCAAAGTCAGATTTTCATCATGTTATTCACATTTTTACAAATGTATGAATTTAGTTTGAGTTCCAAAATTTTTAATTTAGAGATAAATATTCAGTTTACAAACTAAATATTTAACTTTCAAATAAAATAGTTTGCCAGTATAAAATACTTTCCAGTTTGAACAACTGCACAAAACAAATAAACAAACAAAACCCAGAACTTACTAACGAATGTCTCAGAGCGAAGCCAATAACTGCAGATGATTTGATATTTTCAGTCTCTGCTCATCAGACTCCTTTACTCACAGCAGCCAGTCGACGGCGATCAGCAGACTGATGTCCTGAGTGGGCAGGCCGACGGCGGTCAGGATCAGCAGCATGGTCACCAGTCCGGCACTGGGAATACTGGCGGCTCCAACGCTGGCCAGGGTGGCCGTCATACTGCCAGAATTTAAAAGAACATTTTAAATTCTGCAAAAAGAAACCCGACTAAGAGAACTCTGGGTAATGTGTTTAAAGGGAACCTATTGTGGAAACATTCACATTTTAACGTTTTGTACCTTCATCTGATCGACTGCTTCTAAAAACAGCACTTAGAAAAACAACCAGGAATTATTAAGCCACCTTCCATGGGCAGTGCGCCGTTACCTAGCAACCACAACAGAGTGTGGAGCTCCAGCATGTTTGGTCAGCTGGTTTTATTGCTGTACAATGGCTGCTGGAAAATCAAGTGTATTGAAACCACTTGCTGCATTCTTGTTGGTTGAGCAGGAGGCTCTACTAATGCTTTTCAAAGACATTTTTCGTATAATTGTGCATCTGTTTTCAGCCATTTTCATGTGCAAGTGTAAACATGAAATTGGGGGTTGAAACTTTCATCCTCTAAGGACGATTTTGTGCAAAAACATGTTTCGTATCCCCGTAAACTAATCCTAAATGTTCAAGGAAGAATAATAAGTCATATTTAAATTCGTTTGTCACCTCGCATGAACCCAGTTTGTTCATAAAGACAGACTGTGGCCTCAACCACCACCTCATTTTTATCCTGGCTCAAAGCTTTCCTGTAAACTCAGCATCACGTGAGAACGTATGAAGTGAAGAAACGCCGAGCGGACGTTTCTGTGAAGCATTTCCAACAACATTAGTGAATGAAGCTGTCAGAAAACATTTAACAGAGCAGATTAATGGTACAGTAAACGCAACAGCCAGTCTGCGCGTTCTGGAAACCCTCAAAACCTGAATCAGCAAGTTCAGACGGTTTAATGGCAGCTATTAATCCGCATTAAGACATTACTTCATTAACCTTAAGTAGCCCATAAAGGCGCCGAATGCGACTGGAGGACGAGGAAAAAATCCACTTCATACGTACTGTAAATTTTAGAAAAACATTGAAACTCCTTAATTAATTGAACTTTTAATCCTTAAAAGTTCTGCATAATTTTTACAATATTTGATAACACCTGGAAAACAGATTTTTATTATTATTTTTGAATCTTTTTTTTCGCCGAAGAGTTTTTGCGGCGCTGGTGGCTCGTATTTTCGACAGCAGGCAGACAGGAAGGAGGGCGAAGAGAGAGAGAAAGACATGTGGCAAAGGTCGCCGGGACCAGGAGTCGAACCCGCAACGTCCACGTCGAGGACTGAGGCCTCCAAACGTGGGGCGTGCTGAACCCCAGGCGCCACCGCAGGACGCCCCGAAAACAAATCATAGAAAGAAAAATAAAACATAAATTAATAAAAAAAAGTTAATGGATGAAAGGATAGATGGATGGATGGACGAACAGACAGGTGGATTATTTTCGTCTTTATCAGAATCCCACTGCTGTCCTTTTTACTCAGATTAACTTTATTTTGCTAAATTAGCAAATGAAAACACATGAAAACAAAACCAAACTTCTCTTCCTCCAGGATCGTTTCCTCTCTACAGAATCTGTTCTCCGTTACAACAGCAGTAATAATTTATTCACGATGACCCGTTGTTGTCGTTTTTCTTTTCTGTCGCCACGAACCGTCAGAAATCCGAGTCGCGTCTCCGTTTGTCTCCGACCGCCTGCAGCATGCGGGGAATATTTCACAGCAGAGGAAAATGCTTTCCAGCACGTTTCAGAAATTACGTTGTGGAATTTAGTGGTGAACAGACATTGATGGAAAAAAAAAATAAAAATACAATAAACAATTTCAAAGTGCTGGGCATTATTTGCAACCCGCAGCCATAACAAGCTGAGTCCCGTCCAAGCAGACTGGTTCCAATTAAGACTTAATGTTCAGCCGAAACCTCAGACATGGGAAAAAATGTCTGATTGCTTCTTTACTGCATTCATTTTAGATTTTCAGTCCCCCACTCTCTGCCATATATCATAATAATCTGCCTTAGTCATGCAACTCTATCGAAAAACGCCTTGAGTTTTGTTTAGATTCGGTTCAACTGAATGCATTTTCATAAGCAAACTTAATGTTTCATGCAGAATGCACTGGGAATATCCGAGCTAATTCACTTTTCTAAACAAACTTTGACTCTTTATTAATATTGCTACTGTGAGATAAATTTATTAATGAGTTTTATCTGGTTATGTTTTCGTTTTAGGGTCTGAACAGAACCATAGATGCAAACAAAAAGCAGTGAAAGATTTATTTTAGTTGTAAAACTATGCAATTAATATAATTTACAACCCTGGTGTTGCTGCGTTTAGCTCTCATGTAAGGCTAAATCTGCAGCTGTTTGCATTTACAGCTTTATCCGCATCGTTTCCCGAGCAATCCTGTTTCTGGTCGCAGCAGAAAAATGTGTTTGTCACAAAAATCCCAAAGAAAATCAGTGAAAAAAAGCTGACAGTCAAATCAGAATGAGCTAATTAAGAACGTGTCGGGCCATGTTAGTTCTGGGTGCTTGTATTTATAATTAATACTGGAAAAATCTCAACACATTGGTGCTATACATTTAAAATAAACACATAAAGTAAAAAAAAACTAAACCTGTCACAATAAATAACACACTGCAAAAAATCTAAATCTTGCCAAGTTTTTTTTTGTCAAGTTTCTAATAGAAATATCTTTAAAAACTTGAAAAAGAGTAAAAGAAAACTTACAAGTAGCTTTACAGCAGTAGGAGTTTGTTTTCTCCATCTAATGAGTGAAATAACTAGTCAGTATTTTGGATAATTAAAATCTTTATCCAAAGTTTATTAATCTTTGAGAGGGTGTACTAGCATTGTTATACATTTATGGGAAAGGATTAGGATTAGGATTAGCCACTGCAAAATAAGAAAAAATTTCTCAAGTTTTTTTCTCTGAATTTTTATTCTTATATTTTTCAGTATTCAGATTTTTTTCGGAATTTTGATTTTCTTTCCCAGAATTCCTCAGTAGGAAACAAAACAGATCCAGTTATCAGAACAGTTATCAGCCAAGGATTAAAAAAGAGTTTTCACAGCTTTTAAACTTTTCCAGGAACCGATGCGAAGGCACAGTTTAGTCTTCGGTCAGAGGCCTCCTCAGGCTGCGAGACTGACTGCTACTGGAGATCCTTCCTGCCCACGACGACTCGGACAAAATGATTTAGGACCACATTTAATTTCTCTGTAGTATAAGTGAAATATTCCTGAGTTGCAACTTCGTTAAGTTTGAATTACGATGAGACTCGACCGTTTATCCATAAACCTAAATCTGACTTTATTGCTGGCAGAAACATTTTACAGGTGGCCTGGAAATGTGAACATCTGTGAAAAACATCCGACAAAGTACAAATTGTAAAAGCTGCCGGGCCAAGTTTTCTGACAAAGCTGGTAAAAAGCGCCGTCTGTTTGTGTGTGAGAGGAAAACGGCTTCACTTATCTGGTAAATCTGACAGAGTGCTCTCTGCTTTCAAAGCTTCAGCCAAACCTCCTATTTAAAGCTGTCTAAGCTAATCCTGCGCTGTCTGTTATCACCAATGGCGATCTGTTCTGTGCGGCAGGCCGCTCCCTTCTGCATCCCTCTGTAGCTACACATATTAGGAATTATCTTTCTGACCAAAATGGTTCTGACTGAATTACAAGTGAGATTAGAAGTGAGATGTTTAAATTGGGTAATGATGGTTCTACTTCAGCATGAAAGCAAAACAATTTGTGAAAAGAAAAAAATAAGAACAAAGTGAAACCCTGGCTACTTTTTTAGGTCAGCGCAGCCAAATGTGGTGCAAACTGGTTGTAAAAGGTGAATTATTGCTTTTTGGAAGAGATACTAAATGAAACAGCTGAATAATAATATATATTCCTGGAAAGACATGGAGTTTGGCAGCAGATTTTATACCTCAAAGCAGAAAATTGAACAAAAAGAACAAAGACAGGCTGTTTACACCGTCTTAAACTAAAGACTTTTGGGTTCAACAGGGTTTTGTTTTGACCCAACACACTAACAATGGCCACAAATCTGATGTATTCTTAACATGCAGGAACAATCCACACAGAAAAACCTGAAAAAGAGACTTAAAAACGAGATTTCAGTCAAATTTATGCAACAAGAATCAAATAAAAGCTGAAGTGTCATGTTGCGCAGGCACTTAAATCCAATTTGCAGCTTGTAATGTTGCTGAAAGAAGCTGTGACCAACAGAAACATCTTACAAGATCTAATTTATTGTTTATACTAAAGTTTTTATCCCCTTTGAATTGCTTTTCTGACAATAACAGCCACAAACCTCAATGCGTTTTATTGAGAGTGAGAAACCAACACAAATGGAAAATGAATCATGTGTTCTCAAATATTTATGTTTGACAATAAAAAACCCTTGTGGTTGTTTTTCACATTTTCTGACAAAATCAAGCAGAAGATTTTGTGCAGGAATAAATACATTTTCATCACTTGTGCATAAAAATTGTCAGTATTCCACTATTGCTAAAAAAAAGAAAAAAAAAACACACATTTCCATTACATAAGAAATGAGATTTAAATCAAAGTCTGCTCACGCAAGAAGCCATTAAAATAAAAAACTTTTTCCACTTCTTGTTTTTCTTCTTTTAGTGTTGATATTTGATTATTGATTGACTTGTGTGAGGCGGAAACATTTTTTTCCATAGCAGTTTTGTGAAATACAATAATTTCAATACAGCCGAAAAACGACCAGATCCTCCTGCAACATGAATTTATTTCAAAATGGCTGTTTCCATTAAGCAAATTTATTTTGTAAGTCAAATCTTTGCAATTTATAGGTCAACAAAAATGCAGCCATTGATTTTTCATTTTGACAAAAGCCTTTAGGAACTTGTTTTATTGAATATTTAAAATCTAGAACTAGGGTTCCTGTGAATGAGCCTCTGATTGATTAATGTTCACTTTAACCAAATCATTATTTTGGATTTTTGTCATTTCGCATCCAGTTGGCGTGATTTGAAGCGATTCCTCTTTCATGCCTACCTGACGGTGACGATCTGTCCGCCGTCCAGTGTGATGTCGTTCATCTGGGCGATGAAGATGGCGGCCACCGCCTCGTACAGCGCCGTGCCGTCCATGTTGATGGTGGCGCCGATGGGCAGCACGAAGCGAGTCACCCGCTTGTCAATCTTCAGGTTTTCCTCCAGGCAGCGGAAAGTGACCGGCAGCGTCCCCGCACTGAAAAAACACCAACACAAAATATAAAATTTAGCGCCAATTTCCAAAGATGAGAAGCAAAGAGTCATAAAATATGCAGACAGGTGGTGTGAGACATAAGCGCAGACGTGTGGAGGAAAGGTGAAGGGGTAAAGACGAATAAAAGGCGGCAGAAACTTGATCCGGGTGACAGCCTCTTCCTGACAGCTGCTGCCGCCACTGTCTGAATCCCTCAGTACGTGAATTGCAGGAGTCTGATTCCTGGCCCTGCTCAGCTCTGCTCGTAATATAATTAGAGAAAACGTTGATAGGATTACCCGATTTTCACTAAAACCCGGCTGATGTGCCAGAATGACATTTGGTTCCAGCAGATTTCCAGCCCGGAGCCCGAGGCTTAGACGTTTACAACCTGGGATCTGTCCGACAGCCGGCACTCACACGTAGCGATACACTCTAAAAAATAGACCTGGTTTGTTGGCTCAACTTGAAGAACTGAAGCAACAATTCCCAACCTACTGCCTCTCAAAGCAAAATCAGTTAAAAACAAAAACCCCCAAAAACACCCAGACATAACTTTATGTTTATTGTCTGGAAAATTAGCCGTTTCAAAAACCTTCCGGATTGTAACGTTACAAATCTGCAGGCGCTGTCCCGTTGCCTAGCAACCGCAGCAGAGTTCCGCCCATTACCTAGCAACCCAACCTTAGACCTCTGGTTTGGTCAGCCTGAATTACATTATTTACATAAATTATTTTCATTTTGGTCCTTAAAATACCAAACTTTACACATACATTATATTTTGATCTGCCTGATGAAGTGATTTTTAAAAAATATCAAAAAATCGTGTTAAAGGTGAAGGTCGTGTTAAAGGTCGTACCTGCTGGCGGTCCCCAAAGCTGTGATCCAGGCCTGGAAGATGCCGGAGTAGAAAACAAATGGGCTTTTTCTGGTGATGCCGAAGAAGATGGCGGGCAGGATGAGGCCGCCGTGGATCACCAGGCCCACGATGACGGTCACCATGTACATCCCTAGTTGCCTAGCAACCATCTCAAGGTCACCAATGGCGGCAATTTTACCAGCAATTAGAGAGGCGATGCCGACGGGGGAGTACCTGAGCAACCAGGAAGGAGAAATGAATGTCATCCAACAAGCATCCAACCATCATCCATCCTTCTGTCATCCATTTGTTTGTTTTATGCAAACCACCTGTGTACTAAATGACGTTTTTTTTCAACGATCAATTCATTAAGAAACTTTATTTTCCACTCCAATTTATGATCAAGTCGCTTTGCGCTAATTTTGTGCTTTGAAATCAACATTTTCCTGATTTTATTCCTATAATAATTCAAACTGTGAGATTCAAAATAATTCCTGCAATCAGATTGTTTCTCCCCCAGTGGAGCATTTCCTCTGACATACTGGGATCTCTGGTTTCACCACAGTTGTTCCCATTTATAAATTCAGACCGCTCTTCTGGGAGATCCGGTTTAAAGCGCAGCTCGCCGGTAAGCCCCGCCCCCTGCGGCTGGGCCAATCAGAGCGGCGGCCTGTAGCTGCAGGTCAGCTGCGCAGCGCGCTGAAATCCCGGACAGTTGCTGTTTGTTGGAGCATCCGGATGGATGGATGAGTTTTTTTCCTCTTCTGTTTACAGTGGAGTCTGTGTTTGGCTCGCCTTGACTAAAATGTTTACACTGAGTGAGTGATGCGAACAGGACACAGTTTCCTTTGGAGTCCAGCTGCACACGCACTGTAAAAACACTAAAGTGTTTCTGGTCTAGTTTCTACTGCAAATATGTTAAACATAACAACTTGTTGTAACTAAATAATTCCTTAATACTGGTGAAAAGTATTCAGAAATTTCAATGTTGTTCTGGAGAAAATTTAGAAGGTTTTTTTTAAACAAATTTTTTAGTTTTTTGGAGGAAATTTCTTCCTTTTTTTTCTATCTGCAATAAATCCAAGTCGTTGTTCAAAAACTAACTTTTCAGCAAGATACTGGAGCTTGTTTTATATCAATAATTTCTTAATATTGGTAAAGAAAACCCAGTTACATTGGCAGATTATTTCATTTGTAACAAGACATTTTTACTATGTTGTACTGAAATAATCCGTCATTGGACCTAGAAGTTTTTCATCAATTTTAAGTAATTATTTACTCTAAACAATGTGCTATATCTTGCTGAAAAGTTATTTCTTAGTTTTTGCACAATGAGGGGAAAAGGAGGAGTAAATAATACTTAAGGTTGACTTTAATCTGCCAGAGGAACTGGGAGTTTTTCATCAGTTTTAATGAATTATTAACTTAAAACAAGCTCCTTTATGTGATAGAACTTGAAAATTAGTTTTGTTTTGTTTCCAATGTCCTAAGAAATCACCCACCAGATTATTTTACCAAATTATTTGGTAAGATTTGTTGTTAAATGTGTTAAATGTCAAAGGTCACAGCTTTTTAAGTTCCAAAAACCAAAATTAACCCAATAAAAAGCTGCAGGTATTTGGTTTCTGAATTCGTTTCTATTTCATTATTTGAAAAACATGTTTATTTCTAGCAAAAATAGAGTCAAAATTTTATTCTTACAACTTACATGTAAGAAAAAGTTAACTTAATCAGATCCTTCCAGCTGACGCACCAGAGAGATTTTGTGTTTTTACAGTGAGAGCTGGCGTTTCTCCTCCGTCTCCCCGTTTCCTTTCCCATCCCTCCTCTAAGTGCCACTTCATCGTCTATTTCTGCGCGACTTATTCGGAGTCCTGCAAAGCCTCAACTCGTCTTTTCTGCTCTGAAGTCCTGCTTTCACACGCATCTCTCAACAACTCCTCTCCTTTTATTCCCCGCCGCCAAGCTGCTCCTCTGCCCGCTCGTGGATCCATTTCATTTTGGAGATTCTCCACCCCGGTTCCCCTGGGAGTCCCGCTACATGGCTCCTGCTACTCCCCAGCATACCACAGACTCCAGACCCTAACTCCTTCCATCTGTCCGTGTCCCTCACCAACACACACTGCTGCAAAAACACAACATCTTACCAAGCATTTCTGCTTCCTTTCTACCACAAATATCGTAATAGTCTTGAAATGAGACTAAATTAATTTTGAAGTAACTTTTCGGCTCGATTTAAAAGCTTCTTCTCGGAAAATAATTGCTTAATATTTGTGGATCTGAAAGAGAGAAATCTACTTTAGACTAAATATTACAGTTACAAACTCGAGATCAGCCCTGAAATCTGGGGGTCGAGATGACCTCTGACCTGAACCTTTAAAGTCACATAAAGACAGTTACAAAGTCGGTCTTCTAGTAAGTTTATTTTTACTAAACTACTGTACTTCTTACTTTTACTTGAATAACTTTATCATAAGGTATTTTTTATTCTTACGTGAGTAAAGTTTCTGTACTTTCTACCCACTGAATGAAAAACAAAAATGTGTGTGTGTGTGTGTGTGTGTGTGTGCGTGTGTGTGTGTGTGTGTGTGTGTCAGACAGACACACACCTGCAGTTCCTGCTGCATTTTCATAAGTTTGGTAGAAAGAAAATTGATTTGGAAAACCTTTTTAATCTTTTCAATTATATGAATTATTTTTATTTTAATCTTTAAAACACCAAAAATCTCCCATAACTTTGCATTTTGACGTAATTTTCAAATTTTAAACAACTGATGTTTCGATCAGTAACTCAGTACATGAATAGACTTTTTACCAAATTCTTTTTTATATTTATTGAATAATTTCTTAGGTGGCAACTTGTTACTTTTACTGTGACATTTTTGCCCACCTTTGCTTAGAAGTAACTTTTTAGCAAGATATAGAGGCTTGTTTTAGCTCAATAATTCCTTAATAATGGTGAAAATGTTCTAGTTTCACTGACAGAATAATTCACGTATAGCAAGATATTTATAAACGATACTAAGGAATTATCGACATAAAACAAGTTGAAAAGTCACTTCTAAGTTAGTAGTAAGTTGGTGGGATTTTGTGTTTTGCAGTGAACATAATCTCTCCATCTTCCTTTCCTTTTCGGTCTTCATGTTCCCACAATTTGTCTCCTGTAAACATTAGTCATCGCCCGCCGCTGACCTTCTCTGTGGCATCTTCCCAACATCAGAGCAACGCTGGCGTCTGCGTCTGAGAGCAAAACCAGACACGCGTCTGCAAGCATATACTGACCACATGATCATGGAAACCATCGTCATGATGATTTCATTCAGGATGTTGAAGAAGTCGCACATGACTCTCCCACGCTCGCCCATCCTGCCCATGCAGATCCCAAAGGTGATGAAGAAGCCGATCAAGCCTTGAAGGGCAAACAGAGGAGTTAGTTTACTGCCAAAATAAACACGAGCAGAAGCACGCAGACTAAAGACCTGTTAGCTATGAACTCACCAAGAACATTCATGCCCCATTTGTATTCCAGTTTTTTCCTGTTCACCACCACCGGCTCGGTTTGGTTCGGTGCCGTGACCGTCACCTGTTTCAACACCGTCTGCACCTACAAGAGGATTTCAGACTCATAAGAGGTTTATTAACGTCTCAGCAGATGAAGAATTAACTTTAACTTTACATTTTTATGCAAAATTAATGTTTCACACATTTTTGTGCTTTGATTTTGGGTCTGCTTCTATAAAGACTCCAAGCACTTAAAAAACCCACTCAGCTGTTTTTGGCATTAATTTAATGACTTTTGGTGTCTGGATAATTACTATTTTCAAAAATAATCTGAATGTACACTGCAAAAAGTATCTACTTTCTAGCGTATCTTGAAATGAGACAAAACTAATTAACAAGTAACTTTTCAACAAGAAATAATTCAGCAGTAATTCAAAAGGTACTTTTTCCACTGGCAGATTACTTCACTTATAACATGAGCAAAATTGTTATAAGTAAAATAATCTGCCAAATCATTTTTTTAGTTCATATTAAGGAATTATTAATTTAAACAACCTCTCATATCCTGCTGAAAAGTTACTTGTAAGTTAACTTTGTCTTCTTTCAAGTGCACTGAGATATTTGCACTGAAACCAAAAATATTACATTAAGATTAAGATTAGGTTTTTTTGTACTGTCACAATTCAGCAGGAACTGAGCTTCACCTAGCAACCTCAGCGGAATGCTGCCCCGTTACCTAGCAACCCCAGCGGAATGCCGCCCCGTTACCTAGCAACCTCAGCGGAATGCCGCCCCGTTACCCAGCAACCCCAGCGGAATGCTGCCCCGTTACCTAGCAACCCCAGCGGAATGCCGCCCCGTTACCCCCGTTATCAAGCAACCCTTGAAAAGATCTGATGTGGATCAGATTTAGGACGACATATCCAAATGACCTGGGTCGCATTTGTAAAAATCTGATTTGTGTTGTTCAGACTGTCATGGAAAGGTCAGTTAAAGGTCAGTTAAAGGTCGCATAAGGGTAGAGTTGGGTCACTTCAGGCTGCATTTTTTTTGGTTGTGCAGGAGGCCCCACTTCTACTTTTCAAAGATGCACAGTTGTATAATAGCGCATCTGTTTGCAGCCATTTTCATGCTTAAAGTGACAAGAAGCCCTAAAACAGCTCATTCTGAACGACGCTGAATAAAATCTCATTATCTAAGAATGGCTTTATGCAAAAGGACAAGTAAGGAACATAGACCAATCCAAACGTGTTCAAGGAAGCATAACGTCTCTCCTTTAAAGGGAAAGCAAATGGAGAACAAGAGCTTCTAACATAAAAGACAACAAAGAGACATAAAAGAGTCAAAAAGGCTGAAAGGGGAAGGAAGATTTCTTCCCACTTAAACATTTAGCCTTTTTATGACTAATGAATCCCTGATGCTTACACACAAAAGGAGCAGTAAAAGAGAAATTTAAGGAGCGGTATTTGGGGGAGAAATACCGCTCCATGATAATCCAGCGGATGGATTACCATGGGAAAAAAACAGAATAAAAAGGTTTGATTTGGCAGCAGATTCCTCACTGAGGTAAGTGCAGATGTGGCAGAGCGCATTTTAAAAGAGAAAACTACTACGGTTTATAAAAAAAGAGAGAACACGACTTGCATAAGCAGCTTATGCTTCAGTTCATTGAGGTTTGTCTCTCTTAAGGTCACTGCACAGATTTAAATCAGCTTGAGGTCTGGACTTTGCTCTGTTGATGACCCAGTTTGCACCAAACTCACATTTGACACTAGGATACTCCCACGTCCCGACCAAATGACCACCCCTCCACCACCGTGCTTGACAGATGGTTCAGGGTGTTTTTCTGTTGTTTTCTCCAAATATGGTGCTGGAAATTATGGCCTACTTAAAGCCTTTACTTTGGTCTAAAGAGGTTTTATAGTTTATTCAGAAACATTTCTGCAACCTTTAAGATTAGAGTCTAATTTTGCAATCAAGCTGCACTTTCTCTCGTTGCCTTGTCATCAGTTTAGTAGTAACCAGTTACATTTACTTAAAAAAAAAGTACTTTCAGGAGTGTTTTTACTTTTACTTGAGTAATTTTGAAATATTGCTACTCTTATTTGAGTAAAATTTCTGAATTTTCTACCCACTGAATGCAAAACAAACATGTTTTAACAGGGGTACCTGTTGGAAGCAGGCCTGCATCAGGTTCTCAGGAAACAGGTTTCTGATCAGGTCCAGGAAGGCGTCCAGGCTGCTGACCTCCTGGTTTTTCGCTGATGTGGACGTGGCGGTGCTCCGCAGTTTGGGGTTTCCCGGGTGGATCACCAGAACCAGGATGACTCCCAGGACGGCGGCGATTACAGTGGTAGACATGTAGTACACCATGGCTCTGCTTCCCATCCTTCCACTGGAGCGAGCGTCAAGACCGGCGAGACCTGGAGGTCACAGATAACTCTTCATCTTATCTGGTTTTATTTAAAAAGAGCTCCTACCTAAAGGCATTTTCACACCTGATAGGGGACCAAAATTGGAACATTTGTTTCATTTTTAGATGTCGATTTCTTTTACACTGAACTGAGCAAAATGATTCAAACCTCTGAGCACAAATACACGAAATCTAACCAAGTGTTTTTGGTATTGTTCCTCTTAGTACAATTGAAAGAAGACAAAACTAATTTACAAGTAACTTATCAGTAAGAAATAAGTTCCTCAATATTGATGAAAATGTTTTAGTTTCACTGAGATTATTTCTCTTATGGGAAAAATGTTTTATCAGTGAAATTGTTTTCCAGTGAAAATAGTTTTTCATCAATATTAAGGAATTATTAACTTTTAATAGTTTTCTTATTTCAAGTGTACTAGGAGATTTGCACTAGAAACTAAACCAAAAATACTTTAAGATTTTGTTTTCTCAGCGCTGACTGTTCCCCTCCTCGCCTGTGGGGGCGCTAAAATATTCCAAGACAAACAAAATAACTTTGCCGTGGTTGGACTGTTTTAGGGGCAATTTCTACCATATTTCTACCATACTTTGTTACCTTATTAGTAAACAAACACTTTCCCCCCAAGGTGTCAAAGCGTTTATTGTTTTTTTTAAATGTGCTCTCATTACACTTGGTTGGTTTTAAACCTTTTAACCTGGTTAACATCTGTTGCTAATTAGCTGTTTTGCTACGGTACATTTAATTTTAAGAAACTTGGATTCTTAAGAACCTAATTTCGGCAAATGATCCCGAATACGACCTGTGTTCTGGACACCCACCAAGCAGTAAATGCAATCTGACGTTATCTCCACCCTGAAGCTTATGGTAGTGATGCAGTAGCAACATGGAAACCCCAAGCTAACCCTAAAACCAGCGTTTAGGAAACAATTGTCCTACTTTGTTAAAAAAACAAGAAGTAGGGCAAGGATTCAGATCTGTGTCAAAAATTTTACACAATTTTTTATAGAAATGATAAAGATTTAAAGCATATGGCTACCAATTTATTTCACCTGTGAAACATGTATGCTAACTAGCATTAGCCGCTGTAATGCCTGGTTGTATTGGGCACTTTAATTCAGCATATAATGCAATTCTAAAACTGCACCTCTGTGACTAAAGTTTACTATGACGGAAACATCCTGATTCATCCTCAGAGTTTCCCTCCAGTCGCAGAGTAAAGGGATTACAAGCTCTGCTAGCAAGGTAAACAGTTCCATTATTCACTCTGGGTGTGGTGAAAGTATTTATAGAAATGTGTGTGGGGTGTGTTTTATTTCATCAACAGAAGCACAGACACGTGAAAACGTATACTTGGGAAAAGAAGTGAAGAAATATACCAGACTGTTTACAAAAGCAGACTAGAACCTCTTCTTTTTGCTTCATTGGCATTTATTCACCGAACCCTAGCAGCATGGCTAGCGTCTTGTTTAGCACCTTAGCGTTTAGCACACTTTAGCTCATCTACTAATGTGCTAAAACCAGAGCTATGTTTTAGCATGGTGCGTTGTTTTTGCTAACTTTGAAAGTTCGCAAAACGAACTTTCAAAGTTCGTTTTTGAACTTTGGTAGTAATGCAGTAGCAACATGGAAACCCCAAGCTAACCCTAAAGCCAGCATGACATCATAAAAAAACACGATGTCATGCTTTTTTATTGTTTTAGACAATTTAGCCTACTTCATGTTGTCAGATGGGTTCTCCAATTCTCCAATTTCCCTTGAAAATTAATTTGTTTTAGATAAATGTCATGTTATCTGTGTCTGATGTTATTTTTGTTTGGTTGGTTTACGTCTCAAGAACATTTTAATCATTTTACTGTAAGATATCAACCTCTAAAGTTGAAACAGCCTAATTGAAGCCGTTGTTTTCTGGCTCACCTGTGATAAGGCTGGAGATGATTAGAGGCAGGATGAGCATCTTCAGCATCCTCATGAGGATTTCTCCAGGAAAGGAGACCATGGTGAGGGCAGCCGTGTCTTTCACCATCATGTAGCGCAGCAGCATCCCAAACAACGTTCCCATGACAACACCTGAGGATCACAAACACTCCTTAGTCATTGTCTTTTGTTTGAAAGGAAGAAGTAGCTAAGGTTTTCCAGAAGTGGAACTAATATGAATGTTGAAAGTTTCTAAAAATAAGTTATTGTGATTGAATACACCATTTAGCTTTCAACAGAAGTCCTTAGAGAAAGTTAAGCTGTTCCCTTGTTCAACAGAGTCAAAAATTAGGAATTAAAAACATTTCCACACCTGTTTAGCTGAAGAAGTGGAAAGAAAAACAGATTTTCCATGTAGTTTACAGGTTGTGAGTGGAGCCACTGGCCAGTTGTTTTACATCACAGATGTAAGGAAACTCTGACTAATGAAAGCCATCCACCGTAATGTAAACGGCTTCATATCGGAGTTTAAATCTTGGTGACAAATTACAGACAAAAAAATAACACACTTCTCAAGCTCTGCATGGATCTTTTTTCCTTACAAGAATGCAGCTATGGCGAAACAGAGCTAAGTGTTTACAAAAGCAGACCAAAGACAACAACAAGCCGACACAAGTCTTGTGGGAAAATGATCATGGAGTTTGTACATCTTGATTTGCGTTAAGCAAGATTTACTGCAAAATGTGATTTAAAGGAAAAGACAACAAACTAGCCACTCAGCAGACGGTTTGGGAAGTAAAAGCTGAAACTTGTTGTTTGCACAATAACCCAGTGAAGTAGCCTGAGCTTTAATGTGGGTTCGTACCAAGAACAGTGAGTCCCAGCAGCAGGTTGTGGGTGTTACGGCTGCAGTGTCCAGCATCTTTATATGCCAGGTCCGTGTTGTCATCTCTAGTGGTTTCCTTTTTCTCCTTCTCCGTTTTTTTGTTGGACTGGTTGGTTGTCGGCTGGTTTGTCATCCTGCCTGTGGAGAGATTGAGAGTTGGGTTTAGATCCTCACACTTCAACCTTGTAATAAGTAGCATTAGCTAGTCAAATAATCCCAAAAACTGGATTCATTTTATTTAAAATGATTCTTAGCTAATGAGATTTTATTCTGATCATTTCAGCATGAGATGTTTTAGGGCATCTTGTCAATTTAAATTAAAATAAGCACACTTCTGCCCACGACCTCAAATTCAACTTTTACATTCGCACAGAAAAATGGCTCCAAACGTGCGATTACACAACTGTGCATCACCAACAATACAGCAAGTAGTTTCTGGATGTTAAGTCAACAACAAAACAACAGCCATTATACAGCAACACACAGAGGTAAAACCAGCTGCCTAAACAAGCTGGAGCTCCACTTAGGTTGCTAGGTGACAGGCGGAATTCTGCTGGCGTTGCTAGGTGACAGGTGGGATTCTGCTGGCGTTGCTAGGTGACGGGCGGGATTCCGCTGATTTGTGACATTACATTCTGGAGATTGTAATGTCTCCAGAATGTAATGTTTCATTTCACAAACATCCTGATGTTTTTTATTGCCAAAAAACATCAGTGTGTTAAAGCACTTTAGCTTAAAAAATTTACGAAAACAAGCAAAATGTGACTTTTACACAGCAACTCCTTTGCGAATTAGCTTGCACTCTAAGCACTTTGATGCAAACATGGGGCTGCTGTTGTGTTCAGCTTGCCTATGTTGATTTGTGTCTGTACCTATCAAATAAACTGATTCATAAAATTCAGTTTTTTGAAAATTCAAGTAAAAATCCATGTTTTATGCGTTGCTTTTGTTTATTTGTCTGTATGTAATTTGTGTGTTTGACTTTTTTGTTTTTCTTTTATTCACTTTGTGACCTGTGTCTTGAAAGATGCTATATCAATAACGTTCCACTTTACTACTGAACACTTATGCAGTATCTCCATTGTGCATACAGAGTATTTAAAGAAAACCAGCTTTTTTGTTTGAGCTAAAACTTTACTGCCTTGTACCTGCAGGGTACAACAGGGTAAATGTGGGGTATTAACCTGACGGGTACTTTAGGGTAACTGCTTTTAGCTCATGGTGTTGACATGAGTGAGCCTGACTTATCTGTTATGCTTAAAGTATTTCTGGGCCTGGACCCACTCGACAAAAACTTTTAATCTATTTCTGGCAATCAAAATGCTTTGAGGATTAAATAATTCATAATGACAGTTCACAATACTTAGCATGCAGTTTACACGTCAACGGCATCCCCACCTGCTGTGAGAGCTTTATTATGTTCCAATATAGAGTCTAGATCACAGATGGCATGGGAATCAGTATAAAACATTAAAGTCTTTGCTGCTTCTGCATTGAGAAAAATGTATAATTTTTATGTCAGACATACAAGTTTATAAAGAAAAAAACAGTTGTTTCAACAAATATGGCTTAAAGTGGTCTGCATAAAGTTTCATGTGGCGTTATTGTATCCAGATCTCAACTCTTTGTGGGTTATGTTGGCAAATTTGGCAGCTATCGCTAACCACAAACTGTATCCAGATGCAAACTCCTCTTACTGGTAAATGTGAGGCGGCCATGTTTTCTGCCTATAACACCAGAGGAGAAAACATTATTTGATGCGGTGTCACCAAGGTAGAAGGTAAAGATACTTTATTATTTATTTCATCTATTCATAAAAAGCTCACATATTGGCACTCTGATGCTCAAATTCATTAAGATCTTTCAGTTGTGAGGCTGTGAAACCTTCTCAAAGTTTTAACCTGTGAGGCATTTAGGACGAGGTTTAAAGGTGACCTGATATTCTTCCTTCAACATGTTAGGAAAGGTCTGTGCAAAACAGTCAATAAATAAGTCAAATTTCTTAGATAATGAGATTTTAGTCTGTTCAGTTTCAGATTGAGCCATCTGGCCAACTCAAGGTTTACACTCGCACGTGAAAAATGGCTGCAAATAGATGCAAATAGATGCACAATTCAACAACCATACATCTTTGATAAGCAGAAGTGGAACCTCCTGCACAACCAAAAAGAACGCGAACGCAGCACTGGGTTCCTGGATGGTATGCCAACAACAGCAGCCATTGTACAGCGCATGCAGCGGTAAAACTAGCTGACCAAATGTGCTGGAGCTCGGATTGGGTTGCTACTTATTTTTGATCTCACCACTGAGAGGTTTTTGAACCCGCTCATTTTCCAGGCATCAAAAAACATTCACATATTGTCAAAAACAGCTTGCATTGTTTTTGGAAGCAGTTGAGAGCCAAACTGAAGTTATCTGAGAATAATTTTGTGCAATATCAAGTAACACATCTTTATAGATCATAGACCTATCCTTGCCTGTTAAAGGAAGCTTAGTAGATCACCTTTAAAGTAAGTAACTAAGATCCTCAATCCCTAGCTGATCCCCTGGCATAGCCAAGCTTGAGAGGATCCATAGCCCCTTCAGGAAGTTTTGGGATGTTCAAAAGTACAAGGAAGCTCATTTTGACTAAACCCAACCTCAGATTCAAGGGATTAAATCCACTTTCTCCATTCCCACTCATAGGAGTCAACGTATCCTGGGGAGACTGGAGTTGAGCCACATATTTCTGTTTAATCCTTTGCTTTAGGCACGTAAGGTTTAAAATAGTTGGTCTACACTTTGTTTTTGGAGGGGTGATAGCATTCTCACGTCAGGAAACCTGCAAATAATTAGAGGTAAATACCGCTGTGCAAACAACACTGAGGCTTCAAGGAAAGACTGCAGCCAAAAAAAAAAAGGCTTTCTTCTGACAGCTATTTGAATCAAAGGAATGATTTATTTCATGGGCAACTGTCATGTCAACAAAAAAAGCTGAGCCTGCGGGAATATGATCCACCATGCAAGCATTAAATAATAACCAAAACTGTTGGCTAAGGTAGAAAGAATCTGTTGAACAAAATGAATCAATTAGACATATTGTTCCCCAACTGTCTTTAGACTAAATGGTCAGAAAGATGGTGGTGTTTGGGTTTGAATATTAACTAAATTACGTCACTTGGGAATATTGACACACTTCCGCTAATGCTAGCATGCTAAGAGAGAAGCTAATTTGAGGTTTAGCGCTTTAGCATTTTTGCTAACTTTGAAATCATCTATCACACTTTGCTTCTCCTAAATTTATTTTTCTGGATTAATTATTTTCTGGATTAATTATTCCCCTCCTCTCGTTCTCCACCCGTGTAGCAAATTACCCAGAATGCTTTGCTGTACAACGACAGATATCTTATGGTTCTCCATTGACCATATAACTGCGCAACTTGAAAATAAATTTGCTTATTAAAAACACCTTAATTTTATTTTAGCCATCTTGAGATTGGTGTATTTCGCAAAACTGCAATGGAAAAACTTTTCCCTACATCACAAACAACCAGATGTTGCCTCTGGCAGAAACTACAAAGTAGAAGACGACAGGAAGTAGTTGCAGGATGATGGTGCAGCATGTTTTCTAATGATTGATGACATGAACAACTTATTCATGTGTGATTTTAATTGTGTTTCTTATTTAATGGAGTCACTGCAATTAAAATTTTTTATTTTGTCAATATTAGTGGAATATTGACACAGTTTTACACACATTTGTGATGGAATTGGAACATCAGAAATGACAAATAAAATCAATAATAATGTCTGTAAATAAAATTACCCCTCAATAAATGAGACCAAAGCGCCAGACTGAAGGATTTTGTCATCCAGTTTTTTGCAGAAAAAGAGAGAAAAGAGATAAACGATAAATCCCGCAAATGGAAATTATTGAGCTCATTTTAAGTCCACATGCAATTAATCGATTAACTGATTTATTGCTTGTTGCGAATGACCTACACACAAATGGACTGGAATGTGTCGTCATCCTGGAACAGAATCGGCTGTGATTAGGATTGGAGTCTGGGTAATAATTTCCACAAACCAAAAACAACACAACCAGGTAAAAACAAATCTAAAAACTGAACACAGCTTCACGACAAAACCCAAAGTCTACTACCTGCATTAGCATTAATCTGCTGTGTTTTGTTGCCATTGTTTTCAATCCATCATGTTTGCGAATGATGAACAAACGACGCAGTAATCTAAGGCACCTACTGTTTTGTTTTCCTTCAGGTTTTCATCTCCACGCCTTCATCGTCTCAGCGCCGCTGCATTGTCTGCCAGACCGAGTACTGAACTGAAACGGTGTGTTTTAGTGTCCTGCCAAGTTTCAGTGGAAAGAGATGTAATCCTCGATGAATGGAGTTATGAGAAACGCAGGGGGGGAGGAGGGAGACTCTGTTGTAGTCATCGCAAATCCTCTTTCCAATCTTTACATCATTCTTAGTATGAACACTGTTTGGTGATGTCAGCTGGCCACATGGTCGTATTTACACAAATCTGAGGCGAAAGCGTCCATTATCGGGAAAATCATTTAGGAATCATTTAGTTAGAGCCGGTCGGATTTGGATGGGGGGATAAAAAAATAAAATAGAAAGGGGATGAAACCAGAATCAAGACTGTAAAAACACCAAACATTACCAAGAATTTGTCATCTAGTTTCGAATGTCAATATCTTAAGACACTTAAAATAAAACTAAACTAATTTATAAGTAACTTTTCAAGAAGGTTTTGGGCTCTTGCTTTTGGTAAATAGTACTATTTATATTTGCAGATTATTTCACTCATAACAAAACATTTTTTCATGTTAGAAGTGAAACAAACTAGAACTTTTTCATCATTAGTAAGAAATTATTGACTTAAAATTACCTCCTGTATCTTGCTGAAAAAATACTTCTAACAAGGTGAAACTAAGATATCTGCACAAGAAAATAGACGAAGAATACTTGCTAAGATTTTGCATCGTCTTCAAATTCCAACTATAAATCTGATATTGTTTCAAAAACAGGCCAGGTGCCAACATGTTCACATTTTCCTTCTGCTTCAGAAACTCTCAAAGCTGCAATGGTATATTAGAGTCATTTTATATCCAAAAATTTTTAAATTAGCAGAATAGAATTTTCTTTAAAAAAAAAATAATTGGGAAATGTTGCAAAAGCTACAAATTTTCCAGAAACGAAAATCTGAAATGTTCAGAACAATGTCAAAAAGATTCTGGAAATTTCTGTTAGAAAAGTTGAAACTTTTCTAGAAAAATAAAATACTTTTTTTAGATGACTCTTATGAAACAAGAAAATATCTGATCTTGAAATATTAAAAAAATTGCTTAAAAAATAAAAATGTTTTAGATTAATCTAAACTTTTCCAGAAAAAAAATGTCAAAACTTCTGCTGAAAAAATGTATTTTGAGATTAAATATCAGATATGTTCTAAAATATTGTATCTTAGTCTGAAAATTCAAAAAATTGCAAATTTTGAGATTAATCTCAGAAATCAGTTTCAAAAGTCAAACATTTTAAGCTTTCATATTTCCACACTGTTTCTAGAACATTTCTGAGATGTACTCCTGTTTTCTATTAACAACGGTCCCAATACTCCGTCTCTCAAAGCTGCTTCTACATGTGGAAAAACAATAATCGAGGAATCGGCTCGTCCTGTTGGCTCGACTTCGTACGTCTCTAAAATCTTGCCTAAAAAGTCTGAATTTATACGAACAGAACTGACGAGCCTGTTATATCGCATTACATCTTAATAACACCGAAATTCAATTCACTGGGCTCAGATAGGTCAAGCGGCTTAAAGTAAATCCTGGATTTTCTCCAAATATGACACAGGCTGGAGAAAAAGAGGTTTCTCGCTTCAAAAGAAGGAACATTTGACTCCTTGCAGAAAATTTGGGAATATTTTCTGATCTTTAAAGCTGTGGAAAAAAGGAGAATTGCTAAAACATTTCACTGGTGGGTGTAAACAATAAGAAAAACTGTCATATTAAGATAAAACAGCAACCAAAAGAGAAATACTGCAGCACAAAACCAATGTAGAAACATTTTTGTAAGATTTTATGCAACTTACTTTAAAACAGGGATTTTGACAAGAATTAGGAGAGAATTTTAAATTTGCACCTTTATAAGATTGTGGTAATTCAGGCTTGACCTTTCACCTCATTAAACTCATAGGTTTTGCCACACCAAAACTTAAGAGTTTGTGCTGATGAATCTCATATTGAGAATGAAGGTTTTTAAGTTTTGGACCCAGTGCGGTTTTGTCTAAGTCTAAAATAATACTTTGAACATTGATTTATGTGTTAAAACGTTTTGATTCCATAGAATGATTACATGTTTGAAACCTTTAATATAAAAACAGCCTGGAATTAGTTTTATCTACAAACAGAGAATGCGCTAATAGCAGCGCTAATGTTTCACTTAGCATTTTAGCTAACTTTGAAACAGTCTAGCTCACTAAATAAATTCTAAATTGCTATTTTTTCGTATGAGTTCCACTGCCACCGTTACCTAGCAACACCAGCCACGCCCAGTCCGTTACCTAGCAACCCAGTTCTAGTTCCGCCGGCAGATTATTTCTCTTATTACATGGAAGAAAAAAACTGTCAGTGGAGCTAGTACTTTATTTTATCAGTGTTAAGGAATTATTGAATTATATATATATTATATATCTTTATGAAAAGTTACATTCAAGTCAGTTTTGTCTTATTTAAAGTGTACTAATAATTTTGTCCCCGAAACTCAACCAAAAATACTTGGTAAGTTTTTGCAGGATTTTAAGTCAAAGGATCCAGAAATAGATCAAAACAAATTAATATATCACACTAACACAAAGAAGGGGAGTTTTGAGAACAGAAAAATTAATAATCACAATATTAACAGGAGTTTAAAGATGGGCCTTAATCTGGGTTATGATTAATATGTGTGTTTTGCAGTGAATTAATAAATCTTAAGAGCAGAAATGTATTTAGTTTTGTTTAATTAGTAATTATTTTTGTTGGAAGCATAATTGTAAATTTATTCTGCACTGTGTCAATTATAAGCTCAGCGGGTTGGTTTCTGGGATAATCCCTGATTGATGTGTAATAAATCTTAATCTGAGAAATATACAGAATCAGCTTGCTTCTAAACCTCTGAATTTATCCCTTGATAACTGATTTTATTCAAAGTAATCTCTTGTGCTTCTGAAACGCAGCTGGTTTAACCACAAAAACTGAGACAAAGCTCAAAGTTTTGATATATTACAGTTAGAAAACGAGGTGCCTTGAAGTGCAGATTCTCTGTAGATGATTGCCAAAACATCTGTGTTCATCCCAGCTAGGGCGTGTTCGAGTGTCTGTGCGTCTCAGAGGATTATTTTCCAGCGGTTGATTGTTTGGTGTGAGCTTTGCGAAAAGGATCGAGAGGTAATCCCCCGCCCCGCCCCGCCGCCAGAACCCGTTTAACAGAGCGAGAGGAGGACGGTGGCTGCAGTGACGCTCTGCAAGTCCAACAAGACTGAAAGGACAATTTGTCTGTGTCAGTTTGAACGTGCAGAATTAGAAAATAAATCATCCAGATGTGCTTAATGGATGATGGAATATTAGGATTTACTGCAATTATTACGTATCTTTGGTTTAGTTTCTATCAAATATAAATTTGTACTAAAAAAAGACAAAACTAACTTTCAAGTAACTTAACATAGATTATTTTTCATCAATATTGTCTTGTTATAAGAGAAATAATCCACCACTTCTTCACCAATATTAAGGAATTATTGACTTAAAACAAACTCCTATATCTTGCTGATGACTTGTAAGTTAGTTTTGTCTCACTTCAAGTTTAGTGAGAAATTAAAACACTTGCTAGGATTTTGTTTTTGCAGTGTAGAGGTTACTTCAGTCCACATGCTAAAACATCCTTGAGCAGTTTTCTGAACATCCAGCCGAACATCTGAAGCCTAATCTGCAGCAGAACCATAAAAACCATGATTGTAATCTTAAAGCTTGCAATCATTATCAGTGAACACACGGCAGTCCTTCTGGATCCATTAAGTGAACAAGTTTTACCTGC
The DNA here is from genome assembly GCA_922788865.1 of Poeciliopsis turneri. Taxonomy (NCBI): domain Eukaryota; kingdom Metazoa; phylum Chordata; class Actinopteri; order Cyprinodontiformes; family Poeciliidae; genus Poeciliopsis; species Poeciliopsis turneri. The sequence goes on from CAKLNU010001002.1 coordinate 248,620, forward strand.
GGGGAATCGGACCGGAGCTGGTCCGACAGTGGCGGCGCAAGTCAGACAGCGGCGGCGCCAGTCCAACCAGGGATTGAATAGTTCTGGGTTTTTCATTATAGCAGTGCAAAAACACAAAATCTTACCAAGTATTTTTAGTCCAGTTTCTGTTTCAAATGTTCTAGAACAGCTGAAATGAGACAAAACTAACTTACAAGTGAGATTTATGAGCTTGTTTTAAGTCCATAATTCCTTAATGTTGGTGAAAACGTAAACATTCCTCTGGTGCCGTTACCCAGCAACCCAGCCTATCACCTAGCAACAGACTTCTGGAATACTGGCTTGTTAGTGAAATAATCAGCCATTGGAAATACTACTGATTTGTAATCAATGTTGAGGAATTATTTACTTAAAACACACCAATATATCTCACTGAAAAGTTACATGTAAGTTAGTTTTGTCTTTTTTAGCTTGATGTTTACTTTGTGATTATTAATAAGTGATCACTGTGATAGATTAGCTACTGCTGCTATTAGCTAACATAGAACTGTGGTGTTTGATTAGCTAATTTAAACACAAACTACTGATGATCAGTCACAGTTGGTGTGTAGTTTGGTTTTTTACATTTTTTTTAACTGAACCGAAACACCAAATTCCACAGCACATCTACATGCTGATGTTGTCAAAGTCAAGCTAGCATAACTGAGCTACTTCCCTTTCCCTCAATATTTTTTTCTTAGTTAAAACTTTTTCTGACCTTTTTATCTAGTTGTCACAGATAAAAAGTAGCAAAGTATGGCGTCTTTTTGCTTTTCACATAGCAGGCGTACATTTAAGATTTAGGGCATTAAATTGACAACTTAGCAGCTAAAACCAATGCTAATCATCGTTAGCAAGCAGCTTTTTGCTCTCCAGCAGGTAGATGGGGGCAGGTTCTTCTGTGTAAATAATTCCTTAATATTAATGAAAAAGTACTTGTCATAAGTGAAATAATCTGTCATTGGAACCATTACTTTTTCATCAATATTAAGGAATAATTTCCTATTTTGGATTGAAATAATATTCGACAATATACAAAAAAAACAGAGATAGTAACTGATATTCTTCTGTGTGTGCATAGTTTTTACTTTGTGGAAACAGAAATCTGTAAAATAGTTTATTTATTTATGTATTTTTATGTGTTTTATGTTGAAAACCCGAATTATTTAGGATTCAGGTACCTCCAGGATTTTGTTCTGATTTTAAATTGGAGCTGCCGTGTCTGTGTGTGAGTGTGTGTGTGTGTGCATGTGTGTAAGTGAGACAAAACCCACGCATGTGCATGATTGTGTTCAGTGGACACATGTCCGATACACACCAACACACACTCCCCTGCCCTCGGCTGGATGATAATCACAGTGTATTAATCTGTTGTTTGAACTCCTTAAGCACAGACTGTCTATCACATCTGCTCTCTTCACCCAGTAAAGCCCTGCTATTAATAAACTCCCTCATTTCCCCATTTTTATCACTGATCTGCTCTTCCCAATCCAACAAAACTGAATTTCACACAGCTCATTGCCTCCGTAAAGTAAATTCTTCTTCATTATTCCTCTATACACTGCAAACACACAAAATATTACCAAATGTTTTTGGTTTCTAGTCTAAATATCTTTGTAAGTTTGAAGAAAGACAAAACAAGTAACAAGATATAGTGGCTTGTTTTAAGTCAAGAATTCCTGTATTTTGATAAAAAAAATATATATATATATTAGTTTCACTGGAAGATTATTTCACTTATAACATGAGAAAAATGTGATATATGTTCAGTTATCTGGCGATTAAATAAATATTTTTTAAAATCAATATAAAGGAATTATTGACTTTAAACAAACTAACATAAAGCTGAAAAGTTGCTTGTATGTACTTTTATATTTATACTAATAATATTATTATTATTGTGGATAAAAATAAGAAAGGAATAATTTTTAACCAGAAAAAGTCAAAAATGTTGAAAATAAGCTCACAAATTTTCTTTTAATTATATAACCTCCAAATGTAAAAAAAAAAAATACGTATAAAAATTAATCTTAAACATTTACTGAGTTTGTTCCAGTGGGACTTTTTAATCAATATTAACAAATTATTTACTCAAGATAAGCTCCTGTATTTTGCTGAAAAGTTGACTGTAATTTGGTTTTGTCTTATTTAAAGTGTGTTAAGATATTTGCACTTGAATATTTAGTGAGATTGTGTGTTTTTGCAGTGTAAACCTCATTTGTAGGTACAGCGCTTACACTGCAAAAACTCTAAGTTTGATCAACTATTTGTCTAATTTCTACTGCTAATATCTTAGTATGCTTGAAATAAGACAAAACTAACTTAGAAGTAAATTTTCAGCAAGATACAGAAGCTTATTTCTAAAATGTTAATAAAAAATAATCAATATTAAGGAGTTCATATTTCTTACTGAAACATTACATGTAAGTTAATTTTGTCTTATTTCAGATGTACGAAAATATTTGCAGTAGACAACAATACTTGAGAGTTTGTGTTTTTGCAGTGAAGGAGCATGGAGGACATGATAAATAAAGATGGTTTTGAATTTATGCGTCAGGGAAAAGGTGAGCAGCTTACCTGTGATGCGTTAGTGTCTCCCATCCGACTGGAGCGAGGCATCGGGAGCAACGCAGAGCAGCGATGTGCAGATGAAGAGGCGACAGGAGGCAAAGCCACAGTCTTTGCGTCATCTGAGAAAATGTGCAGATTAATACGACAGCTTGTTGCTCCCCTCCCTCCTTTCCTGTCCGTTTGTCCACTCACTTCTTTTTTTTACTTTATTTTCCTCATTTTATAAATAATTTGAGCTACAGAAAAGAGGTGACAATCACTTCTTCCCAGTAGTCATAACAGAGGAATTTTATAAAAAATGTTTGTTTACAAATAGAAAGAAAAGACACAGAACAGAACACGGAATGCACTAAAAAAACAGAAAGGAGCTCCAACTTAAAAAAATTAATTCATTTGTTTTATTTAACTGATATTTATTTATGTTTTTTTTAACTGAACAACTTAATCTCAATATATTTACTTTGATACCAATGATTTGATTACTTATAACAATTTACTTTTTTTTTTTTTTTAGTTGGATCACCTATTTTGTTTTGGTGAAAAAAAAAAATTAAAAAATCAGGCATTAAAGACATGATGATAAATTAAAAACATTCAATGATCTGCAACATTTCTGTGTGCTTAAGGCTTTTTTGATTGGAAATAAAGTTAAATTTAGATCAATTTAAAGAGGAACTATTCCCTGTTATATAAAATTCAGATTTTACACCTTTTTGTTTCCATTTTGGTCTCAACTGCTTCTAAAAAACAGCTGGAGTGATTTAAAAAAAAAGGAAGAATAAAAACACCGAGCAGTTTCTTGGTGTGTGGAAAATGAGCAGTTTGAAAAACCTCCCACATGTAATGTCACACTGGGCGTTGCTCAGCAACCACGGTGAAGCCCCGCCTTGTTACCTAGCACCCAAGCTGAACTGTTCAAAGATATTGTTAGGACTGGACGATATGGCTGAAAAACCAACAATATTAGCTTGTCATATCAGTCAATAATTGTCTATATTGATTAGTTCCCTGTGTTAGATCTGCCAAACCGATGGTGTGACCTTCTCTGTTTTATCTAAATTTTTCACTCCATGCTGTTGTTGTTTTTTATTATTATTTTTAAGCAGTTATAAAACACGGTGACAAAACCTGAAACTGCTGCTGTGCAAGTTAATCAACAGGTTGTTGCTAGGTAACCAGAGAGCGAGTGAGTTGATGCTGCAAACCTAGTTTGGCCAGCAGTGAGAGGTTGAGCAGCTAAACCCTTTCTTATGCCTACAGCTCCCAGAATGCTTTGCAGTTTTAGATTGTGATATTCTAGATCTACTGATGTAGAATATTGATGTGTCTATTGCGTATATACTTTGTTATTAATACATCGTCCAGCCCCAACGGTTGGATAATTTCTCATCTGCTTGCAGCCATTTTGTTTTGTGGGTGAATGCTCAGTTGGTGGGCGTGGCCAGCAGTAGCTTATTGCTATTTAAAGCATCAGGACACCTAAAACAGCTCATTCTGAACTTACCAGACTAAAATCCTATTATCTAGGAATGATTTCTTGCAAAATGCGTAATAAACATGTTTTGTTTAGCCCACAGACTTATGCTAATCTGTTAAAGGAAGCATAAAAGATCACCTTTGAAAAAAGGTGCTGTCAGTATCCTCCCTTCCACAAGGGGGAGCTATGACTCCTGTTGAAATCCGAACAGCAGCTTCCTCCTTGTAAGGTGCACTGTGACAGATATCAGTGTCAATCATGAGGCCTGGAAAAGGTTGGAGGCCCCAGGGTGGAGTGTGCTGCACGTTCTCCGTTCTCGCATTTGTCCTCCAACTGCGACTCTGCAGCGGAACGCAGAGTTAGAAACAAACCAATAAAAAACATGAGGAGCTTTTTCCCAGAAATCATAAAGAATTCTTCTTACCGAGCTTCACAGCCGAGCCAGGAGTGATTTATGAGTGTAACGTCTCAACTGTCACATGACAGTTGTATAACAACGCGACATTCCCGACTCTTTCAAACCAGCCTGTTTACTTGCTGCAGTGGCAGATAGAGGAATCTATATTTAAGAGAATGTATTTATAATAGCCAGAGTTAGAAAAGCATTTCTTAAAACACTGCTGTGTGATTTGAGCCTCCCTGAAGTGGGGGCTTGTCATCACCGGTTGCTGAGCTCATGCTAATTATAGTAAAGAAGACTCAACACATTTGCTAAATATTTGGGTCAGTAAGATGTTCAGAATATCAGGAATCTTTGTTTATTTACAGAGAAAAATTTTTTCTTAAAAACAAGACAAACTCATTAATAAGAATATGGTTTGTACATAACTACACTGTAAAAACATAAAATCTTACCCAGTTCTTTGTGTCAAATTTCTAATAAAAAAATATCTTAGTACACTCAAAAAAATACATGAAACTTTTAAGCTTATTTCAAATTGACAAAACTAATTTGGCATTAGTTTACTGAAATGTTTGCATTAGAAACTAAACCATAAGTAACATTTTGTGTTTTTACAGTGTAGTTAAGTTACACTGAAAAAGGAGCGATGAAACTAGCAAAAACACAAAATCTTACCAAATATTTTTCGAGTGCAAATATGTTAATTAAGGCAAAACTAACTCACAAGTAACTTTTCATCAAGATATAAAAGCTTGTAAAAAATAATTCTTTAATATTGATGAGAAAGTTCCAGTTCCATGACAGATTATTTCTTTGTTACAAGGGAAAATGTCTTTTTATAAGTGAAATAATCTTTTAATCAATATGAAGGAAAGATTTACTTTAAAAATTCCTCCCTCTTTCTGAAGTTACTTGCAAGTTAGTAGACTTGAAATGAAACCAAGATGTTTGCACTAGAAAGTAAACTAGAAACACTTGGTGGTTTATGTGTTTGTTTTTGTAGTGTAAGCCAAATTTTAGAAACTGTGTGCAATGGGAGAGTAAAGACGCCTAAATACCTAATCATTCATTGGAAAGCAGTTTTTATTTGTAGAGCTCATTAAAAACCACTCTGGCTTTCCAATGTTCCAGCAGGTTTATATAGATTTAAAGAAATCAAATCTGCAAAATTACAGATTCAATTGACTGAAATGGTCCAATCAAAGTCCAGAGCTCCACTTCATTAAATTGTGATTAGCAATAAAGTTTCTCAATTCAGCGATCGTTTGCGCACCATTAAAAGTAAACTTTTCCTAGTTCCATGTGGTGAAATGTAAACAGGAGGAAAATACAGGAACAAAACCAACTACATGTTTGTCAGGGGTTTTTATTTTGAGTTTAGTATCAATAAGAAGTCTATAAAAAATGTTTTAAGTTTATTTAACAGGGACAGACGCACAACGACACAGATTTAACAGAAATGTAAACAAAAATGGAGTTGCTTCAGATTTTAGTGGATGTAAGATTTCTCTTGTCTGTGGTATTTAATTTCCCTCTGGGATTAATAAAGTATTTTTGAATTTAATTGAACCGAACTGGTAAAAGATCACGAGTAATTTCTCCCGCTAGCGCTAGACTCACATCTTTGTTTTGGTTGTATTTACCCAGCATTCCCTGCACTGTAGTCCACTTCCTGCTTATGGAGCGGTCTCCACCCCACTTGGCGTTCACATTTGGTTTCCAACTGCACTTCACTTCCACCGAACTGAGGCCGAGGTTTGTAGTTTGTTTTTTGGTCTACATTGGAGTTTGATTACACATTCAAACCTCCTACAATAAACCGCACTTTATAGGCAAATGAACCAGAGTTTGATTAAAGCGGACTAAACAAACGCTCCCTAAAAATATGTGTAGTTATGACAAAATATTATCTGAAAATTAGAAACGGTCCCCAAAGCTGCGTTGACGTGACATCACATCTTCAGAACCAAAGCTCCTCTTATTTGCCAAATTTTGTATCAATAACAGTCCAAACAGAAACAGGGTTCAAACATTACCGCGGCGCACACATCCTGCGTCTCCCTCGGTCCCACAGGACTGACAGATGGAGAGGGGCAAAACGGCTTGTTCGACCAGGCCGGGCCCTGCTTTGTGGAAGGAGGTGCTCTGTAAGGCAATCCTCTACTAATTGCCAGAGTAGTTCAAACACAAAGTCTGCCACTGAAACCCAATACAGCTGGTGTTGTACAGTGAGTAAAGTTTACAATGTGTAACATTTTAACCCCGCCGGCAAGAAAAAGGGACAAATATGCGACTTATGGACGAGGAGGTGAGGGAACCGAGGGGCGGATGAGTTTTAAAAAGAATGCAGAAAGACAGCGGAAGGTGTGGAGCGTGCTGGAGACATGAAAGGCGTAACTGTAAATAGAGCATTCAGTATTTAGGCTGCATGTCTAATGAGGAGTGCAGTCACTGTAGGTGGACCGGGGCATGCAACAGGACACCAAGGAACGAGCGATAAGGAGATGGGGAGGAGTGATTGAGAGAGAAAAAGAGAGGAGCTGTAAGAGGAGAGGCAGATGATGTAAACAAGATGTGCAGAATCCGTCTGAAGCCGTTTTATAAATGACTAAACATCTGAAAGGTGGGATATTTAGAAAACCCTAACTCACTTTTTGGAAAATCTAAATTATTAAAGGAGTGGTGTTAGTTAAAATTAACTTTTTTGCGCTGCACTTTAAATTGTTATTCTCTCATCAAAAACAGAGCTGCAGTGTTGCTTTAAGTCTTTCATGCATGTTTCTCAATAGCAACTATTCAGCTAAAACATCCGGCTGGGCCTAGCACCGCCCTCAAGGAGAAAGCTCCTCCTCAGAGCTGCAGTTTCCAAGCGACTGCTCCTTCAGACTAGCCAGCAGCAATTAGCAAACACCTGGTGGAACTGCTGAGCTCATTCAAGGAGCTACTGCTCAGTGCAACGCTAGAAAAAAACAACAATAAAACAAACAAACAAAAAAAAGTTAAAGGGTTAATAGAGGAGAGCTGATGTAATTTCACTTTTATTAAGATATTTTTCTTCTAAGTGAAATTATTTACTAGTGGAAACAAATACTTTCTACTGAATATTAAATATTTACTTTAAACAAGCTGCTATGTCTTGCTGAAAACTTACTTACTTAGTTTTGTCATATTTCAAAAGTACAAAGATAATTGCACTAGAAACTAGACAAAAAACATACTTCTTGTGTAAGAATATGATAATTGCTGGCTGGACTACATAACATTATTAATGAATTGTTGGTATTTTTGTTATTGATGCCAGTTTTGTTTTTTAGTGAAATTCAAAGAAATAATGATGACCAACCCTAAATTAATTCAATTTAATTTAACTTCCCTTTGGGATGAATAAAGTCGTTTTGAATTCTAAATTGTTCATCCACTGCAATTAAAATTAAACAGATACTATATTTATGGGCTAAATATTAAATACGCGTTTAGCTGTTATATGTAGTAAATGTAAACAATAAGGAGTTGAAATATTGAATATTTAAAACATTATTACTAAAAAAATAAACAAACAAAACAAAACCCAAAATCTAAACTGACTTGGAAAGAGACAGAACAGCAACAAGTTTTCATTTGAACATAAAACAGAATGAAGTCCTCTGTAACGAGGGCTGGGCAGCTCTGATGCTCAGATTCTCTCGCTCTTTCAAAGGTGAACATTCCTTATACTTATTTCAGTTTGGAGCAGGAAAGACGTGTAGGCACATGTGTTGTTTGTTTGTCAGAGCAGCAGCGTGTCAGCATGGCTGCGCATTTTACCTTCAGTGAGTGTTGCTTGGCCTCGCACTTTATGAACCACTGAAGTTATATTTCAGGCCAGGTTTCCATTTTCCAGTGGTGGGATGTAGCAAAGAACTTTGTTATGGTACATAAGTACATTTTTCATATATCTGTACTTTACTTACAGGAAACTTATTATGCATAATTTATATTTTGCACTAGAAGCATCCCACCTGCTTTCAAAAGAACAATCGACAATTTTTTTCTTTTAAGCAATGAGTTCATGTTGTTTGGTGTCTGGAAAACAAGTTGTCTGAAATGTCTTCAGCATGTAACGTTGCAAATCAGCAGGCACTCCATCTTCACCTAGCAACCCCAGCAGAGTTCCATCCATCACCTAGCAACCCCAGGAGAGTTCCATCCGTCACCTAGCAACCCCAGCAGAGTTCTGTCCGTCACCTAGCAACCCCAGCAGAGTTCTGTCCATCACCAAGATGCTAGTTTTGTTTTTTGGTGAAATTTAAAGAAATAATATTGGAGGATCTAAATGAACATGAATTACAACAACATTTAATTTTCCTTTGGGATCAATAAAGTGTTTTTGAATTTAATTGTTCATCCACTGTAATTGAAATTAAACTGATACTATATTTATGAGTTAACTATGAAACACGTTGAGCTCCAATACGTTTGGTCAGCTTGTTTAGCAATGTATGTGCTGCACAATGGCTGCTGGAAAGACAAGTGCTTTCTTGTTGACTTACCATCAAGAAGTCAGCAAGAAAACACTTGTTGATTGTGCAGGAGGCTCCACTTCTGCTTTTCAAAGATGAATATACATTTGTATGTATCTGTTTGCAGCCATTTTCATGTGGGAGTGAAAACATTGAGTTGGAGGTGATTAGTGTGAAAATATGTTTAATATTATTTAATCCTAAGTACTTATCAAATGCAAATGGAGCCATTTATTAATATTTAAACTGTTTGTTAATGTATTTCAACACATTCTGGCCATTTTAGTTTCAATAGAAGCAAGTACCTTCTTTTACTCAGGTAAGAATGTTAATGTAGTACTTTCACTAGAGTACATTCTTGTCTGTTTATTTGTACTTTTCCTTGAGTGTACTTCCACCACTTGTTTACTGCATATATTCGACACCTGTGCAGAGCCTGTCCCTGCCACATCGAGCCACGAAGTTTGACAGCAGACAGGAGGTGATGCAGTCATCAGAGACGCCCCCCTGCCCCAGCCCACCTCGATGAACGGCCTCACCTCTGACCTTTTACCCCGTTGCCACCAGGGCTGGCGACTGGGGCATTTCCAGGAGGCTCTGCCTAATTGGGTCAGATTGCGCGGAGAGCAGCATTACGCCTGAAATTGGAAACATGTGCAGCTATACCTTAGTGTGCATGTAGTAATGGTGGCACTGGAGTTGAAAGTGGTGGACGAATTTTGGGAATTAAAAGCAATGAAAAAGTGAAACTAATCAGTGGAAGAAGAGATGATAAACATCTGACACTGAGGAACCTGGGAGAGGATTGAGGTCCGGCTCAGTTCTGGACAGGCAGACTGTTCACTCTCACAACACAGCGCGGCTATTTCCAATAATTGCCATAATAGCTACCTTCCAATTACACTCGGATCCGAGTTTCAAATGAAGGAAGATGTCCGTGACAAACGCAATATTTTGACGGCTGATGGCAGAACGTGTAGGAAAGATTTCATCAGAGGGCTGACGGGTGCACAAGTGACATCTGGAAACTTCAAAATGCTTGTGGGTGTGTTTTCTCATGGAGCAAAGAAAAGAATTTGAATTTAGTCCAAAAGGTGGATCAAAGGAGTTCTTCAAGTGCAATCAGTCAAGTGAAAAACTGAAACGTGATTCCGAATCATATCATGAGCTGGAATGTTTTACATCATAGGTCATAATTAATGATTAGATCCTAAAATGATTGAAATTTAACTTCACATGTACAAAAACTACAATTAGATAAAGAAAAGAAGACACAGACTAGCAGAAGGCAGAAAACACACAGACATATCTGTATTTATCGTGATGAAAGCTAAAAAGTTAGTTACGCAAAAGTATTACACTGAAATGACAGGTAGCATAAGCTAATGCTAAACACTAACTTCAATTCAAATTATACTGTGTCTGTTGAAAGGTTACAACGCTTTAATTTTGACATTTTAATTTTTATGCTCTTTAGAATTTGTATTCACCTTTACCTACTGCCTGTTTTAACGTTTCTGCATGTTTCTTGTTTAAAATAAAATTACAGTTACAATAATTGGAACTGCTGCATAAAGTCTTCACTCACTTCAAAATAAAAGCACAAAAATAAACGTCTAACTACTTGAGTAATACTCGATGGTCAATGACCAAAACGTCAACACAGATGTTGAATTTTATTCAACTGATAGTTTACAAAACAACCAAATAAGTTAGGGCTTTTAAATTTATCCAGGAATCTACGGCAAGCTAAGTGGGCTAAATGTCGTCAAAGTTAGCAAAAGCATTAAAGCGCCAAATGAAAAATTAGCACATTAGCATTAGTGTGCCAACCACTATATTTAATCTCTCATCCAAACACATTGAATCTATCTGGACATTGTTTTTATGGCCATTTGAAGGCCATGCTTGGTCTTTAAGGTGTTGCTTCTTCCCCTCTGAGTTTTTTGTTGATCTGTATTGGTTCTCATCTCACTGGATTATAAACTCTGTTTTACCTCCTTGAACAGCATCTTCAGGTTTTTTAAGGGTTGAAAATCACATTTCACACCAAAACCCGTCTCCTGATTTACTTCCGTCCGACTTAATGTCGGATGAACGATAAAGACTTTATGATTTAGAAAACTTTAACTGGGAAACCAAGAGGTAAAACTTGTTTTGTGAAAAACTTTGAGAGGCGAAAAGCAGCAAAAGGGCAACCGCCAAAGAAAACAATCATTCTTGACTGACCGGCACTCCTGCCCACAACTTTCTCCTGCTTTGTGTGGCTCCCACTCAGATTTTCACTGATGCGCCCAGAGGTGGAAATATCTAAGTACGTGTCGGACAAGTTGAGGCAGGGAAGGAGATAGTGAGTGAGGGTGGAGGTCTGCAAGGTTTTCAAGTGACTGACGGTAAAAGCCGACAGGTAGGAATACCGAACGGGAGACTCCAGGGAGTGTGTGCGTGTGCGCACAGACGTGTTTGTGGTAAAGACGATTCTCAGTAAAACAACTTGGGAGCTGCTACTGTGTAGAGAAAACAAACAGGAAGAGAGAGTCTGTTCTTGCGTAATCAGACAATAAGTGTGAGCATATCAACCGTCGCTTCCATTTGAGGGCACTGGCAGTGTTAAATGTCTGGTTCCCTGAGAGAAGACTGCACTTTAGTCTGTCTCTCTATACAGAATAACCCGTTTTAGCAGCTTGAAAACCTTCTTTTCATGACCCCCCTCCCCAACCCGTCTCCTCTCTGGTCCCTATCTCTCTCATCCCTAAACTCTTTCATGAGCAGTCTCTCAGGGGCACGGCGGTAACTCAACCCAACGCTCTTTTGTCTCCATTCTTTCCCTTATCCTTTCATCTTTTTAAACATTCAAGGGAAAAGGGGTTCAGTGAGACAGAAACCACCAATTGGTAAAGGAAAGAAAGAGATAGCATGTGAGAGAGTGACAGAAAAAACAGGGGGAGGCAGAGTTTCTCCCACTCTGTGCTCATCATCCAGTTTATGGCTGTCCTTTTCAACAAGGCCATTCAAGGTGGGGAGGCTCCGTGGCCATTCTCGCAGGTCAATGGCACTGAACTCTTGTCTGGTATGTGCTGCGCCGAGGACCCACTGAACTGTCTGCCGGCCCGTTTGTCCCCCCACGGACCTCCGCTGTGTCTCCTTTCCCCCAGAGACCAGTCGGTGTACGGAGCAGCTAGTCAGCTGCTCCAGTTTCCAGACATTTACCTTTAAAGGTGATCTGTTAAACTTCCTTGAACACATTATGATAGGTCTATCAGCTATAAAAAAAATATCACTCTTAAACCTGATGTTTTGCTCACACATGATAATGGGTGTAAAATGGACACACAATTACATAACTGTACATCATTGAAAAGCAGAAGTGGATCCTCCTGCACAACCAACATGTTTAATTAAATTTATTTGGTTGCTACAAGTCACATTAATTTCTCTTGCTACAAACAAACAAAGGTTATAAGGTCAAAATGACTTGCCTTCAAAATTGTTGTTGAGGATTTAACAAGAATGCATCGAATGTTTTCTAGTTAGTAAGTCAAGAACAAGACACTCGTCTTTTCCAGCAGCCATTGTACAGCGCATTTAGTGGTAAAACCAGAAAACCAGTTGGAGCTCTGCTTAGGTTGCCAAGCGACAGGCTAAGTTTGGCTGGGGTTGCTAGGCAACAGCGCAGAGCCAGTTGAATAAGACTTAATCAGGAGGATTTTGAAACTGCTCATTTTCCAGACACCAACAAAGACATTAACAGCAGCTGGGTCATTTTTTAACCGCTTGGGCTGTTTTTCAGTTGCGACCCAAATCAACCATGTAAAATGTGAATTATACATAACATGTCTCCTTTAAAGACAATCACAAAACAATTTATGTGAAAATAAATCCTCACATTAACAAAAGTGCGTCTCACACAAAAACAAAACTTAAAAATGTGCGGAGAGACCTCAGCATTGATCTTTGAGAAGAAATAGTTTCTTAGCATCAATCTGGAAAGGCTTAATCAGCCAAGTCAGCAACAAAACATTTGTCTTTTTCAGCAGCCATTGTACAGCGCATACAACTGTAAAACTAGCTGACCAATCAAACTGGAGCTCAGCTTAGGTTGCTTAGTGGCTGCTGACCTGTTAGGTCATAATGTACATTACATTAATTTATTGGCAATAACTGGCTGGTGTTTTTTTTTTCTTTTTTAATTGTTTGGATTGTTTTTAGAAGCAGTTGAACCCCAAATGGACGTATAAAAACATCCAAAATGTGAATTTTGCATCAGGCCACGGTGTCCGTGTTCATCCCACCTGCGCTGCAAGAAAATACACGCCTGTTTGTGCTGCAGCCTCTGCCAAATCACATAGCACTGCAGCACTTAACCATGAAACCAGCGGCGTTAGAAATCTGCCACGGGTGGCTGAGCCGAGCAGCAGAAGGAGAAACACCCAGGAACGAAACTCAAACTCAGGACAACAGTCTGCTCAAAATCCGTTGCAACGTAATGCATTGGGGAAAAAAACTTTGCCTGCAGTGCCAATAAATATTTTTGTTTAACAACTAACTGACTTTATGATGCCAACGTCTGGATCCAGACCAGATGTTATTATGATCTCGCTAAGTCACATCTGAATCAGGAACATGGAAATCCCAGTTCTGCATATTGCAGTTGACTTGCAGCAGTTTTTTGACAGTTTATCTGATCGTTTTCTGATTGAGATAAGATTACTGGTGAAGTTGTTTTGATCCAGAGGGCCCTCACCCATCACCGGTTCAGTAATTCAGTAAAGAAATTTTTCTGTAGTTGTAGATTGTTTTCCATGAAGGTAAATCTAAAACACTGAAAAGAAAATGCAGCTTGAGAAGCTGAAATATGCACAGCGTACAATTCAAGAATAAATTCAATAAATTAGGACAAAACTGCAACTTTTAAATAAAAATCTACTCACAAAAATGTTAGATGCAACACAAAGTGATTAACTTGTTGTCATGGTGACAAGGAACACATCTACCTGTTGAGTTATACTCTAAAATATTTTAATTGCTGTATTAAAGCCTGACTAAATGGTTCTTCTTTCATTCATGCACCTGTTGATTTCGTCATTATAAAAGCCACACAGTATAATGCTGCCACTTCCTTGCTCATTTAGAGCATTGTGATTTATTTTCTTCTTTTAAAATAACATCTATTAAGCATGTCCTCGCCATTATCATTAATTTAATTGTTTTTATTATTATCAGTAATGTAATCAAAGACTTTATGTATTTTTTTACTTTCTTTTTCTACCATATCTACAAAAACCTATTCTGTACTACCTAATGGACCGCACTGCGCTCTGTTTCTGATTTTTTTTTTTTAGACATTTTGTTTTGTTCTTCACTTTTTTGTTATTCACTTAATCTTAATACACATATTTGTTTACATCACAATAAAGAAAAAAAAATTAAAAGGCATGTTCCATTACTTCCACAATTTGTTTATCACTGATCTAAGCTGGATTATCATATAGTAGAGAATAGCTGCATTTAAAAATGCAGCTATTCTGACATATTTTATTAAATTAAATCATGAATTAGGAAGAGGGGGGCAGTAAGGACCCCAGACCTCAGAAGTCTTAAGTACACCCCTGTGCAACCAGAAATATGGATTTAAAGAACTTTTTTTAAAAGTTCTAAATTATGTTTCTGTCATGTTAATTTTTTCCCACATGTGCACCTTTGTTTTATGTGTGAAAGCCAAAATAGGTCACATGTTTGCCACATGTGCTCTTACTGAAAATCTGGCAGAAGCAACCAGGAAGCAATCTGCACACAGACTGTTATTTGGCATTGAACTGGAGGTTACATCCTCCGGTTGGCTTGTGCCAAAAGGAATCATGTTGCAGCTCCTTGTGCTTGCAGATGGGAACCTTAATGAGTTTGGGCTTCCAACTTTGCTACAGCCTGTTTGCAATAAGTTACTGAAATGCAAGATCATATAAAATTATTTCTGGCTGCAGGCCAAACCGCGTTGGTTTCTATTGCAATTCGAGTTAAAGTGACCGAATGACGAATGCACACTAATATTGTAAAAATTGGTAGCATTTAACAGAAAAAGCCTTGATTGTTTCATTTTTGTATTACAGTTTAAGTCAGAAGTTTACATACACTCACATTGTGCTTGTAATGAATTTACAAAATTATATGCAAAGGTTTCAACTTACAGTGAATTTAATTTAATCGACTCTGGGTCAAAATTATACATACACCCCTTTTGATGTTGTTTGTTTTCGTTTGGAGAATCCCTCTAGATTATGACAAAAAGTAGATTTTAATAACTCTGCTTTTTAATGAGAGTGTAAATCAACATGCATCCTGTCAGGTTCCTGTGTTTCTGTCGACCAGAAAATGCACAAAGTGGAATTATAAAAATGTATTTGCTTGATGTAAACACACCAATTCCAATAAATAAATGTATGTTATATAAAACTATGATAAACTTTGCATAAAACTGCAATGGAAGTTTTATGCAAAGTTTATCACACCAGATGTTACTACTGCTGGAAAAGATGAAGAAGACGACGACAGGAAGTGGTAGAAGGAGGTGGCATTGGATGTTTTTAGTGATTTACTGCATGAACAAACTTATTGTGCTTTGAATTGTGTTTCTTATTTAATGGAAGCATTGCAGTTGCAAAACTGTGTTTGTTTGTTTTTTCAAAATTAGCATAATATCAAAGTTTTTCTTATTGGAAATGCAGCAAACATCTTTTTTTAAAACACGTATTTGTTGAAGTGAAGAATAATTTAAAAAACAAAATTGGCTACAACAATATTGCAATGCTCTTTAAAATACAAATACTTTGTGCAGTACTTTACAGAAACATTTAACTGCCAGAACTAGAAAATTAATTCAGGAGCATTATAGCATTTTGTCTTTATTGTGAGATATAAATCTCGTTTAAACAATTTTTATTACGAAATTTATAACTCACTAAAACCAAAATGTCTTCTCATTCCAATGAGGAAAGTCGTAACAGTAAAACTGCAACAGCTCGCGGGATATTTGAGTTTCATCCAGGAGAAACGCAGCGAGAAGATGCTTTTTAAAGATCTGTCACAGGAACATAGTTTTATATGAGATGCTTATCCTGAGATTATTTCCTGTGTTTGGAAGTGTGTTTGGCACTTCACATTTGACTTAATTACTAATAATTTTATGCAAATTAAAAAGTACATTTTTGATAATTCTTGAATTACAGTCAGGGTCTGCACAAAATCAGTGCAGGCGCCACAGATGGCCCTTGGGCCACACTTCGAAGTGTGGCCCAAGGGCCAACTTTCAGCACCACTTGAGAAAATCCACAATAAAATTTTACTTTTGGAACCAATTCTTCATATAAAAAATATTTGAAATTGTAAATAATACACTTGATTCACCCTTTAAATAAATAAACTAAAGCTTCAAATTAATGGGTGTATGTAAACTTCTGGCCGGATGTGTTTGTGTTAATATTAATCTTTGTTGTATGACTTCAACAAGTGTTTCCAGTTTAACACTGGATTCCTCCTCGCTTCAAAAGTGAGCTAATCAAGTTAGCATATAACTCCGGAAGTGTCCTATTTCAGCTCCAAAATAAAAGCACTTTGTCGCGCCTCCACAGCCGCTGCTCTGAAACGAGTTTTATTCCGAAGTTCCAAACCGGAAGTGTTGTTGGTAGCTTAAGCTAGCTTGTAGCGTGGGTTTCAGGCGGAGCTCAGAGCCATAAAACATTAGCCGAACTTCTTCCCCAGCTCCACTCGCTCACCTATTTGAACTGAAACACACTTTCAGAGAAAGCGCCCTTCACGGAGGACCAACATATGGGACTATTTCAAGGCTCGCTTTCATTTTTAAAGCTTCCCACGTCGCATTTTTCCTCTCCTTTGCCTGGAAGCGCTCCCTGGAGAACAGGAGCTTTTTAAAAACACTTTCTCAAACTGCGCTTCTTTTATTTATTCCAAGTGGGTTCCTCTCTTTCCACGCATGCGATGTCACGGATTACTAAAAGGAGAAAGAAATGTTTGAGCTCATATCCAGTGTTTCCAAGTGAAAGTGATTTCTGAGTGTTTTTTTAAAGAAACCAGTTGAGCAACTGGCGACAGGACTCGATAATCAATGTGGTGTCAGCTGGAAGGACGCGCGGTCCGGATCTCACCTAAACGGTACGCACACAAATCCTCTCTTCATATAAATGTTTTACACTCATGCAAACTGCACATTTCGCTCCATAAACTTTAATTAATCCATTTCCTTCATGTTCAGGCATGCGCGCCTTGTTGCTTTATTCTCCTCGCGTGTTTCTCCCACTTCATTTTTGCAATTATCTTGGCGGTGTTGCGCTTTTCAGGCTGCTGCGCATTTTGTTTTCTTTGGCAGTCACTCAGGTGAGGCGAGAGCTACCGAGTCTCGGTCCCAACCCGCAGGTAAATCTCGCACACATCGCCCTGTTGATGTCTAAACTCCGGCTTGTCAGCGAGATCATGCTGGCGCTGTGGGTGGCATTGCGCTTTTCAGCGAAAAAATGCAAGTGCGAACAGCGCAAAGAGAGAGTCTTTCTCTATAGGTGGGGGTCTTTGCATGGATTGAAACGATCACAAAGCTTGAATTAATTGGGTGTTTGCACGGCGGGGCGCCAAACATTAACCTGGATGTTTTTTTCCCCCCATGTT
This sequence comes from Poeciliopsis turneri, assembly GCA_922788865.1. Lineage (NCBI taxonomy): Eukaryota > Metazoa > Chordata > Actinopteri > Cyprinodontiformes > Poeciliidae > Poeciliopsis > Poeciliopsis turneri. The sequence goes on from CAKLNU010001002.1 coordinate 266,261, forward strand.
ACTAAATTAGAAACATGCATAAGTGCACCAGTATGATTTTTAGAGGGTTTGAAACAAAAATGTGCAAAAGTAGAATAACAAACAACCTGGTCAGACCAAAATCATGCGGAATGTTTAAATTGGCTTTAGAGTTTGCAAAAATTGATCCAAAAATGATCAAATTTTTTGGATGCAGCCCAAACAGAACCCTGTGATTAATCTTCTGCCTTTTTAGAGGTTCGAAAAAGTTTCTGTTTTGGTGGAAAGTTCGACTTCTTTTACAAAAAGTCATCCATTTTCCAAAGATTTAAAAACCGGAACTTTTTGAACTAAGCATCTCCTCAATCAAATCAATTAGCTTTTAAATTCAAAAACTTGTTCATCTCTTCTGGTGAGTTAAAGTTCAGTCTTACTGGAGCAAAACGTTAAATTCTCAGAACAGAAAACCTCTAAAAGCAAATAAAAAGCTTAATAAAGAGACTGTAACAACTTTATTACAGATTTTTAACCCATAAAAGAGAAATTAAGATTATTTGCGAGATAGAATCCAGGAGAATTAATTGCTGGATGTTATTTGTTTATGCATGAAAGTATTTGCTCTTCACCTTTTTGGGCTTTTTAAGCTTAAAGGAAAGTAAATGAAAATCCATGATGCTGGTGATGCATTTATGTCTCAGAAAAGGTGGGATGTCGTAGCTTTGATGCATTTATTGAGTAGGAGAAAAAATTTTTGCATCGAGTTTTTAAGAGGGAACTGCTTCAGTTTCCTGCAGCTCCTCGAGTTGCACAACTTCAAAGAGTCCTGATTAGCGCAGGACGCGGCGCAGTCGCGACTCTAAGCACGCAGAGCGCATTATGGTGCCGTCAGGCTGACGTTAGCCACACCGGAGGAGGGCGATTACTCTGCTAACGAGCAGCTGCCTCTGCTAGTCGCAGAGCTGCTTGCCATAAAGCACCATTTTCATAAAAATATTCATATCAGCTCAAGTTTTCCATGTTTCTCCATGAAGTTGAATGTCATTTCTAACTCTGGAGGAGCTGCAGAGATGCAGCATCATGCTGTGGAGAATGCTAGACACAGATAAGGCGAACCTGAAAGTACCTCAAGTTTCACCCTGCAACATACAGAGTGGGTCAAGTCGAACCATGATCATGCTTCAGAATGGCCTAGTCAAAACCCAGACCAGAATCTGTGGCAACACCAGAAAACTCAGGTTTATGAATGATCTCCATCCATTCTGACTGAGCTGCCACTACTGGGCGTCTCTGCAAAATAAATGCTTCACATTTTTATTAGTGCACATCTTTAAAGCCTTCTACACTGCAAAAACACAAAGTTTTACCAAGTATTTTAATATAGTTTCTAGTGCAAATAAGAAATAAGACAAAACTAACTTACAAGTAACTTAATCAATATTAAAGAATGAAAACAAGATCCTACATCCTGGTGAAAAGTAACTCTTTAGTTAGTTTTTACTTTTTGAAGTGCATTAAGATATTTGGAGAAGAAACGAGACCAAAAATACTTGGTACAACTTTATGTTTTTACAGTGAATATAAGTACACCACATAAAATCCCATTAAGATCTATTAAGATTTGTGAGTAATTTTGCAACAAAACATCCTGTTACATGTTTTTTTTTTTTTTTCCCCTTTTATTTGTTTTCTATTGTAACAAAGATATTGTTATTCAAATGCATCAAAATTTGAATCTAAATGTATCTAAATACATCTCTCCTTCAAATATTTGTTCAAAAAATAGAAAAATCTGGTAAATTTGTTGAAATTTTCTTGAATTACACACAAATAATCAAATTAAGTTTAACCAAGTAAATATATTAAGTTATAATGTGTAATAAAGGAAGTTTAACAAAACATTTCGCTTAAAAGTTCTCTCATTTCTAGTGTACATAAGGAGGAAATAAATTGATATTTTGGGACAATTTTATGATATTTACTCACACAAAAGGCAGTTAAAGAGTTAAAAGAAGCACAAATGTTCAAACTTCTCCTGTTTCTGAACATTTCCATGCATTTAATCTGCAGTCATCGTCTGCGCGAATGCAAACAAGATCACTGAAATGAATGGAGGCCTTCTGGTTAAGGTCATCGCTGGGTTTATGGGTTTATGGGTTTCATGTTTGATTCAGGGTTTTTTTTCCCCTCTTCTTTTCTTCATTTCAAAGAAAATCAAACATGGAGATCAGGAGGGAGAGAAGGGCTGAACTTTACGGAGACCGGTTGGGTCTGAGCCAGAAGAGCGTCACGGTCGACGGTTAGCGCCGCGGCTAAATGATGCGCGTCATTGCAGTAAATGGAGCGCGGGGATGAAGTGCCGCCGCTTTTTTACAAAAACAACACTTACGGGGGGAAAAGCCTGCCTGTCTGCTTTCAACAGTCTGAGAGACACTGAGGGTCAGATGGTTTCTCAGGTCTGGAGAAGTACGAAAGCAGCGACTCTTCTAGTTTACCCACGGTCCTCTACAACATTAAAAATATAAAAAAAACGGCGATTAAGGCTCACATATCAACATCTACCTTTAATTTGCCACATTAAATGAGTTTTTAATCAAATTTTGCTGATGAACAATCAAAATTAGAAACTTAAAATGACCATTTTACTGTCTGTCTTATCCTATCGTGGTTTTGAAATGAATATTTGACAAAAATATTATTTATAGAAAATCAACTTGTTCTTTAAAGAATCATCATCCAGTTCTGATTTGATCCAATTTCAGCCAGTTTTTCACTGAAAAAACTAACTTAGAAGTAACTTTTCAGCTAGATATAAAAGCTTGTTTTAAGTAAATAATTTGTTAATATCAGTAGTTCTTAACAGCAGATCATTTAAATTATAACATGGGAAAAATGTCTTGTGGTACCTGAATTTATTTCCAAGAAGAACTAGTAATTTTTTTTATCATTGTTAAGAATTACTAATTTTAAATAAGCTCCTCTATCTTGCTAAAAAGTTACTCCGAAGTCAGTTTTGTAAAATTAGACCACAATCTGGGTAAGATTTGAGTTTTTGCAGTGTGATTCATGGTTTCTGTAACACACAACTAAAAAAATGTTGTGCCTGAATTTTCAGAATAGTTATTAAGGAACACAGTAGAGGCAGAATAATGCTGTGGCAATGCATTCCTTGATAGAAGTTGCTGGAAACCAGTAATAGGATGCAAAACATTAAATACTGAAGTGGAGTTTCACATACAAGCAAATCTACCAAAGCATATTTATATGCTGGAATGGCCTAGTCAAAGTTCAGACCTAAATTCAATTAGGAATATGTTGCAGGACTTTAAATTGACATTCGTTTTCCGTCTGAATTAATTTGTAATTGTTTGGCATTTCACTGTCTAGTTGAGACAAAGTACTGACAGAACAGAACTGATTACAATCATTCACACATACAGTAGATTTACAAACAAAAAAACATCTTAGAGGTCAATTTTTACAAATCTTACGTCACAAACATCACGATTCTTGATATAAATGTAGAACAAAACCGTCACTGCCCAACTGGAAGACGATGTTCATAAGGTCCAGGGCCGGCCAAAGCCTTTTTGGGGCCTTCATCAGATTTTCATTTGGGGCCTCCATACTAACATCTCAACATTAGACCCTAAGCTACTCTATATTTCTACCATTACTTACTCACATTATCATAATTTGTAATTATCTGTCATCACACCAGCATTATTATGGCTGGTAAATATATTAGATTCTATCAACTAACGATTATTCAATACAAATAAATAATAATCTTTGTTAAATAAATGTTTCATCGCCTGAGATGCAGTAACATAGCATTCCTTCAGCCATAATTATGCCGTTTGAAGACTTCTGGGTGGAACATATTTGCAGAAAAATAAGGGGTTTTTTTTATCTTAAACGTGATATTTTTGTATTTTTGTACAGTTTTGTCTTCACAGTTGCTCTAAATATGTAGTTCTTTCAGCAATTATCTTCTTTTGCTTTTGAGAGCCTTGTTACTTAATTAGTTGACAATTATTTAAATAATCCAATTTATCACAATTAATCTGATTATTCATGCTAGCTTGATGCTATTGAGGGCCCCCTAGTGGTGTGGAGGCCTGAAGCAGCTGCATAACTCAAGTTTGTGGATCAAATTAATAACAAAGATTAATCAAAACCTGCAAAGCTGAGTAATAGTCAGAAAATGCTGGAATCCTGGCTCAGCGGCACCCAACTCGCACGCTTCTTCACCATTTAGAGATCTGTCAACAGCTGTAGCTTATATGCAAATGTTCTCTTCGTCATAAGTGAAATTTGGCAGACTGGATGGATCGGTTACTGGTGTGATGTGATTTATTGTCGGCTTCAGAAGGCACTCAGGGCAGGTTCTTGTTCTGATAACAAGAACCTGGTTCCTTCACCTGCCGCCACATGCATTGTGTTCAGGGCGCAGCTGACGATACATCCACTCAGTCGTCACGGCAACTCCTTCGTGTTTCATCTCACATCCACCTGGGTTTAGCGCCCGGCTCCCCGCGCCCCAAGGAAACTACAATCGGCGCACCAGTTATACATCGCTGACATTCCCGTCATTCTGACAGTTTCAGCTCTTTCTGCTCGCAAACAACCAAATCGGCGCTGCGTAGGCCGATGCACTGCAAAACAGAGAATAGTAGTTTTATCTAGATTCTAGTGCAATAATAGAACCGTTTCAATAAGAGAAAACTAACCGTTTCAGTAAAACATTCATTTAAAACATACCAGTTCCTCTGGCAGATCATTTCACTTACAAGACATTTTCCCCAAATTATAAAGAGAAATAATTTACCAATAAAACTAGAACTTTATCAACATTAAGTCATATTTGACTTAAAACAAACTCATATGTCTTGCTAAAAACAAAAGTTACTTTTAAGTCAGTTTTGTCTAAAAGATTTCAATTATTTTTGACCAACTTGTTCCTGGACTTGATTTACTACATTGCAAAAATACAAACTTTTAGCAGGTATTTTTGGTCTAGTTTCTACTACAAATGTCTTGAAATAAGACAAAACTGGCTAATATGTAGCTTTTTAGCCACATATAGGAGTTTGTTTTAAGTCAAGACTTCCTTAATGTCGATTTAAAAGTTCTAGTTCGACTGACAGATTATTTCAGTTATGGAAAAATGTTTTGTTAAGTTAAATAATCTGCCAATTGTAATCAATATTAGAAAAATATTGGCTTAAACAAAGTTATCTTGATGAAAACTTAACTACAAGTTAGTCTCGTCTTATTTCAAGTTTACAAGAAAACCAAAAAACACTTTAGGATTTATGTTTTTGCAGTGCAGCAGTAGCACAAATAAATCCATTTTGTTTTATCTGTTTTTATTGATTATATCATTTGTCTACACTGCAAAAAAATAGTTTCTAGAGCAAATATCTTGAAATGAGACAAAACTAACTTACAAGTAACTTTTCAACAAGGTATACAAACTTGTTTTAAGATAGTAATCCCTCAATATTGATTAAAAATATTTTATTTCACTTATCAGTGAAATACAGTGGAACTAGTTCTTTATCAATATTAAGTAATTATTGACTTAAATAAACCTCCTATCTTATTAAAAAGTTACCTGTAAGTTAGTTTTGTCTCATTTCAGGTGTACTAAGATATTAGCATTGTAAATTAAAACCACTTGGTTAGATTTTGTGTTTTTGCAGTGCGTGTGCCGCCTGAATGAAAGCCCACTGTGACTGCCACAAAGACGCGGGTGACTGGAATATTTGTCTCGTTAGTCAGAGGGCAACCTCGTGTTGAAATGCGGATGAATCATGGCTTCCCGCCTCGCTGCGCTTCATTTCATCCACAGACTCACGGACGGCTGAAAGCGTCCGTCTCCGTCGCAGGAAATGTTTACATTTTTTAATGGCTGTGTAACCGTTATCACAGCTCCTGGGAGCGCGCTGGGAGTCGGTATTGGCTCCATTTGTAAAAACAGTTACAGCTGAAATGATGCAGGTTATGGCACGCAGGATATTTAATGTTGCCATCTCTCAATAACGGAAGCTCGTTCAGCCTAATGAATCAGTTGTTTGCCATTCCAGAGTAGAACAGAATCGCCCTGCGGCTGAGTTCAGCAAGGATGCCTGAGGTGTAGGCATCGTCTGATCTCATGTCTGAGGTACAATTATGATCCTGTTAAGTCTTTCAAGAGCTACTGGCAAAAAGAAGCCACATTTTTTATAATTTATATCAATACAACCTCCGTCTTGTGCTCACAAGTTCAGCTTTCAGGTAAAACAATGTCAAAACGCAGTAATAACTACGTTCTCTGTTTTTCATGTTCATTGGAAAAACACAAAACTTTACCAAGTATTTTTATAGTTCAAATATCTTTGTACACTTAAAAGTGATAGAAACCAGCTTAAAAGTAACTTTTCAGCAAGATATAGCTTTTTTAAGTGAGTAATTCCTTAATGTTGATGAAAAACTTCTTGCTAAGTGAAATAATCTGCCATTGGAACAAGTACATTTTTTTATTTTAATCAATATTAAGCAATTATTGACTCAAAACAAGCTTCTATTTCTTGCTGAAAAGTTACTTACTAGACCAAAAATACTTTTAAAGAAGACTGGGACAAAGTTTCTCTTCAGCAGCAAAACCCCACAAAGTTTTAGTATTTCTGGTCGAGTTTCAAATAACTTGAAACGAGACAAAACTAACTTACAAGTAAGTATTCAGCAATACATGAGCAAATAATAGCTTAATATTGATTAAAACAAAACACACTAGTTCCACTGGCAGATTATTTCACTTACAGCTGGTATTTTTTCATCAATATTAAATAATTATTAACTCAAAGTCTTATTTCTAACTGGAAAGTTACCTATAAGTTAGTTTTGCCCTTTTTTTAAGTGTGCAAAGATATTTGCACTAGAAACTTTACCAAAAATACTTAAAATCTGCGCATTTTGCATTCTTGCTGTTAAGGAACTTATACCCAGTGTTGCTTTAAGTCAAAGGGTTTCCAAAGTGAGGTCTGGGGGCCATTTTGCAGCCCTTGAAATGATCCTGAGGAGCCCCAAACCACAAAACAGAAATATGACCAACAAAATAGGAAAAAAAGAAAATCTGTGTGCCGCCTTCTTAAGAAAACAGACTACTGTGTTTATTTTAAATATTTTAGTCGTAAAGTTTACAACTTATAATACAACTTTTGTATTTTTAATTTAAAAAATAATTCAATTCAGGGCAATTGAAAAGGGCAAATAAAGTTCAAGTCATATCATCCAAGCATCTTCACAGAGATCTCCAGTAGCAGTCAGTCTTGCAACCATCCTGGAGAAACCTCTGACTGAAGACAGTCTCGTTACAGTCATGACATGCTAGCAGCTCAACATCAGGCACCAGAAATGATATTTCATTGTAAAATGTCCAGGATGACCATCAGTTGTTGGGAAGCCCTGCTCTACTCATCCTCATTTGCTTTTGCTGCGCCTGCTTAAATCAGTCAGGTTAGAAAGATGAAGTCTGGGATACGATGCTGGATGGATGAAATGGTTTGAATTTCTTTTTTAACTCCTCTGGGATTTGGGGTCATAGTTCAAGTATTTTTTGAGCTTTGAAGGTGCTAATCAGATCCTCCTGAACAAAACAAACAAAGGCATCTTGTTGCCACAGTTGCATAACAATAATCCTAAAGTAAAAAAGTAGGAGTGAAAATCCTTCCAGCTGCACAGCATCAAAAAACCAGAGGAAATAATTGGATTATTAGATAGTAGAGAGAAAAGTTTCCTTTCTTTCTGGTGTCTTTCTGTCCTCATAAAACATAAAAGAATATTTACTTCCATTTTTAAGTTTCGTTTTTGGTGTGAAAGACGCTTTTGTTCATCGAAGGGTATTTTTTACATAAATCCTGGTTAAAAAAAAACAAAAAATCTAACAATTTTCTATAAGAAATTCACATTTTGCACATTTTTGTCCTTCCATTTGGATTGGCTCACCACAAGCTTCTGCTTTGTGGTGAGCCGTTTCAAAAAACTTCAGAACGTAACGTCACAAAGTATCAGTTACAGCCCTGTTACCTAGCAACCGCAGCGGAGCTCTGCCCATCACCGAGCAACTCAAACTGAGCTCCAGCACGTTTGGTCAGCTGGTTTCATCTGTGTATGTGCTGCATAATGGCTGCTGGAAAAGAGAAGCGTTTTATTGTTGACTTACCATCCAGACACCACTCACTGCATTCTTGTTGGTTGTGCAGGAGGCTCCACTTCTGCTACTCAGAGAAGTAGCTGTTGTATAATTTTTAATTTGTTTGAAGCCATTTTTACATGCAAGGGTAAACACTGAGCCAGCAGCAAATTATTTGGACGTAAAATGACAAGAGGCCCTAAAACTGCTCATTTTGATCCGAGCTAAATGTAATGAACGTGCTTTGTATAGACCGTAGATCTAAACTAATTCGTTCAAGGAAGTATAATAGGTCACCTTAAAACAGGAAACCTTCGATTTTCAGGAGAAAAAGTAACAGCTCTAAATTAGCAAAACTGTAATTTGTTATCTCTGGATCTCTTCAGTTGATTTAATGAGTCTGAGTTGAGCACATACCAGATTGTTAGCGTCTCCGTTTGAAGGTCAGTTCCTCATTCGCAGAATCTCCAGCATTCTCCTCCTGGGCTCCACATGAAGAAAAGCGAGCTCTCTGTTCTCGGTCCTGTTTTTCCACAAGTTCTGCCAAGATTTTAAAGCCATACGTCAGCAGCTGAAGCTCTTCAGTCATAAAGCTGAGAGCCGCCAGTAAAACACTCGTTTTACACCCTAATTGGGGCTCTTTGTTTCACTATCAAAGCTGCCAGAACCAGCCCAAAGTACATGCAAGTTAAATGGCTGCTTAAGGCCCCCACACCACTAGGGGGCCCCAAAGAACACCAAGCTAGCATGATAAAAATATTTATATTCAGAACAACATTGAATAGAATAAACTAAATGATATTATAAATGGAAAAACGATTTCTATATTACTTTTATAGTCGTCAACCTTTGGCTCCCTGGCAACTCACTCACTCTTTTGTTGCCTAGCAACAACCTGTTCGCTAAATTGCATAACAGCAGTTTCATGTTTCGCCACCGTTCCTTGTTGTTCTTAAAGAAAAAAAAAAAAACATGGACTGAAGTGAAAACGGAGAATAAAACAAGAAAGATCCCGCCACTAGTTTTTACAATATTTCAGATATTTAAAACAAAACAAACAAAAAAAACCCAAATTAATAGTTATCAGTAGATTGATATGAAATGCTTATGTCAGGATAATTTTTTCTTTAAATTTTTTACTTTAAAATACTTAAAATAATGTGGCACAAAATTTGAAAAAATGTTTAGTTTGCTTCTCCTATAAGGTTGAAATTATCAGTGCCAACAACACTGGTAAAATGTAAGCTAAATACAAATAATGATGACAGAAGCCTGGGAATGATAAAGCAATCTGCTTAGGGCCCCAAAAAGGCTTTGGTCATCCCTGTCCACTAATTCTTACAGTTATAATAATACATTAAATTTTTGTAGCACTTTTTCAGAAACAAAGAAGTTTGAGACATTTGGTTTGTGAAAATCAAGTTGTAAGTAGTTATCTTTTTTTTTTATCCATTATGAAGGGCCCAAAATGAAAATCTGCCCGGGGCCCCAAAAACGCTTGGACAGGCTGTGTAAAATATGGACGTTGTCTTCCTATTTGGCAGTTATCATCTTGTCCAACATATATATAAAGACTTGTGAACTTTGTAACATTTGGTTTGGAAAAATTCAGCTCTAAAATGTTTTTATTATTATTATTATTCTTTAATGGGGGGGTGGGGCTGGAGATGTGAAAGCTGAGATTTTAATTGAAATGTGAATTAACGCCGTCTCTCCTCTCCTTGTCAGCTGATACGTCCTGGGAGTGATGCACTGGCTTCCCCTGGTTGCCATGGTGATCGCCTCGGCCCTGCCCTTCCCTCACAACCCCGCGACCGCGCAGCCCAGCGAGGATCGGAAACAAACCTCCACGTCGGAAGTCGAGAACCGGATAATCTACGAACCGTTCAGCAGTCCGGACGTTCCCGCAGAAGAAGAAGAAGAACCGCTCAGGACCGAGGAAATTTTCCAGGATAACTCTCTACCGAAGGACTACAAAGGCAGCAGGAAAGATGGCGACTCGAACTCGATGCCGCCCCATTTTAGGACAGGCGCAGCCCAGGACAGCCCCGCCGTAGATGTCGGGTTGGGTCTGGAAATAGACGAAATGTTTCTGGACGCACATCCCCGCGTCCTGTTCTCGCCCTCGCCGTCGCCGCCGGAGCATCCGCCGCTGCTGCTGATGTTGGAGAACGGGCTAATGGAGGACGACAGCGACGGAGACATAGAGGGTCACGGTGATCGCGCCGCCGACCGGACCACGCCGACTCCGACATGGGCGGACTACCACCGGGGCCCCGCCGACGAGGCCTACCGCCCGGTGAAACGGGACAAACGTTCACACCTAATGGACACCCGCAGGGGGGAGAAGTCCGTGTGCGAGTCGGAAAGCGCGTGGGTCAACAACAAAACTACCGCCATCGACTCGCACGGCGAGCGGGTCACCATCGTCCCGCAGATCCAGACAATGACGGGCGCGCTCAAGCAGTACTTTTACGAGACGCGGTGCCGCCGGCCCGACGGGCAGAGCGGCTCGAGCAGGACGCGGGGAGCGGGCGCGAGATCCGCGGCGGCCGGCGTCGCTGGGGCCAGCTGCCTCGGCGTGGATAAAAAACAATGGCGGAGCGAGTGCAGAGAGAAGCAGTCGTACGTCCGCGCGCTCTCCAAGGATGCCAAGAACAAGATGGGGTGGCGGTGGATCCGGATAGACTCGTCCTGCGTCTGCGTGCTGCTGTCCAGAACAAATCAGGGGAAGGACGTGATGACGAGGCACAGGAGAGTCTAACGCAAGGAAGGACGTTCTTTCTCCTTCCCCCATTTTATGACTTTTACACACAAAGAAAACAAGAAGACCTCAATGCTAAATGATTTTAGGGAAACTGTCATATAGACAGAGGTGGGTAGAAAACGACGGCATGTTGGGACCAATTAAAAAGGAGAACATTTCTGGAAAAATTGAGAAAACTCTGAGCATCGAGAGTTGAAAATTTGCAAGAAATTTTGTTTAAAAGCCATCTAAATTTTTTTCAGAAAAGAAGGAAATGTAACTTGAATCGAATTTTCTAGAAAAAGTATGGAAGTTTTTTAGTTTGAGCAGTCAGAAATTTGTAAGAAAGAAAAAAATAATTTGAGATCTGAGAAATTTTCTAGAAAGTAACGGGAAATTTCTGAGTTGGAAAAGTCAAAAATTTACAAGTGAACCAAAAATGTTGAGATCTCATAAAATTTCTACAAACAAGAACATTTGAGTTACAATTCGAAAAAAAATATTTAAGAGTTTGAAATAAAAAATGTGAGAAAAAAAACTTGTATTTTGAGGTCTCAAAAAATGTTATAGAAAAAGTTTTTCCAAAAAGTCAAATATTTTTTACTTTTGAAACTGAGACATTTTTGGAGTTTAAAAAAAGAAAACCCCCCAAAAAAAGGTTTTCTTGGCAGAAATGTACTCCTTTTGTCCTTACCTAGAATGGCCCTCATACGTCGCTGTAGTAGAGAACCCAAATATTGTACTCAAGTCAGAGTCGCCCAACTTCAACAAGGGATGCAAACAATTAATAATAAAATTTGTTCAAATCGATTAAGTCAGTGTTGTAGATTGGCTGCAATCCAGCAGAGGGCGCTGCTGGTCATGCTTAAACGAGCCAGTTGATACAGAAACAAAGATGGCAGCACAATACCAGAACGGGAAAGAGAAGCGTTCCAAACAAAGTCATGCAAGATGCACTTTAAGGGGTTCTGTTTAGAAATGTAAACATTTGACAAACTCCTAAAGTTTTACAATGTTTTTTTTTTTTTTTTTTTGATTCAGCATATTATGACAAATTTAGCCCTTATTATGGAAACCTTCACACAAAAGAAAACTCAGATTTTGAACAAAGTGGCGGCTTATCGACTGATTGATTGATAACATGCCTAAACTCAACACATTTTTACTCAAGTAAAAGTAAAATTGCTCAAGAGCGACTGATCAGATGATCTGATTAAATATTAATAAATGTGAAGTTGTGTCCAAATTCTGGTATTTTAATGACTAAAGTGAAAAGATTATCATGACTTCAAAGTAACAGATTGAGGCAGCAGATGAAGGATAAATCCAAATAAATAAAAAAAAACTATGAAACTAATACAATCCAATGTACTTTGCTGGAACAAGGTGAAATAGTTCCAGTGCCAAATGGTTCAGCAGACAGAAAATTAGAAAAACAATTCAGTGAAATTAGCTCAAGAATAGCAATACTTTATAAAATGTATTACTCAAGTAAAAGTCTATTTTTCAAATAAATGTAACGAGTTACTACCCACCTCTGTATATAGAGATTTTACACCAAGAAATGCTGTTTTTGTATGATTTATCTTTCATAACCTAAGTTATTTTTGCCTAGTATGTAAGCATGTTTTTGATATTAATATATTTCCTGCTGTGTCAACAACACGACACCAGTATATCTTTTCTGTATCGCCGTGTGTATTTATAGAAGACGTCTTCATGCAGTAGTAGCTCTCTCCGGTGTCTGATGATGATTCCAGCCTTTGGGTCACTCGCCTTGTTAAAGCAAAGAGCGCCACCTACTGAGATTTCATTTCACTGCTCCACACTCTTACAGCTGTGGGTGAATTGTACAGGATCTGGGTTGTAAATTATGTGACACCTAAAGAAGCTCTGATTACATGATATGATAATAAAAGGCATTTGTATTTTAATACTTCTGAGCACCTTCCAATGCATTTGTTTTGTTCGTGTCGTTAAGATTTTGTTCATTTTCAAGTAGAAATTAAAAAGGATATTATATTAAACTTATTTATCCATTTTGAACTGCAGAGATAATTCAAATCATTTCAAAAGATACTTTATTTACTCCAGAAGGAAATTAAAAGCAACTCAAACCATCTAAAGATCTTAAGAGTTTTGATCAGGAATGATCTCCAGTAGCAGTCAGTCGTGCAACAAAACAGAAGTAGCCTCTGTCTGAAGACTGTTCTAATGAATTTATTCTTAGATTTTAATGCTTCAATGCATTGATTGAGCTTTTTATTTTCAATTGTTTATTTAAATTATAAATGGGTTGTCCATCAATAACTTGGTAAAACGGGTAAAAATATACATTTTAATACTCCATTTGTAAGCTGGAAATTTTAAAAGTATTTACAGATGTATTAATCAGTATTTCTTTAGAGTGTACTTATACACACAGTGCAGAACTGAAAGCAACAAAAATGCAGATTATCTTAAAGTGAAATTAGGGAGGAATAACCTTTACAGCCAAACCCATAAACAAATTCACTTTAAGACAAATCAATAATGGAGAAATGTTTGAAATGTTCAAACATGATCAAATATGGAGGCAGTAACTAAAACTAGAATCAATGAAACCAATTTTATAATCTGGTCTGAAGGGTTCAAAGTTCTCCTGGAAGTTTCTCTCTTTCCAGAAGAAAAATAATTCCATACAAAAATTATTGGTGGGACGTATTATAATTACACAAAATTCAGATTTTTCACATGTTTTGTATTTCCATTTTGGTTTCTTCTGCTTCTAAAAACAGAACAAGTGCTTAACAAAAAGAAAAAGGTGGCTTTTGGCAATAAGTTAACAATTTTTTAGTTCTTGGAAAGAAAAAAGTTTAAAAAAACCTTTTGAATAAAACACAATTCAGCATTCACTGTGCTGTTACCTAGCAACTTCAGCAGAGTGCCGCCTGTTTCCTACCAACCCAAGCTGAGCTCAAGTACGTCTGGTAAGCTAGTTTTACCACTGTATGTGCTGTACAATGGCTGCTGGAAAAGAAAAAGTGTTGTGCTGTACTTGCCATCCACAAACCACTTGTTGCTTTGTTGCTGGTTGTACAGGAGGCTCCACTTTTGCTTTGCCATGGATAGCAAAGGAGAAAAATAGCCGAGGAGAGATTCTACAATTCTTGGACTGAATCATTTGCACTCATTGCCAATGCGGACGGATTAATGTTTGCTCTGTAGTGAGAAGTTGTCAAATAACAAAAAGAGCATCAGACTTTACAGACTAAAGAGTGAACATCACTGTAAGCCGCACCTACAACTTAAAAAATGACAATAATAAAATAAAAAAATCAATAAACATATATAATCCGCACCAGGCTATAAGCTGAATGGTTCAAACCGTGGGGAAAAAGTAGCGGCTTACAGTCCGAAAAAGACATTTCCAGGGAAGGCGCTACATTAGCTGCTGCATCAAGATTAAAGTTACATCCTACAAGCCGTAAACAGAAGCCACATTAAACATGCAAGAACACAATCCTGCCATTCAGGCACATATATTTAGTAACAAAGTAGTTTTTATAAATTGACCAGTGAGTTTTGTCAGTGTATATCTAGAATGACACTTTGCGATATTATTGTGTTCGTTGCTCAGGTCCGACGATGGTTGTGTGTCAGAAGAGAAGAGGAAGCTGCTTTGTCTCATCATTGCATTGACTTGCTTGGCATTTGCACAGAAATCAAACTTCAACTGTATTAATTTAATTTTATATACTTTTCCTTTTGAAAAGGCTTTATTTTTATAACTCCAGGTTGCGTTTTATTGCTCTCTGTTTGTTGCCCAGTGAAGGGGCGCGTTATGCACGTTCCATTTTGTTGTTTATTTGCATGTTGTTTGGTCCATCTCACACTTTGCGTTGATTATTTACAAAGAGCAATCGTCGTTATGCAAACTGCACTTGGGAGCAGATTCTCTGAGATTCCAATAGGAAAAAAATGACACTTTTTCTGTCGATCTTCATAATAAAAACGACATCAGAAATCTGATTTCTTCGTTGCATTTCTTTAATTTTATCAATGCAACAAAACATAAAAACATTAATATTGCAACTAAAGGTAAACTTAGACTGATTTGTTTGTTGTTGTTTTTTTGGTCCATAATGTCTCTTTCAACATTTGGGTTGCCGACTCCTGGCATAAACCAAAGACCAATCGTAACATGTTCAAGGAAGAATAACAGGTTACTTTTAAAACTTCATATAACTATTCCTGTCATGTTTGTTGAGGGTCCAGATGACTGCAGAAGCTCAAGTGGAGATTTAATGAAAAAACTTTGCATGACCCAAAGAAACCAAACAGGAAATGAGGTCAGAGCAAAATAGACCTAAATATTGGGCTGTGTGATGATTAGTGGGGTGAACCCAGCTGCGTCTAATAAGCAGAATAAAGGTCAGTTCTGAGGGGAACTTTGAGAAAAATGGCCGATAAAGGTCACAGGGAGCCAGCGAAGGCGAAATCTCAAAGTATTAAAGATTCAAACCAGAGGGTGACAAAGAAATTCAAAAACAGGAAACAATTAAGGGAGGCGTCAGAACAAAAACATGAGGAAAAACAAAGCATGAGACTATTAAAATATCCACTTATAGGTGTTTTATCGCGGGCCCTCCAGTATTTCTGCTGCTAGCCCAGACAGTTGTTTTGCTGTTTCTTGCTAGTTTTAGCTTCCTCAACATCTAATGAGATGCCAAACCAAATACACAAACAGACGAATGTGAGTCACTGAAAGCTGAAATAGTCCAACCCACCTGCTGCCAGGTGAAGCTTCCTGGTGGTGATTGGTGATCCAGAAACAAGAAGTTTCATTTCGATCAGTGATGGCTGCCAGGAACCGACGACAAGAACTGAGTTTCCGTTACAAATGTGCGCAAAACTTCGTCAATATTCCACTAAAGTTGAAAAAAATATACAATTTAGCAAATGTGACGTTTTCCGTTAAGTAAGAGACGGGACTAAAATCACACGTGGAAAAGTTCGTTCACTCAGAAACACGTCCTCCCGCCACTTCCTGTACGAGTCTTTTCCCCCGGTAGCAACATCCGGTTGTTGATCACGTGACTTGCGTGATGCGGGGAAAAAATGTTGAGGTTAATCTCAGAAACGTTTTTTTTTCTGACATTTTTGAGATTTGAAGACCAGAAAATTTCTAAAAGTAAAAGAAATTTACTGAGAAATGACCAGCTCAGAAAAGTTGAAGTGTTTTATCTAGAAAATGCATTAAATTAATAATTTTTTTTTGCTTTTCCATTCTACAAATTTATTTTTATAATTCCTATTTGTGAAATTTTAATATCAGTTAATGAATGACACCTGAACCTCTTCTCACACTGGAATTTCAGCTGGACTCTTTCTGTTATTACGTAACTAAGAAACCAAATAAAATATTTTTTATAAAGTAATGGAGAAATAATTTAAAACCTGGCTTTATGCTATTAATGAATCATTCATCGTCCTAAAAACAGAAAAAACAAAACAGACCAATAAAAACAAAGAACTGCATGATTATCAGCAAATCCACCTGGATTGCATTTATTTATTTTTTCTTTTACATCACCATTTTCATCATCATCATTGTCATCATTATTAATATTATTCTTTATTTTTCAGATATTTCCATCTTATTACTACCACTGGAATCATGGAAATCTGTTAAATCGTTGCACAATTTGTTCCTCAAAATGTACACATTTAGCGTATTTGAATGACAATTCTCAATGTTTTCATATTTACTCTTGAAACTCGTCCAAACGAAGCAAAGAACGAAACTGAACGTGTACATACATTTATCCAATACATACCTGAAGAAAATAAATAGTTATCGTAAAAAAAATAATAAAATACAACTGAAAAAAATACACACATCTTACAAATTTGATTCCCGCCCCCAGCAGCCCCGCCCAGCCGCCCCAAACCCACCCTGTAGGTTTATCATACAGATATATATTTTTTAACGACACCTCATATCATCTTCACTACCAAAAAATGTTTTTTTTTTTTTAGGTCATTGTCGTTATTGGACATGCATCGTAAACACAGAGGCTAAAGGTTTTGTTTTCTGGGCTTCCTCAGGCTGCCCTCTCTCCTCCACAGACAGCTTTTCCTTCCTGTTATGGCTTGTGTGTGCAGTAGAATGACCAACTTCTGTTCACATTTTTTATTTTATTTTGCTTTTCATCCTCTCGGATCGGCTGTTTTTGTCTCTCTGTCGGCTCCGTCCTCATAAAAAATTCCCAGTGGAAACTTCATAGTGACTTGGTTCTTACAAGGTAAAACTGGAGGCTACTCTCTAGCTAGCTTAGCTTAGCATAGCTTTAATCTGAATCAGTAGTCTCAAAACACAAGCAAAGAAAAGAAAGGGGTCCAAATAAGCTACTGCTGGCTACAGCCCTCAACACAACATTTACACTCTCACGTGAAAATGGCTGCAAACAGATGCATAATTATACATCTGTAGATCTTTGAAAAGCAGAAGTCGAGCCTCCTGCGCAACCAACAGAATGCAGGAAGTTATTTCTAAATAGTAAGCCAACAAAAAAAACACTTGTCTTTTCCAGCAGCCATTGTATAGCACAAATAGAGGTAAAACCGGCTGACTAATCATGCTGGAGCTCAGCCAGGTAACAGCGAAGTGTGACGTTTTTGAAATGGCTCATTTTCAAAGCACCAAAAAGAATTATTTTATTGCCAAAAACACCTGGGTGTTTTTTTTCTTTCAAGTGCTTGGGCTGTTTTTAGAAGAAGTTGAGATTCAAATAAAGGTTTGAAACTGTGCAGAATATGAATTTTGCGTTATTTACACCAGAGTTTATACTTTGTTTTTGGTTTCAAGAATAAGGAAATACTCAATCTGTTAAAACATCAGAATAAAGCTGTAATACTTTGGGAAAAGTCAAACTATTACAAGAATAAAGTTGTAGTAAATACAACTTTGCTACCGATAATAATTTGATGCTGATGTATTGACTGTTCTCAAAATATTACAACTTTATTCTCAAAATATTATGACTTTATTCTTGTATAACTATGACTTTATTATGGTAATTTTACAACTTTATTCTATATTATGACTTACCACAAAATTAAGACTTTAATCTCCCATTACTGCAACTTTATTCTGGTAATATTATGACATTGTTCTAATATAATTTCTACTTTCTACTCACACAACTTTATGCTTGTAAAAAGATTTTCTTAGCTTGGCTCTGATACTCTGATGTAGTAAATAAGTGCTGCAGCAGTAATGTTGCCTCTTTTCAATAAATGTACTTAAATATAAATTTTCAGTTTAAGATTTTACCACTAGGGTGAAAGACTGATCTATTTCAATCTGAATAACCAACATAAACCAATTTAAGGGTCATAGAAGTTTGCTCCACCAAAATCTCTCCTTTGATGCCCCTTTCAAAGGAGATCACTATCCGCCTTCAAGGTGCCAACAGACAATGGATCTCTGATGTGGTCGGACATAAATGGTGGTCTGAATTCAGCCGTGTTTTACCACACCATCCGATCCTGGTGGGGACCAGGGAGGCCAACAAAAAGGGGCTGCGCCGGCTGCAACCGGACACCAGCGGAAATAAAGGAGCGCCGGTGTCGTTTCCGACACATCTGACTGTCTCCCAGAATCGCTTTTCAGCTTTAACACCCTCTTGATCCGAACTAAACAATGAGTTCAGGTTCTGGCCCGGCCCTTGGTGTCGAGCAGACGTTCTGATGTTTGAAACTGTAAGATGATAAACGGCGCCCGACACGCAGACGGAGAGAGAAAACAGCCGGTCCAACGCAACTCGCTGAATCTGAGAACAAGTTTATACATTCTTCATGTCATTTTCCCCCCATTTTCCTTTGCTACTGTTATTGCAGAATGGCCAGGTTTGCGATTAGGTTAATTGGTAGAGTCATTGCTTCGTTCTTCGTGGATGAGCGAGAGGGTCCTTTAGTCCCAATCCAGCCAGCGCCCTGAGGAGAAAAAGGAAAAACACCTTTACTCGTTATTATTGTTCTCTGTATCTTTCATTTTAACGTATTATTAACAAGCAGACACATTAGAAAGTCTAAAAGAGTGGCTTCTTAACGTTAAATTTACAAAAAACACACATCCAGCGTTAAAACCAGCTAACCAAACGTACTGGAATTCTGCTTGGGTTGCTAGGTAAGAGGGCTGGGCTCAACTGGGGTTGCTAGGCAACAGCACAGTGCTAGTTGAATGTGACCAGAGGTGGATAGAATAACCAAAACCTGTACTGAAGTAAAAGCAGCACTACTTCAATATAGTTTTACACAAATAAAAGTAAAAAGTATTTGACCCTCTGTAGATTATGGAAAATCAACAATAAATTCAAACTGGAGCACCGACTTCCACAAAACCGCTAACAGCAGAGCTAATTTTTAGCCTAGCACTTTACCGCTCTTTGTTTCCCCACAATTAATTTTTTCAGATCAATTCTAAAGCGCTATAGATGTTTTGTAAACATTCAGTTGAACACAGTTCTAATGAGCTAATGAAGCTAGTGCATTAGCATTAGCTTCCGCTAAATTCCTTGTTGGTGTAGCGCTTCAGCGTTAGCAGAACTAATGTTTATGTTTAGTGTTTTAGGGTTAGCGCAGCTAACTTCTTAGCTAGCAACCAATTCAAGTATTTAAGTTTTATGCATTACTGTAATTTAAACCTGGAAAACGAAAGCTAAAAATAAATTATTAAAATCCCAAATCATCATTGACACTCAAGCCCCACCAGGAGTTTATGAAAACCTCCAACCACAACTGTAAATTGTAAATTTAAGACCTGGGAAGAATGTACTAAATTCCCAGACAGGTCAGCTGCAGCAGACAAAATGCATCAAACCACGAGTTCAAACGCTCGACACATGTGGAAGCCATCAGCGCAGAAGTCAGCGGCCACACGCAGGAGGAACCCCGTCAGGCCGTTTAATTGACATGTTCTCACCTCAGCGATTCAACAGGAGTACGTCCTCACTGAGGCAGATTCACCCCGGGCACCAGAGCTAGCTGCTTTGGAAACCGGGAGACAGAAACACGTCGTCATTAACAGCAGTGACCTTTCTGGAGGTATTAAAGGGATTATAGCATTCCTCTGTGCTTTAAAGAGTCTGCACCTTGTTATTGTCAGTTCCTCCGCTAAAGGAGGAAACAAATTCCTGAGGTAAGCTAATAGTAGAGTAACATAAAAGCAGATGATATATTTTTAGAGACTGCACCTTTTGCCCCAATTCCTGAGCTCACATTCCCTAATCATGTGAGCAAAACTTTGTAAAGTAGCAGCAAAACCACAAAACATTACTGACTGTCGACTTTCTAATGCAAATATCTTGACATAAGACAAAAGTGATTTACAAGCAGCTTTCCAGAAAGATAAAATACGGAGTTAAATTGAAGCCACATAGTTTGTTCAAAAGGTTTTTTTGAAACTGAAACTGACAAACACAATTGTAATTGGAAGAAAAGTTAGATATCAGCACCTCAACTAGCCTCAGTTAGCCTAGCTTTAGCATCTTTACCAGCTCATGTTTACACTGTAAAAACACAAAATCTTACACAGTACAAAGTACTAGATCTACTGGCAGATTATTTCACTTTTAACATGGGAAAATGTTACAAGTGACAAATTTTTTTTTACCAATATTTATATTTATTGACCTAAAACAAGCTGCTATTTCTTGTTGAAAAGTTACTTGTCAGTTAGTTTTGTCTTATTTCAAATGTACTGACACCAAAAACACTTGGTGAAACTTTTGCAGAGAAGGAGTTAAACGTGAGCGCTCCAGAGGTGAAAGGTCGGGCTCACCGTCACTCTGAACCTTTCTCAGGGTGACGGAGGGCGTGGAGATGGCTGAGGCACGGAAGTTAGCGGGCAGCGTCTCGGCGGAGTCGGAGGTCACGCCCCGGAGGTCTTTCTCCCTGAACATCTTCCTCCAGGAGGGCGAGCGGGTGAACGTCTTCGTTCCATCCTGCCCAGAGAAACACCCAGTAAGTGAAATGAAGACGCGAACGCTGACGTTCTCAAGAAGCCAAATATTCTGACCTCATCGGGTCGTCTCTCCGTTCCCATGGAGATCAGGGAGTTGTACTCCTGCTCCAGAATCTGTCTGGCCTGCGGGAGAGACGTGACCAAAATCTTTTAAATACTTTTTCTGACTCAACTTTAAATTCAAATTTGTGAAGGCGATTATCTAAGATTAACCAATCAGATTTTAGATCTTTTTGGGTGATTAGGAAACTCACAGGTTGGTCCGTTTACGGTACCTATTGGTGTTGCTATGGGTTACCTACAGGACACGTTCAGCCTAAACTAGTTCCTTAACTTGAATGTAAATGTATTTGTTTGGTACTTTCCAAAGCGGAAACATCATAACAACATTGTACAGTAGCTAAAGAAGCAATACATTTCACATTTTAAATGCTATCATTTGAAAAACACATCAAACATGAATTCTTCATTTTTTATGGTTCAAAAGAAACTCTAAACAGGTGGGTTAAAGGCACTCAGTGTTTCGGCTGTTTTGCAGTTTTCTGGAAGTTTGTTCCAGTTTTCTGGTGCATTGAAGCTGAACGCTGCTTCTCCATGTTTGGTTCTGGTAGTTCAGATGCATCACCTGTGTGTTCTGATTGGGGATCTGCAGCAGGAGGGCCAGGTCGGTGTAGTCAAAGGTGTCGTCTAGAGCCAGCAGAGCGCCGTGGACGCCGCTTTCTCTGAGGTTGTCTGCGTACTCCTTCAGGCCGATGCTCTGGACCCAGCACATCACGCGCTCATTGGACCACACCATCACATCTGGACAGGAAGAGCAGATAAAGTCATAAAATTATCCTGATCGGCCTGTTTCTAAAATAGAAGCTAATAAATAATCAAAGTTTCTGGCCACTCGTATCGGTTTGGATCCAATCAGTCTACCACATTCAGCCTTACGAGGAGATTACCTTTATTCTGGTGGATGCTGTCCTCTCTCCTCCTCTCCAGCTCTTTTCGGTCGTAATTCAGGCGCTTTAGGCACATGATGCCGTAATGCAAACTGACCCTGGGCAAGGTCAAAAGAGCAGCAGCGTTTAACAGGTTCAAGCAGGTAACTGGGGGTTTCATGTTTAATCTGTGAAGCATTTGAGGCTTTCAGCACAGAGCTTTGATCTGACGCCACAACGAGTTGCCGCTGTCACAACAACAGGAGATTCCCCTGCAGAACAGCCTCAGTTTTTAGTAAGAATTACTACAAACGTATGAATTAGAGAGTGATTCATACGTTCAGTTCAAATGGTGTTTTTTTTCTGTTTTGTTTAGTTAATAAATGGAAATTACATTTTGATCTGTAAGCCTGAAGCATTAAAACAAAGAAAGTTCAGGAAATTTAAAGCGGTAATTTTGACTAATTAATTACATGAATTTCAACATGTTAAAACAAACAAATTGCATTTTTCTATCATAAGAAGATTCCAGAACTTTGTTTCTAGAAATGCCTGTAATATCAAAATATGACCAAACTCAGAAATTCTTAGTGCTTTTCTCAACATTCTGACTTTTTTTTAACTATTTACTTTTTCTAAAAATTCTAACTTTAATTTCAGAAATGTCACTTTTTTTTATCAGAATTCTGACCTTTTTCTGAGAATTTTGACTTTTCTTATCAGAATTTTTACTGTTTCTTCTCAGAATTCTGGCTTAAATTTCAGAATTTTAAATTTAATTTCAGGATTTTGAGTTTCAGTCAGAATTCTGACTTTAATCTTCTCAGACCAAAACTCTAAATTCAGTTGATTTAATGAAAACCAAAAAATCTAGAACCAACAAATCTGCATGCACGTTTTAAGTGAGGATCAGCAGCCAGGTCTTTCCAGTGTTGGTGGCGCCGTACCTGTGGAAACTGTCCACCATCTTGAGCTGCCCTCTCAGCTCCTTCTTGGTCAGGTGGTCCAGCATGCGGGCGTCCACCAGCGACTCCATGAAGTAGCTGCGGTACTGGGGCAGGCCCAGGCTGGGCAGCCAGTCGTTGCCCACCCACTCATGATTCATGTCGCCGTAGGCCAGAATCTGGAGGGGAACAAGCGCAGATGATCGACGCTGAATCACACTCAGCTTTACATTTCATGTCTGAGCGCTCATGACTCACTGCAGATGAAGGAACTGACAAATAATCGGCGCGTTTTGTTAGTAAAATAAAGAAAAAATGTGATCCTCACCTGATCCCAGCTGAACTCCTTCAGTTCCTGCAACGCCGAGAGAAAAGACAAGGCAGAAAGAGAGGAAGACGGAGCGAGTGGAGTGGTGTGGGGAAGGGAAGGGAAGAAGCGGTGTGGACGGATGGAGGGATGAATGAGGAGAAGCAAAAGAGGGAGAGGTCACAGCAGCAGCAGCAGCAGCAGGAAAAGAGGACAAAAGTGAGGAACAGTGTGTTAGTGAACGGGTAATTAGTTTGAAGCAGTTCACGTAGAAACAGGGAGATGCTCAACACTATGGCCTGGGCCCACAGAGGAGACAGACGGAGAGAGGGACAAATACAGAGAAAGAAGAGGAGGAAGGGGAGAGACTCATCAACGTGATTCAGACCAGACCAGACGATTCTGCACAAATCCTGACCATAAAAAGGGAAACGGCACCACTAACCGGAGGCTTGGTGGTGGCGTTCAGGGACTCCATCTCTGCGTGGGTCATCCACACGTTGCTGGTGGACTGCAAAAAATGTAAGCACAGACATTTATTCTGAGAGATTTAAAAACAAAACACAGATTGCCTTTTATGCCTCGAGCATCGGAGGTGAAAGATTCCCTACAGAAGCCATCAATCAAACAGCAAGTTTCCTGCGAGGGGCAGGAACAAAACGTCCAACCGGTTTCTTTGAACTGATAGTATCTGTTCAGGGTGTCGAGTGAAATCCTTTGAATGATTGCTTCCCAACGTTTCAAACAAAATAAGCAAACTGCAGGAGAGGTAAAGCCAAGACAAACCCTGCCAGGCAGCAGCGCCAAAATCCACACAATCAGGGAAAACTTCAAGTTCCTTCAGGAATCTTCTTTGAAAACAAAAAACAGAAAGAAGAATGACACCGTGTTAGGGCTAAAACAAATAGAAAACTTACATTTCTGCCGAAAAACGTATCAAATTTTTTAATTAATCGCAGAAATTTTCTAGAAAAACTTGTAAATTTCCAAGTTTCAAAAAGAAGGCCATAAAGGAGCCAGACAAAACAGAAACTTTGAAATTAATCTCAGAAATTTTCCAAGAAAGTGGAAAGAAAAAGCTCTGAAATTTTGAGATTAACTTAAAAAAATTTCTAGTATTTTTGTTTTATATATATATTTCTGAGCTCCAGAAGTTGAAAATTTGCAAGAGTTTGGACATTTTTGAGTTTCATAAGTCAAAAAAATTCACATTCCCATAAAAACAATTAGGAAACTTTACATTTATCGCTGAAATTTTCTAGAAAACTTTGGAAATTTCTGAGTTTGAAATCTCAAAAAATGGCGATAAAATACTCAGAAATTTGAGATTAAATTGAGAAATTTTCTAGAAAGAAACGTGAACATTTCTGAACTCAAAAATAGAAACATATGCAAGAATTAGAAAATCTTTTAGAAAAATTTGGACATTTTTGAGTTTTACAAGTGAAACATTTCTGACTTTTGGAAATTTTCTGAGTTTAAGAAATTAAAGAAGAGGAGTAAATTTCTGTCAAAAATACATAAATAAATTAAAATTATTTCCAGAAATTTTCTAGAAAAAACTTGGAATTTTCTAAGTTAGTTTTGTCTTATTTAAAGTGCAATAAGACATTTTCACTAGAAACTAAACAAAAGGTTTTGTTTTTGCAGTGTTTCCTGTTGTGTGATGCAAGGTTAGAGGCAGATCTGTCACACCTTGGAAAGGTTTTTGGATTCGTAGCCTTTGGGTTGTCCAGGTCTGCTGTCCTGTTCTACCTGGACGGGTTGAGGACACGGCGTCCAGCAGAGCAAGCTTTTCGTTCTGGTAATCCAAGTTATTCCAGGAAAGAGTTGATAAAAACTTCCAGCTCCAGAAAAACTCCTATCTTCAAAAATTTCCCAAGACATTTGGCAGCAGCAGCGTTCAAACAGTTTGTAAGCTCTGTGAGGAAACTACGACATGCTAACAGTTAGCTGCTAACAATGCTAAGGTTAGCATGTACCTTAAAAACTCCTTTTTGTGATACATTAGATGGTTTTACAGTTTTTAATGAATCTAAATTATATCTGCTTCATCGATTATACATGATTTACATTTGTGATGTATTTAACTTTTATGCTGTTTATGGACAGAAAAAATTAAGAAGGTTAAAGTTGCGGTTAGCCAAACCCTGCTATAGTTTTTGAAAAAAATGAAATAATCATCCCAAAGGTAAAAATGCACATTTTTAAGGCTATTTTTTCATAACAATATCAAACAATGCATGTATAGGATATGTTTTTGTTTTTGAGATAATAATTGTATAGAAAACGGTCAATAATGTGTCGATAGAATTGAAAATTATTATTATTATTGTAAGATCATTTACTTCTCTTCTTTTGCACAAACTTATTGAAATATTTGTAATTCTCTGCAGTAAAATGTGACTCATAAGAATCTAAAATGAGTTATATGTCAGCGTTCTGACACAGGAATGTGTTTTTGTAGCAAAAACATGCTATGCGCTTGCCGTATGACGCAGGCTGCATATTTATTTACATGAAGACTTGGTAACTGAGCATGTGGGGATGCATTTCAACACAAAGTGTGAACACACATAGCTGCAGCTGTCAACTTGTTATTGGATCGCTAAGCCTTCGTGTTAGCACCAAGTATGAACAGCCACACTGAGCTGCATGTTGGACGGAGCAAAAAGAACCAACTCCCTACTAAGAAAACTCACAGAAAATGTTTTTACAAGGCTGCTGAGGTCAGCTTATATAATGAGAACCAAAACAATGTATTACAAACAAAAAGTGCATAAAGCATAAAGAACAATGTGAGAAACACTGAAAAACACAAAATCTTACCAAGTAATTTTGGTCTAGTTTCTACTGCAAACATCTTAGAATAAGACATCTTGAAATATGACTAAACTAACTCACAAGAATTTTTTCAGCAAGATACGGGAGCTTGTTTAAGTCAATAATTCTATCATTTTGATGAAAATACTGGCAGATTATTTCACATAGAACGTAGAAAAAACTGTCTTGTTATAAATCAAATAATCTGCCAGTTTCTTTTTTCACCAATATTAAGAAATTATTGATTTAAAATTTAGTTCCCAAAATAGGGACCTATATTAGGGCCATAAAGTTTGTTTAAAAACTGAAACTGATTAAAAAAAATAATAAAACTCGAAACTGAAAATTAGTTTTCTTTTCATTAGTTTCAGAAGTTGTATTTCAAGCTTCAAGGTTTTCTTTTTCTGTTTCAAAGATCCTTCTTATATATTTTTTTTTAAATTAAGGGAATTTTTTAAAAATTGAAATTCTTTCCGCTTCAAAAAATGTCAGCGTTTTGAAACTGAAATTTTCAGTTTCTAAACTATTTTTTCAGATCCAAATCTTTTCTTGTTTAAAAATTTTTTTCCAGTTTCAACACATTTTCAATTAAAAAACTTTTTTCATTTTAAATACGTTCTTTGTCAGTAAAAAAGAAATTTTACTTTGTGGCCTCAATTTAGCTCCATACTGTACATTGCTAAAACCTTACTTTTAAGTTACTTCTGTCTTATTTCAAGTGTGCTCAGACATTTGCACCAGAAACCAGCCAAAATATACTTGGCAAGATTTTGTGTTTTCACAGTGAACATAAGGATTGTACCTTTAGTAACGGTGCAAACGTCCCAAAGATAAAAGCCGATATTAGAACCGAGGTGAAGCCTTACTGAGCGAGTGCTGGCTGGGGCAGACGGGCTGGTGAGCGACACCATCTCCTGGATGGCCAGGCGCAGTTTGAGGCGGTGGAGCGGGTTACTGATGCCGATCTCCCGCTGGATCTCTGTGTCCGACAGGTTGGCCATGATGGCGCCGCTCTTTACGTTAGCGCGACACGCCGCAACGTACCAGGCGGGCATACCGACCCACAGCTGGAAGGAAGTGGCACAATTAGAGGTAAAATTGTGCTTAGTGATCCATAAATTTATTAGAATCTGAGCATGACATACCTCTAACCAAGACACAACAGTCGGCCCATCCCAAGATGCAAACGGAAGTCCTTGGCGACAAGCTTCTTCCAGAAGTTCATGTCTGACAAAATGACAAGAATGTTTCATTGAAAACCGAAAACCAGTAAGAGCAAATAATTAAAAGTGACCTATTATGCTTCCTGGAACAGGTCAGGATAGTCTATGGCAACACAAAACATGTTGACGACATTTTATGGCACAAAATAATTCTTAAGATAATGACGTTTTTGCTGTTTTAGGGACTCTTGTCACTTAGGGTTGGGGTTAGGGTAAGGGTTAAGCACAATAATAAAACTGTACATCTTTGGAAAGTGGAGCCTCCTGCACAACCAGCAAGAATGCAGCAAGTGGTTTCCGGATGTTAAGTCAACAACAAAACACTTTGACAGCGCACACAGCCGTAAAACCAACTGACCAAACGTGCTGGAGCCCTGTTTGGGTTGCTAGGTGACGGACGGAACTCCGCCAGGGTTGCTAGGTAACGGCGTAGCAATGTGACTTATTGAAAAGTTTTTGAAACAACTCGTTTTCCAGACACACCGCTGGGTGTTTGTTTTTTTAAGTGCTTGAGCTGATCTAGTACAAACCAAAATGAAAGTATAAAAACGTGCAAAATGTAAATTTTGCATAATAGGCCCCCTTTAAAACACCACAAGATTCACTGACTTCTTTTTGCTGCGACGGTCTTTATCTGCCGGACCAAGAGTTCCCGTCTTGTTTATCCCCATTGCGTCTCCAGATCCGAG
Source organism: Poeciliopsis turneri (assembly GCA_922788865.1). Classification (NCBI taxonomy): domain Eukaryota; kingdom Metazoa; phylum Chordata; class Actinopteri; order Cyprinodontiformes; family Poeciliidae; genus Poeciliopsis; species Poeciliopsis turneri. The sequence continues at coordinate 294,062 of CAKLNU010001002.1, forward strand.
GTCTTCAGAGGGTGTAGACGCTGGGAGACACAGAAAGATCAACTCTGCTCAAAACCAGAAAACCGCGGAAGCTCAAATGTGTTTGAAAGGACCAGGAGGCAACACTCTGTTATTGTTTACCAAGAGAGGCAGACTCATCCCGCCCAGCTTGGCCCAACCTTCCTTTCTCCTTCTTCCCAAAAAGCCGACCGATGGAAGACTTGATGCTCTTCTTCTTGCTGGACTTGTGGAGAGAATCCTGGCTGCTGTTGGAGCTGCTGCCGTCTGCAGAAAGGCTGGGAAATGAAAAAACATCAGTCAATGGAAAAATGTGGAGGTAAATTAGGGCCATAAATTTTAATAAAATTAAATTAAAAAAACCTTGAATTTGAAAATTAGTTTTGAAAATTTTTTTATAGTTTCAAAACAGTTTTTGAATAGTCAAAACTTTTTCTCAATTTCATAAGAATTTTAAAAATTTTTATTTTTTTTAACTTTAGAAATATTTTTTGGTTTCAAAACTTTTTTTCAATTTCCAACTTATTTCTCAGGATTCCACACTTTTGTCAAGTTTCCAAATTTTTTTTGATTAAAAACTTTTCAGTTTAAAATTTTTTCCTCCTTTTTTTTTTTTGAGTTTCATTATCAACAAATTTTCTTCCAGTTCTGAATATTGTTTTTTTTCTTTTTCGGTTTAAAAAACCCCCAAGAAGGTGGACAAATTTTATGGCCAGAGTTTAGCTCCGTAGAAATTGAACCACAAAAGCTGCATGTTGCGAATTGCTGACGTTACCTGCGAAACTCTCGGGGGTCGTCGAGCATGGCGCCCGGGTGGGTGAGGTTCATCCTGTCCAATCGCAGCGCGCGAGGAGTCGGAGGAGGCGTGGAGTCGAGCAGAGCAAGAGATCGATCGTCCTCTTTGTTGTTCTGGAACAACAATTTTTAAAGCCTCAGCGTATCAGGAGCAATTACCCCCACAGATTTTATGTTTCTGCTTTTATGACACACCTGCATATTTCATAAAACATAAACTCAACTTTCCAAAAATTTGGTAAAATAAAGTTTTTGATGATTAACCACTTTTTCCGGAGTGGTTTCTGAATGGTGGGACAACAACAAAACACACTTGTCTTCTCCAGTTAAACCAGTGGGCGTTCTGCTGGAATTCCACTTGGGTTGCTAGGTAACGGGGCTGGGCTCGGCTGGGGTTGCTAGGTAACGGTGTAACGCTAGCTCAATGTGACCAGAAGTGGAAAGAGTAACCAAACGTGTTTTTACAGGAGTGAAAGATTATTCATAACAAAATTCAAAATGAATTTATTTAAATTTTCAGCTTCAGTGAAGTAACTCACACAGTATCCAGATACTTGCAACAATTTAGAATAAAATTACTCAAGTAAAAGTAAAAACTATGCAGCAGTAGAAATACTCCAAAAAGTATATTTTTTTTCTAAAAGTTGCTACAGTGAATGTAATTAAAAACAACCCAACTCTTAATGTGACTTAACAACCGGGAGGATTTTGAAACGGCTCCTTTTCCAGATACCAAAAAAATATCAACTTATTTCCCAAAAACATAACCTGGTGCTTTTTTTAAGTGCTTGGACTGATTTAAAAAAAAAAGAAAGGCAGCAAATTGGAAGTATAAAAATGTCCAAAAGTGAGTTCTGCATAACAAGTTCCCCCTTTTCTACATTTATCGGCTTTCCTGGACGACTCCCTTTCTGGACCAGCTATTTTGCATAAACAGGGAAGTAAAGTAAAAAAGCCAAACACTGGCTAGAGGTTTTGCATTCCAGGACCGGTTACTGGTACCTGTCTATCGGTCTCGCGGGCCGGGGAGTGAGGCAGGCGAGGGGTGGAGTGACCAGAGCTGGGGGGAGACGGGGAGGCCAGGGTGGAGGACGTGATGGACGACGGGATGAAGCCCCGTCCAGAGCCGTCTCTGCCCAGAGAGGAGGGATGTGTGGGCGGGCTGTCCAACGCCACGCTGACTCGGCTCTCGATCTCCTCGGCTCGCAGCTCAGTGTTCTCCTTCTCCTCCTGGATCAGCCTGGTTCAAACAAAACACAGTCACTTTTTGCTGCCAATCAGCCAAAAACAGGCAGGAATTCATTATTCATGAAATATTTTTGACTTTACTGGCACTAAACAACCAAACAGTCTAGATTTTCTGTTGAACTGTGTATCTTTGAGTGAAGCGGTGGAAACAAAAAGAGCCACAAAGTCTAATAATTTATAGACGCAAACATAAATGTATAGAATTGTACATATAAAATTTAACATGGAATATGTACCGAGTGTTAAATAGTGTAATAAAACACAATAACGTTGAAAGTTGAGAACTTTCTCAGATATGAAAGCAGACAAATTTATCACGTTTTGTTTTGTATTTGCTTGAAATTTAAATCCAGTTTTGTTGTTTCAATAGGATTATTATTAATAATAGTTTAGATTTCAGAGTTTATTTCATTTTAAATAAATGTTTTACATATAAATATGTGTGGTATTTATATGGCCAAACTGTTTTAGCTCATGAGAAAATGGAGCAACGTTCCTGGATTATGTGCAAATGTTACAACCGTATCAAAATCATGTGTTTTCCAACGCAGGTTAAAGGTCAACGGAGATAAAAACACATAAAAAGGAAAAAGGCAAGTCGCTTTTTCAACCTCAAGCATCTTATTACGGCCCAGATTTATCTGTTGACCCTTTTAATATTAACATGTTTATGAATTATGTTAAGAACCGTAAAATGTAACGACTGTGTGTTTATTTCGCCGTATCAGAGCTGATGGTGTTTCCAGGCAGGTGATGATGTGTGTCAGGCTGCAGATTTCCTGAATTACTGCCTCCCTGCTTCCCTCCCTCTTTCATACTTGATCTCCTTATTGATGGCCTCCAGCTGTTTCTGCAGCATGATGGCCAGGGTTTGCACGTCTGTCTGTCCGCTGGGGGAAAGCAGCTCGAACCGAGGCTCCCCGTCGTCCTCGTCGTCGGAGCAGGCCACAGCGATGCTCTGTTCGTACCCGGTTCCCAGCAGAGCCCCGCTCTCCCAGTCTGGGTACTGCGGCGAGAAAGGCAAACCAGAGCCTTCATCACACAAAGAACCGTTTTCAGGGTCGGGACTCATTTTTGTTTTGCACAATTCAAGAATAAAACTACAACTTTTAATTCCCCAACTGTATTATTGTCCTGGCGGGCTCCCAGGCTTTACTTGCCACCAGGCTGAGAACTGTTAGTTTTTTTATCTTGCATGCTAATGTTTACATCAAAAACGTTTGCACCGCCACACGACGGTGGAGGGCAGAAAGACGATACTTTAAGATGCCATCTAGGGATTTTCACACAGCAAGGGGAAAAACATCACACAAAAACATTGAAGAATATCTCAGCACCACTTTTATTCTTCCTTTCTCCCGCTCCCTGCGTTGGCTACGCTACACTCAGACTGGTTGCCATAGCAACTGATAACCACACCACTATATGTATCAGGATTCAACACCAATAAACACACACTTTTAAATCTTACTATGAACAGGAAGAAGAAAAAATCTGCTGCTTTCTCAATAATTACAAAATACATTTTCAGGGTAGTAAACATTAAATCAACAAATTTAAAAAATATATACATAATTCTCTTCGTGATTAACTCATAAGTGTAGAAGTTTTAATCTCATAAACTGTTTTTGTGAAACTTGACCGGTGCGTTCAGGAACAAAGCAGAAATCTGAATTTCTGACAAGAGAAAGCAAATGACCGTTAAGAACCAAACTGTGTATTCAGCTGCGGTGAGAATGAAAAACATTCTCAGATTTTGTTACAGAAGCTCCTTGATCATCCTAATTGCGACTCGTTAAATTTAATTTTCCTGATTCACTGCTGCTGTCAGCCGTTGATGTCATTACGTTTGACAGTTTTATTAACCTGGAGGCCGGCTGCGGAGCAGGAAGAGCAGGTCGCCTACAAACATCTGTGCAACAAAAGGGACAAGGTTTCCAGCAACTGTTTGCAAAAATATCGAGGACATGGAAACCTAAAGCAGATTGTTTAGGACGTCTTCCTTTCACCGTTTCTGTAATTTATTTGTGATATTTTCCCTGAACTGGTAAATTCGCAGAGTGGGAAATGTTTAAAACCTAAAATGGTTTAATGAATGTATTTGTTTTATTGGTTTAATATGGTTTTTTCCAACAGTTTCACCTCTTATAATAAAAAAGTGACATTTAATTTAAGAAAAAATCTCAGAATTATTTGTGTTTTTGTTTTACTTTTTGTGGAAATATCTTCATACCTGTGGAATAAGACAAAACTAACGTCAAAGTAACTTTTCAGCAAGAAATAGCCATTTATTTTAAGTGAACGATTCCTTGATATTGATAAGAAAAAGAACTAGTTCCTTTAAGATTATCAAACTTATGACAAGATATTTTTTCCATGTTACAAGTAAAATAATCTCCCAGTGAAACTTACATTTTGATCACTATTAGGGAATTATTTACTTAAAACAAGGTCACATATTTTCCTGAAAAGTTACTTTTAATATAGTTTAGTTTTATTTCAACTATATTAAGATATTTGAACTGGAAGCTTGGAAAGATTTTGTGTTTTTGCAGTGCAGCTACATTTTTTTAGAGATGTTTCACCTTTTGTGGAGCTCTTAGAAATAAAAATATATATTTTATTTAAAATTATACTTAGCAAACCAGAACAGAATATTTGTACTTTTGTTTACTTTTAAGTGCAAATATATGAAATTACATAAAACTAACTTATAAATAACTTTTCATCAAGAAACAGGAGCTCGTTTGAAAAAAGTTATTTTCTAATTTTGATCAAGGAAAAGTACGAGGTCATCTGGAAAATTATTTCACTTACAACAAGACATTTTAGTTTTGACTTAATTGCACTAGAAACTTACTAAGATTTGTACTTTTGCAGAGCAGCTTTACTGTTTTCAGTAGTTGCACCTTTTCTGGAGCTCCAGTAAATAAAAAAGCCATTTTATTTCTTTAGGAAGACATTTTGAGGAATAAAATCAGTAAAAGTTTGAATTCTTCGCACCTTGCTTGAGTCCTCATGGGCGGTGCTCCAGCGGGCCCTGTGGCTCCGTCTGCACACCCCCCCGCCGGAGGCATTGCTGAAGGGATCCAGGTGAGTGGTGGAGCCGGCCGGGAGCGACCCGCCTCCATGGGAATAGCGCAGCTCCAAGGCGCTGCCTGGCAGAGAGCGGCTGCAGGGAAAACAAGGAAAATATATCCAGATAAGATTAAAAGGCTAATTATCCCTGTGGTGGATGAGGTTTTTGTGGCAACTCGTCTGTGACAGTTTAACAAAAACAAACAAGTTGAGGAATGTTGTGTGAGAGGGCATTTAAAAGTGGGACAAAGGAGGCAAAATCTGAAGCTCGGTGTAACCGGAAGACACCTGATGAATGCTGCAGCGTATTGCTGTCAACAGGAGGATCTGACAGATGGTGGAAGTGACAGGGAAATGTTGGGTAATTCATGTGTTTACGCACTGAGCGTGAAACATATATCACTGCAGTTTACGTGAGCACTGACAGCGTTTACTGAGTGATTTATCGGCGCAGGAGATGATAAAGTTTTGCATTTTATAGGCAGGCAGGATTTAAAGAGTCAGTAGCACAAAAAAGACATTGTTTACAAAACTTTCAATCTGTGCACACAAAAAATTTATCACCAATTATGATACATTCCATCGCATTGCAGAGAAAAGCCGCGTCGCCATTTTGTGATGTAATGAGGGTAAGTCAAAATGTAAACAACTATGGCGGAAAACAGAAGCAGAAGAAATTATCGGTGATTTTAGCGATTTGAAAGTTTTGGAGGAAGATGCTCCAAGTGATGAAGAACCCACGACTTTTCAACTCAGAAAATTCCTAAATTTTCTATTAGGTTTTTCAACTTGATCTAAAAGTTCCAAAGTTTTTTCTCTCAAATGCTTGATTTTTGAGACGCAAGATTTTCAAGTTTTAAAAAAAATAATTAAATGTGTTAAATCTCAAAGTAGTTTCTAGAAAATGTGACTTTTTGAACTCAGAAATTTCAAATTACTCTGTAATCTTAAAACTAGAGTATTTTTGACTTTTCAAACTCTAAAAACTTTACATTTTTTCAAGACAATTTCTGAGATTAATCCAAAAATTTTGTTTAATGAATTTTTGACTTTTCAAATTCAGAAATGTTCCCATTGTCTCTAGAAAATTTGTTATTAATCTGAAAATTCCGACTTTTCAAACCCACAAATTTCTAATCCTTTTCAAGAAAATTTCTGAGATTAATATAAAAGTTTACAAATTTTTTCTCCCAAATTTTAAACTTTTCAAATTCAGAAATTTCCTTTTAGTTTCCATCCAGAAATTTCCTGTATTTTTCCAGTGGAAATGCACTCCTTTTTATTTCTATGTACAGTGGCTCCACCCCCCATCATGTGTTTCATGCAGTGGATTTGAAAGTTTCCATCTTTGTTTCATCGCGTGACAAACTTCCTGTTTGCAGCGAACGGACCTGGAGTAGGAGCCTCCGGGTCGGGCTCTGAGCTGGTCCACCTCCAGCTGAAGACGCTCCAGCTCTGCGATCAGCTGATCCTGCAAGTGAAGAACGACAGAGTCGGTCCAAAGGAAGAGCGAGAGAGCAGGCAGGAACAGGAAGGCTGCATGCAGACAGGAACAGGAAGGCTGCATGCAGACAGGAACAGGAAGGCTGCATGCAGACAGGAACAGGAAGGAGTCGCACCTTGTTTGCTAGCAGGTCGTCTTGCAGCTTCTTCATGTTGGACAGTTCCTCAGAAAGGGCGTTCTGCAAGCAAGTTTCAACACTTTGACTCTTCATCAATGGGAATTTACTACAAAGCAGGATGGATGGTGAAACAATGAGAGGAACGCTGAGCTTAATTAGGGAAAGTATGGAGAAACAATGGTGTCTTTATTCTGCTGATTGGTTTAAAATGTACTTAACTGATTGGAAAAATATGAAAAATAAACATGGAAAAACCTGAAACCTAATTTGTTTTAAATCCATCCATCCATCCATCCATCCATTAATTCATCCATCCATCCATCCATTAATCCATCCATCCATCCATCCATCCATCCATCCATCCATCCATCCATCCATCTTGTCTTTATTTCCAGTCGTTTGCTGTGTTTCATGCTGATTAAAGATGGCCGCCACCTTCTCCTCCAGCGCGGCCATCCTCTCCTTCAGGTGGAGCTGCAGCCTCTCGTTGGACTCAGACAGCAGTTTGTCCACGGTGTCAGAGAGACGCTTGTTGTGTTCGTCGTTCATCCGCTCCCTCTGCCTCGCCTGGAAAAAACACAGAGAAGGTGGGAGGACAAAGATTTCCATCTTTACAAAATCAGCGCGCCTTTGTGTCGCCAAAAAGAAACGGAAAAACAAGAAAAAAGAGAGAGAGCGTGACTCACCCTCTGTAGCTCCTGGTTCTTCTCCTCCAGTTGTGCCTCCATCTGTCGCAGCCGCTCCTCAAAGTTGCCATGACGCTCCTCCGCCTGAATGATCGCAGAGGAAGGCAGGTGAGAGTGGCGGCCATGTTGCAAAATTATCACAAAGGAGGAGAGAAGCTTGTTGACCGAGTCTGCTAATTGGTTACATGCCTGTGCAGATGACAGCACGGCGGGGGGGAGTCTGTTTGCCTGCTGCTTAGCAGGGAACTTAATAGGATCCTGCTAACGAAAGCCGTCCTGCCTGAACACGCCAGGCGAAACTACGGCGAATGCATGAAACCGAGTTCACAGGAATCAAGACTCCAAAGAGCTTTAAACTACCAAAATAACATGATCTGGTGGATGTTTATCATCATGAGATTCATTTAAACTTTCTATTTCTGCTTGGATGCATAAGCTTTTTATAAAATAAATCTAAATAATTCTAAAATGTTACTTCTTTTTTTTGTCACAATAATAACATTTTCTTCACAGATATTGTCTTTGTTTTGCTTTGTTCTGCTGGCAGATTATTTCACTTATAACCACTAATTTTTCATCAATATTAAGGATTTATTCAGCATTCAGACGTTTTCTGATTTTTTTTATTGACTCTTACGTTTTGTGGGTTTTGCATTTCACGCAATAAAATGTTTCTTATTTCAAAATTATATTTTTATTTGCGTCTTTTCATGTATTTTCTAAATGTACAAAAAGGGTTAAGAAGCCTGCAGAATCAATTTTTCTTTTTTTACGGAACAATCATTAGGATAATCAATCGACACCAGACCGCTGCTTTTGTTTGCACACACCTTGTTGAGCGCCGCCACTCTCTGCGCCAGCTGCGCCTCGATCTCCGGCAGCGTCTCGGCCCGCTGCAGCGTCTGCTGCAGCTTCTGCTTGGCGTCGTCCAGACGCTCCTGCAGCTGCCGGTTCTTCTCCTCGCTCTGCAGGGAAACGGGCAGAAGCTCAGAGCGGCGGTCGCCGTGGGGCGGCGGCCGCAGGAAGAGGCTTTCCCACCTGTCTGTGCAGAGACTCCTTGCTGGCCAACTCGTTCTCCAGCTTGTCTTTAATGTCGTGGAGAGACGTCGCCTCCCGCTGGGCGCTCAGGTACCTGCAGGCCGCAGCAAGATGGCAGCCGGAGGAGTCAGAGCGCTCCAACAGTTCATAAAGTAAACATTTAAAAAGTACAAACCTGCGCTCCAACGTGGTGATTCTCTCCTCCATGTCTTCCCTTTGACAAAGGGCCTGGAGAAATAAAACCAGGGATTTAGAGCTGATTGAAGAAGATAAAAGAGCAGAAAGTGGAGAGAAATAAATCTATATTGTATGACTTTCAACCACTTTCAGTTGTGTTTTTCCTTTCACTAAACTTTCTATTCATGCACTAAAAGCATATCAGTAAATAATATCTTAATACTTCAAATACTTATGTTTTACTTCTGTTTTTTCAGATTTGTATTTCAAGCATCCCATATAGAGAAACTAGTTGTCTACCCTCCACTAAACTTTCTATTTATTCTTGGCTTTATGCATTTGAAATATGTCACTTTTTATTAAATAAATCCTTATTAAGTTTTGCTTTCATTTTTTTCTCACATGTTCTGACTTTGAATTTGATGTATCCCAAATATAGAGGCTGGTTTTCTACCTTCCACCAAACTTTTCTCTAAATTTCCATTTGTGCTTGAATTCATACATTTGATGTATATAATCCTCGTGTTTCTTTCCTTTGACAAAGCGTCTGGGAAGATAAAAATGTTTAAAAGTTGTTGATCTGCTGCTAGTTGACAAATGAAAGTTGCTGTTGACAGATTTCAGCGTCTTGCGGCTCTGATGTCAGCAGATTAAAGAGCAGGAAGTGGAGGGAAGCGGTTTGGGAAACTGACTCGCCTGCCTCTCATCCCATAACACTTGGTTCACCTTTCATCTTTCGCAGCTTATTCTGATTAGCGAGTGGAGGTTCTTCGGGTTCCAGCCTGGACCCGCTTCGTTAGCTTAGCAAGACGCTAAAACTCTCCTCACCTCCTTCAGGTCCCGCTGCAGCTTCTGGTTGGCCTCCTCGGATCGGGCCAGCTCCCTCCTGGCCGACGTCAGCTGCTCCTCGATCTCACCAACCTGACACGAAAGGTTCACGTTATCGTTCACAATTTGATTTAAATAGAAACCGACACAACTTAATCCAAATACAGAGGCTTTTTTAATGTCCTGGCTGCAAAAAAAACACTAAATGTCAGTAAGTTTCTTGATCCTCTTGAAATAAGACAAAACTAACTTATAAGTTAGTTAATAATATATCTTTAGCAAGATGTAGAAGCTTGTTTAAGTCAAAAATTCTTCCATCAATAGTTCCATTGGCAGATTATTTCACTTAAAAAATGTAATAATGCACCGAGTTCTTTCTCAGTAATGAAAGTTATTGATTTAAAACAAGCTACTAATAGATAATTAGCTTGATAGCGACCTGAAACGGCCTTGCAGAGCAGAAGAGGCTGATTTTTAAACCTTTGCTGACGAAGATGAAATCAGGGGATCAGATGGATTCCACATGTAAGTATCGGCCAATCACGATCCCCCAAAATTAAGAAAATCGGCTCCCAGAAATCAGCTGGCCGATAAATCAGGTGGCCAATAAATGTTTCCTATTATACGTGTGCATAATGTCAACAGCACTGCCAGAGATGCAAAGGTTTATAGCAGGTGTGTGAATGATCTAATGATCGGTTAGCAGAACTAAAGGGGCCCAAAACCAGATTTCGCCCAGGGCCCCTGGAGGCTTGGGCCGGCCCTGAGTGTGAGATGTGAACAACAACCATTCACAGCTGATTTGATTGTATCAATCCGAACTCAGTGGGCTTTGACTGTTTTGTTGTTGGTACCTGTCTGCACATGAGAGCCAGCCTCTCCTTCAGCTGCCCCAGCTCCGATCTCTGCCGCTCGATCTCGCCCTCTCTCTGCCGGTCGATGTCGCCGTCATCCAAGATGGACGCCGGTCCGTTGGGAAGGCGCTGGGGGGGAAACATCCACATCAGCGATCACCACGTTTTGATCAGCACAAATAAACTCTGATTAGGGATCAATTTCAACTCCACAGGGATTGAGATGATTCATAAAATGAATCTCTGATGTAATAAAAAGTTAATTTTTAGCGTTATAATAAAAATAATACTTTATTTTTCACAGCCCTTTTTAAGACAAATCTTACAAAGTGCTTTACATTAATAATAAATCCATTAAAAATATCTAACAGTGTAAAACTAACTTAAATAATAACAACACAAAAAAAATTGAAATATTGAAAGGAAGTTTTAGTTAATGATTCAAAAGAAAACAATGAAGTTTAATATTTATTATTGAATGGTAAATAATTATGTTTTTAAATAAATGAAGCATTTATAAATGCTCAAAGATAATTTAGGCAAAAAAAAAACATGGCTGCTCTGATTGTGATGTTCTTTAAGCAAATTGCCTTTTATGAGTACAATCCACTTAACGATTAATTGATTAACAAATTAGTGGATAATCTTTTTTTTTTTTTTTTAAAGTAAATATTATCTTTTCTGTAAATTTTTTGCCTGACATTTTTTGGTTTTAATCTTTCAGTGAGTTGTGAGTTGCTGCCTGGATGCTGTTAATGCTCAGCTTGTACTTCAGGAGTTTTATGTGTTTGGATCTCACTGATCATCGGCCAGAGTTCCTAACAGCCTCCACTTTTCCAAGCAGACACTGAGGGGCCAGCATTCGTTTAGTCTGGTAATCGGCATGAGACCATTTATTTATTTTATTTTGATTGCAGATAAATACATAGCATTTTCTGTGCTGTTGTTATTTTTCTGATGACGAAGTTTTGGTTGTTCATCAGGGATGATGGGATGGAGTGGACAGATAATAAGATAAGACAACAAATGGATGAAAGTTTTGAGTGGGACTTTATTTAATAATCAATGTTTGTAAATGATATACATTTGAAAAACAAATATGAAAGTTTTAAGCTTAAAAAAAAATCCAGATTAGTTTTTTTTTCCCTGAAATAATTATGCTTCCTTGAACGGGTTAGGATCGGTCTATGTTCTATATGAAACATGTTCTTTACCTTTTTAGCACAAAATCCTTCTTAGATGATACAATTTCAGTCTAATTTGTTCAGAATGAGTTAGTTTATGATGTCTTGTCACTTTAAATGAAAATAAGCTGCTGCTGGCCACGCCCCCCCAACTGAACCTTTACATTCACTCCTGAAAAAGGCTGCAAGCAGATTCACAATTATACAACCAAACACCTTTGAAAAGCAGAAGTGGAGCCTCTGGCACAACCAACAAGAATGCAACAAGCGGTTTCTGAAACTAAAACATTTGTCTTTTCCAGCAGCCATTGTACAGAGCCTACAGTAGCTGCCCAAACGTGCTGGAGTTCCGTCTGGGTTGCTAGGCAACACACAGGCCTTGGCTGGGGTTGCTAGGTAACCCCGCAGTACGCAACTTTTGTGACTCTAAATGGCTCCTTTTCCAGTCACTAAAAACATTAAATTACTGCCAAAAACTGCTGGATTTGTTTTCTTGTCATTGGATACATTTGGTTTCACATGTCGGTCGATCAGCGAGAAGGTAAGGAGATCTTTGGAAATAGCTTTTTTTAATTGAAAAGCAAGTTTTTCCAAAACTGCCATGTTTCGATGAAGCAAATTTATTTTGCTTCTAAATATCTAATTGTGCAGCTATAAGGTCAATAATAACTCTAATCTTTTGGATTTTACGAAAAAGAGACAATTGGAAACAATTCTGACATAGTGAAGACATGCTGGTGCACCATCAGAGCCTTACCAGAGGCACAAAACCTTCATCTGAGATTTGTGGTCCGTTGTAGTGAATCAAATTACACTTTGATTCACTACAATTTTAACAGTTCAATCAAAACTTACATGACAACTGATGGAAACAAAGCGTGTTTGAAAAACCTTTTAGCCAAGAATACATTTTTTTTGTGTTTTTGAAAACCGTCAAATGTTGATATTTTGCCTTGCGGTGCTACTTTAGCTTACTTCAGTGCATTTTTGTCTCATTCAGTCTTCCTTAGAAAAGACTAGTTCAGGTGGATGTAGAGAAAAATAAATAAAAAACACACAACGCACTCTTGCTGATTGAAGCTTGAACTCTCCGACTAAGCTCATAAAAATAGAAGATGGTGCATAACTTCCTCCTCACTGAATGACACTGATGGCTGGAAGCCATATGGCACTGAGAAAACATTCAGGAATACGCAGCAGACTGTTACAAAAGCTGCAACAGCTTCTGGCAATCAGGAGCCTCTTGATCGGCGCTCCAGCTGCAGAGTGAAGAAAGAATTATGCAGCATTTTAGACAATTTATATGTTTTACTGATGAGTGGAAAAGCAGCTTTGCTTCTGGTTGATTTGTGTCAGTTTCAGTCCCGACAAGAACCAAAATATTTGTTATGTCAGTTCTCGTATTTATGGGATTTTCTGCTGCATTCTAGTTACCAGAGCCATCAGTAGCTCTTACAAACATAATTTTAATCTTTACTTTCCTTAAACTTTTAATGTTTTTAGTTTAGACTTGCAGGTCCTGCATGTAACATTGATTTCAGATGGACTTTTGAAAGAGTGTCTTAAAATAAACATGTTTTTCACCACATCTTAGTACTGGTGATGCAAGGGGCGGCCATATTGGATCCCCCAAATCGTAACTGTCAGATTGGCTCCCAGTTTCCAAGAGGAAAATTTGACTTGGGAGGCGTTCCAGTTGATTTTACTGACTGGGAAGTTAGGATTACTGGAACACAGCAATAGTGTAATAATAGAAATTAACACCTATCAGTCCAGTAGATTTGGTTCGATTGGGAACAAAATTGCAACATTTGTTACATTTTCAGCTGCTGTAAAATGTTTTCACACAACACTGTTTCAAATTGTCCAACCCCCTCATCGCCTGTGGTGGCGCTATACTGCAAACTACTCATGGAAATGACACAAAAACCTCTGGAAAAGACACGGAGCGCAGCTTCCTTCTTCACAAAATGTAAACAGAAATGGAGAAATCAGATTTTAGCGATGTGCCTTTGGTAAAAGACTCCAAGCCATTCCTTCTTCCAACTCTAGACTCGCATCTTTGTTTTGGTTGTATTTACCCAGAATGCCCTGCAATATGGTCCACATCCTGCTTTTGGAGCGGTCTCCGGTCTGCTTGGCATTCAAACCACACCAGAGTTCATCCAAACCGAGGTTTATAGGCGGACCAGAGTTCACTTTGCATGTTGCATGTTCACAGTCCCCCAAACAAACTGGACTTTTTAGCTAATTGGACGGGAGTTTGATTAAAGTGAACCAAATAATCTGGTGTGAATGCTTATTCTGCAGGTACAAATCTAAAGAAACCATTACTTCACCTCTTTGCCGTTGTCAAGTCCTTGCTGCCTTCGCTTCACTTGTTCCCTCAAAGACACAACCTGAAACAACAGCAAGCATTGATTAAAGGTGGGACTCCAAACATCCGTCAGGCTGCTTGAACGAACGGTGTGATCACCTCTTGGGAAGAAGACTGCAGCTCTTCTTCTAGAACCGCCACGCGCTCCAGCGCCACCCGTAGCCGTTCTCGCACCTTCTCATCCAGAGCTTTGTGGTGCTCAAACAACGACTTGAGGGCTTTGAGGACTTCCACTTCGCTGGAGACGCCGGTCTGAGACTGGGTCAGCCTCTTCACCACAGTCATCCTCAGGCTGCGCTCGTGGCGGGCCACCAGGCACTCCAGATGTTCGAGGAGCAGCTGGAAGTTTAAGGTTTGCACACTGTAAAGCTGTCTGCAGTGATTACAGCATGCAGAGTCAGTGGTGTGAGCGTGAGGAGGCACAGAGGAGCGCTGACCCGTGTGTTGTTTCGCTCCGCCTTCAGCTCGGCGATCTCCTCTTCCCTTTCCAGCAGCTGTTCCCGGCAAAGGTTCAGCTCTTTGGTCAGAACCGCAAACTCCTGAAAGGTTGGAAGAGGTTGTTAGTATCGACTGACTGCTGCACACACGCACACACACACACACACACACACACACACACACACACACACACACACACACACACACACACACACACTCACTAAAGATCACACTCACTCAGCATGCTCCAGTGAAGCACTGCATGATTCTCTACACAAAAGCATAAAAATTAGTGATGTGACATAATGACAACTTAGAGATGTATCCATCCATCTATTGACCCTTCCACCAATCAACCAATCAACCAATCAACAAATCCATCCATCCATCCATCCATCCATCCATCCATCCATCCATCCATCCATCCATCCATCCATCCATCCATCCATCCATCCATCCATCAGATATCTGGCGTTTTGGCTTAGAATCAGCTCAATGTTCTCTCAGTAAATGTTTGACAGTTTGATGAATCTTGATTTCATTATCAGACCAGCAGCTTGAGCTTTAAATGTCAGTGGAAACCAGTTTCCCAGGCTGGCAGAGTTCATTGTGAGCCATGGCTGCCGCTGCGCCGAGGGTCCAGGCGCGTTAAACCGGCTCTTCATATCAAATATTACCTCCGGGTTTATTCCACGTTTTGATCCTCAAATTGGTTTAATTGCACAGTAAACTCAGCTGCCTCTTTTACTTGTTATTAAAGTTTTAAAAAATCCATGAAAGTGATGGAAATCAGACCAGTTTCCACCTGGTTCCCACCACAGCGAATGATGTTATGTCATTATGTTATTTACTTCTAATTAGCATACTGGGCGAAAGTATTTATTTACTATTTTATACTTTTACTTCCAATATTTCTCATAACTGTAATTTTATTAGATCAACAGACATCAGCAGCTCCACAACTTCAGAAAAAAACTTAAAATAAAATGATCACTTTGCTGTGAATGTTCCTCGAAGTGTTCAACTCTGAATGTGAATTAGTCTTTTTAGATGTTTGAAACCCTGAATGTAAAAAGAGTTCCAGCTTTAGTGTTTTATTTATTTATTTATTCGGGAACATTTCTGCTTATCCGCTAATAGAAGAACTAATTTTTTACTTTAGGTAACTTTAAAAACACCAAGAGCCTAAATTAATTATTTCAGATTCATTTTAAAAGCGCTAAAATGATTTCTCATTAAAAAAAAGCAACTCGTCATATATTTCTTTTCAAGTAAGAGAAATGGAAAATGGGAATTTTTTAATGCAATTACTCAAGTAATTGTCAGAATAATCAGAACAATTGCTTACAATAGCCGTTGTGTTGCTCATCAGTGTTTACCGCGTTCATTTCTGCCTCTCTTTGATTTTTCCTGTGATAAAATTCCTGTTTTGGGGGTTTTTCTGACTCGCATGCGACCATGGCGTGACACACTCATGACACACACAGGACATCCTCGAACACGTGTGCATCAACTCATGCGTGTTTTCACTTATGCAAACGAGCCATTAAAGGGCACTGATGCATGCACGCCGCCACTGCTGCTCCACGTGTTAGCAGTGATCACTTTACCCCACGCACAGCAAACAGGCGCCTCAGACCCTTCTTTGTGAGGCGCCTGCATTTCAGCCAAAATGCATTAAAAAAGTACAGCGTGTTCAGGCGACGTGGCTGGGCTGAGAGACACGAGAGGAATGAGAGGAAGGCAAGCGTTTGAAAAGAAGGGAGGAAATCAGTGTGTGCAGATGGCATGTTCTGGGCCCAGAGGATGTCATAACACTGGGATTAATTCATGGGAAGGATGGAGTGAGACGCTTTCCTCCCTTCTCTTGTCGCTTTCTT
This sequence comes from Poeciliopsis turneri, assembly GCA_922788865.1. NCBI lineage: Eukaryota > Metazoa > Chordata > Actinopteri > Cyprinodontiformes > Poeciliidae > Poeciliopsis > Poeciliopsis turneri. The sequence continues at coordinate 310,264 of CAKLNU010001002.1, forward strand.
TTTTTTCCACAACTTCCATGCGCTTTAATCCCACCAAGGTTATTATAGTTAACTAAAACCAGAGTTGGGTAGTAACTAGTGACATTTACTCAACTAACTTTTGTGAAAAAACTTACTTAGGAGTACTTTTACAACTTTCACTTCAGTAGTTTTATTATGAAGTATCTCTACTCTTCAGTAAAATTTCTGGATTTTCTCTCTACTTAATGAAAAACAAACATGTTTTAACCAAAAATTCATCACACAGATACAGACCTGCAGCTTTTGTTAAAAGTTTCATAAGTTTTTCATTGAAAAACTATTCATAAACGGAGTTCCACTGGGGTTGCTAGGTGATGGACGGAGTTCCACTGGGGTTGCTAGGTGATGGACGGAGTTCCACTGGGGTTGCTAGGTAACGAGTGATGATGTGTGACATTTTATATTTTATATTTTGGTTCATCTGATGATGTAATTTTAAAATATCAAATCAATTTGATTGCTTACTCAGAACTTGAGTAGACTTTTTACCAAGAAAACATTTTTTAATGTTATAAATGAAACAATCTGCCAGTGCAGCCAGTTCACCCTATGACTTGCTAAAAGGCCACTTTAAGTTAGTTTCATCTTATTTCAAGTGTACTAAGGTATTTACAGTAGAAAAATGATCAAAATTATTTGGTATGATTTTGTGTTTTTGCAGTGTGAATTTCATTTTGCTTCTTATCTTTATTCTCTTTTTGGTTTTGCTTTCCAGTCTTTTCAGACAAACTCTGTGAACTCATCTGTGTATTACACCAATCCATGTTTTCTTCCATCTGCATGTGTGTGTGTGTGTGTGCATATTGATCTGCTCTTCCTGAGGTAATATGGCCTTTTCATGTCCGGTCACTCTGTGTTGCAGCACCTCGGCACCAGCAGTTATTTTGATCATTCAGTCGGAGCGACAGAGGAGGGAAAAAACCCGAAAAAGGTGCAAACAGCAAGGAGGAATCATCGCGGCCTGAGGCTCCTGCCTGAAAATAGAGACCGAGTCCTTCTGTGTTGACTGCAGCTACAACCTGATTAGCTCTGGAATGTAGCAGAATATTGGCAGCATTTTCTCTCCGTCTTGGTGGTCCCAGCTTGTTACTGAAACATCTGAAAAATCTGATGTGCTGTTAGTTTATCAGTTTGAAACTATTTTCAACTGTGAATGATAAAATATTCTGTCTAGGCCTTTTTAAAAAAAATTTTAAAAAAATTTCTCAGTAAGGGATTGTGCCGGAAAAATGCAAACTACATGTAAAAACAGATTATTAGATAGCAATAATAAAGGAAGGGAGTAATTTCACGATGAGCATAATTTTATTTTTTATTATTTAATTTAATTATATTTCATCTCCACTGTAGGAATTAAGATTCTAAAACAAATAATTCGACTGAATCTCAGATTATCATTGAGAATCATAAAAGATCTCCATAAAGTTAGTAAAGTTTAAATATATTTCATTTCAGTTTATTCTTTATTAAAAACAGCCTAAATATATGCATCTGTCTTTTATTTTGAGAGTCTTACATTAAGTTATACATTTTTTAAAACTAATAATATTTAATGATTTTATTAATTCTTCTTTATTTTAATATTATTTTGAATCATTCAAGATTTTTTTCATTTAAAAATATTTTCAGTTTATATTATTTATCAATACTGAAATCACAATATTATATTGATGCATTTTATTTGAAGAATTATGAAGTATTCATTTTTTAAGTGTATACTATATGCACTTAAATGTCTTAAAAGGTATTTTTATATTAAAAAAATAAAATTATATTTTTTATTTTGGTATTACTACCTTTCTAGATTTATTTTTGTTGTGAAACAAAAGATTCAGATAGATTTATTAGTTAAAAATCTTACATAAAGTAAAATATTCTGTGCAAAGCCCAAAGTTCTAGGCGGGTCCAAAGCTTCTCTTCAGAACTATGCTCTCTTCTTCAACACAACAACAGCTTTCAAACTACACACATTTGTTTGATTAACTAATAATTTGAGCTGTAAGGATATAAGATAAAATTCCAATTAGTAGCAAATTTAAAGGGAAAATACTGAAAATCAGAAGAGGAATATGAAACTAAAACCTTAAAGTCATAGTTTCTATTTTTATCCTTTGTCATTTTCTATACAAACAAAAAGAAAACATTACTAAACAATTATTTTTGACAATTAATTTCCTGTTATCTGGTCTATAAGAAATGAAATTGATGAATTCTGTGACTGTGCAGTTGCAGTTTGACTGCTTGTGCCGGACCGACCCAGCGCCACCTGGACCCGCTGCAACAATAACATCCTGATTACAGGTTGATGCATCAATAATTCAGCACCAGGCCACTAACTGTCTACCTCCAAGTGGAGCTGAGACTTTGTTTTGATTTTGCATGCAGGTATGTATTATTCTGTGAGCTAAAACTGCAAATTCAAACTGTGAGCATCGATTCAACATCGACTCTTCTATCACAGTGAAATTAATACTTTATTTTAAATGAGATTTTGCACTAGAAGCTCGACTGAAAATACTTGGTGAGTTTTGTGATTTTGCGTTGGAGAGACAGTATTTGTACTGTGTTGTCCGGGATGCCAGCATGCTGCCAGTCCCACCAGTTACAGTCGTGTATCTACCTGTGGCAGGGCGATGGACAGCTGCCTCTGCAGGGACTCCTTCTCGTGGCCCAGCTCTCGCAGGCGAAGGTGCGCCGTCCCCAGGCTGTCCTGCGTCTCCCTCAGGCTCTCCAGCAGCCTCTCCCGCTCCGTCAGCATGTTCACCATCAGCGACTCCAAGTTCCCAGAGCTTCCCCCTTCATCGCTTCCTCCTCCTCCTCCGCCGACTCCTCCGCCGCCGCCGCCACCGCCGCCACCGCCGCCACTGCGAGGATCTCGGCTTCCATAGCCTCCCATCCCGCCTGCGCCCCCCGCTGGAGAGGACGAGCCGCCACCGCTGCCGCCGCCTCCACGGCCGTCCTCTGAGATGGTGGGCATCACCTCGCACATCATGGTGAGGCCTGAGGAGTTTTCACAGGAGGGACTTGGACGGTCTGCTGACGAGCTTCTTCCTCGTCATGAAAAGTACGGCTGCTGGTTTTTGTGAGGAGGGATTCTGTCAGGGGACGTTGTGAGGAACGGATTGAAGATGTGGATTAGGGATTGGGGAACAGGGTGGAGTGGGGTGCAGGGATGAGAGGGACAGACGTGGGTTTTTAATGAGCGACCTCTGACCCCTGGGCTCCAAGTTTTACTGGGCTGCCAGATGAACCTGAAAGAAGAAGAAATCACAAGGTCAACTTTATTCAACACAAATGAGGGGTTGACAATGAATTAGTAACATATCGCAATGATCACTAGATCAATATAAATAAATAACAAAATCTTAGCAGGTATACTTTGTCTAGTTTCTAGTGCAAATATCTTTGTACACTTGAAATAAGACAAAACCAACTTACAAGAAACTTTTCAGTAACATATAGAAGCTTGTACTAAATAAATAATTCATTGATGGTGATGAAAAAATACTTTTTCCACTGGCAGATTAATTTACTTACAATATGGGAAAAATGTCTTGTTATAATAATCTGCCAATAAAGAGTGTTTTATTTGATGCATATAGATGATGACAGAAAGATAAAAAATAAAACTTTAGACCGACTTGCTACCTCTTCCTGTTTACGTTGATGCTAACATTAGCAGCAGAGGATATGGACAAACGCTGGGAAATTATCAAGGACCGGTTCGATAGTTTCATGGGTTTTTACGTGAAAAGACAATCAGAGCTGCCATTCGTTATTGTGGAGAAGGAGAACACTGCCGCCACTAAATCCCTAAGATAGCATTAGCATTGTTAGCTGTTAGCACAGCTGGCTAGTGCAACACGAAAGAAAAGCAGCTGTTTATAATTGTAAATGCTTCGAAAGGTAGTAAAAAAAAAACTACTTAACTTTGTTTTTTACATAAAAAGAAGATGCTATCAAAAAAAATGTTGCACTGGCATAGAGGCTGAGAGAAACACCTGAAGCTTATAGCTTAAAGCTTATAGCTAGCACTGCAGCACAGCCAGCCACAGCAGAAGGTTAGAAAAGTCTATAAAGAAACTAGACCAAGAATACTTGGTACTATTTGTGTATTTTTGCAGTGTAGTGACTTTCAATAAAGAAATTGTTTTTTTCCCAGTACGCTAACTTAAATAGCGTACTGGGAAAGTACAATTTAAATAAAGTGGAATTTTGACTAGAGCGACCAATCCAATTCAAAACATTAATCCAACAATTACTCTGAAATAATAACTTATTGCAACCTCTGCAGTCGCAATAAGGAACATATTGTAGTGACGAGAAGATTTGTTGTTATAGAAAAGACAAAAAAAGAGCTGGTTCGAGCTAGCTTTAGCATAGCACCAAAGTTAGCAAAGCAGCAGTTTATTCATTCATTTAAGACCAAAAGCACAACAATCAGTTTAATTGGACTCTCAAAATTGCTCTCAGGAGCAAAATTTGTTTGTTATGTTTGTGTCTTTGTGACGCTGTGTGATAAACTGGTGACCTGTCTGCGATGTACCCGAACTTTGACCCAATGACCCCAGAAGATTTGCACCATTTTCCTTAAAGATGCAGTTTGTAATTTTTATAAAATATTTGCGGTGACAGTTTTTTTGAAACAGATAATCTGTGAAAAGATCGAGCTCCTCTGTCTGCAGTAACTCACCGCACCAACCAGAAACAACCAATCAGAGCCAGGAGGCAGGTCTTAGCGCTGCCAATCAATCTTAAGTAGTCATGTGCTAAAGGCAGAGAAATAACTTATCTTTATCCACCACCTAAAGCTAGGTGGTGGATATCTGCAGCACACTATAGATTCTGAATAAAACCCTCCTTCTGGCTCTGACTGGTTGTTTTCTGTTAGTACTGGGAGTACTGGGAGTACTGGGAGACGGCAGAGGAGTTGGATTTTGTCACAGTTTATCTACTACACGGCGACAGTATAGTAGATAAACAATTTTTATGTTTAAATATGCAAACATGTGAAATGTTTACATGTAAACATTTCATGTAAACATGTTTTATGTTTACTGCATTGGATAAGAGGGAATAACCAGCAGACGAACTTTTATTTGAGCTTTCCTCTGATCAAAGCTCACATTACCTCTTTTCCCCTCACACTCCTGCGTGCCAGAGCCCCTTATATCTCATAATGGTAATGATAAATGCGCATGATGAAATCATTTACGCAAAAGACAGAATAATAACTGTCAGGCCTGTATGTGCAGCTTACGGTAGAAATATGCGGCGCAGCTGTTAAGGTTCATGTGGAGGGAATGAAAATGGGGTGTCATCATGAACGGTGTCACCGGCGGATTGAAATTTATATTTTTATTCTTTTGTTAACGTTTCCGGCACCCATTTGTGAAAGCGTCCAGCAGGCCTGCGGTGTTTGTGTCGCTGGGAGGGAGAAGGAAACGCGTCTCGGGGAACAGACATCCTACATTTCCGTGCAAGGTAGCCTAACGCCGCTATCACATCATGGTGGGAGGTGCCAATCATCCTGCAAATGATGCGGGCCTAATTAACGAGATTACACCAGAAGATGTCACACACCTCTGGATTCAAATCTGTGGCTGCGATTAACACAAGTGGCGCAAAACGGTTGCGTTTAATCCAATATTAAGGTGGCTATTTCCCATCAACACCCCAGTGCTGCTGCTGCTCCCCCCTCCTTCTCCTCATCCTCTGCTCTTCACCCCCCACCCATAAAAACAGCTGGAAACGCGCCGCTACAAATCCGAACAGCTGTTTACGCGGCTTACCGTTTCCATGATCGTCGGAGACGGGAAATAAAAGCGCATATCCGGCCGGATCACTCCATCAGAGCATCGGAGGAGAGACGGGAGGCTGCAGGTTATCCCTGTTCCAGCCCGGTTACCAGCCTGGACCCGTCCCCTCCCTGCCTCAGCTGCTGGAGCGACGACGCTCCGAACCGACGCTGCGTCAAGCCGCACGCAGGCGGCGCCACAGCCACTTCCGGTACGGAGCATCTCCATGATTTTACTGACAGACTTTCACGTTTATCAGTCAGGAGCAGAGTTGGGTGGAAGCGACTTACATTTGGTTACATTTACTTGAGTAACTTTTATTGGGGGAAAAAAAAATATCTATAATTATATATATAAATATTATATATTACTATATCTATCTATCTATCTATCTATCTATCTATCTATCTATCTATCTATCTATCTATCTATCTATCTATCTATCTATCTATCTATCTATCTATCTATCTATCTATCTATCTATCTATCTATCGTAATAAACAATCATTTTGAATAGTAAGCGGAATAAAAACTTTATTTTATTAGTTAATTAATTGCGTTTCCTGTTTCTTCCTTGTTTTTGTGCAACTTAACTTCTTCCTCTATCTTTCCTGCTTCTGGTGAAGATGCTGGATCTGATAGGACCAAAACTCCACCGAACCGAGCGGGAATCATCATCATCTGAACCTTTTCCTTCCACTAAGCTGAAGGTTTCTGTCTCTCCCTGCGCAGGAGGAAATACTGGAGACGTTTCCGCTGCTTTACTAGAGCCGCTGAGGTTCAAAACTTCAGACTCAAATGGAACATTTGCGCCCTCTGCTGTTGAATCTCGATAACGCAGGGAACTGTCTTCTAGCACTATTTGTCCAAGGAATGTAAATTTCGGGCAAAAAGTCTGTGAAAAACCTTGGAAATTTTGAGTTGTAAAAAAAAAAAATAATAACAATAAAAAATTTGGAAATTTGAGTTTAATCTCAGAAATTTTTAGATTAACTGCAATTATTCAGAAATCTTTCTAGAAAATTGCTGAGAAATCTCACCAAAGGAAATTTCTGAGTTTGTAAAGTTCAACATTTGCCAGGAAAAAATTTCAGAAATTTCGAGAATAATTTCAGAAATTTTATTTTTTTAAAACTCAGAAATTGTTGAGGAACAGAAAAAACTTGGACAGTTTTGAATTTGCACAATTTAAAATTTCTGAGAAAAAAAACAAACTCTTAATGTTTTAGGCTAATCTCAAAAAAATTTAGAAATTGCCAAGAGTTTTTCTGAAAAAATCTGAGATTAGCCACTAAATTTTCTTATTTTTACTAGTAAATTTTCAGCTTTTCAAACTCCGAAATGTCCTTTTCTGAAATTGCTGAGATGAATCAAAACTTCTTGGCATAAAGTTTTTTTTATATTCTATAACATGCTGTCATATATTAACCAACTTAAACTTTAATCACATTTATATTTTTCTAAGGTTTATTTTAAAGTCCTTCAGTTACGAATCAATGAGAAGAAAAGTTATAAACAAACTCCAACATCTTCTTCTTTTTTCCTGTTTTTTCTTCTTCATTTTATTCGTTTTCATTGTCATCTTCATAATCATTTCTTTCACCTTCATCATTATTATTATCATTAGTGAAAGCAGCGTTATGATGTTCCTAAATACCGTCACATTATCGTCATCTTATTTATCATCCTCATTTTTGTCTTTTTCAGTTTGTTCATCTTTATCATCTTCATCCTCATAATCCTCGGTATCACCACTAATCTTTCATCATTGGTATCCTCTTTCAGTCACTTTCAAACAGTATTAACTTCAGCGTTGTTTTAATAAAACAAAGCGCTTAACTTCTTTCTTAACTTCTTTCTGTGTGTTTTGGGCAGCCATAATATTTTACGAACTTCCCAGAAACTCGAGGCTTGTGAAGGTTTCTGAAGAACGATACGTCTGACTCTAAGAAATGTCACTGACCTTGTGGCAGAGAGATCTTTCCTTAGACATCTATATTTATCAGGAGTGACAGCGGTTACTGACGAGCGGCAGCTGGACGGACACTGGGAAGGGAGGCGCCCTGGAAGGTCACCAAAGGTCAGCGGGTTCAAGGAATGCAGATAGGAATGTGACAGTTTGGGGTGCAAATACTTCAACGGGCCAAGCAATAAAGATGGAGCGAAATCTCCTGGGAGAAGTGACAGAAGAGACCAGAAACTGAGTTTACAGAGACAGATTGAACCTTCTGATGATACTGTGAAGTGCAAAATTCAGAGACTGAGATTCAGTCCAAATTCAGGGAGCAAAAACAAAAAGAGCAAAAAATACACTGCATTAGGCAAAATCAAAATCTGCTCTCACAAACTCAGAGTTACATAGTTGCTTTATTCACTTCTCTCTCAGCTAACAGGCAGCGTTTTAATCTTCAAGGACCAAACAAAGGAAAACAAACAGACGGAACAGTTCAACCTTGTATGCTAATTCACTATCATGTCTACGGGATGTGAAAACTAAACACTATCTCTGTGCAGGGAAGGCCACGGGAAAAACAGCAAATTCACACACATCCCGTCTGGGAAACTTCAGCAGACACATCTTGTTCAGTTAGTTTGTACACCCTCTGCAGCTACACCAAAAAACATCTTGACTGTGATACAATACACATAAAAAAACACTGCATGATGCAAATAAAACATTTTCTCCTTAAAGAAAAATCTACTTCACAATACATTAACACATTAACAACTATATAAAGAAAACATTGTGGATTCTCTCCAATTAACATAGGATCAGAAGTATTATGGCTGTTATAGGTAGAAAAAAATGGAGTAAGGTTTTGCCAAAAAAACTCAGAAATTCTGAGATTAATCTGAGAAATTTTCCAGAAATTATTGCAAATTTTTGAGTTGGAAAAGTAAAAAATTTAAGAGAAAAAACTAAAAACTGCTTAATATAAGACATTTTCCAGAACAGCACACATCTGAATAACAAGACATTTCAAATATTTGGTTTAATTTGTGGAAATTATGTAATCAGATGAATTAAAATAAAAATGTGCAAATACTATTATTTCCACAAATGATGCTTAGAAAAATTGTAAAAATAAGCAAAACTCATTATTAATAACAAAGTAAGAAAGAGGAAACACTTCAACTTAAATTTTTCAAACTGTTATCATATAGAAGTCTGTAGCGAATACTTAAAGTAGACAAATATATTATGCCAGAAAAGTTAAAAGATGGGTCATGCAGACTGTAAATCAAGATTTTTCCACTAAAATATTTGTTTTGTTTTTTCTTTGAACAGATTACGTTCCTAAAATAATGGCCTCAGTTATATTTAAAAAAAAAAAATAATAATAATAATTTTAAAAAAAATTCCTTTTTCTTTCCAACAGATGTTTAGGTACAAAAAACCCACTTTGGCCAAAATTACTGTGGCCATCATTTTAGGAAGTGACGTTTCGTTTGTTTTATTATGCATTATCTTTATGGAATCACAGCTGTTTCGTTTAAAACTTGCTTGTTAGTCAATTAGCTGAGAAAAAAGACACATTTAAATAAAAATAAAAGAAAACGCAAGTTTTCAACCGCGTTTCCGGTGTCCACCGGAAGTAAACACAAATGACTCGAGGGGCTTCCTTGTTGCTGACAAAAGTGTATCGTTCTTCCCCAGATTGACATTGTCTGTGATTCCACTGAGCAGCAAAGGGGAAAATGCCTCGTCGGAACGAGATTCCGGAAGGAATCCGGTCCAAAGTTGTAGATTTGCACAACGCCGGGATGGGATACAAACTGATCTCAAAGAGTCTGGAGCTGCATCACTCCACAGTCAGGAAGATCATCCATAAATGGATACGATTCAACACCGTGGCGACCCTGCCGCGGAGTGGGAGACCCACGAAGAAGCTTCCGAGCAGGACACGGACGGCTCAGCCGCAGCAGGTGAGCCGAGTTACCGGGAAGCCGCAGCTCTTTGCCCGGCAAAGGGAACCAGAGGAGGGAACCAGAGGAGTTCCCTTTGCCGGAAGGCTCCAGGTTTCTGGGATGACAAGCGGATCTTTAACATCACTGGTTTGGCGAGATTCATTTTATTTATGAGTCTGTTTGCTTATTTTGTTCAGGAAGAAAATGTTGAGTTTTACAGCATTAAAGGCGAAACTGACATATTGGAATGTCTCGTTCTAATTGATCCATGTTTCCCATCCATCCATCCATCATCCATCCATCATCCATCCATCATCCATCCATCATCCATCCATCCATCCATCATCCATCCATCCATCCATCCATCCATCCATCCATCCATCCATCCATCCATCCATCCATCCATCATCCATCCATCCATCATCCATCCATCCATCCATCCATCCATCCATCCATCCATCCATCCATCATCCATCCATCCATCCATCCATCTTTGTTAATGAAGCATAAATGAATCACTGATTCAGGAGTTTTGCCTTTTAGCTGGGAACCTTCTTCAGCATCACAGCTTATCCTCGACTCTAGCATCACTGGTAAACAGACACTTGATCCCTTCTGCTTCCTGCAGAGACTCAGCTGGTTCAACGCTGAAGATCCAACTTGTTTCTTAATTTGGACATGATTTATATTGTTCTTTTGTTTCTTAGGCTGATCAAGCTGGGCCTGCCGATGATAAAGGAGGGAATAAGGCAAAAGTAAAACATTCATATATCATTAACATTTATCTTCACGCTTTTAAAAATCAGCTTTGTATTTTACTTTTGTATGTTTGTGGTAAATTTGATCTAAAAATGATATTCTTTCCTCCATTTCTAGGTTGATCTGCAGTCAGCTGGACCAGCACATCCTATTAAAGAAGACCCAGATAAGAAAATGGTAAAATAAATAAATAATAGTAATACCAATAAATGCATTCAGTTTGGGTTCAGATTGTTAAAATAAAAGATGAAACATTCTGTTTGTGTTTTACTTCCCAGCGAGAGATGAACAGTGAGTGTGAAGATGCTGACTGTGCGGATTATTCATCTGATTCTGACGAAGAAGATCCCATGGTGCTAAATGTTTTAACAAACCTTAGAGATAGAAACTGTAAACTATTCAGATCATAATTGTTTTCTCTGTTTTTCAGCTCAGGTTCCTGTTTCCCAAAATATCAAATGACACTAGAGAAGATCCAGACCACAAAACGGTAAAATAAATCCATGATGCTGATTTTTGAGCTTCCTCCAGTCTTTGGTCCATATTTTTTGCACAATCTGTGAAGTCTTTGGGCCTCTCCGAGAAACATTCTATCTTTTCTGTTTTTCAGTGCAAGAATTCAGCTTCATGTGACGACGCACCAGAAGACGATCCCATGGTTTGTTTCTCCTATATCCATTTTTATTTGATTTCATCCCGTTTACCTTCTAATTTTCTCTCCATAACATTTCAGGAGCAGATTTTTGACCCAAACTTTGACGATGAGAAGAAGATTTACGCCGGTTCTTCAGTCAGTGTGAGAGCGCTCCTCCTCCTCCTCCTGGCCTTCATCCTGAAGCACGACTTGTCGAAAGCAGCCACCAAAGACCTCTTGGCCCTCCTCAACCTCATGGTGCCTGGATGCATTCCCAGCTCTCTGAAGTTCATAAAGAAACATTTGACTGACATTGACAAGAAGACGGAGATCCACTTGTACTGTCCCAGGTGTGACAACTACCTCGGTGTAGAGCCTGGGACCGAGTGCGGAGTGTGTCAGCAGCGCTTGAGCAAAAAAAGCCTGCTTGAAAAGGCAAATTACTTCTTGGTGCTGCCTTTAGAAAACCAACTGAGGAAGGTCCTCAAACGCCTTCACTCAAAGCTGGGGAAGCATTTTACAAAGGACAATTACGTTTCTGACGTCAACACCGGTGGTGAATATAAGCACGAAGAGCAGGAGGGCAGTATTACACTTACCTTCACATGTGACAGCTCTCCTCTTCTCAACTCATCCAAGTTTTCAGTCTGGCCCATCCTGTGCACAATCAACGAACTTCCGTATGTGGAGCGCTGTAAAAATATTTTGCTGCACACGTTGTGGTTCGGCAAAGGAAAGCCGCTGCTTCAGTGTTTCTTTACGCCGTTCATTAACGAGCTTCATAAACTCTCTCACGAAGGCTTTGCTTGGGAAGACGAGAGCGGATTAGAGCTTAACACCAGCGTGATGGCGAAAATCTGCGTCTGCGATTCGGCGGTGAGGTCAGTGGTGCAGAACTTTCAGCCGTTCAGTTCGGAGTTCGGCTGCGGGTTCTGCTACCACAAAGGAGAGCTGGTTCAGAAGGGCCGGGGTTACACCAGAGTCTATCCGGTTCAGGTGGACGGATGTGACCTGCGGCACATGGCTGAGACGGAGCAACTGGCCATCGTAGTGATTGAGAATGGGTATCCACAAGGTCAAATGGGTGTCAAAGGTCACAGTCCGCTGCTTCTGCTGCCTTCGTTTGATATCATCAAAGGTTTTATCCCAGATTACATGCACTGTGTTTGTCTGGGGGTTGTTCCTGAGTTTGTCAATCTTTGGTTGGATCCTCTTTATGGCAGAAAGCGCTTCCACCTTCCACCTCAGAGTTTGAAGAACCTGGACAAAGCTTTGTCTGCCATCCAACCTCCAGATGAGATCAGACAAAGACCCCGGCGCCTCAGTGAGAGGATGCATTGGGAGGCATCCGAGTGGCGAGCGTTTGCTCTTCTTTACTCTCCTGTAATACTGAGGAAGGTTTTACCAAAACTGTTCTACGAACATTGGATGCTTCTCATTTCATCACTTCACATCCTCCTTTCCCAGTTTGCCTCCCAGGAGGAGATCAGCTGTGCAGAGCTGTGTCTGGTTCAGTTCGTCTCCCAGGTACCGTCTCTGTACGGACCTGAGCATTGCTCATTTAACTGTCACTTGCTGATGCATCTCACTGACTGTGCGCGTAACTGGGGACTACTGTGGGCCAACTCCGCCTTCATCTTTCAGGGTGTCCGCAGCCGACTCCTGCAGATGTACTCCAGGGCTCAGTCTGCGCCATCCAACATCTTCAAGCAGATAGTTTCCTATGATGAGATTATCATGAAAGGAAGCAATATGCTAAAGAATGCTAGTACCGAAATCACAGACCTGTTTTCTTCCATGACAAGCTGTGGTATCCTTACCAAATCATCCAACTGCATCAGTGAAGATGTGTTTACTTTGGGATGCGGTTCTCAGAGATCTCTGACTGTGAGAGAACTTGCTGCATTGCAGAGCAAAGATACACGGCCCGTTACTGAATATGCACGTTTTGTCTACAGAGACATGCTGGTCACCACTTTGGACTACAGCGTCTCTTGCAAAAGGAACAACTCAGTCATTGAAACGACCAGCGGCTTTGTTCTTGTAGAGTCCGTGGTGGCCGTCGAGAGGCATTGCAGCTGTGAGAGATCGTCCGACTGCTCCTGCAGAGATCTGGTTGCTTTCTGCAGGAAACTGCTTCCCTCAAACTCCCAACCAACAATCCAGAGCGACCAGATCAACAGAAACCTTGCAGAGTTCCTCGTAAGAGTGAGGAGTTCAGATGAACTGTGCGCAGTGACATGTCGGGACATTGTTGCGAAATGTTTTGTGATGGAGCAGAAGGGTCGGCTGTATGTTACGAGAATGCCAGTGCTTGAGACACTATAAGCCACTTGTTGAAATATCATTAAGCACATTTTGTAATATGTGTTTGTGGGTTTTTGCATGACATAAACGTGGTACTGATTGAAGCACACTTATTTTACATCAGGATCTTAATGTCGATCCTGCAGGTCTATAAAAAATGTTTTATCATATGCAAGATATGATAAAACAAAAATATTTTTTTATCCTGGTTTGATTATTTTCTCATTTCTGTTGTTTACAATCAGAAGACATTCCTGTACCATATGAATGATTTTGCTTTTTGTGCCTGGAGTTTTGTATTTGACATTCACATTTTTGTTATGTATATAAAAAACTTAATGCCATTGTACTATTTAGGTTTTGAAAAACATTCTCATATATTCACAGTACTTTGAATATTTATGACAAACTTGTACACATGAACTAAAATACCTGCATACATGCATATGACCCTGCTATCATTGTGTTTTTGGGGTCCTTGTCTTGTACACCCAGTTGTCTCCAAGTTGTAATCAGCCAACTGTTGATTCAAGGTAAAATTAAATAATTTGGACATAGTTTTCGTTTACCTTTTGCAATGGACCTGCACAATTCGCAGCAGAACAGCCTCATAAAACCTGACAGTCGGTTGCAGTGAGGTTCATAACTGCTGACTCAATTATAATCAGATCTTAGGTATTTTGTTGGCGGCGTACAGACAGTCTGAGACAGGAAGTGATGCTCCCATGTAATGGCAGCCAGTGCAGTTCGAGAGGTTGATCAATCCCAGGTGAGGCTCAGCATGTCGATGGAAAAATACATGAATTCAGCGATTTTGAAGAAAAATTATCAGAATTTGCTAAAAGCTACATGAAAAATAGGTACTTCATAATACAAACCACAAGGTGAAAATAGCAATATAAATAATTTTATCATTATATAGTATTTTTTCATGATGACCCTGTTGTATGTAGGGTGACCAGACGTCCCCGATTTCCGGGGACAGTCCCCGTTTTAGGTTACCTGTCCCGTCCCAGTAAAAGTCCCCGATTTTAGTATTTTATGAATGAGAAAAAAAAAGTTTCCTATAGACCGTTATTACGACAAGCTGGAAGAAGAAGCTCCAGTTTTGAGCAGCTGACCTGAAACGTGTGAAACATCGCGCTTTGTTTGAACTGCAAGTTGTTTGAACTGCAAGTTGTTTGAACTGCAAGTTGTTTGAACTTGCCCTCATAAAGATTTGGTTCACAGTAAAATAAAACTAAACTTTTATTAACAAACACAACAAGACGAGAGCACAATGAACAGCTACAGAATCAGCCAGAGGGAGAGAAATAGCAACAGGACAGTTAAAATAAACAAAAAATAAACAGGATGGTTGTATTTTCCAAGCTAGATATGAGTTTATCATGTAAAGTTTATCACAAAAGGAATCAATCAGTGACAAGAAAACTGAATGAAGAGCCTGAACTGAAACTCATGAGGATGGAGAGATCATCTCTTCTGTTTGTTTAGTCCAAGCATTTTGGGGGTTTTTTTGCTAAATATAGCATTTTTGAGATTTCATCAGCTGATGAAAAAAAGGTTAATATTTACATTAAGATTTTACTAGGAAGAATCCAGCTCCTCATCTCAAAATAACCAAATTCTAAAAGAAAACTAATCTAATTTTATTTATTAAATTGTACATTTTCAGCACGTCAGATACGTTCTGATGTTTTTGGGGAGATTGAGATGATTTTATGTCTCTGTCTTAGATTACTGGCAGAATGATAAAAGATGAATCAGGAGGAAAATATCATGCACATCATTCACTTGTGGACAAAGTTGTTGGTATCGTCTGTTAAAGACTGAAAAGCCCACAGTGTCACTGAAACAATCTGAAACTGACTAAAGTGATTAATGAAGATTTACTGAAAATTAACCAATAAAACATCAGACATGGTTTTTAATTGAGGTTCAACAGAGTAAGAAAATGACAGACCAAGATGACGACAGTCGTACAGATTATTCTGAAACTTACAGGACTGGAGCCATTCGGCCTCATCATTCATAATTCAAGAGATTTATGATATTAATGTTTACTAAAAGTCCAGAACAACCAAGTTTAGAAAGTGAAGGTGGACTTCATGTGAGATGACCAAGGAGGAAAACAAATCATTAAAAAGTGAGGCTGGAATTTACTAGAGACTTTTGGACAGATGAGACAAAATGTCCATCAGCTTTATGATCACAGACACAAACATGCTAATAAGCTTTAACTACTGTCATTTTAATTGAGCCACAATCTAAATCAGTTCGTCAGTTAAAACTTTTCTCAGTTTTAAGTTACTTCATTTACCACTGTGGGCTTTTCGTTCATTAACAGAAGGTGTCTGTTGAAATGCACAGATTTTCCAGAGATGAGACTGAAACAGCAAAAGTGCGAAGAACAAAAACTTTTAATATCACTTGCAAGTGGAGAACAACACGGATAAAATCATAGCAAACTCTCGGTGTGTTTCTGAGGCTGAAACAATCACAGAATCATGTACAGTTCCTTGGCGCACAGGAAGTGGGAGTCGTTTCAAAAGCCCAATTAGGACACATAACCTAAACAGGGGTAGACAGCCAGAGGGGGAGGCGCCCTTTACCTCGCCTCCTCCAAGGCCACTCAGATAAGCTGAGCATCTCATCCTGTTCCCATAGTGGGGGTGCACTAACTATTTGTTATCTGTTCCCTTCCAGGCAGCTGGCCTTGGTCCTCCCTTTTACCTACACAAAGAAGAACTGTTCTTCTGAGACTGAGTTACCAGGTGCAGCTGGATAGAAGTAGAAAAACAGCTTTTATAACTCAGAATATTTTATATGTCTTAAATATTGTAGATAATTAATTTTGTTCCACATCCCAACTATTCATGCAAGCTCGCTGACAAAGTATTTTTACAATTTGCCCCCATATTTCCAGTTTTAGTTTTCTATTACTTTTATTATTATTATTAATAGTAATGTCACCACTGTGTGGAGAGACATATTCCTGCATTTATATTCTGTTTTTAATGTTTATGTATTAATAAATATGTAAACTATAACCAGTTTCTTCATTTTATTTAGATAAATTAGCTTTGTCTTTATCACTGAGCGAGAAATGTCCCCAGATTTAGTCTTGGAAAACATGGTTTATGCACAACCTTTTGAAATGATGTTAGAATCTGCAGCTGCTTAATAAAAGCTCCGAAAGATTTCCTCATCTTCCATCTTGTCTCCTGTTGGTGTAAGAGGAGTAAAACACAAAACCACAGCGATGCTTCATAAAAGATTCCCAACACCTCTTTGACTCACACAGATATGAGTCAATTTTAGCTTGAGTTTGTGCTTCTGGATCAGCAGAGGTCTTATACTTTTGACCGGCTTTAGGAATCCACTATTCTTCCCACTGAATCTCTAGGAAGATTTAGGCTCTTTGCAATAATTTGTATGCTTTTCTTTGTACAAGATTCTTCCCTCAACTATTTGGACAATATTAGCAATATCCCATAAAAAGTTAGGATTAACACATTCAATCTCAATGCAACTGATAAACCTGTTGACAGGTTACATCAGGTGAGGCTGAAACTGCATTAGATTTGCAAATATCTTCTCCAGTTGCTTTGTGTGTGGATGAATGAAAGACTGAGAAAACGGAGGAGCTGGCAGCTCTGTGGCCAATGAAGGACACTAGAACAGGGAGTTCAGAGGTAAACTGGTACCTCTACAGACACATTTACTGGTAAACTGGTGAATTTACCTGAGAGGTCTTTTTTCTTTTTTCTTATTTGAAATTAACCAAGAGCACATACTTTGTGTTCACAGTGTGTTTACTTGTATTAGAAGTTTATTCAGCATTATTCTTACAATGTTTAATCAATTTATTTTCAGGCTTACAGAGTTGTTGTTTCTCTTTTGGCCTTCAAAGTTTGCCTTCGTCAGCCAGAAGCCTAGCAACAGGCGATAAGAAAATAGTTTTCTCTTCGCAGGGCCAGACCAGACTCGACGGCTGGGCGATTAGATTATTATTAACACAGAAACTGCCTAATAAACTGCCTGAAACCTGTTTTTAACTGAAGGTTGCATTTTTCTCCACAGACATTATGTCTGTGCATGGAGTGCACAGACATAATGTGCTTCTTGGATGGTATCTTCAGTCTCTGTGTATCAAGGACAGTTTACGGTGCATCAGAGGCGTTTTCCTTTGTCTAGTTAGAGCTTTTCTGAACAGTGTAACGGTTTTGCTCTCCATCTGCGCAAATGTAATAAAGCTGTATTTTGTTCTCTCTTTAACAAGGTTTGGACTTTGTTAATTTTCTCGCTCCACACATACATATTTTAGTATATCATGTTGCAGTCGTGGGTTGCTAGTTCAACACCTAAACCGTCTGTCCAAGTCAACTTTTAAGCAATTTTTGTGAATGTTCATTAAATGCTGTTTCTGCAGTGTGAAACCTGTAAGCTAAGCTACACTAAGCATCAATAGTTAGGAGGATATAAACAATTATTCAGCAAATTGTTTATTGAAAACATCTGAACCATTTTGAAATATAAACTTGTGAAGCTGTTTTACCAGATGACTTCAATATACCCTGTGACCTTTATTAAAGAATATGGCAAAGTTGGATTTAAAACAATATATTTACAGTTCTTCACTGAAAACATTGTAAACATCATTAAAGTTAAATTGAAGTTAATATAAAGTCACAAATGTTCACAATACACAAAAATTTAAGAAGCATAAAACCACACAGCAAACCTGGGGAATCTGAAATAGCTTAACACTGTCAGTTACTGTTTTTTGTTGTTGTTTTTACATATAAAACCGCAAACAGAAGAACAAGATGATCCCAGGTCAAAACAACCACAACATAATTCACACAGATTTCATTTTAACAGGAACATTAGTTATAAAAAGGGCAGTCATCAAATGTTCATAAAAAAAGACCACAAATGTACATGAACAACTTAACATGTGGCGTTAAAAGCAGCATCTGATTGATAAAGTATAATAAAGACAAATATTGAAGTATGTAAACATTAAAACACTGGAATATGGGATCATGATATATTTTACAATCTTTTTACAAGTTCCTTAAGAAAAGGAAAACTGAAACATGCACCATACTTACATAGGTAATCATTTAACACTTGTGTGAGAGTGAGTGACTTGTGCCTGTCTCTCTTTGAAAGCAGTAAGGTGATCAATAATCGTCTGATTGATGAGACCATAGACATGAAGATGTAGATGCCTGATGGAGCGGGTCGGGTCTATGAGGCAGTAAGCTAATACAAGTAAATGGACCAAACTTCAGAAAGAGCCGTTCTACAAAGTATTTTAAGTTAATATCCATCATTGACACATTTTCTCACACACAGAAATATATTTGGTAATCAAAGATATTACTAAAGACAAAGTTTCTAACTTTTGATGTGATTAATTGTTTTGGGGGATTTCTGAACACAGAGAACAATGTTTTTATTTTATAGAAATTATTCTGATCATTTTTATATTGACATTGATGAACAGACACACACTTTTAGTGTTGTTTTAAAGAACATATTTACATTATTCCATAATTTAATGTACATTTAACATTTCAAGACAAGAAAAAGCATTTCTTGTATTTATTTTTTTATATATTAGTGAGAAATGACTTGATTTATCAAAGTCATTGTCACTCCCGATTGTTCCACTGCCACATACAAGATGGCGGTGACGTAAAGTAGGACTCAGCGCTCAATGAGGCGTCTACGTATTCATGTCTATGATGAGACACTCCTGCCCTGGTGCAACGCAAAGGACCATCTTTATTCTTGAAAAATCTCTCAGCTGCCGTCATGAGAAGTTAGTGATTATGTTGAAAGTCTCAGAGATTGTTTCTCTGTAGAACTGGATCCAAAGCAGCACCTCTTGAATTCATGTCCAAGAGTTTCTGTCCAAACAAGACTCCTAGTGGTCAAACAAGAAGCTTCTATGGCATTAACCAGAATGGTGGTATGGTTCTTATCAAAAAGCCTGATTTGTCCTGCTGCTGCTGTTGTGATGAGAACCTGAGGGCAGACAACACAAAAACACCATTACGTCATGCATTTGGTTTAGGATGGCAGTACTGACAAAAACAAGCAGAACTTGCTCTTACCTTAATGACACCAGATGGTTTGAGAAGCTCTGGAGGGTATGTCTAATCAGTGTCTTTCTATACCTCTCGGCACAGCACATCGATGGGAGCTGGGATTTCATGAAACAGCCAGAGAAAACCCGGAAGGCATCATCCTCACAAAGCCAGTTGTGTCATTTCAGTTCTTTTTAAGTCCATCCAATGAGCAAATTCCCTTTCTGCAAGGATTTTATTAGAAATGCTGGTACGTTTAAGTGATCCAGTCAAAACAATGGCCATTCCTCAGGTAAGAAATCTCTCACTGTTGGTATGTTAGAAGTGGTTTACAGAATAATCAGCTTAGAAGTTGTTCATAGTAGTGCTTGCCCCTCTCACTCCACACCATTGGGTATTCAGTCGTTCAATTCATACTCTGCCTTCTATTTTTCTGAGATTGGGTCACTGAGGTTCCGGCACCGCTCTCAAACCAATTCTGCAGTACAGCTTCTGCACTGCAGCTTCCTCCCAATAGGACATGTCCAGACAACCTCCAAATGGAGGCAATTCAGATGTACTCCAATCAAAACAGGAGCAGGGCTCTTCTCCAAATTCAATCATGATACATATTCTGGATCTCTGCGACAGACTTGAGTAGTACCAGTGTGTGTATGTCTATCTCTTGCTCCTTCTTGTCATTACAAGACATTAACATGGTTGAACTTCTCTCCTGGAGGTACACTCCACCCCAATTCTTCCAGTTGAGAACTATGCCCTCAGACTTAGTTCAGCTTACTGTCTTTCTGACCGCTTTACTCTTGACACCAAACTGGAGATCAAACTCTTTGACTTCGAGGTGAGCGTCAATATTTCTCAGTACATACAAGCTGTGCTTGGATAGCAACAAACCATCTTTCTGACATCTGGTAGCATTTGCTCTTAGCAGCTTGCCCTGATCACCTTTTATCACTCCTTGAAAACACTCACTGTTTTCATCTCATCAAAGACTTCATCCAAGGATACCACCAAGTGAACAAAGTCTTCAGGGTTGTTTAAACCAATGAGACACACAAAGGTTTCTGCTGATCTCACTTTTGCGATGGTTACCCTTTCATCAAAACTGGGTGGCAACAATCGCCTGAAGAGACTATAGACTTCAGCAAAATGCCGATAAAGGCAAACTTAAGTTCCTTGACCTTTTCAAATAGGTGTTGCATATCGTTACTTCATCAGGGTGAGCAGCGTAAGGTTCAAATTAGGTTTTCCACACAGTCTCTCAATAAGAAACCTTGGTTATATACCTTTGGTAGAAACTGATTGAATGTTCAAATGTGATCTTTGGTCCTGATTCTTTTGATATTTTTTCTTCACAACTACAGTGATTGAATGGAAAATGTTTCAGTGACAGGACTGATTACACTTACTAGATCTGTGTTATGAGTATGTTGAAGGCACAGAATCCATAAAATTCATGATAATGCAATTTCTAAGAGGTATTCCATTAAAAGTCAGTAGAAGCAGTCTGGAGACCAGGACAGGAATCTGGGAATTGGTGCCTTCTGCTGAATGGACAATGGAACAGAGGCAGATAAAACTTCTTTGAAAGGTCAAAGCCATGTCTTGAAATGTTCTTCTTTCTGGTAGAGCATCTTGAACTCACCATGTGAACAAGCCAACACTGCTAAAAATGCAGGATGGTTGAATTTACTAAAAACTTAATCATATCACAGAAAATAAGCTTATCACACAACTCTTGTGTGAATGTGGAAACACAACAAACTATACGACAAGGAAAAGGAACTCTTATAACACTGGCATTCTCATAACATATAGCCGACCCTTCTGCTCCATCACAAAACATTTCGAAACAATGTCCCGACATGTCACTGCGCACAGTTCATCTGAACTCCTCACTCTTACGAGGAACTCTGCAAGGTTTCTGTTGATCTGGTCGCTCTGGATTGTTGGTTGGGAGTTTGAGGGAAGCAGTTTTCTGCAGAAAGCAACCAGATCTCTGCAGGAGCAGTCAGACGATCTCTCACAGCTGCCATGCCTCTCGACGGCCACCACGGACTCTACAAGAACAAAGCCGCTGGTCGTTTCAATGACTGAGTTGTTCCTTTTGCAAGAGACGCTGTAGTCCAAAGTGGTGACCAGCATGTCTCTGTAGACAAAACGTGCGTATTCAGTAACGGGCCGTGTATCTTTGCTCTGCAATGCAGCAAGTTCTCTCACAGTCAGAGATCTCTGAGAACCGCATCCCAAAGTAAACACATCTTCACTGATGCAGTTGGATGATTTGGTAAGGATACCACAGCTTGTCATGGAAGAAAACAGGTCTGTGATTTCGGTACTAGCATTCTTTAGCATATTGCTTCCTTTCATGATAATCTCATCATAGGAAACTATCTGCTTGAAGATGTTGGATGGCGCAGACTGAGCCCTGGAGTACATCTGCAGGAGTCGGCTGCGGACACCCTGAAAGATGAAGGCGGAGTTGGCCCACAGTAGTCCCCAGTTACGCGCACAGTCAGTGAGATGCATCAGCAAGTGACAGTTAAATGAGCAATGCTCAGGTCCGTACAGAGACGGTACCTGGGAGACGAACTGAACCAGACACAGCTCTGCACAGCTGATCTCCTCCTGGGAGGCAAACTGGGAAAGGAGGATGTGAAGTGATGAAATGAGAAGCATCCAATGTTCGTAGAACAGTTTTGGTAAAACCTTCCTCAGTATTACAGGAGAGTAAAGAAGAGCAACGCCGCCACTCGGATGCCTCCCAATGCATCCTCTCACTGAGGCGCCGGGGTCTTTGTCTGATCTCATCTGGAGGTTGGATGGCAGACAAAGCTTTGTCCAGGTTCTTCAAACTCTGAGGTGGAAGGTGGAAGCGCTTTCTGCCATAAAGAGGATCCAACCAAAGATTGACAAACTCAGGAACAACCCCCCAGACAAACACAGTGCATGTAATCTGGGATAAAACCTTTGATGATATCAAACGAAGGCAGCAGAAGCAGCGGACTGTGACCTTTGACACCCATTTGACCTTGTGGATACCCATTCTCAATCACTACGATGGCCAGTTGCTCCGTCTCAGCCATGTGCCGCAGGTCACATCCGTCCACCTGAACCGGATAGACTCTGGTGTAACCCCCGGCCCTTCTGAACCAGCTCTCCTTTGTGGTAGCAGAACCCGCAGCCGAACTCCGAACTGAACGGCTGAAAGTTCTGCACCACTGACCTCACCGCCGAATCGCAGACGCAGATTTTCGCCATCACGCTGGTGTTAAGCTCTAATCCGCTCTCGTCTTCCCAAGCAAAGCCTTCG
The DNA here is from genome assembly GCA_922788865.1 of Poeciliopsis turneri. Classification (NCBI taxonomy): domain Eukaryota; kingdom Metazoa; phylum Chordata; class Actinopteri; order Cyprinodontiformes; family Poeciliidae; genus Poeciliopsis; species Poeciliopsis turneri. The sequence continues at coordinate 333,103 of CAKLNU010001002.1, forward strand.
TGAGAGAGTTTATGAAGCTCGTTAATGAACGGCGTAAAGAAACACTGAAGCAGCGGCTTTCCTTTGCCGAACCACAACGTGTGCAGCAAAATATTTTTACAGCGCTCCGCATACGGAAGTTCGTTGATTGTGCACAGGATGGGCCAGACTGAAAACTTGGATGAGTTGAGAAGAGGAGAGCTGTCACATGTGAATGTAAGTGTAATACTGCCCTCCTGCTCTTCGTGCTTATATTCACCACCGGTGTTGACGTCAGAAACGTAATTGTCCTTTGTAAAATGCTTCCCCAGCTTTGAGTGAAGGCGTTTGAGGACCTTCCTCAGTTGGTTTTCTAAAGGCAGCACCAGGAAGTAATTTGCCTTTTCAAGCAGGCTTTTTTTGCTCAAGCGCTGCTGACACACTCCGCACTCGGTCCCAGGCTCTACACCGAGGTAGTTGTCACACCTGGGACAGTACAAGTGGATCTCCGTCTTCTTGTCAATGTCAGTCAAATGTTTCTTTATGAACTGCAGAGAGCTGGGAATGCATCCAGGCACCATGAGGTTGAGGAGGGCCAAGAGGTCTTTGGTGGCTGCTTTCGACAAGTCGTGCTTCAGGATGAAGGCCAGGAGGAGGAGGAGGAGCGCTCTCACAGTGACTGAAGAACCGGCGTAAATCTTCTTCTCATCGTCAAAGTTTGGGTCAAAAATCTGCTCCTGAAATGTTATGGAGAGAAAATTAGAAGGTAAACGGGATGAAATCAAATAAAAATGGATATAGGAGAAACAAACCATGGGATCGTCTTCTGGTGCGTCGTCACATGAAGCTGAATTTTTACGCTGAAAAACAGAAAAGTTGGCGACATAAACAGGCAGTAATTCTAATTAACACGACAAATTATTATATAAAGACCTAATAACTGACAAGAGTCTATGATTATTTATATCCTAAGTCAAAAGAGCAACAGATTCTACATAAAAGACCATTTTTGTCAATCTGGGAATAATTACTAAACCTTTTCCAAACAATCCACGGTTTGACAGAAAGGTTATTTGCATCTTGAAAACAAGTAAGGAGACTCTATAACGTTTTCCAACGTTTCCTCAATATCTGTTTTGGGCATTTTAGTTGATATCGGGTTCATGTGTTGCCATGTCTGCCATTTGGAAAGCCGAACCAACGAGTTGTAATATGAAACTCTCTAGTTTGTATTCAGGCAGGTGTCACAACTATTTCTCTTTCTCTGAGTCACCAAAATATTTTATGATCGTGCAGGTCTCACATTTCTCCACATAATCAATTTTAGACTTAATAGGATTTAACTGCCGTATAATAATGTAGCTTATATGGTTGGAAAAGGGTTAAATACTTTTCTTCATTTAGCTCAGACATAAAGAAAAGAAACAAAGCTTCCAGATAATTATCAATAAAATAAAGCATTTTCTTACCTGATTAAACTAGCAGTCGCATGGCTGTCTGCTCTCTCCCTGCACAAGCTACGTGTCCTTGCTGTTACCTCGCCTTTCGTTGTTCATTCCCTCAAATACAAACTTCCACTTGTTTTTTTTTATTCTTGAGCAAAAACTGAATCAAACTGATAAAAAATGACGTGACTCATCCTCCCTACCTGTGAATCCTTCCTCGTAGCTCACAAACGTTTTCCGCATTGATGATCTTTGTAACAATCATCTCTATCGTTCAGGTGATGATCTGGGTTTGTTGCACCCACAGGATAAAATAACAATCTGAGACAATCTGTTTGACAACTGACGTCCAAACCGGGTGAACAACAGAACAATGGTCTCAAAATATACAACAGAATGAATTAAGTGGTCCAGTCAAAGTCCAGACCTCAATCTGTCTATTGGGATACAGATAAAATTGGGCAGAAAACGCCTCCCTCATCTAATTGTTGCTAAAAGTCACTCAACAACCTCATGTAGAATCTGCGGTCTGTTTTTGTTTTGAAGATCATTTTTATTCCCTGATATGAACTGAATCATGGTGCACTGTAAAAACACAAATTTTTGGTCTAGTTTCTGGTGCCAATTTCTAAGTATACTTGAAATAATACAAAACTAACTTACAAGTAACTTTTTCACAAGATATAGAAGCTTGTTTTATGTCAATAATTCCTTTATATTGATAAGAAAAATACTAGTTTCATTGGCAGATTATTAAACTCATCACAAACCATTTTCCCATAAGTTAGCTCCAGGATTTTGCTGAGAAGTTATTTGTAAGTCAGTTTTGTCTTTTTTTGAATGTAGTAAGATATTTACATAACTAGACTAGACCAGAAACTGGTGATATTTTGTGTTTTTCTTTTTTACTTTCTTCCCCCCATGTCCGTACCTTTTCATGCTGTGGATGCTCTTCTGTCCCTTCTCTCGCTCTTCCAAAAAGATAACTAGCCTAAATGTCAGAAAGAAGAAACCTTACGATGATCTCAATGCGCTCATCTCTGTAAATCAGTAATAAATAAAAACTTCCTACCAGCGGATCTTCTTCGTCTGTATCCGACGGTTCTGCGTCGCCGTCTTCTTCCACAGTGCTCTCATCCTTCTGGGACTTAAAAACAAACAAAAAGTTGGATTTTCTTCCTATATTTTCTTTTTAAAAGTTTAAAAATGAATTTTTTAAAATGTGAAACAGCCAGAGACTCAACATTACATTCAAATTTAAAAATTTGGAGTTAAAGGAGTTAGAATCTACATTCTGAATTGAATCTGTACAATGCTGTAAATTATCATTATTATCATTATTAATAATATTAATGATAATTAATTGTTACCTCATCGGGATCTTCTGTGTCACAAGCTGGTCCAGGATGATCAACCTGGCAGCAGAACGTTGTGATTTAACATAATAAGAACAAACTTTCAGAAAAAGATTGATTCCACTTACTTTTCCAAAATGAACTGACTTGTTTATTTGCATTTTTAATGTATTTCTAATATTATATCAAGTACGCTTGAATGGAAAATCTGCAGAATGTGCCATTTTTTATCTGACTAATCATCAGAATAATTGTTAGAATAATTGTTGCATAATTACAAATCAAACAAAAGCTGAAAGTTGCCAAGCATTTGTATTCAGACCCCATGAGTCGGCGTTTTGTAGAGCCACCTTTTGTCTTCAACTCTGCACATATAAGGACTACAATTTTTGCCTTTTCTTCTTTACAAAACCATTTATAAAAACTGAATTTCATTTTTTACCAGATGATTTATGTCTGGCCTTTGACTAGGCCATTTTAAACAAGAAACATTAGATCTCAATACTTCTATTGTAGCTCTTACCTGTGTTCAACTTTGTTTTCCTGCTATTTTTGTCGAGTCAAACTGGATTTTTTAATCTAATCTCCCTTTAATCACTTAGTTCTGATCAGATTTTCTGTCCTAACTAAAACACCAAACCGGTGGCCATCATGTTTTATTGTGAGCAATGTCTTTTTAGGGAGATTTGAAAAGATCAGATCACATTCTTCTCCATGTTAGATGTCAGTTCTAGGCAGTGGTTTTCTTTTTCTCATCCACTGATGTGAGCAGCTGCTTTTTCTCCCACCTCCAGAGTTACCTCAGTCCTCTTGGTTGCTCCTCTGATGTCCTGGTTGATCTGCGGTCGGTTCGTCTTCTCAGAGATCTGTGGGACGCTCAACTCCTCCACATCTTTCTCCCTAACCTCTCTGAAGTGTTTGTTCTCTAAAAAAGACAGCTGAATTTCGCTGAGATTAAACGACACAGGTGTGACTCCTACTGCAGCAAAAAGGGGCTGAATACAAATGCACGCCACACTTTTCAGATTTTTATTTTGTAAAAACCACGTCTCATTTTTTGTTACGTCACACAATTTCATTGTGTTCCAATGAAAACACACTGAAGCTCGTGGTTCCAAACACAAAAAGAAATGCAGGAAAACAACAGGTCTGAATGTTTTGTTATTATTTACATAAATGTATTTTACCCTTTCATGGTCCTCTGCTTCCCCTGTTGATCTGGCAAACAGGAAACTGGACTAAAAGTTAGAGAGAAGAAATCCTATAAGAACCGAGAATCAATGGGTTGAATGTCTGTAACAAATCCGTTTTGATTTAGTTTTCACACCATCGGATCTTCGTCGGAGTCGGACCGTCCCGTGTTGTCGCCCTCTTCACAGCTGCTGTTCAAGTCTCTCTGGAGTTTAAAAGGAAAACAGAGTAACTAATCTTTCTTTTCAATCTTTAATAAGTTGCTTAAAAACATATTTTACCATTTCTTTATCGCCGCTGTGGAGAGTTGGTCTGGATGACACCAGCTCTTCCTTTGAAGGTTTGGATTCAGTGGAGTTGGAGTCGGTGTTTCCAGCTGCAAGCAGCACCTTGCTGAGGAGATCCGGCTGCATTTCAACATGACAACAAAATGAGTCACTCTCAACTCTCCAGCAAATCAAATGTTTTCATGCCTAGGTTTTGACTTTTACCTTATCAGGGTCATCACCTTTTTCACTAGCAGAACCAGCAGGATCAGACTGAGGAACAAAAAGACCAAATCAAAAGTTATTTCTGACATTTGAGGAAAAAAATTAATTAATGTATTTCTCTCAAAATTCTAAAAACAAAAATGGTCAAAGTTGGACTGTTTTTCTGAGAGAAAATTTTTGAAATAAATAAATAAAAATTCGCTCATTGTTTTTCAAGATAATTTAGATTTTTTTCCCCTAAGTTTAGTTTGAAACAAAAGGGAGAATGTGAAGATTTATTATTTCATTTTTTTAACCAGGTAAACCCTGTTGAGATCTGGATCTCATGTTCAGGTGGGACCTGGGCAGAATTCTGCAATACACAGCAACCTGGTTACAAAATAAAATGCCTCTCAAGTTAAGCAAAGCAGAAGATCTATGATCCTGTGGGCTTTCAATTTGTTTAGAGTTTGAAATATGTAGATTTTAAAATAAAAATATGGTTGCTTCAGTCAAAAACAGTAAATTCAAACACTGAGTCTTTCATTGTGTGATTAAATCAACAGAGAAATGGTTCAACACACAAAATAAGCCAACCATTAATTCATTTCTGAAAGGTTTCTGCTCATATTTTTAACTATGGATGGTGCTGTATAAATTATTTTTGAGGTAAGATATTTTCCTACTGTTTTAAAAACAACAAACATTAACCTAGAAGGCAAGAAACCACAACAAGAAGTCAAAATCTTACGTAAAGGAGCAGAATATTAAATAAGAGTGTCTGTTATTCCCCTTTGTTTTGCAGCCAAGTGAATAAAAATGTCCAGTTTTCTGTGCGACTCCTTCTGCTCACCTCGTCCAGGATTTCCCAGTTTGTCCTCTCTTCATACTTCCTTCTCCGCGACAGCGAGGCTACAGTATTGAACCGTTTCCATTTGATCACAATGTTTCTAACTGTGGAATGAGGGATCTGCAAAGTCTTTGAAATTAATTTGTAGCCCTTCCCGGCGTTGTGCAGAGCAACTATTTCGGACCTGACCGGGACCGGAATCTCGTTCCCGCGAGGCATTTCCCTTAGTAAAAAATCAGCTATTATTTAAATTAACCATTTTTATTTTATTGTTTTTGTTAGCAAAAGGAAGCGCTATGAGGCCGTTGTTTGTTTGTTTTTTTAACTTCCGGCCTAGACCGGAAGTGTGAATTTACACCGTTTATTATGCCGGGGTTTTTTTTTAATTAATTTATTGTTTGAACGCATAAACCTTTAAAATCAAGTTTATTTTCTATAATTAAACGAGAAGTAAAAATAAACATGTATATATAAAATATTAAAAACAGAGAAACCCGGGTGGTGCGTTCAAGTTCCCTCTGATAATGGAACTCCGAGCAGGAATGACGTCACACCCGAGTCGAACGCTTCCCACAAACAAGCAGAATAAATTGTGAATGTATCAATATAAGGCAAACCAAGATAAGCATCACAATTCCCACTTTCTGTCAAAAGTTTCACTCTAAGAGGAAAACTGACTTTTTCGGGTTTAGATATTTTTTAGTACATGGCCGTTTTCTGGAATTAAAGACATTATTCTAAGATTAAAGTCTGATATATTCCTAGTGGCCATAATCCTCTTCTGTAATTTATTCCTACGGTTTTTATGAATATTTTAATCATATTCAACTTGAACATTCAAGAGGGCTTTCAGGCAAAATTTTAAATCTTGTAACCAAATTCTGGTTAAATATGAAATATGACAGCAATGCTACAAATATAAAAGTAGGATTATTATTATTATTATTATTATTAGAAGAGTCCATATGGTTTATTTGAAGATAATAAACAACAGAAAGACTGATGGATGGATAGTGTTTAGAATATATTTTTTCTAGATGTTCGTAAAGGAAGAAGTGAATGAATGATTGCTAGGAAAACGGATGACAGATGTGGATGAATGGATGATGAATAATCGCTCTTATTTACTGTCCTTCTTTCAATATGTCCCATAATTAATCCATTTCATAGTGAAGAAATGTAACAAATCCAACCTTTAATCTGTGTTGAGCAAAATCACGAGCTAATTTTTGGCCTAAGGGGCGTAAAATGTGACTGGAGAGATGAAAACCATCTGTAACCGCAGAGATTTCCTTTGTTTGGACGATCAGAGCAGCTATAAAAGCTCAATGTCCCATTAAATCCTCACCTCATCCAGCTTTTCTTTCCGTTTCCTCCTCGGATTCCCCTTGGAGGGTCTCCCACTCCGCGGCAGCGTGGCCACGGTGTTGAACCGCTTCCACTTGACGATAATGCTCCTCACCGTGGAAGGAGGAATCTCCAAAGTCTTTGAAATGAACTTGTATCCCTTCCCAGCTTTGTGCAGGTCGACAGCTGTCGACCTGATGCCTTCAGGGATTTCGCTTCCACGGGGCATTTTTTTCCAGACAACTGGTGAAATCCACGACTATTTCAATCTCCAACTTCCCCCTTTTTTTATTTACTTCTGCTAGCAACAAGGAAGCGCTCCGTTGGATCTGACGCTTCCACTTCCTGTCTTCCCCGGAAGTAGGATTTCACTTTTTTTCCTATCAGGCTTTTAAAAAGAAATTATTCGCTAAATATAAATTTTTTATATTCTAAAATGAAAAGTAATATCTGGAATATTAAATATGAATATATTTGAGGGATACGCGCGTTAAAGTATCTTAAATTAAAGCTGAATATCAACTTGGAAACGTTAAGTTTGTTTTTTTTCTGCTTAAACTTGATTTGTAATCGCAAATAATGACAAAAAGAAGAAAAAGGATGCAGAAAAATAAAATAAAAATAAAGAATAAGCCATTTCCCATTTAATTTAGATTCAAGTCAAGTATAATTTAAGGATTAGCAGAGACAAATGTAAAATGATTTTAATTAGAAGGCTAATATTAAAAAATGAAATATTGGATTTGTTCTGTTTTTAAGGTTAAATAGAAAACACAGTAATTTTCTGAAACGCAATTAAATTTCTTTCTGTAATTTAATTTATGAAAACAGAATTTGGGATTCTATTAAATAAACATATCCAAGCTGCACAGTGACACAATGTTCATCAGCAGTTTTCAGTAGAAAAATCCCAGATGGGGTTTTTTATAAAGAGTTCGCATGTTTCTCGACAGTCCGGCTTTCTACTGGTCCACAAACGTTCACACTGGTTTAACTGGTCTCTCTAAAATAGTGTGTATTTGTATTGCTGTGTATGTCAAAGAAATGGCAATTCTGCTGTATTTCAGGTTTTGCTTAATGTTCATCTTTAAATATTAAAATAAAACAATTCTTTTATACAATCTGAACTCAACAAATCCAGATTGGAGGTTTTAAAATTAAAGATTTATTTCTGATATCCCACAGACAATATTGCATGAAATAAAAACTTCACAGAAACTGAAGAAACCTGAACAAACATGCACTAAAATCTGGTGTGTTTTAAATCCTTAATCTAATATAGACCACAGAGATGAACACACAGCACGACATGTTATGGGTTGTCTCAATTTATAAACATGTAACTTATTTATTTCCAAATTCACTCAAACGAATGTGCCTGTCGGAGTGTGTATGTGCCGTGAGGCTGACTGGGGGCGCTACTCTAAGTGTGTATGGGGAGATTTTGAGGAGGTTCTGCAGGCAGGTTGTTTTGGGCTTCAGCAGGAGCTTTGATCTCTGTGAGGTGAAGAAGAAGAACAATCGGTTAATAAGATCCAACAGGGAACCAAATCAGCGGGAACAAAAACTGCGTTTCCATCGTCCATAGAAAAGCGCAAATTAAAATTACGAAAATAAATTTGCTTAATAGAAACAGAAATTTATTTTAAAAACTTATTGCGCTAGGATGAGGTCGTTTTTTCAGCCGTATCAACATTTTATTCTGCAAAACTGCAAACAAAACACTTTTTTCAAACTGCATAAGTCACATGATTAACCAATGGATACTACTACTGGTGGAAACGACAAAGAAGACAATAGGAATGGAGAGGAGGAGTTTTTCTGGGGGGGTTTTTAACGGCAACGTGGAGTTTGTAGCATCGCGCAGTTCATAAAAAGTTGTGCCATTGCACAGCTCTTCTGTAAAATGGTCGACTACGATTTCCCCAAAACGCTGCATATGTAGCTGCTATAACGCCTAAAGAAGACGCTGACATCTACTCTGATTGGCTGGTAGATGATGAGCTTTTCCATGATCATAATTTTTTAAGATTTATCGCATGAACAAAATGATTAAATAACCACAATAGCTAAACTGTGTAGGTTTTTTCGACATTAGCAGAATTTGACAAAGATTTGGGCACATCTGTAACAGAAACGCAGCTATCGATGAGCTTCACCTTCAGGTTTGTGTGTTTGTGGTTGAAACTGCAGCTGTCCGTTAGGAGCAGCAGGCGGCTGCTTGTTGCCGGCTTCCTGCTGCTCTTTCTGTCTCTGGGACATTTCTAAAACGGCCTTGGAGTAGAAACAAAAATAAACATTTTGAATTATTGAAGATTCTTGACTCCCATACAGGTTCTTTAGTTTTTTTCAACATTTACCTGTTGATACTCTCTTTTCTGCGCCTCCAGGGCTTTGCCTCTCTCCCTCAGCAGCTCCTGCTCCTGACGAAGAGTCTCCGCTTTCCTCTTTAGCTCTTCCTCTTTGTCCCTCAGCTCGGCTTCGAATCGCTGCAGCTCTTCCTCGGTGTACAGTGGTTTAGCGTCCAGTGTCTGTGAAAAACCAAGGAAACAGTAAATACACACAAGAAAAACTACTAGTGAATGATACAAACCAAATAATTTTCATTTACATAGTTAATTCTCTTTCTACTAAAAACTGGATGATAAAAGTCTTCAGTCTGGTGCTTTGATTTCAACCAGCCCTTTTTTGAAAGACAATTTTGTTTACAGAGACCTCATAATTCATTTTATTTGTTGATTCTGTTATTTTGTTGATTTGTTTTGGATATCAAAATGTCTTCCAGTTCCAATATTTAAATGTTTGTTAGAATTTAACATTTGTTGCACTTCAATAAATGTTCCTACATTTTTATACATCTCAAAAATGGTCTGAAAAAACAATATTATCATTTATTGGGATAACGTCTGAGGCAATTTATCATCCAGAAAATTTTTTTATTGTGACACAGCTAGCCTAGCAATATTGCTAATTTTTTATCTCAATGCTGTGTCCACCAGATTAATAATGTTTTAAAAAATTTGGAGGCTTGTCCGGAATCATTTAAAACACTAGAGGAGATTGATCTGCTGACATTATTCCCATGTTCTTTCACTTATATCATGGGACAATTGTCTTTTTATCAGTGAATTTATCTGCGAATGAAACAAGCAGGTTTTCACAAATATTAAGAAATTGAAATAAAATCTTCTAATATGACTTGCTTAAAAATTACTTCCCAGTTAGTTTTCTTTATTTCAAGTTTACTAAGATATTTGCACCAGAAACCAGACCAAATAAACACTTGGCCAGATTTTGTGTTTTTGCAATGCAGGCTGTCAAAATGATTTAGACTTTTTTTCCTGCTAGAACATCAATAAATATGAAAATATGATTGAATGGACGACAGTATTTTTGACTGCAGTTGCCTAAAAAAGACTAAAAAGAAATTGTAAATACTTGTTGTCTTTTTAATGAGAACTACAATAAATACTACAAAATCTTGCTTTAAGTTTCTAATATCTATATTTTAGTGTATGTTTTATCATTTTAGCCGCAGTCATTAAAGCCATTGTGGGAGCCAAGAAGGGAATTTATAACCAGCTGTATTCATAAAAGGAACAAGTTTGAGTTAAATTATTATTTTAACACTCTAATCTTCTGTTACCTCCCACTCTTTGGGATTACTGAACTCCTTCTTCTCCGTGGATTTGAGGAACTCCTCCAGGCTGACGAGTCGATCTTTATTTAAATCCACCTTTTAAAGCACAAGCAAACGAGCTGCGTTAATCGAAGCAAATCGAGGGCAAACCGGGAAAAGCAAAGCAGATGAAAGAGACGGACATTTTTCATGACATGCTCCCTCATCCTCAGCCTCTCTTCCTCCATCTCCATCATGTCGTCTTCCTCGTTCTTTGGGTCGTAGACTTTCTCCAGCTAGATGTCAAAAGATGGGAGCAGCTATTCTGAGAACAGGAGCATTTTTAAATATGTAATTTTTAAATTGCCAAGAAGAAACGGAAGAATTTCGAACCTCTTTGGTGAAAAGAGCCTCTAATTCCTGCTCATCTAAAACCCCGTCTTCATTTGTGTCTAGATATAGAAACCATTAATATCAGACTGGATTCATCAGCATTAAGCAGAAAAACAGAATAAAATTATATTTTTAAATGTTTTTAAAAACTGAAAAAAACTGCAATTAAAAAAGAAAATTAAAAATAATAAAATATATATATATATATACATATATATATATACACATTTTTAAATATAATAAAATAAAAAGAATAGAAGTTAGATCCCAAATTTGAAAATAAACCATGTCTTTTAAATCATGTTCTTAGGTAGAAAAACCACCTAAGATCAGGTGGTTTTTCAAAATAGATGCATTTTGAGTAACTTCAACAAAACAATAAATGAATAAAATAAAATAGTAAATAGAAATAAAATAAATGAATTTAAAAAATTTATATTTTTCTTTTCTCAAATGGGAAGAAAAAAATAGAATTTAAACATGAACTTTGAAAAAAAAAACATGTTTTTCAACAAAACGTTGCACTAAAATAAAAGTAAAATCATAAATAAAAATAAATGATTTTTGTTTTTATTTGGGAAATAAAAAAGAAATAAAAGAAGTGAAAAGACTAAGCTACCATGTAGTTTGAAGAAAGTTTTGGGGTTGAACTCTTTAGGGTCCAGTCCGTCCGTTTCCTCCCAAACCTCCCGTAACTGAGCAACGCTGCCCTGATCAATACAAACATCAGTATCAACATCCAGTCACCGCTTTGCAAACAAACGGCTGGAAATGGCGGTTTCCGCCGCTCACCGGAGCGTTGACTTTAGGATGCTGCCGGTGTTTCTCCTTCAGCTCCTGCAGTCGTTTCTCCTCCTTCTCCCTCTTCTCCTGATCCAGGCCCTTCAGGTACTCCCGCCTCTCGTGCTCCTTCAGCATCTCGTAGCGCTTGAACTCCTCGTGCCTCTCCGCGTCGTAGTTCTCCAAGTCCTTAGTGGCCTGTGATGAGGAAACAGAAGGAGAGAGGTCAGATGTGAGAAACGGAGAACTGGTGAGGTCACTGCTGCAGCTTCTTACGGTGGAGATGAGCAGCTCCAGGTCTTTGGCCTCAAAGGTGTTTTGGTTGTGTGGGTCCAGGTGTTCAAACTGCTTCAGCAACGAGGTGTGATCCATCTGCAGACCTGAACGGTACCAGTCAATCAGACCTTATCGAACCCAGATGCAACTCTAAAACTAACTCAGTTCATAGTGGACTAAGGAAACCGTGATGTTAGTGTTGCCTCTTCTCTGTTTCTGATCTGTCATTAACAGCAGCTGCGTTTCCATTAACCGAAAAATTACACAAACTGGAATAACAAAAATAAATTTGCTTAATGGAAAATGGCAATGTAAAAAACAAACTTTTTTTGCACTAATATAAGGTGATTTTTCAGCCATATCAAAATCTTTTCTCACATCACATGACATGATCAACCACATGTTACTACTGGTGGAAACAACAAAGAAGACAACAGGAAGTGGTACAAGAATGATGGTTTGTTTTTGTTTTTTTCTCGGACATCGTGCAGCTCATAGATTCACACAGTTCATTCCAACGTGTTGAACCTACAGCGCTTCTGTAAAATCTGCCACATAAATCTGCTCCCAAGTAGATAAATGGCCCTAAATATGTGAGATAATAAATAAAAACAGGAAATCAGCTCACTCTGTGTGTTGGCGCTGTCCAGTTTGGCCTTCAGCAGCATCCTAAGGCGAGAAACTTCCTGCCTCTTCAGCTCGTCCAGCCGGGTCCGGACATGGTGGCCGACCAGGTCCAGCTCCTTACTGAGACGCCCGTTCTGCAGGCAGAGCACAAACAACGAGCCCAGTTCAGCAGCAACGCTTTAACGGCTTCAAATGGAGTCATGGTGGAATGAAAATGTTAGTTTTACATTCCTGGGTTCTGAAGAAAGTTCACCCGGTCCTGACTGGGTTTTAGCATGAAGCAGATAAAGTTTCTTAGATTAAAAAAGCCTTAAAAATTGGCAATTCAGTTATAAAAAGCTCTTTAACATAACAAGGCTAGGCAAGAAAAACAACATTTCAGCATTGGTTTGGTTAAGAAACATCTAAGACTTCTGGAATAATGTCTGTTTGGAAACTAATTGTTTTTAGAAACTGATTATTCTGACGATTAACTGATTAATCAAATTTTTAAAATTGGCACATTTTGCAGACTTTTCATTTAACCATTTATATGATTTAAAAATACATTTTAAAAAATCCAAATAACAAATCCTTTTTTAAATATGTTCAAAGACACATAATTTGATTAATTGTATTTAATTTGATTAATCGTTCCAGGTCTAGTTGAGGCCAAATTATAAGTATTTCCATAACAATTTTCAAACCATTTTACACTGACTTTGATGTCCTCAGTGTTTGCTGTCTGCAGTTTCTCTCTGAAGTGCGGGTCGGTCTCCAGAACCTCAATCACCTCCCGGAGATACCGGTCGTAGTACAGACCCGTGTCCTGAAAGACCGCGTGCATGAAGGCTGCGGTTACCACCAGCAGAACCCACAGCGAAAGCTCACATCAGGACATTTCCCCGCGCCTCACCATGTTCTCCTCCTGCGCTTCCTGCTTCTGGTCCTGCTCGGCTTCATTTCGGTCGATGGGAACGGACCACACCACTGCAGAGATGAACAGAAGCAGCAGCCAGGCAGGTTTCAAGTTCATCCTCCTGCAAAGAGAATACCAATCAGCTTCTTCTACATGCTAATGCAGCAAACACCTGAAAGTTTGGGTCAAAATTCTGACAAAAGGTCATCCAGGTCATCATGCTGCCACCACCGTGTTTTAGGGTGTTGTGTCTTTGAATTTCTTTACCAGACTGGGATGTTTATAAAAAAAAAATATTTGTTGACACTGTCATCATGTCGTGACTATGAGATAAACCGAAAAAATTGAGCTCCTCTGCCTTCTCATAGTGCCAACTAGAAACAACCAATCAGAGCCAAGAGGTGGGTCTTATTGCTGTCAATCGCAATCTCTTGTGAGGCAGTCCTGAATGCTAAAGCTAGTTATCATAGCCATCAATGACAGTAGATAAACAGTTTTCCTGGAAGGATAAACTGTTTCTCTGCCTTTAGCACATTTAACAGAATACATGAGGATGATTGACAGCACTAAGACCCGCCTCCTGGCTCTGACTGGTTGTTTTAGGCGCTGTGCATCCAGAAGAGGTGAGCAAGATTAACATACAATTATCCAATTATATATCAATAAGTTTTGTTTATTATTTATCAGATACTGTCCTTTGAAGCTGGAGAAAATCCTGTTTTCATTCTTCAGTAAATAATGTACGTTTTTTAGTTATTTATACACTCATACATTTGTCCCTGTAGGGTTAGGCTTAGGTCATTTTAAGTGTTAAAATACATTAAACCATTCCTAAAAACATTTTATAATTTATCCACGTTTAAGCTGTCTGGAGAAACTACATCTGGGCTCTAAGACTGCTGTAAACGGTGTATTTAGTCGTTAAAATGTCGTTTCAGATGTTTGTTTTTAGGGGTTAAGCTAAACAGCTAAAGCCAGAATGACACGTATGTAAAACTGGGACGTCATGTAAAACAAACACGGATGTTTCTGCTGCACCGGTGACAAAAAATAGGCGGAAATACATCGGCCACGTCTATTTTCTATCTGATTTTAAACGGATTTTGCTCACAGTTTCAGGAGCGGAACAGCCAGAGCGAGTAGCAGGAGGAAGATGTGGAAAAGTCTAGCAAAGTCAACCCACGTAGCCCCGATTTAGCCTCGCTCTTCTTTCTCAAATATCCAGTTGTTACTGGAACTTTAATCTAAATTAGAACCACAGTTAAAAACAAATCTAATATCGTTACATAATACACTAAAAACCTAATTTCTTACCGCATGTGTAGTTTTAAAATGCACGAATCTGTTTTTGCCCGGATATGAAGCGCGTCACGCGAATGCAGCACAATTTCAACGTGATGTCTTCACGTAAACACGGAAATAGCAAACTTAGCTGTTGTCAATAATATTAGTGTCAATAATCTTTGTAACAATTGGCTTTGTTATACATAAATAGACATTAAATCGACGCAGCATTTATTATATGATTAAATAATCCAATATTTATATTTAAGTTTTGTCAAATCTAGGTTATCTGGTTGAGAAAAATACTGAGGTTTAGAAATACGAGGATGTCATCATCACGCGAAGGCATCACTATTTTCTCCCAAACGATGTACGGAAAGCAATTTGTGTATTTAATTTAAATTACATCCAAACAAATTTTGAAGGCAAACAAAATAAAGACAAAAGCGTATCTGTTACCTGTTAGCGTCATAAATGATCACATAGGTAAATAACTCACTGAAACAGATTATTCGTGCAACATCCCTGCTGTTACTTGCCGTCTTATTTTAATTTCTTCTAATTACTTTGTTGCTATTTTTCTATGCACAAAAATACATATGTTGTACATATATTTGTATTATTATTCTACTCAGTTGTACATTTATTTTGATCTGAGTATGTTATTTTTAAAAACAATCCAACATTTTTTTTCTTGCAATTTTATTATTTTTCACTTTTTTTGTATTTTTGAAGATGCATCCCTTCATCGATCTTTATCTTGCTGCTTGAACCTGAATTTCCCCCACTGTAGGACAGTAGCTCAAAATTTTAACCAAAATGTTGAGAAACTGTGAAACATCCCCTTGAGAGGGAATAGAGAGTTTATTTTAACATTTTATTAGAATATTCCAATATTATTTCCGTTCCATATCCTTGATATCAAGAGTAATTTTCCTCCCCTTTTTCAATGTCTTAAAAATGTATTTATTGCCATTTTCTTCTATTTTTCAAAAGCATAAAGTTATGGCAAATCATAATAAATTAACACCAAAGAAGAGTGAATTGCACATGATTATAAATAAAGACATAAATATGAAACATCAAATCAACACCAATGCATACAATAAAATTAACATACATAACTGGCACACAACATAACATACATGGCACATGGTGCACTGTTCACAAATAAATAAGACATAAAATAAATTAGGACATGTTAAGCTCTTAATGGATTTATATCAGTTCCACTGATATATTTAAAGGGTTTGTTTGATTAAATGTTTAGAGATCAATTTCTCTCATGTCAGTGGGCGTCCCAGGCCTTTCGTTCTCCACCTCCTCGTCCTTCTCAGTGGAACCGGGCTGCAGTCCGCTCTGCAGCCGCTGCCTGAGGGAAAACTCAATCATCTCACAGTAGCACTGCAACACCGCCTGGAGGGCAAAACACAAAAAACACATCACTTTAAACACAAACACACAAACAAAAACATCACTTTAAACACAAACACAGAAAAAACGTCACTTCAGAAACAACAAACAAAAATATCACTTTAAAAACAACCATCAAAAAAGCATTACTTTGAAAACAAAACAAAATGTTACTTTAGCAACAAACTAAATAAAAAGTACTTTCCAAACCAACTAGCAAACAAAAAGGTGACTTAAAAAAAACAAAACAAAAAAATAACTTGACTTTTAAAACAAACAAACAAAAATACCATTACATTAAAATAGTCAATATTACTACATTTTAATACAGGATCAATGTAAGAAGTTCTTACCGGATCCGTCTGGCACAGCTCGGCTAGCGTCTCGCTCATGGCGGCCAGCTGAGGCAACGCCTTGCTGACCAGACCTCGCAGTGCACAGTTCAGGGACGCTGCAGCAATAAGTGAGGGAGGGGCTCCCAGAAAACGGGAGTCACAGACACAGAGGGCGGCCAGGGTGTCGCTGTGCCGCCTCAGCATGGAAAGCAGCTCAGACTCTCCTCGTTCCTCCATGGAGGAGAGAAAATGTGGCAGGAAGTCCTGAGGAGTCACTGCTGCCGAGTCCCAGCGCAGCGCGGCGAGAACGACGCGCTCCATCTCCTGATGGACCAACCAACCAGTCAATAAACCAAGCAGCCAGTAAAACATCCAACCAACCAGTAAAACATCCAACCAACCAGTAAAACATCCAACCAGTAAAACATCCAACCAACCAGTGAATCATCCACCATCCATCCACCCACCCTCAGGTCTGAAGGCTGGAAGCTGAACTCGGCGGCGGAGCAGAGGGCGTCAGCGGTGACGGTTTCACACTCTGTGAGCTTGGAGGCGATCAGGATGCATCCTGCAGCCAGACAGAATGGTGAGACGGGCAGGGACAGGTAGGCAGACAGGTACCTGTCCATCAGGGAGACAGACAGCGGGAAGACGGCCTCGTCGCATCCACAGTCACAGCACACCTGCACAGGAGTAAGGTCAGCTTTTCAGTCATAGGATGCAAAAAACTACGGAAAAAAGTATTCCAAGAATTCAGAAAATTAAACCTATTTTCTGAGATTAAAGTTAGAATTCAATCCAATTGGAAGATCAATTCAGAAAATTCAGATTAAAGTCAGAATTGTATATTTTTCCACCAGTGGCTCTAATCCACTTCCATGAAAACTCTCTATTTGAAAGTTAGGAAGTGGGGCCATCAGAGAGTTTCCCACCTCCAGGGCCCACTTGGCGAGCTCCTCCCGGCGCCGTGGATCCCGCTGGATGAGCGTGACGTAGAGCATGGAGGGCATGTAGCGCTTCTCCAGGTGGAGCAGCCTCTGGACCACTCGATGCCCCGACACTGAGGGGTCCCAGCGGGCTCGGAGCTGAGGCGAGCCCCTGGAGCCGCTCTGGCCTCCAGGGAGGAACGGCCGACATGAAGTCAAAGTTTTATCGTCATGTTTTATGGCACCGAGCAATAAATAAGAGAGGCAGTTGTAAAGTTACACAGCAAAAATAAACAGCAATAATTTGGGTCATTTAATAAAAATGGAAGCTCATTTTTCAAAGTCATATCTTCACCATGAAGTTCATGCCAAATGTGAACTAAATATTTAGTTATGAAGCTAAATATTTAGTTAGCAAGCTAATATTTAATTAGCACACAAAATATTGAGTTGAAAAACGATATATTTAGATTCAATTTAAACGTTTCATTAATGTTTAGTTCATATACTAAAGATTCTGTTAGCAAGCTACATGTTCAGTTTATAAACTAAATATTTTGTTAATATATGGATGCAATATAATAAGCTTCAAGATAAAAATGTGCTTCAACCTAAATAAATATTATATTACGTTTTGTAAGGTAAATATTTAGTTGACTAACAAGATATTTAACCTACTAACTAAATATTTAGCTCCAATCTTAATATCACGTTAACAAACACAATTTGTAATTTAAGCTAGACATTTAGTTGAACATAATTAAGGCTAATAAATTGTTTATAGATATGTTATCAATGTTAACACTTTATAAATCATTAATAACTGTTTATTATGAACTAATTAAGAGTGAGAAGGAGGCTACAGTTACAACTTTATAGATAGCTAATAAAAAGTTTATGGATATGCTATTGATGCATATAAACACTTTTTAAATCATTAATAACGACATTAATTAAGGATGAGAATCAGATTATGTGCTAAAAATGTGTTTTTGGCAAGAAATTGGTTGATTTAGCTTTAATTAAGCATAATAACTGTTTATTAATCAATAATAAGCAGTTATTAATGCTTTATAACGTGTTTAGAGGTAAATTACTATGTATTAGTCATCTATAACCCATTATAAAAAATTTATTGCAATAATCGATAAATAATAAATGATAAATATCCGCCCCTACCTAGAGGTTCACCCTGATCCTCCTTTGACTCCTCACACCAAAGAGACACAGGAAGCATTTGGTCCATCTGCTGGGGAAACACTTCCAAGTCGAAAAGAGAGAAATTTGGAAATCTGGAAGTTTGGAAAGATGTGACAACTCTTCATCACTCCTCACTTCTCTCCCAGAGTTTTATACCAGCAGGGAGAAAAACGGAGGGAGTGACGGAAAGGAGGCGTGGGCCTTCATGAGCGACAGAATATAATGGGAAGAAACAATATGGTCTGCTCAACAGGTGGGGAGAAGGAGACGGAGAGCGAGGGGAGGAGCGAAGAGGAGCAGACAAGAGAGGGAGTGACCGCAAGGAGAGAGCAACAGCTTGTCGTCGACGGTGAAAGAGAGAAGGAAGGAAAAGCAAAGAAAAGGTCATCTCCAGACTCTGACAATGGGCATGGATGACAAAAGGTGCCGGGTGTTTGTTTACAACGTGAGGGAGAAGAGAAACACGTCGAACGCCGGAGGGGTTGATGGATGTCTCAAATATTCCCCCATCCCAAAAAAAGGTTAGTCTGACTATCAGACTGGAAAGCTGTGAAACTTATCCAACAAAAATAAACGTAACGAATGAAAAACATTTAACCTCTATGGTCCAAATGATCATTCCCTAAAGCAAATAAAAAAGAGGTGAAAATGATGGAAAACTAACTTTTAGAGAACCTGTAACTACTTTGTTTCATAAATGTGAAACACTTGAGGCGTTCCTCAAAGCACCGTTCTCCGTCCACTTTGTTTTATTCTTTTCAAAGGAAATGCAACAAATAACATCCCAGAGTTTTTATCTATAATCCATCAACGTTCAATCAGTGTAAATGCATTACACTACAAAGTAGACAAATTAATAAAAATTTTATTTTTTGGAGTAAAACATTATATTTTTCATTATTATTTCATAAGAATAAACCATCCGTCCGTCCGTCCATCCATCCGTCCGTCCATCCATCCATCCGTCCATCCATCCATCCATCCATCCATCCATCCGTCCTCTCCTCTCAGTATGTGCAACAGAGGAGCAGGTCAATGAGCCGCATTGTCTCCCTTTACAAATCAGTGTCAGACAACCTTCTGCCTGCTGCTGGCTGAGCAAACACACTTCACACACACACACACTTCACACACACTTCACACACACACACACTTCACACACACACGCATGCGCGTGCACACACAGACACACGCAGTCCCCCGGGGAGCCCTCTGAGAGCCACAATGGGGTCACGCTCACCAGCAGAGATCCAGATTGTATTTGACACAGTCATTACAGGTGGCTTTTCAGCTTTTCACACATTTAGGAGCTCAATGGCGGCTCGAGTTTCAAATGGGAGTTAAATGGAGGGATGAGCTGACATCACGCAGCAACTTGATTTCAGCTGAGCATCAATTATTCATGTTGTTTTAACAAAACAGGGATACGCTTCTTTAACTGCGTCTGAACAAACATGGCTGCTTCTGTCTGAGTTTGTCTGGAAATTCACACATTTTAGGAGCAAATTTTAAACATTTGATCAAACTTTATTTCCAAATATGTTTAAAAAACATATAATATAATTTCAGGCAGACTGTGTTTTCACTTTCAAACTGTTACAAACCAGATTTATTAAAAAACATTTTGGTTGCTTACTTTTTAAATGTAATGCTGTCAGAATAATGCACAGAATATTTACACAACAGCTTAACTTGAAATCTTCAGGCAGAAGAATAAAGAAAATTATTGTTATTTAAACAAAAACAAAAAGTCAAGATGTAGAAAACCTTAAACAATTAGCTGAAAACAAAAAGCACAAAAACAAGCGTTATGAAATTGATACTGCGTATTGTTATTTTGAGCCAATACCAAGTAAAAATACAAATTCAGTATTATCAATTCCAAAACGTTTTATTATTTAAATGTGACATATTAACAAATGTCTGATATTTAAGCATTTTAGTCTACTTTAATAACATATTTACATAGTAAGCAGAAACAATTAAAACAACAAATTTGTGGGCAAATTTTGCTAAATAAAGTGTAAAATATACAATTTGGGATCAAATCAAAGCAAAATCTTTTTTACAGTAGAGGAACTAAATTACAAAAAATACTTAAGTATCTGAAGGAAATCTGAAACTAACATATCAATCTTGTCATGATTGATCAGATACTGACTTATTCTTGATATTATTAATAATTTGGATTGATTTTTGTTTTTATTTTCCAATTAGTCCATACAAAACAAACATTACGGTCTGGCAAACAGAGGTGTTGATCTGCAGAAGAGTGAAGAGCACAAACAACAACAAACTAACCAAAAATAAGAAAAAAACATACAAAATTATCTGGATACATTTAAGATAAAGCGTAAAACAGAACCAAGCATCACTAAAAGCCCTGAATTGTTTGACATGTGTGTTGGGATGCATTTTTCATTTCTCTGGGCAGTTATTATATTATATTGTCTCATTTATATAACTATTATTCTTTGTTTCAATTAATCAAGGTCAGACATTTTGAGTAAAAATGAGAGAGAGGAAAAAACAATCCAGAAGAAGGAATAAATAAGCAAATAAAAGAAAGACAATTAAATAACTTGAATTTCATGACACTTTTAAGTTTACTAATGAGACCAAACAGATCTTCTGTAAGAGATCTAGTATGTGTGCAAGATTTTGTAAATATTCCACCAGTACTGAAAAAAATTGTGATGTTTCCATTAAATAACAAATTAAAATCACATGTGAAAAAGTTTGTTCACACTTTAAGTCATTAAAAAAGCATAAGGCTCCAAACACTTCCTGTGGTCTTCCTCTTCTTGGTTTTTGTCGGGAGCAACATCCGGTTACTGATCATGTGACTGTGTGATGAGGAAAAAGTGCTTCTATCGCAGTTAAAAACTTTTTCTTTTATCAAAAAACAACAGATTTTTCAAAATTGCCATGTTTACATTAAGCGGATTTGTTTTCAAGATGTCAAATTGTGTAATGATCTGGTCAATGGAAACTAAGCTCATGATAATCCTCCAACATTTACTCAGTAGTAGAATTAAGGAGATTATATTATTGGGTTTAAAGCTGTTGGCAGGGCCTTTGAGCTGAAAGCAGATTCAGTTTGAATGAAGGACAGGGTGAGGGGTTTTTGGGGCGGTAAAAGAGCGACAGACCGTCCACTTGTTTAAGCGGCCTCCTAAATTCATACGTCGCAGCTGTATTCAAACATGGCGGATGGAGCGGGTGGGAGACGGAGAGGAGCCAAAGGAGGAGAGCAGCGGGTCCTGAGAAGGAGGCGTGGTGGCCCGCCCCTCATTTTCCAGCTCATTTCCCGGGACAGAGAGGAACAGAGCTCCCATTTTACCTCCAACAGACACCTGCTGGTCGCTGGGGGAGGAGAGGGAGCCGGATGGGAGGCGGAGGTTTAACCAGTTACAGCGCCGATTAAAATGTTGTCTTGCCCTTTTATTGCGCTTTCGAATAAATCATGAACAGAAGTGCGAGGAGGATTAAAATTGTTCTCAAGTAAGGTAGAGTTCGGAAGTAACTAACTTTTTGGAAAACATGCGTGTAATGATGTGAAAAATAGAACACGTTCTTGAACAACTTAGTGCATTTATGTAACGTGACACAGATAACTTAATGCTAGCGAGTGCTAGCTACCGCGCTGTCCGTTAGTGATGTGCGGATGGATACTGAAATGTTGTTACTTCCGATACCAGACCTTTATGCTTAAGATCGATTCTCAAACAAGTATCAATGCTTTCAATACTTCAGTAATTCGAGATAATGTATCTTAACAAGAGCACGTTGGAAAATAATAAAATTATTGAAATCTTGCCAACATGAGACAGGTTTGATGAGAACTGCTTTTTCTTCCCCATGGTAAGTGTGTAAGGCGTAATGAGGTAATACGTAAGGACGTAATGGTGGGTCATTAGACACAATGGTAGATCATTAAAGAAGCCATTTAATTTTAGTAGTTCTTACAAATTAAACAAGAATTTATTTCAGTAGGGTTATTATTTTACTGATGGGATTTATAAAAATGTACAATCTATCATTTATTATGGAAATTCTCTAACTCACCTAGAAGTATGCTTCATTTGCTTTCTATTTCTTTCAAAGAGACATTTAAATAATTGAATTTCCCTTCATTAGTCCATCTGAATCAACCCTATTGACAGTGAACTAGCTCCACATCATGATGCTGCCTTCGCCATCCTTGACTCTTGAGAATGTTAACATCATTGAAGTCAGACAAAGACACCCTAAGAAAATACAAAACAGTCTCCAAATGTTAACATTTGTTAAGAAATACCTTTAATATTCTTGTTCTCTTTCTCTGGAGAATTGTTTTAACTGAGCTGCATTGGACATTTCGGAGCAGAACAAGCCCAACTACAGCTTTTCAACTAGATTCAAGTCCATAGTTTGACTAGGTCTTTGCAAACATGAATTTTATTGTTTTCAGCCACTTAGAAAATAACCTACTGGTTTACTTTTGACCACTTTCCTGCTGCACAAACCACCATATTTGCTAGTTTCATTTATAACATTAGATGTTCTTGCTTTATTTTATGGGGGTTTCCTGGATTATATTTTCACAAAGATAAATAATAATACACACATAAGAACCTTTGCTTGGCTCAGTCTGATTTAAACATTTATTTTAGAATGCAATAATTGTTTGTTACAGAAGGTTTTAAAATGAAACTATGCAGAGTGAAAACTGTAAGGCATGCAAGAAAACTTTGCATAGGTCTAGAATGGCAACATGTAGCGCTAACACAGGCCTGCCAGTTAGTTACCGTTCTTCTTAGCTTTTCAGCTACATTGGGGAAAAAAAGGAAACACTTTCATTTAAAGGAAATTAACAGGAAACTGTTTCATAATGAGTAACAGACAGCATCAAATGGGAAAAAGAAAAACAGAAACAAGGGACAGAAAAAAAAAGACACCAAAAATAAAACACTGCATGTATGGGTAGAATGGTCACAGAGCGCCCCCTGCCTCTGAAAAGCCATAACAACAGTCTTTATATTTGTTAATGTTCACTTCATGTATAAATATCTTGAGCAGCTGAGGTGAGGTTTAAGGGCAGGAGGGAATGTGGGACGAAGCAGCGCCTCCCTCTGCCTGACCCAGGAGGGCTTCACTCTCGCTGCTCTGGGAGTATGGGCTTTCCTCCGCCGGGCTGGGCGGGCCGCACAGACCCAACACCTGCTTCACCTGACGGGGAAGATCCTGCAGGGACAATTATAACACTAAATCTACTGTTGCAGAAATAAAACTGATCAAATACTGCGTGGTTCTGGAGTATCAGGCCCAGACGTTTAAAAAATGTAAACATGAGAATGAAGTAATAATATTAGAATAAAGTTGTATTAATGCGAGAAGAAAGTTGGAATATTACAAGAATAAAGTTCTAGTAATACAAGCAAAAATCATAATAAAGTGAGAATGAAGTCATTTTGTTATCCAAAATGGCATCGTAATATTCCATTTACTGGAATAAAGTTGTAATAAAGTCATACTAATATGAGAATAAAGTTGTAATATTACCAGAATATTTTTTTTTTACGAGACACAAAAAAACTAAATGTTTACTTGATTCTCAACAATTTGAGAAATCGGACAAGTGTGGTGTGTATTTATTCTCAGCCTCTCTGAGACAACACTACCTCTTAGTTGACTTCACTATTTTGATTGCAGTGGGTTTTATTTACATTTTTTTTGCATAAAACTCCACAAATTATAGTACCAATAAAAAGAGCAGCTGACCGTTTACTGGACGACAACCTGTGCAGTTTTACTCACTTTGCAGCCAACAAGCTGCCGGTAGATGGCCTCCGCCTCCAGCAAGACGCTCTGCAGGTCCAGCTTCATCGTCAGCTCGTTAATATGCTGCAAACCAGTCAGGAGAAAAAAAGTCAAATTCCAGCACTTTTCAAGCATTTCAAAGATAAGTTTTCAAACTTTTCCAGCATCACTTTGGAGAGAATAACCTTAGAAAAGAACTTAAGAAGGCAGTTTTAATTCACTAATGAACATGAAATTGGAAATTGCAAGAAAATATCCAAAGTTTTAAAAGTAACCTCAGAAATTATTCAGAAAAAATTTGGACATTCCTAAATTTCAAAAGTCTACATTTGAAACTTTTTCTATAAAATTTCTTAAATGAATTAAAAAAATTTCTGGATTTTTTTCAAGCAAATTTTCAACTTTTAGTCTCAGAAATTTCCTTGTTTTTTTTTTCTTGAAAATTTATGAGATCAATCTCAAATTTTTGATTTTTTTATTGGAAATTAACTCCTTTTATAAAAATCAACAAAGGCCAAAATACACTGTCATATTCTACAAAATATACAAACAAGCCAAACAAATTGTGTTAAAATAAAGGACCTTTCTGCTCAAATTAAACGATTAAACACAAAATATAAGAAAACGCCTCCAAAAAATCTCTAAAAAATGTTCTGGCTACGTTTTCTAGCATTTAGTGAATATAAATAATTTTGGGGATTCTAACGAACCTGAAACAAGAAATTTTTATTATGATTTAACTTCAGACGCTGAGATTTTTCAACAGTAAATAACGTTTTCCAAATTTAGGCTATTAAATTACACTTTATTACAAAACTGTGCAGTTTGAATGTCAAACATTTTCAAGGACTTTATGCAGAAATCAAAAACCTAATTGAATCCAAGGATTTTCCAGGATTTCCAGCACGGTACCCTGGAATCTGTAACTACCGTTTGACTATTAGTGATGGCGACAGCTGACCTTGAGGATGGTGTTGAAGTCGTGGTCGGAGCCAATCAGCTCCCCTCGCTGCGACTCGAGGATGGAGCAGGCGATCAGCAGGTGAAAGTTGTCACACGGGAGTTGAGTCCAGAGAACCTGGAGGACAAAACATGCAAACAGGAAGCAGTTTTAGCTTTCAATCTGGAGTTTGATTGGCTGTGCAGCTCAGAGGTTCAGTTTTTAAAAATGTATCATGCTGTGCTGATTTATCACCAGTTTATCCCTAGTTGTTTATTTTTTAGCAGTTATGAGGCATGGTGGGAAAGCCTCAAACTGCGGAAGCTACTCAGGTTGTTGCTGGGTAACCAAAGAACGAATGAGTTGCTAGGTAACCGAAGAGTGAGTGAGTTGGTCGATTCCACCAACCTTACTTACCTAGCTGTCAGCTAAAGCCTTTCCTCTGCGAGTCTTTGTGACTTGATGACCCTTTGGCCCCTGTTACAAAAGGTTTTGAAACCCTGATCTAAACCAAGCCAAAGCTGATGTAAGATTTTGATTAAATTAAAAATTAAGCTAACTTTTAATGACTTGAAATATATTTGATCTATTTACGAAAGTCTCACCCTAAAATAAAAAAAAAAAAATGTTTGCATCTGCATAAACTGTCTGTGAATACAACATTTCTGAATGGTTGTCTGAGGCCAAACAAAGTCATTCAGAGAGCTACAAATTACCCAGTTGTGCCTTATTCTTTCCCATCCTGGATACCTGATATCTGAAGACAACCAGCTGTGTTCTTTTGCTCCCATTTCACACAATAAATCAGGCTACTACTATGAGAAAAATTTGAATATTTGGTTCCGATCTGACACTCACCTCCCACAATGTGAGGATGTCTTCAAAGGAAAACTCCCTCTTGAACCAGATGAGCAGCCAGCGGAAACAGAAACAAAGCGAGCCGCTGTCCTGTGAATCTGAGCGACAAAAATAAGATGTTCAAAGATCAAAACATATTTAATGTTTTAATAAATAATAAAGGAAATCTCTCTAAAATATAGATATTTGCAGCAGCTGATATGCGCTTAAAGTCTTATCATCATAATATGAGGCATTTATTGTAATACTGATAAAACAAAATGTTTCCAACTTCTTTTCCGTCTCTTTTAGGCAGCTGTATATCACTGCAAAGCAAACATAAAATACTCCCCTGCATTTAACCATATTTTTATATTAATTGATGCTATAATAATTATTAATGATGATTGATCAAACATCTAATTATCAACTACTACATGAGTAGCTAATTCATGTAGTAGTTGATTATTTGAGTAGTTAAAAATAGAGCACAGCAGCGCCACTTACTACATCAATTTTTTATTTTTAGCCATTCTTTTTCAAATCACCTTTGAGTAGGCGTAAATTTGAAATTCACTATACATTTTTTAATATTGAATATTAGATGGCATTTTTTTAAAAACCGTTGGCCTCCACCAACGGTTGCCGTCTCCACGGCAACGAACAATTGGCGGAAGCTAGCTAGCAGGCTGAGGTAAGGAGATTATTTTCTCTCGAAAACATCTAATTTGCACAGTTACTACGAGGAGGAATGTTTTAATCACTGTAAAATTTACCTGCGCGTGTCTCATTTGCGAGGCGACGGCAAAGCATCGCAATATTGAAAGACATTTCAAACACGTCACACATCGAGCTAGCATGCTAAATACCCACCGGGCAGCGCGATACGAGTCCGGAAGTTAAAGGCAGTTTTGAGCAAATCTGTTTTTTGTTTATTCTTCTGACTTCAGTAAGTGTTTAAGTAAAAATCTGAAAGTTGATTTTATGCTACATTATTGATCATATTTGCAAAAATGGTGCCAGCAATGTTGTAAAACTGATCATTTGTAAAAGTAAATACTTGCAGAGATTGATAATATTGCATATTGATATTTATCTGTTTCCTAAATTTTTCAATTATCATTGCGATAATTAACATTACCCATGTTTTTTCATTGATTAATATTAATCAGTAGTAATATAGAATTAAAAGTAAATTGAGCAAATTTGTAATGTCATATGTGTGTTGTCAACTGCTAGCTTTTGCATTAATTGGTACCCAAACAGTGGCACCAAGTTTCGAACAGATTAGTGATCCCTGCTGTCATGGAACCAATCATAGAAAACATGGTATAAATCACAGTTGTTAGGGTTTTCTATCAGCTTTTTTTCAAAAACTAACTGAACATTTTGGGCTCTAGGTAAGTTTTATTAACTCAACTGAAGGTAAAAATGGTTCTTTGGGTTGTAAAGGTTGCAGACTACCGGTTTAATAGTATTGTTTGCTTTCTTCCTTTTTTTTTTTTTTTTTTTTTAAACCTACTTTTCTCCAAATATTTGCCCCAGGACTGACCAGAACTCATTGTGCTACCAGACTGCCCAGTTTGACTGGGAGAATGGCAGCAG
Source organism: Poeciliopsis turneri (assembly GCA_922788865.1). Taxonomy (NCBI): domain Eukaryota; kingdom Metazoa; phylum Chordata; class Actinopteri; order Cyprinodontiformes; family Poeciliidae; genus Poeciliopsis; species Poeciliopsis turneri. The sequence goes on from CAKLNU010001002.1 coordinate 360,654, forward strand.
AACTAACCCAGGAAGTCGCACAGCTCTGGGTCCAGAGCCTTCAGAAGAATGCTGAGCTGAAGGAGCTGCTGCTTCATGGCCTCCTGTGACTCCTCAAAGTTCTGGTGCTACAAAAACACAACGAGAAAAAAAATTCAAGGATGTACTTTACAAACACACCACAAAGTCAACAACAGCATGGAAGGCATAATGGAAACTTATTAGTACAAAATGTCAATAAAACCAAAGGAATATTTCAAAACAAAAATATTTTGTGGAAACTGAGAAAGGAAAAGGGAAAGTTCTCAACTTACCACCAGGTCCATGAAGCCCGTCAGGCACCAGAAGGACTCCACCTCGTTTTGAGTGACAAACAGGATCGGAGAGAGGAGGTCGCTCATCCCCTGGACATAACCTGGATCATGATCAAAGTGTCACCATCAATAATAATAACTAGAACATTTCTGAAGAAACTTAAATGGGTCCCTCAAAGTGTATCAATTGGACCTGAATCAGGCATTCCAGTGCTGAAAATTCGTAACAATGCCAACATTAGCTAAAAGGCTGTTACTATCTTTAGATGTAAGCTTAATGTTTGGACTGTACATGCTACCGCTAGCATGTACAGCGACCAGCATGATGACAATACCAGTATCATGTGGGGAATCACCATCATGTTAACAAACATTGGCCAAAACCATTTAATATTTTGGTTTGCTTAAATTCTGTCAACAGGATTTAAGCAAACATGTTGAAATAAGACAAAACTAACAAAAGTAATTTTAGCAAAATATAAGAGCTTGTTTTAAGTAAATAATTTCTTAATATTGATTTAAAAAGTACTAGTTCCACTGGCAAATTATTTCAGGTGCACTAAGATATTTGTACTAGAAATTAGCTGAAAAACACTTTGTAAGATTTGATGTTTTTGCAGTGTACGGGGATTGGACAAAATTCTGCAGAGTTGCAGTGATTGGTCAGAAAAAAAGGTCGAAACGTTGGATTAATAGTTGCCAACATCTCAACTTCCTGGAGGGATTACACAACAGCAAATCTACAACAAAATGACTGAAAAAGTAAAGAATCAAGGGGATGCAATGGTCTAGTCATTGCATCACTAAAAATTCTTCCATTTTGATCAGAATGAAGGAATTTGTCCTGTCAGAAGGTAAAATGCGATCCGTTCGTTCATAAAAACACACCGAGATCAAAGTTGTACATGCAGTACGTCATCAGAACGTCGTGGAGCAGAGTCAGGCCCGGGTTGTCGTTGCCGGAGAAGAACGTGTTGTTCCTGTCCGTCCTGTTGACGTCCCGCTCTGTGGAGGACAGCAGGACAAAGGGTCAGGAATCTGCTGCAGGGCTCATACAACAAAACAAAGAGATGTTTTATTATTTGGCGACCTATCAGGCTCCTGTAGCCTTTGAGAAGGGAGTTCCTCATCTCCTGCTCTTCACTCACAGACTTCCATTGCACCTTCATCCTGAAGTACTCGTCCCTGCAAATGAGATGAAAGATGTCTTCGTCAACAGTCTGAAACAATTAACTGTGACAGACATAGAACTGCAGCTAACAATTATTTTAATGGTTGAGTGAATATTTTCTAATACTACATTGGTTGACAATTATTGTAATAATAGATTAATCATGATTAATCGTTTCATTATTCTTGATGATTAATTGATTAATCGGATAAATAAATAGCACATTTGCATACGTTTCATTCCAGTCTTTTTATGCAATATAAATAAAACAAAAATGCAAATAAAGCATTGTTTATCTGCAGACGCATCCTTTGCTCCAAATGATCAGTTATTCACTTAAGGATGTGAATAAATAAGAAAATGTTCTTTTTCTTATTTAAGAAAGGAATTTAATTGTTTATGTACGTCTTTTAATATTGTATAAGAAGGCTTAAGTGAAAATCTGCAGAATGTCCCAATTTTATTTATTTGATTATTCATCAGAATAATTGATTAATCATTATTTGAGAGCACTAACGTTTTTACTCGAAGAATTTCCTCTCTTTCCTTTGAGGTGCTCTTCCACGGATAAAAACCAAGAAGGAATTTCCACACTTCTTTCCTGAGGTTTGGAGCGATGCCCTGCAAGGTTTAGGAACATTTAGCTCCAGTAAAGTTCCAAATGAACAGCCCTTTTTGTACTCTTTGTCCTGTCGTACCCCTCTGAACACCAGGTCTTTGACTTTCTCTGGGTCGTTCACGCGGCCTTCGGAGTCCAGGAACGCCTCCCACTGGTCCAGAGCTCGTCCTCGAGTAACTTCTGGCCTGGGACCGAGCTCCACGCCCTGCAAGGGGAAGAGCAGCCACAAACACCAGCAGCTCACACCTGTTCACGTCTCCGACTCTTCGCCGCAAAAACACAGAATCTACCAAGTATTTTTATGCAAATCTCTTAGTACACTTAGTATACTAATAGAATAAAGTCAGAAAATTATGAGAATAACATCATAAGAGAACAAGGCATAGGACTTTGAGAATAAAGTTGAAATATAAACAATAGTATAAACAATAAATAAACAATAGTTTATTGTTAGTTTATGCTGACAACAAACTATTATTTTGTTGTAATAATAAAACAGCAGGACTTCTATTGCAACAACACATTATCAGGAGGGTAAAACTAACCTGTCTAAATCCAGCTCACTTTGAATATGTTGAGAAAAACGTAGGAAAATTTGAGAAAAAAAAAGTCATAATATTACCAGAATATAGTAAAAAAATAACATGAGAATAAAGTCAGTATCAATTTTAAGAAAATTAATTTTCCTTTAAAAAAAATAATTTTCTTAAAATTAGCAGTTTATTTTACTGATAATTTTGTGAAATAATATAGTAGTGCAACTATAACTTTTTATATTTAGGAAATTATTGACTAACATCAAGCTCCTGTATCTTACTGAAAAGTTACTAATTTACTTATTTCAGGTGCACCCAGATATTTGCACTAGAAGCTAGACCAAAATTACGTGGTAAGATTTTGTCTTTTTGCAGTGTGCCGTGTTGCTTTTGCGTCTTTTTCTTACACAGGTGATGAGCTCAAACCCGGGCTCGTCATCAGACTGTGACGGCCGACCCGGATCCCGAGCGCTCTGCGTCACAGCGGCCTCTGGTGGCCGGAGGGCAGCGCGGAAGAAGTTGGTCACCTTGGAGAATCCCCCAAACGTAGTGGCGTATGGGTCGTGAATGAACCTCTGCTCCAGTTGGAGAAACAAAACGTTACCAAAAAATACAAAACGTTTGCCAAACTCAGGAGATGATCCTGAAAGTACCGTGACGATATCGGAGCCATCATCCAGGATGTGCAGTTTGTCGAAAGATGGACCAAAATCAGCTGAAGACGAGTCGCGTGGGTAGGCGAGAAAGAGGCGTCCGTCAACAGGTGACCTGATGATGAAACATAAACCATCTGTATTACAAATCGTCGCAGCAGAAAGTACGACTACTGCTACAGTGCTGCCACACTCACTGGTCCAGGACGATGTAACGGTGGAGAGCCCGCAGAAGTTCCCTGGTTCCGCCTCTGTGGAAGTGCAGAGGGGGAAGCGGGTGTCCTCCTCTGCTGGTCAGCACCATGAAGTTCCGACCCAAAGAGAAGCGGGCCCTCCGGAGGGAGTAGAGCTCCGACAGAGGCAGGGAAAACGCCCACTGACCTGTGGGACAAAATTAAAATTCAGAAACACTTTATTAATCCCAAAGGGAAATTAAATGTTTTTGTAACTCATTAATTTAGATTCTTTAAGGAGTTATTGAAGATCATGCGATCAGCAGGAACTGTCTTCTGCAACAGTCTGTATGGCACTGAATCTGAAGAAGCCTCTGACTGAAGATACTCTGCCTTCCTATGACAGTCCCATGAAGGGAATAATCAGGGTTGTCCATAATTTCTTGATCCTATGAAGAATCCTTAGCATTATCACCTTGAAGGATCTTAAAAACCCAAGTTATTAAGAAAATGGCTGCTTATCAATTAACCATTGTTCGATCAATAACACCAATCAGATTTAGATTACTGTATTAATCTATAGCTTGCATCCGTAGCTATAACTGTAGGAAGCAGGAAGTGAAACCTGAGTCTTTCACGGGGGCGTGCTCGCGATCTTTCTTCACAGTGCTGATCACCGCCCAGTCAGGCTCATAGCCAGGGTCAAAGTTCGTGTCCTCCTCACCTCCCTCACCATCCTGATTAGAAACAGACAAATTAACAAAAATTAGAACAAATACAAACATTTCTGAGATTTTTCGCAGGTATTCTGTTGACCTTTTTGCTGTAGAGGACTGCAGGCGCATTGCGACCCTCATCCTCTAGGGGGCTCCACTCTAAAGCAGGCTGTCCGGCCTGCAGAACATAAAACCATCAGTTCATCCTGCACTTTACTGGATTCTTGTTTATCTCTCAGCAGATCTGCCTACCCGTTCCACAATGCGAATAAATCCCGGTATGCTGGTTTCCTGGATGCTCCTCTTGGCGTTTGTGTGGAGGTACACGCCCTCTTTCTCAAATATCAGCTGAGAAGAACAGAAATCCTCAGTTAAACAGTGAGCCAACGCTGACACTGACTGGACAAAAGTGTGCAAATAAATTGGTCTTAAACTGTCTGATATGGTGAAAATGCATGAAATTAAACAAACTCTAATAAGACCTTTGTATTTTTGACCAAGACAGAGAAATGACCTGATTATTCCAACAAGTGACACTTCTGGGAAACAGTTATCACAGATAATAATTACAGCTCCATGGTTTCATCTTCCTTTTTCTAAAGCCCATCAACACATTATGGTTGATAATTATCATTAATTTTAAAACTTTTTCCATCTTTAATGCACCATAACTGAACTTTTGACAAAATGTGTTCATTTGTGTTCAGATACCTTTCTTATCTGTATTTCAACATCCTGTATTCTTTCATCAGCCACTTTCTTTGCCTTGAAGTGATGCTAAGCCATTTAGTTTGTCTTATGAATCATACTATATAAATACGCTTTGATATCAAACCTTTTGAGCCAAAAAAGATGAAAAACCAAGTAAACCAATGTAATCTTGAAGCACCTTTGAGTTCATAATCCAGCATTTTGGATTACAATACAAAAAAGTGTAAAAAAAAACCAATACATCTAGGATTTTCATTTGAAATTGAAGTGCTTTAAAAGATATTTGCAGGGAAATTTTACCAAGCAAAGCTGATACAAGAAGCCTGATGAATAAAATTTAACTGGGTGACATTTATAGTGCCAATTAGCATTAATGTCACACTAAGATACTTCACTAGCAAAACCAGTTGAATATATAGAAATGTGATACAAATTAATTATTTTAAGGGTAAGATTACTACACCTTTTTTATTTATTTTTTTTATGAAGTTGTTTGCATGTTTGTTGGATAAATTACAGAGAATGTGGGTAACATTTTTTTTAATCATGCTCAGTCTTTACAGTACAGAAACTTGACATTTTTACACAATTAAATAACTTTAACATTCAACATCTTAACGTGTCAAATTCCAGTCCTCAGGGTCCACAGGTACAAAACAATGGAACGAAATGGTTTAATTGCCTCCTTCTTGTGTAGATAAGTTCTCCAGAGCCTTGATAATTACCTAATTATTCTATTCAGGTGTGGTGCAGCAGGGACACATCTAAAAGTTGCAGGGCAGTGGCCCTCCAGGACTGGAGTTTGACATATAGGACATGAGAAATGGAAAAGGTATGTCACATGATTACAGTGACTCATCTGTCAGATCAAAATCCCAACACGTTCAAGAAAAACTTGCTTAGACTTCACCAGTTTTTACCCAGCTTTCTACACGAACGCTTTACTATCAATAAGATGAATCACATCAAATGGTGGATCAACGGGACAGGTTTCCATTTTTTATTTAAAGCCCATTGTCAAAGATGAAGCGGAAAGTGAACTGGATTCCTGTTTCAACGTTACCGAGCTGGTGTACTAATCTTACACCTCAACAGTAGCTTTGTGTTAGCAAGACGAATTCGTTAGAGAAACTATAAAAAATAAAATATTGAAGAAAAACGAAAAAAATACCTTGTAATCTTCCACGTTTTCCCCCATTTTCTCGTCGCCCGAGTCGCTGCTTCGCCTCTTCCAAAACAAACGTGACGTCACACTTCCTGTTCACGGAACGTCCCGCCCACCGAGCGGCGGTCATGTGATGCAAGAGCCAATCAGAATGTACTTATAGCTTCGCTAGTTTAATGAGCCTACAAAGTTATAATACACAATCAGTAAGAGGCACGCACTGTGAGAAGGTTTTAATATTAATATTTCAACAGAATATATCAAGTTTTATGTCCGATTACAACTTTGTTTAAGTTTTGCCACCAGATGGCAGCAAACCTTTTTTATTATTATTTTTTAAATTATTATTAAATTATTATTAATATTATAATATTGCAACTACTCAATACAAAAATCAATCAAATTAAAATGAAAAAATATGAGTATAAATAAACTAAATACAATTCTAAGTGATAGTGGCGGAAAAACTAATTTTTAAATTATATTTCTTCATATCTTTCAACCTCATTAAGTGATTTAATCTCACCTTAATACATTTGTAGTTTGATTACACTTTGAATTACTGTTGACATTGATATGCACATTTATTTTTATTATGATCACGGAACACTTAAGTCATTGTTTGAAATTATTTTATATTTTTAGTTTAGTATATTATTGTACTAAGATATATTGCGCGATCTGGCCATGATATTTGTTGCTATGTGTCTGCAGCGTGAAGGTCTGGGTGGTTTTAAACCATAAACGAAAAGTGGCTGCTCCTCGTGCACAAGCAAATAGAGAAAACGTGCTCGTTCACAAACACTTATCACGTCGGTAAACAGGTGACGTAAGAGCTGCGTCAAGTCAGAAACAAACCAGGAAAAGACAGGAAGTTCTTCTGATGTTAAAATTTAATTTTGATATAGGTTGAATTAATATAGTTTTGAATAGGAAAAAATTACGTATTATTGCCTTCGTTGTATTTCATTATTATTATTATTATTATTGTTGTTGTTGTTGTTGTTGTTGTTGTTATCTAATTAATTTTCTGCAAGCCAGAGTTGTCGCAGCTAAAAGAAATAAACAAATTGAATTTATCACTGTGTGCAATTAAACCTCGTAATACAGGAGCATCTCTTTTTTTTAATTTAAATTTACTTTCTCGACTATATGCTTGAGCGCTGTTGCCTTGCAGCAAGAAGGTCCTGGGTTTGATTCCCGGTCCGGGGTCTTTCTGCACGGAGTTTGCATGTTCTCCCTGTGCATGCGTGGGTTCTCTCCGGGTTCTCCGGCTTCCTCCCACAGTCCAAAAACATGACTGTCAGGTTAATTGGCCTTCCCAAATTCTCCCTAGGTGTGAGTGTGTGTGTGTCTGGTTGTTTGTCCTGTTTGTCTCTGTGTTGCCCTGCGACAGACTGGCGACCTGTCCAGGGTGAACCCCGCCTCTCGCCCGGAACGCAGCTGGAGAGGAACCAGCAACTCCCGACCCCGTTAGGGAGAAGGGTGACGGAAAATGGATGGATGGATGGATGGATGGATGGATGGATGGATGGATGGATGGATGGATGGATGGATGGATGGACTATATGCTTGTTTGTTGAATTTAACCTGCAAATTGGGCAAATCCGTCTCATCAAATTGGAACTCCTTAATTAAACTGAATGGAAACAATTTAAGAGACTTAGCTTAAAATTACTGTTTATAAGACATTGATAATCATTTTAAAAAAATCTTATTTCCAAATAAAATAAGAATATTTGTAAAAATAAATAAAAAATTCCATTATTATTATTATTATTATTATTATTATTATTATTATTATTATTATTATTATTAGCACATATGCTTTTATTTTGAAATTGATAACCGGATATATTGTAGCATCGCCGGCTCCGAGCTTTCCTCCGCTGGTGTCAAAGCTAGCTGAGGGAGAGAAACCGTGGGAGAAGGTTGAAAGCGTGGGGTAAAAACATTTATTAAACTCGGTTAACACCTGGCAGCGGCGAAGAAAGAAACCGAACAGGTAAATGGACATGTTCCTCTAACTTTCCACCTCATTGCTGCCGAGTCGGGTCTGCTCTGAAAGCCTGAAAAAGGAGGAGAGATGCGGATTCATCAGCAGCAGGAGGCTGGCTGCACACAACATTGGACTGAATAACAAGATAAACAACAACAGCTGCTGCAGCAGCGGTCTCAGCCGCAATGATCAGCGCAAAGCGTGCAGTTTTACCGGAGTTAGCGCTGTCCGCGGAAAGGATTCACACGGAGCGGAGGCTCTGCTAGCAGCAGCTACAGTTAGCATTGCAAAGGGAAGGTGGAGGACGCTGCAGCAGTTACAACAGTTTCTGCAGATTCAACTGTACATATCTGAGTTCCGATCCATAATTGTAGCTTACACAACAGAGAAGCAAACACTGAACGGTTTCCAGATCACAACTTAAACGACCAAAAAGCTAAAACTAGCGCAGGACTTTAATGTGGCTGAATATTATACCACTATTGTTGACGTGATTTGTCAATGTCTTCTTCTTGGATTTGCGCTTATTAATCGAGATTAACCGAATAATCGGCAACTGATTTACTAATCAATTAATTGGAGATGCAAAAAAGGACCTTATGTCGGGAAAAACACATTCACAGCAGTAAATAAGGAAAAGCTGTGCAAACTATATGCATCATGTATTTAATATAAAAATATGGTTTAACCAAAACTCCTCAAATGGCATTGTTTTAGTTTCACTTGTTCAAATTTGCTAGAGAAGTGCTTTTTTTAAATAGCATTTCAGGCTATAAAATATTTTTCTTATTTCAGAAGGAATTTAATTATTTATCTATTTAATTAATTGTCAGAATAATCAATTAGTAAAATAATCATTAGCAAAGAATGAATCTACAATTAAAAGAGAATCCTCCTAACTTGCCTGGTTAGCTTAATCCTTTCTGCTAGACAAATTGCTACATCGAAGGGCTGATCTGTTGAATTATTCTTTTAATTAAGGCATTAATAATTTGATAGAAAAAGACAATTGATAGATTTTTTTTTTTTAACTGGATGAAGCTTGAATAATGCTACATGAGTTTTGTGTTGGACATTGCCTAAAATGTTTTTTTTTTTGTTTGTTTGTTTTTTTATTTAATCTTAAATATAAAATTCAGATTATTTTTGTACAGTTATGATTTAACTACTCTGACTATGTTGTTCTTTCAGAAAATTGCCTGTAAACTCCAGTTAATGATTAACTGTGTGCTAAATTAGTTGCCAATTATTTGAATAATTGATAAATCAGAATTAATCTGATTAATTGTTTCAGCCAGAGTTTAAATAATAATAATTCCAAAATTAATGGGTGAATATTTTCTCTCTCTCTTTTCTCCAGGCATCATCTCCATCTCTCCCTTGGCTCTCAACACCTCCCAGCTACCATATCTTTCAGTCACCGTGTGCCTCCATACCTGGTTCGTTCACATTTTTATCTTCAACCAAGCAGAAACACCAGCAAAGAAGCTTTAAGTAAAATCAGACAGCAACCAAAGTCAGTATTTCATTCTGTTTGGCACCTCAGATCATTTCTAATTAGTTTAAAATCTAAAGTTGTTTTTCAGTGTTGGTCAGTTATTTTTTCAGGCCATTCTCAAAAATCACCATTATGGCCTCTGTAACCCACTCCTCTGAGCCGGAGATTCCAGACAACCACAAAGAGAGCTGGTTGGCTCTACTCTCCGCTGCGGAAGCCTATTGCCAAAAGACCGGCTGCGACCTGGCCATCCTCACGGCCTGCAAGAAGTTCCGGTTGACAGCCAGTGAAGGTGAAGCCGGGAAGAAGCGGGAAAGCGGCGCCGGCTTTCCGAAGGAATGCGAGTTCTCCTACAGCGTGTGGGGTCAGGGCTTCCTGGCTGAGTCGGCGCGCCGCTACGTGGACGACATCGGCGTGCTGCACGCCACGTCCATGCTGACGGCCCAGAAGCACACGCGGCAAAGCGCAGGAGAGCAAGGAAGCAAGCTGCTGGTTGATTTGACCTCCGACACCGGATACAGAGGGGTAAGTAGTAGGGGTGCAAGTAAATAATCCACTGACAAGTTAATATTGGTTCATGGTTTATTAGTTTAAAATGAGTTCCAGTCGATTAACAACTGATGTCTTTTAGTATTGTAGTTTGCCCACCCTCCAGCAGAGGGCGGTGCTGGTTATCTTTAAGCAAATAGGCCGTTGATGCATAAACAAAGATGGCGGCATTATTAGTTGTCCAAATGGAGTGTTTGGGGATGAAAAATGTCTTTTATGCGACGCTTCGCTAGTTTACTTCTTATTGGACTTTTAATGAACTTATTTCCTTTCAGTTTCACAAGCGGGCTGTTGTTACCCAGAGTGTCTGAAGCCAGATTCTGATTTGGCTGACGAGGATTTGAAAACATTTCCTCTTTATTTACCAAATTTATGAGGGGGAAACGAAATATTTCAACCATCTGAATTAATCTGCTGTCCCTCTGTAACTAATTATTCTTTCAAAAGGTCCATAATATGTTTATTTCTCTCAAGATGAACAACAAAGATTTGTTGCCATGGCTACAGGGGATAATGCAGAAAAATGGTAAGATGATGGAGGGGGAAAAACATGGCGCCAATATACAAGATTGATCTTTGGCGAGTTAAAGCGCTTAGTGGAGCGAAACAAAAACATTCCTATGTAGAACATCCATAGACGGGCTCCATCTTTCATTCTTTTGACCTTTTTTTTGTTCAGCTACTTAAGAGGTTCCTGTTTTATTTTATAAATATGTCTAAGTGTATTAATGTGAGAAAATAATTTTCTGCTTATTCAGTCAGTTTTTAACCCTTTCATGCATGAATTAATGATTCTTTGTGTCCATCATTTTTTATTTTCTTAAGGCATAAAAAAGGTAGGAAAAACATTTGTAAACAAAAAAAGTATTTTATTTTTCTAAGGTGAACAATTGTAATTTTCTCCAAATACAAAGTTATCAGAAAAAAAAAAAAAGTAGTATTGTTTTTTTAGGGTTTATCTGATGTCACAATGTTTTTTTTTTTTACCCGTAAGAGTCATCTACACGAGAAGGGAGAGACCGGGTCGGTTGGCAGGCTTTTTGTTTGTCAGCCATATTGGATTTAACAAAAATAATTTCTTGCATTTACAGCTGATGGCCAGCAGTTGATGCTCAGTATTTTATGATGCATTAGTGTCCACTTCAGTGGTCTGTGTGCATTTATAAAATAAAAAGCCACAAGAGAATGGCTTATAGATAGCTGTCTGCTGTAGTGACCACTATGCATGAAGGGGTTAATACAGCTGATATATTTTTTAATCAGCATATTATGAAAATGTAGCCTTTTCGTTTTGTGGATCTCGTATTTAATCTTTTCGTCTTTTATTTTTCTATTCAGGCTATTCTAATGGCTGCTGTCTTGCAATATTGTGTCAATATGTCTGTATAACATGTGAGAAAACCAAAATTCTCTGTTAATTCAGTCAGTATTTAATACAGCTGACAAAATCTAATGTGAAAATTTATTATTTTTAATCAGAATATTCTGAAAATTTAGCCTTTGTGTTATGGAAATATACTTATCCCTCTAACTTGCATCCCTACTCAGTAGGAAGATGTTCCTCATTTTTATTCAGTCCCTGTTTAAAACATGTTTGAATCTCTGCAGAGCTTCACAGGCGACGGCGTAGTGGGCGGAGTCAGCCCCAACAACAGACTGTACTCCCAGAGCTACCCGTCCATCTACAGCCCGGACGGCACCAGCCAACAGGGCGTCGGGCAGAACGGCAACCCGGAGCGGGAGCGCAGCGCCACAGAGGTGGAGCGAGGGAGACAGAGAGCCGGGATCGTAGACCTGGAGGAGGAAGGAGAAGAGGCGGAGGAAGAGGAGGAAGACATGGACGAGAGGCGACCATACGGGAATGAAAGTGCAGGTGAGGCAGATTGTTTTAGTTCGGACCTGTGAGAAAGGAAATCTTCTCTCAGGAGGAACAGATTTAAAGAAAACTAAAATGTTAATTTCTAAGTAGATTTGAATATTGAGGTTATGTTAGGATTAAAGCGTACAGACTTTCACTGAAACCCGAAAATGTTACTCCAGAAATCCTGAAATTTACTCAGAGTAGAAATATCTCAAAGTAAAATTACCCAAGTAAAGGTGAAAAGTGCAATGTAGTATAAATACATTTTTCTTTTTTTAAAGTTACTCAACTAAATGTAATTGACAAAATGTAACTATTTACAGGTTAAGCCATAAAAACAGAAGCTGAAGAATCTGGGTGGTCATAGACATCCATCCAAACATTAAAGTTGAGTGGAAGGATAAAGTGTTTCCGGAGTGAAAAAGGCAAAAGAGTGTAGTTTGAAAAGTCTTATTCACTAATGTAATATTAGGGCCTTAAAATGTCCAAATTAAATTTTGACATTTGCAGAATATTGACAAAGTTTTGCACACATTTGTAATGGAAACGCAGATCTTGTGTCTTTAAACTCTGGACAGAATGAAAATGGAGCAAAAGTCTAAAGGAATACTTTGAAAGAAAGTCTGTAGAATCGTCTAACAGACTGTAAAAGGGCAGAAAAACTGGTTGTAAAATATTAAAAGTCATAATTTTATTGGATACTTTTTATAGGTTTTGTTGGTTGCTTCTCTACATGTCTGTTTTTAAAAACTTGTAATCGGTTTTTAGGCGTTTTCTCCATGGACGAGGACTCTCTTTCTCGTGACTGTGAGCCGTTCTTTGAGTCCGACGGCGAGGAGGAAAGCACCGACGGTAAGAGGTTCATCGCCCAGCTCTTCTTCATCACATACATGTTGGAGTAAAGCGTCGCGTCTCCGTCCTGCCTGCACCAGGCTCGCTGAGCGAGGACGCCCCACCGCCGCCGCGCGGCCTGGCCGTGGGGCAGCACACCTTCTCGTCGCGCCACGCCCACCCCACGGCGCTGGCGCGCTCGCTGCCCGTGTCCGTCCCCGTGTGGGGCTGCAAGAGCAGCAGAGCCGCGCAGGGAGACAGCGGCAGCGGAGAGCGGGTGAGCCGCCAGAGGAGGATTAATCGATCGCTGAATATGTTGACAATTATTTCAATAACAGATTAAACACGATTAATCCAATTAATTAATCATTTTGTTTCTTCGATAATAAAAATATTGGCACATTCTAAACATTTGTTTTAGCTTGAGAAATACATAATAATGTAAAGAACAATTAAATTTATTTTTTTTAATGAATAAAATTAACATTTTGTTGCCTAATGTGCAACAACTTTTTTTTTATTTTTATTTTTTAATTTAATTTTAAATGTGTGTAGTGTTGGCTGCTCTAACACTCAATAACTGGAGTTATTGATCAGTCAGTTACTGAGTAAATCGATATATCTGATTAATCGTGTGCGTTTCAGGCGGGCTGCGCCGACCTGGAGCACATCGCCGCCAGCATGAAGGCCCTGCTGGTCCCCGGCGCCACCGACGGGACGGAGATGTTCGGCGCTCTGCCGCGGCCGCGCCTCAACACGGGCGACTTCTCGCTCAAGCACTGAGACGGCGAGCGGAAAGAAACATGGCGGAGAGGAGAACAAGAAAAGCCTGGAATGTGTGAATCAGTGTCAAAGCTCGAGTCTGTTTATCGTTTCACTCACTAAAGAAAAAAAATGAACTGCTTTATACGGTTGTGAAGAAGAAATGTTACGAACACTAATAACATGTTTAACACTATTTCTATTTCTCCCCAACGACGTCTTGCGTTCGGTCAGTCAGATAAAATCCACTTATTTTAGAAAATAAAGCAACAGTTTGTTTGATTTTTAGCATTTACTGCCCAGCCCGACTCAGGATTATTCACGTCAGCGTTTCTGACTCCCAGATTTGCTCTGAAATAATCCAAAGTGATTCTTCTATTAGATTTACCTCAAACGAATGAGTCAGTGAAGATCAGGTGAATTTTACCTCCAACACTAAAACTTCACTTATTTAATTAGAAGTTGCTGCTTTTGCTTTCATATACATACTAACTTTTAACACATTAGGTAACTGCTCAGCTTTAGCTACGATGGGTTTCTGAACACTAAGCAAGTATTTTGGTGGTTTTTGTCAGTATTTTTCAACCCTGGTTGATTCAAATGGTCTAAAAAAAGTGGAAAAGCTGCTTCTGATTCTGCAGAAACTTAAATTTTAGATCAGTTTTCTCATGTCGGTACAATTAAGGTGCAATCTGGAATGCTTTTGCAAGATTTTGATGAAGAAGAATGCAGCCAAGCGTGCAGTTTTAAGATTTGCTGCTTAATAAACCGAAAATAAAATCAGGCCTGTTCGAACATTTCTCTCACAATGATCTCAAACTCCAGGCTTATGCAATCCATAAACTTTGATTTCATCTCAAATTAAAGTTTTACTCCTAATTTCAATGTGTCTGCTTTGAAGAAATGGGAACTTTACTTTGTAGTAATTTGAAAAAAGTTCGGTTAATTTTTGACATATACGGAGACCAACTGGTTCACCGTCATCTGTTCATGTAACAGAGTAAAAGAAACAGATTTTAACACGAAGCTTGTTGCTTTTTTTGTAAATGTGAGCAGAGGACACCAGCACCTTCTCATTACATGCCTATTTTTTTATTTCACCAATGAATGACTGATTGATGGGATGATTGTAAATCAACTTCATGTTCCAGGGGGATGTTAATGATTTTGTTTCTCTTTTTCCCCATTTGCTCTGGATGTGTTGTTAAAATGCCTGAATGGAAGAGAAAGTGACTTTGTTTGCGAGAGAAAGGAAGAGAGATGTGCTAAAAAGTTAACATCTCAGATATTTCAAACATAAATGTTCCGTTAAATCCTTTTGTTTCAAATAAAGGAGCAACACCAAGAACAAACGGCTCTGGACGTTATTTTAATGGCCAGTAGAGGGCGGTAGCGCACCACAAGAAAAAATCAATGAAAGCATAAAAGCCATATTAATATATATAAATATAACTAATTATACCCACATTGATGTTCTCAAGTCTTTATTTGTGTTACATTTTTTACTTATAGCCAAACAGAGTAAATAATCAATTTCAGTAACTTGAAAAAATATGGTTTTAAGAATAGTTTAGTTTTGCTTCACTTTTTAATATTTTTGAAGAGTTGTTAATCTTACTGGAGTCAAATTTCTGGTCATGATGAATAAAAAACACATCAGAAACACAATGTGCTACAGTGAGACCTCTTGTTAATACACATTTAGACCTCATGTGAATATATACAGTAAACGGTAAATATAGTTGCAGGAAGTTCACACTTAAAACACTTTTTTGCGCCACAACATGGAGAGAGTGGAAGCATTTAGTGAGTGGAGGAGTACTTTTCAGCCTCAGAGCCTCTAAAGCAAGGAAACTTTCACTTTTTCTTCACTTTTAATTTGTTCCTTAAAATTAGACATTATTTCTCTGAGCTGCACACAGCTGGTGACTCACCTAGCAACGGTTGCTAAGATTCTGACGCATGGACAGAATCTGGTCCTTGATGACATCACAGAGCTTTCTGGGGCTTATATGCAACAAGTCTGTTACATTCGTTGAGAGAGAGCTGGAGTTTGGTGAGAGAGTTTGGTGAGAGATTGAGATAGTTTGCGGTTTTAGCTAAATAGTTCTTCAAGTATCAGAGAGTTTGCTTTAGTATCCATTGCAAATCCAAGAAGCCATGAGCAACTTTGAGAATCCAAAGCCTTGTGCGCTCCCAGTTTTTTCTGGGGAGATGATTGCGCCGTTGATTGAAGAGTTTTTCAGGTCCATTTCATTGGATCAGACCCTGGCTTTAGCCATGGGGAATCCTGATTGCAACACCAAGTCCTCCTTTAAGGAGCTGCTTTTAAACTTATTGAATGAATGTGGCACCTTCATTCTCTGCAATATCCCTGAGAAGGGCATCAGATTCCAAGATGTGGACGCGATCTTGGGAAATGTGCTGCTAACAACATTTGCAGACAGCCTTCAGATAACAGGGAAGGTTCATCCCAAGAGTTTTGACTGTTTCAATGAGTTATTCATTGAATATGTCAAAGAATTGTTGAAATCTGTCTGCTCCACGCAAGATCCAGCAACTTCTGTGGTCGGCCACAAGTCTTGGTCGGATGCAGTGGATTCAATCCTTCCACATGCTCTCCAGCTGATACAGGAATTGCTCGTGTGTTGCTGCAAAGAACATCGTCAGAGAGAACAAAAAGCTGCAAAAGAACAGCAACAGAGAAAAGACCACCCAGGTGCCAGCTCTGATGTTGGTCATTTCCAAGCTGTGGAGGACGACACCACCAAAACTCCACAGAATAGAGGAAACCTGGAACCAGACATCCACAAGAAATTGGATTCTGAAGTGGCAACAAATCTTGAGTCAGACTTGAAGATGGTGGATGAATTCATTTTGGAGGAAGTTTCAAAGGCCAGCATGAAAAGTTTTCTATGGTGATAAATTTATTTCTGAGGATTTTTCAGGTCTGACAACAGCCACCACACTTATGATTAAGGAAAAGGAGTCATATCTGAAAATGATGGAAGACTTCATCTTTGAGGTGCTGCCAAAGATCAGGGAAGTGAAACAGTCAATCTCTGACCAACACCGTTTAGAGAACCCAGGAGATTCACTGGATGACCTTCCACCAACTGAAAACCAAGAGTCTAGAGATGGAGATGCCCCTCTTCCCATTGCACAACTGACGAACAAAGCAGCTGGAATCAAAATGGAGGACTTTGAAAATGACAACAAAGAACAATGCAGCACAGTTTCACTGGCTCCAGAGGATGAAGAAGCCACAGTTCCAACAGTGGAAAACTTAAGTTCAGAGGAATCGACGCAGCCAAAAGGCAGAGAGTCAGTTGATGCAGAGCAGGAAGCGGTGGTTACCACAAAGGTTGCTGAACCACTGCCAGTCACAAAGAAGGAGGAGCAGAAGTCATCTGAGGCTCCAATGGGAGCAGCTCTCCCAGTAGAGAGCCCAGTAAAGAGCCCAGTAGAGAGCCCAGTAAAGAGCCCAGTAAAGAGCCCAGTAAAGAGTCCAGTAGAGAGCCCAGTAGAGAGCTGCTCCTCTTCAATGGGAAGAGGAGCAGCCGGAGATCCAGCTGCACAACAGAAGAACAAAGTTGATGCAAAGCAGAAATCAGTGGCTACCACAATGGTCGCTAAACTGCTGCCAGACGCAAAGAGAAAGGAGCAGAAGTCATCTATCAAGCTGCTTGTTAATGCAGTTCTGATCAAAGTCATCCCAAAATCAAGGTTACCATGCAAGTACGAAGACCTCCAAGCCATGGTAGAGAGGTTCTCTGAGATGATCTGTGCCGAGGTAGAGGGGCAAGATCTGAAGGACATTCAAAGAAATCTGAACAATCTCACCAAGGACATTCTGAAAGCAGCCTCCAAAAAAATGGGCTGCTCAAAAAAAGATCTTCTCTTAATGTTGAATTTTAACAGTTCAGTGGTCATGGAGGCATTCATTTCCGTCTGCAAAGAGAAAATAGTAAAACCAGCCAAAAAATCCAGCCGCATTAGATCTTTCTGGGACTCTACATTAAGATTTTTTTCAAGTCCCAATAAATAATTTAATCTGGTGATTTATATTAATCACACAGAGAAAAACAGCAGCAAGAAAGTTTTATTGACCTGAAGTTCTTTGGCACTCGGACACTGACAGAAGACGTACATGCTGAGAATCACCGTGAGCTTGGATGAGGGACCAGACAGCACAGAACAAAGACCCTAATAATGAATGACAAATTTGGATTTGGCATTCCTTCGCCCGGACACGGACAGACGGACGGACGGACGGACGGACGGACCACCAGTGCCCGGGCTCGGGCACTGGTATTGAGTGGAGCCTGGGGAGGAAGGAGACTGGAGGGAGTCTGGAAGATGCCCAGGAGGATGAGGGTGGAGACGGGGAAGAGGAGGATCGCAGCGCAGCTGAAGCAGATGGATGATGATTGATGATGCCGGCAGGCTGAAGAGAGTCTCCCAGCTTGAATTTTTGCCAAGGCTACATGGCAAGACTCACAGCAGAGAGAATCACACTGAGAAAAAGCAGCAATTAGAAAGTTTTATTGACCCGAAGCTCGGACACCAGCAGAAGACCTTCATGCTGAGAATTGCCGTGAGCTCGGATGAGGGACCAGACATGGCACAGAACAAAGACCGTAATGATGAATGACAACTTTGGACTTGGCATTCCTTCGCCCAGACACGGGTTGCTGATAAAGCGGAAGAAAATGGATGGATGGATAGATGGATGGACGGACGGACGGACGGACGGACGGACGGACGGACGGACGGACGGACGAGCACCAGTGCCCGGGCTCGGGCACTGGTGTTGAGTGGAGCCTGGGGAGGAAGGAGGCTGGAGGGAGTCTGGAAGATGCCCAGGAGGATGAGGGTGGAGACGGAGAAGAGGAGGATCGCAGCACAGCTGAAGCAGATGGATGATGATTGACGATGCCGGCAGGCTGAAGAGAGTCTCCCAGCTTGAATTTTTGCCAAGGCTACATGGCAAGACTCACAGCAGAGAGAATCACACTGAGAAAAAGCAGCAGTTAGCAAGTTTTATTGACCCGAAGTTCTTTGGCACACGGACACTGGCAGAAGACGTACGTGCTGAGAATCACCGTGAGCTTGGATGAGGGACCAGACATAGCACAGAACAAAGACCCTAATGATGAATGGCAACTTTGGACTTGGCATTCCTTCGCCCGGACACGGGTCACTGATAAAGTGGAAGAAAATGGATGAATGGACGGACGGACGGACCAGCAGACGGATGGATCACCAGTGCCCGGGCTCGGGCACTGGTATTGAGTGGAGCCTGGGGAGGAAGGAGACTGGAGGGAGTCTGGAAGATGCCCGGGAGGATGAGGGTGGAGACGGGGAAGAGGAGGATCACAGTGCAGCTGAAGCAGTTGGATGATGATTGATGATGCCGGCAGGCTGCAGAGAGTCTCCCAGCTTGAATTTTTGCCAAGGCTACATGGCAAGACTCACAGCAGAGAGAATCACACTGAGAAAAAGCAGCAATTAGAAAGTTTTATTGACCCGAAGCTCGGACACCAGCAGAAGACCTTCATGCTGAGCCCTTTAAAGGGGGCGGCGTCAACAAAGGGATTACCAAGAACGCTTTTAGGTAATCAGCCACATGACAGAGAAGTTAGATCTTTGTAAGCCTTATTGCCAGCGATGGCCAGACTGGTAAGCAGTCGGACTGTCAGGAAACAGAAGGCTTGTAGGTGACTGCAACTGCCTCCGGCAGTAATTATGCATAGAAACTGCGACAAGCATGAGTGACCGGTCATGTATCAGGATAAGAGTTGGCTGGTTTTATCTTGTCGCGTGTGCTGAACTGACAGCTTGTGTAGATGACATGGACCTCCTTAATGTGCATGTCTGTGAACTCACTGCTTGTATGCCTCCTTAATGGGAGCTGGAACCACCAGATGATGAGAAAAGGAAGTTGTCACGGCAAGTGGCATTGCGAACTATAACTGACCTGAAAAGAGGATGCTCGTGAACTTTGGATCGCTGGGTGGGATGAGGCTGTGGAATTAGAGTGAGCCAGCGAGAAAGCTATGAGAAGAGCATCTTCAGATACTAACAATGCATCCAACATATTTAAGAATTGCTTGGCCCTTGTAGGCAAGGCTTTCCAAAATCTGTGTTATTAGCTAGCACTCGCTTGCATTGTGTTATTAGCTAACACTGCTAGCTTTGTTGTATTAGCTAGCACTCGCTAGCTCTGTGCTATTAGCTAGCACTCGCTAGATCTTGTGTTATTAGCTAGCACTTGCTAGCTCTGTGTTATGAGCTAGCGCTGTGTTATTAGCTAGCACTTGCTAGCTTTGTGGTATTAGCAAAGGTCAGACTGCTAATAACGCAGCGATGGTCAGACTGGTAAGCAGTCGGACTATCAGGAAACAGAAGGCTTGTAGATGACTGCAACTGCCTCCGGCAGTAATTATGCATAGAAACTGCGACAAGCATGAGTGACCGGTCATGTGTCAGGATAAGAGTTGGCTGGTTTTATCTTGTCGCGTGTGCTGAACTGACAGCTTGTGTAGATGACGTGGACCTCCTTAATGTGCATGTCTGTGAACTCACTGCTTGTATGCCTCCTTAATGGGAGCTGGAACCACCAGATGATGAGAAAAGGAAGTTGTCACGGCAAGTGGCATTGCGAACTATAACTGACCTGAAAAGAGGATGCTCGTGAAGTTTGGATCGCTGGGTGGGATGAGGCTGTGGAATTAGAGTGAGCCAGCGAGAAAGCTATGAGAAGAACATCTTCAGATATTAACAATGCATCCAACATATTTAAGAATGGCTTGGCCCTTGTAGGCAAGGCTTTCCAAAATGTTATTAACTAGCACTCCTAGGTTTGTGGATTAACTAGCACTCGCTAGTCTGTGTTATTAGCTAACACTCGCTAGCTTTGTGGTATTAGCTAACACTCGCTAACTTTGTGTTATCTGGGCCTCCCTTGCCAATTTCCCGCTCGACAATATGTGTAGGTAAAAGTATTAAATAAAATTAAAATTAAATAAGACTTTTATTCTATTGGTGGACATTGAATTGCACATATCCATAACATAAATCAGAAGATCACAAACTAAATCAGCTGTTGAGTCCAATAAAAATTTCCCGCAAAACACAGCTTTTGGTACCAAAATCTGCCTGAATGATTGGTAGGAAATGTACCAGAAGCGTGTTGATTTCTTTTGGAAATATGTCGGTGAACAGCAACTTGCTGAGGAACTTTTAACTAAATATTAGTGATGGTCTTTGTTTTGATTTTGTCATCACTAAAGTTGCATGTTTGCACTCATTCCAACACAGAAAAAAAGTCAGTTGAGTGTTGACTTCATTCTGGCACGGTGAAGAAGACTAGTTTATTGACTACATTCAGGACAATTAAACAGGGTAAAAGTAATAAAAACACCCAACTTTATCTTGTCTAACTTTAATTAACAAAAACAAATGAAAGTCTGATGGTGTTTTTATGCATTCAGAGAAAAAACAAAAACTACAAACGAGTCACCAAGTATTCAGTTGTGCTTCAAAGCTTGTTTTTTCTCCAATCACACTTAAATGAACACTTTCTGGTAAAACAACTGCTGCCCCATTCCCACAACTATGGAAGCCCATTTCTGCCATGAACCAAAAAATAAAAGCCAAACAGGAAGTCAAATTTTAAGTTTTATAATCATAAAAAGTAAAAAGTCTTATAAATGTGACTTTAAATTTTATAATTTTACAAGTTACATTTGTATGAGTTAAAACTCTTAATTTTACAAATTTTAAAATCATAATTATAAGAAAAAAGTCATAATTTTGTGAATAAAAGTTATATTTAGGTGAAAAAAGTTATAATTTTGAGTTTTAGTTAAAGTTATGAGAAAAAGTAATCATTTAGAGTTTTTAAATAAGGGTCAAAATTATAAAAATGCATACAGAGAAAAGTCATAACTATGTGTGTTGAAGTCATAATTATGAGAATAAGAGTCAGAATTTTGAGATTTAATGTCATAATTTGCAAATAGTTTCTCTTTGGGGGGGTTACTCCACTGTATCAAAAATTATGACTTCCTGCAGGCTTTTGTGTTTTCATTCTTGGCATGGATGGGCTTCCATTGCATCCCTTTCAAGTGTCATTGATCTTTTTTCCGGACGAGACAGAAGGAATTTGTTCCGATCCAGAACCCGGGGAACATTCTCTCCTCGAATTTGGCTTTGTACTTGTGGATCAGCCGCACCTCCTTCTCGGAGTCTCCCTCCACCGACAGGAAGGAGACGATGCCGGCCGGCAGGTCGATGTAGACGCCCACGGTTGGGGATGGAGGCAGCTGGATGTCGATGTTCTCGCCGTTGTGCCAGACCTGGTAGCAGGAACCGGACCAGCCGACCCCCCAGGAGCCTTTGTTCTCCCCGAGACCGCAGGGCTCCTCCTGGGCTCTGCGGGGCGCGCTCTCCGCCACCACGCCGATCACCACCCAGCCGTCGTAGTCCACCTCCCAGTAGGCTCGGAGGCCCATCAAGCCCTCCTTACACAGCACCTGCAACAGGAGACATTCGTGAAACCCGCAGCGCTCCGCTCTACGGTGATTTTGTAAATCAATGTTAATGGGCGTCGCCATGTTGCTGCCTTTGAGTTCCCGGCCTCCTACCTGTGGTGAGTCCTGGTATCTTTCAGGCCTGTTGGGATAAGGGCAGACTGCGTCCGACGTACGAGCCACTTTGGTGCTGCCCTCAGAAATCCACAGCAGCTTCTGTGCTGTTTTGTCATCCAGAGAGATGGGGAGCCAGTCTGAGGAGGTAGAAAAATAACTTAAATGCGAAAATGTAGCTGAAACATGGAAGTTCTTAAAGGTGACCTATTCTGTTTAAGGGCCTCTTGTCACTTTGAATCCAAATAAACTGCTTCTGGCCACGCCCCCCAAACTCAAAGTTTATAGTCGGATGTGAAAATGCTCTAAAGAGATGCGCAATTATACAACCATACACCTTTGAAAAGCAGAAGTGGATCCTCCTGCACAACCAACAAGATTGCAGCAAGTGGTTTCCACATGGTAAGTAAACAATGAATCACTTGTATTTTCCTGCAGACAAACTGGAAAAGATATCTAGCAACTCTGCTTGGTTTGCTAGGTAATGGGCTGGACTCAGCTGGGGTTGCTAGGTAACGGCTCAGTTTACAGTAGGGGTTTTTGAAACTTATGGGGGATTTTTTTAAGTTGAGTTGTTTTTGTCTTATTTCAAGTGTACTGGGATATTTGCACTAGAAACTAGGCCAACAATACTTTCTGAGATTTTGTGTTTTTGCAGCGTTGGTATAAATAACTGACATTTAAAAGCTTTAGAAATCTTACATTTCATGAAGTCAGCTCTGGTAGTTGGTTCAGGGATATTTGGCTCATACGGCGGCAGCTTTTCTAGAGCGAGACAAAGATACGTTTATTAGCATTTACCAGGATGAGTGCATCAAGACAAACAGAATTTGGTGATTTACCTTCTGGAGCGCTGCTTTCTTTTTTCCCTGTAGATTTCCAAACAGAAAGCAGGATTATATTGCAGTCACTTTGAGCACATATACTCTCATGCTTCCATTCTCTTTGGTTGCAACATTTTGTCTGCAGTTGCAAACTTTTCTTTGGCTCATTTGTCCATATGCTGAAGAAATATTTCTGGATTATTCTTAAAACGTACATTAACAAAGTGTAACACATTTATTGATATGAATTAAACACTCCTTCATATGAGAAGGTCTACTTTCCTAGACAATGTTATAAAAATGGACATAATTTAAGTAGAAAACTGTAGGATTGGTGGGACTGTTGGCTTAATAATCCCAACTGATGGATTCATCCAGGACAAAAAAAAGACTCATTTTTATAATAATAACATCTTTTATGATATTAACTAAATGAGTTATTTGACTTTACAACCCTGTATTCCATGTGTTCATGAGAAAAATTTATATTCTGTATTTTTGATTATTGATTTCTGCGTACCGGCACATACGTCTAATTTTTTTTCATTGGCCGTCCAGCAAAGCAGTTAAACTATTTTTATCTTTATTTCTTGTTATTGTCTTTAGATCTGATGCTATGGCAACAATGACAAAAATCCCCTGGAGGTATTTCTGTTAGCAGGTCATACAGTCAGTGGAATCAACTCACTCACTCTTCGGTTACCTAGCAACTCACTCACTCTTCGGTTACCTAGCAACAGTCTGCAGTTTAAGGTTTCCCATCCATTCCTCACAACTACTTGGAAATAAAAAACAAAGTGTAGCGGAAACTGGATGTGACAGGAAAGTCACGCCACCAGTTTGGCAGAAATTTAGATAATTAAAACAAAAAAATCAATATGACTAATTGTCAATATTGACTGATGATAAAACGCATATGTTGTGATCTGTTTCCTGCTCTAACCAGAGGAAAAATGGCATCTTGTCTCTATGTGTGAACGTTCCTGACATGTGTTCTTGTTTATCCAAAGAGATGATTGCAAACTTTTTAAATAAGAAACCACTTGATACATAAAACCGTCACATTAACAGAACGTACGGAGACACCATGTTCCGAATGTTCAACACTAGAAGAGGCAAAGGTCGACGGTGGCGTGTCAGAAAACGGGCGAGCCAGACACGGATGACCTCCTCTTATTTAACCGCGCCCTCTGTTCATTAAATGAGACAATGAAGAAGAAAGGGAGAAAACGGCAAACGCCGCAGACGGGTCAGGAGTGAGACGTCAAGCCGGTGGCGAGCTGGAGGACTGAAAATATCCAATATTCCACAGAGCAGCAGGAAGTGCCAGCCGGGATAAACTGACTCCATGACGGATGGCCTGACATCGCCGCAATAGAGACATGAAGGACACGTGGCATGAGGATATTTAAAGGAACCGGCTCTTTAAAAGGGATAAACTTTGGTACAATTCAGCGTTTGAACACTGCAAAAGTACAAAACCATATGTCTGATGGTTAAAGTGTTTTTATGTTTATATCTGTCCGATGTTTTCTCACTTCTAACTGCAATTTGTCTCCACAGTTCAAGATTTTATATGACATCTCCTGTAGTTTTAATAACTATTTCTACACTGTAAAAACATGAAACCTCACCAAGTATTTTGATCTGTTTTCCACTGCAAATACCTTAATATGCTTAAAATAAAACTCACTTAGAACTAACTTTTCAGCAAGATGTAGAATATTTAGGTCAATAATTCCTTGTTATTGATTGAAAACTACCAGTGCATTAACATATTTGCACTAGAAACACAATGCCTGGTAGGATCTTGTGCTTTTGCAGTGTTGGAAGACGTTTGATGTTGTAACCTCTGAACACTGCAAAAAAGTCTTAATGAGTATTTTGGACTCGCCTGTAGTGTAAATATCTTATTACACTTTAAATAAGACAAAACTAACTGACAAGCAACTTTTCAGCAAGGCATCGGAGCTTGTTTGAGTAAACATTGTTTTAATATTGATAAAGTTCCAGTTCCATTGATTATTCCACTTGTAATATGGGAAAATGTTACTGATGAGAAAAATAATCAGCCACTCGATCAAATACTTTATTAAAATCGACATGAAGGAATTAATTACCTAAATCTTTTGCAGTGTTGAAATGTTTTTGAACTCTGCAAAAACACAGAATCTACTTTGTGCTTTTGATCTAGTTTATATAACTCTAACCCAGCCGGCCAATCGTGATGGAACGCTGCTTGGGTTGCTAGGTAACGGGGCTGGGCGAGGCTGGGGTTGCTAGGTAACAGAGCTGAGCAAGGCTGGGGTTGCTAGGTAACAGGGCTGAGCGAGGCTGGGGTTGCTAGGTAACGGCACAGTGCCCATGGAAGGTGATTTAATTGGAAAATTGGTGACTTACCTTTTTTTTTTCTAGCTTCACGTCCCAATGTTTTAGTTGGGAAAGTAAATTCATAAAATAGATTTTTGAAAAATTCTGGTTCCACTGGCAGATCATTTCACTTGGAACAAAACATTTTCTCCACGTTGTAGTCATCTGCCAGGTGAACTTTTCCGCTTATATTCAGGGATTATTTACATAAAACAAACTCCTATATTTTGCTGAAAAGTTAGTTTTTTCTTATCTCCAGTGTACTAAGATATTTGCCCAAGAACCGAGACTAAAAACACTTTGTTTTTGTTTTGAACATATTCTGACGGATTTTGTCTCAAATTAACGGTCCGAAGTCTCATCACAGTCCCTCTAAAAGGTCAGCCGTGGCTCCTTGGATAATTTATGGGAGTTTTCTGTCTCGGACAGCCGGGTCAACGGACTTTTTCCTCTCCAGGACTCCGGTCTCATTGGGACGGAGCGACTCGTCTGGGCAGATCGGTTTCAAAACGTCCCACTGAGACAGCAAGATCAGAGGGTCGGGACATGAGGGCCAGATCTGGTCTCATCTGTTTTTATCTGGTGTCAGGTCTTACCGGCTGGAAAAATGGAACAAAGGTGCGGAGGGAGAAATTTCGTCCTTCAATCTGACTTTCTCATGAAATAAATCAACAAAATTCTGACGCTATAAATCACTTGAGGATTTTGTGTTACCTCGTGCTTCAATCAAGCGGCCATAAATAACTCCGATATGAGCTTTTGCATTTTGTTACTTGAATTACTGTGTAGCATTTCACACTTCATTACTGCAGCAGCAGGAGGATGGATTAGTAACAACTGGGCTGGAGGCTGGAGGTGCCGCGGGTTATGTCAGCTGTTAGGCATGGACTGGAAGTATGTATGAGAAGAAGAACGGGTCAACAAAACATAAAAATGTTGACTTCAATCTCAGAAACCTGTCAAATCCGAACAAATAATCAAACATACTTACATTTATGTCAGTTATGTTGTTAGCATACAGAAATAAACACGTTTCTGTTTTTCCTTCTTGGATTTGTAAACCAGAACTTGATCCACTGAAAGTCTGCTCCAATTTTATCTGGTAGATTTGAGTTTTAAGATTAGATTATGTGATGGTGCATAAACAGCTAAAACAGTTATGATTCTGAGGAAGAAAAAGTCAGAATTTTGAGAAAAATGTAAAATTCTGGGAAAATGTTGAAATTCTGAGAAAAAAGTCAATCCAGACAAAAAAAGAATTTTGAGGAAAAAGTCAGAATTGGGGGGGGAAAAAGTCAAAATTTAAAAAAGAGAAACAATTGAGAAAAAGTCAGAATTTTGAGAAAAGTCTGCGCTCTGAGATCAGAATTTTAATTTGTTTCCCCAGTGGCCCTGATCCTCTTCTGCAGAAACAAGACATCTTCAAAGAAAAGCATCTGAAAGACGCATCGAGTGGTCATGTTGCAACAGGTCAGGATTACCGAAGGCGAATAAAAAGGCGATGTGACACTGAGACGGCCGCTTTCTCAGTAGCAACGCCACACACTTTGTTGACGTGATTAATGGTCGGGGAAACACTGGCATGACCTGAGGTGATGACGGCTGTTTGGCTCGGAGCTGGACTGCCGGGCCGACGGTATGAAGACACTAAATGACGGCAAATAAACAACCCAATAAAACTGGTGATAAACAAAGTGACGAGCAATAAATCAGTGTGAACCCGGGACGGTTAATGTCAGAAAAACAAAGACGCCCCAGTGATCCGTCATCTGAGCCTGGTGGCGACATTTCAGATGATCAGAACCACGAAGGAGCAAAACGGCTTTTATCCTATTACAATGATCAGGGCTGAAATGGCTAATCGTGATGAATCAATAAGTGAAATAATCAACTAATTTTGTAAATGATTAATCGTTGACTGGAGCATACAGACGAAAAGAGGCTATTTGCTGAAAAAACTGCATATTCAGAGCAGTAATTAACCCAAATCTATAATATATATATATATTACATTTAAAATAATGCATTTGTCTGTAAATATTTTTTAATATTTTAGCCAAAACTAAACTGGCTAATCTGGCAGTTTTAGTTTCACTTCGCTTCACTGAAATTATCTGCCAGTGGGACTGAAACCTTTTCATTCATAAATATTAAAACAAACATATTGAAACAAACTCTTATATTTTGCTGAAATGTTATTTATAAGTTAGTTTTGTCTTTTTTTTAAGTTAAGAAAAGATATTTGCACTACAGACTATATGGAAATGACCAAGTTTGTGTTTTTCTGTGTAAAGAGTTACTAAACTAGAATAGAAACTAATTTCATCTTTAATTGAGAAAACATCAGAAAGCATTAAAATAAATGCAAAACACTTAAAATGTATGTTTAGACACACGAAAAGACAGTATTAAAATTCAGATGTCGTATGGAAATGCATTAAAATTGAATTAGAAATGCAAACGAAACAAAACAAATTGATCAATAACAGACTTGATATGCGTAATGCACTGCAAAAACCAAGTATTTTGGATTCGGTTATAGTGCAAATACCTCATTACACTTGAAATACGGCTAAACTAACTTGCAAATAACTTCAGCAACAGTAGTGAAATAATCTGCCAGAAAATCTAGAACATTTTACTAATATTCAAGAATTATTTACTTAAAATAAGCTAGGATATCTTGCTAGTTTGTTTTGAGTTTTTTTTAAGTGTAATAAAATATTTGCTCCATAAACTAGACCAAAATACTTGGTATGATTTTGTATTTTTGCAGAATAATGTGGTAAAACTAGCGGGGATGATTGGAACCCAGTTGGTTCGGTGGGACTCCATTCTTACCTGCTTTCTTGGGGGCCGGCATGGTTCTGTTGGGCTTCGGCGGGCAGCTCTTGTCAAAGTGCTTCCTGGTAACTCCAAGTCTCACCTTTATCAACTTCTGATGAGTGAGGAGGGGCAGACTGATGAGCCGTTTTTTTGTCGGATCGGATTGAACTGTCCCAAAAGAAGGACGATCCCGTCACTTGAAACTCATAAAACTTTTTACTGGGAACCGGGTTGAAGTACCGAGGACATTCCAACCATTCCAGCATGTTTGCATACACTCGCACTGAGCATGTGCAGGAGGAACACGCCTGCCTCATATTAAATGAGACGATAAATCCATGTGTTTCTTCAAGACAAATGAGGGTGAAAAAACCTGCAGCACTGTGCCCTTTGGAGTCCTTTTAACTGAGAAAGAATGGCCGCTAACGATTAAACTGATCCCGAATCCAGATGCCGGGTCGTGGGGTTATTTTCTGTTTGTAGGGTTTGAGCCGTCACTATGTGAGAAGGAGGCCAGCTTCTCACTGGGGAGCTGTCAGCGCTCCCAGATCCCATCCATCAGGAGCTGCTGCCGTTGTGCCCTGGACTTCTGACTGGGAACAAACTGTACCAACAGATGTTATATGGGAGCCAACAGCTGGAGGACGGTCTTCACCTTACAGATTGTCCTGATTCTATCAGTTTTCTGCCTTAAAGGTCACCTGCTATTAAACAGGTTAAAATAGGACTACGGTCTTTACAAAACATGTTCATTACATTTCTTTTTCTCACAAAATCATTCTCAAGTAATGAGATCTAGTTCATTATTAGCAGTTTTGGGTCGTCTTGTCACTTTAAATCCAAATAAGCTGCTGCTACCCCCCCTCACCCCCAACACAATGATGTGAAAATGGCTGCAAACAGATTAGCAATTACACCAACATATCGCTTCCAAACGCAGCCATTGTACAGCGAATACAGCAGTAAAACCAGCTGACCAAACATTCTGGAGTTCCGTTCGGGTTGCTAGGGTAACGGGGCTGGGCTCAACTGGTGTTGCTTGGTAACGAAGAAGTACAGAGAAATGTCACTTAACACAAAATCTTATCAAAGATTTTTGACCTAATTTCTAATATCTTAGTCTTTTGAAATAAGACTAAAATATTTGCATCTGTTTAAGGAGATATGAGAGCTTAATTTAAGTAAATAATTTTTTAACATAAATAAAAAAATTAAAAAAAACTATTTCTACTGGCAGATTATTTTACTTATATCCAGACAATCTACCAGTTTAACTATTTCTTTTTCATCAACATTTCCAGAAAAATTAACTGGAGTTCAATTAAAGCAAACTAAGCAGAGCTGGTGTGAATTCAACCTAACATTACAACATGCGTTCTGTGTGAGGGATGAAATATCAACACGGGTCTTTCCTGCTGTCAGCAGCTTAGTTCAAACTGTTTTGTTTCAGAGCCTTTTGGGAACTAGATCATACCCTCAACAATCCCTAACCTTAAACACTCGTACTGCATGACATGTTAATATGATGAGGCACTGGGGAAAGATATTGCAACATGCAGGGAAAACAATGTGTGGAAGGCGAATGAGTCCTGCTGGGCAGCTTTTAATAGGTTTTCAATAAGACGTCTCCTTGTAATCCTCGTACTTTCTTTCTCACATGACTAAGAGGTCAACGACTTTCACCTTCTCACTTGTCTTGAAGTGGAACTGAGTCATTGGGAGGACAAGATCCAACCAGTTCCAACTATATCCAACCAGATCCAACAAGATCCAACCAGTTCCAACTATATCCAACCAGTTCCAACCAGATCCAGTCAGTTGTAACTGGTTCCAAACAAGGTTCCAATTGGTTCCAATCAGATTGAGGTCTGGACTTTGACTGGGCCATTGCAACAACTTAACTGTATTGTTAGCAGCTGAAGACACAGACAGGAAATCGTTGGAGGATTATGTTTTTTAACGACTTATCGAGTGAACAAACTTATTTATCTGATTTTAATCACGTTTTTATATTTTGGAAACATCACAATTGCAAAATGTGTCTTTTTTTTTTACATTATTGAAATATTAAAGTTTTGCGCTCATTTGTAATGGAAATGCAGCTAATAGAGAAACGAAACAACAATGCTCACCTGCAGCAGTGTCATCAGATTAAAACTACACTGGAGGAAGTTAAAACCCTTTTTTCTTCTTATAAAACCTGGTTTTAGTTGGAGTGAATGAGCCACTGATCATTAAGCGCAATTATCATCTCTCAGCACGTTTGAGCAGATTGACACCTCCAACAAAAAAATTATTCTGCGACTGAAGACAACATGAGCAGATTTACAGCGTGGAAACGACAGATCAAATTAACTCTGCCAGCTCACTTTTAGCGAAACATGAGCCTCCAAACTGCCCACTAATCATGAATGTCAAACAAGAGGTGTGTGAACCGCGCGGTCTGCCTGACACGTGGAGTCATGCTGACTTTGGTCGCCAAGCAACAGTGATTTATGACTCCACGTTGCAGCTGGCATGTTTCCCCCCTTCCATGCGCCTCAAGTCGCACCATTTATCTTTTGTGACAATGAAATATGCGCAGATATTAAGTCCTCAAGACTGCAGAGAAAGTGACGTGTAAATATTTTAGGGAATAAATATAGTTCGTTCCCTGTGGCTGAGGGTTTGTATACAAGGAAAATTCAATTAAGCTCAAACAGAATTGAGGATTGTAACATTTTCTCAGAGTTTGCACTTCAATGTCATAATTTTGATGTTTTTGTTTTTATAATTCTAACTTTAATGTTAAAATAAAGACTTTAATCTCAGAATCCTCACTATTTTCTCAGCAGTTATAGAACAAATATAGTTTGTTTCCTGCAGTAGACGGTTTGTGTGGAAGGAAAATTTAATTTAGTTCAAATTAAATAGAGAACTCTCACATTTTTTCTCAGAATTGTTTAAATTGTTTATGCAAATTCAGGCAAATATAGTCTTAAAACTCAAATCTAGCAAATAAATTTGGGACAATAAATTATGCAAGTAGAAATTAATGAGTTTGTTTTAATTTATCATGCAATTAATTGATTTATTGCTTATTGAGGCAAGCCTAGCTCATAGCCACCCACTGCAAAAACACAAAACCTTACAAAGTACTTTGAGTCTAGTTTCTAGTGTGAATATTTTACACCTACAAGTAACTTATCAATATGATATAAGTAAATAATTCTTTAATATTGATTTTTAAAAATGCTAATTTTACTGGCAGATTATTTTACTTAGAATACTTTTCCCATGTTCTAAATGAAATTATCTGAAATTGAGCCAATATGTTTTCATTTATGGTCTAAGTCAGGGGTGTCAAACTCCAGTCCTCAAGGGCCACTGTCCTGCAGTTTTTAAATGTGCCACTGGTACAAAACGCTGGAATGAAATGGCTTAATTACCTCCTCCTCGTGTAGATCAGTTCTCCAGAGTCTTGCTAATGACCCAATTATTCTATTCAGGTGTGGTGCAGCAGAGGCACATCTAAAAATTGCAGGACAGTGGCCCTTGAGGACTGGAGTTTGACACCTGTGGTCTAAGTAATATTTTATATGACTTGTTTTTTCAGCCTTCCTGGTTCTGACAGGAGAGGCGACGAGTGGGTTTGGTCCCGGAGGAGCATAAGGAATGGAGTGAGTCATTCTGACAAAGATCTTTCTGGTGATTAGAAGAGACGCAGCTGAAGCTCCAAACTGAGCCTCCCAAAATAAAAGGATGTTCCTCACAGTTAGAGGTGTGGACTAAAAACAGCTGTACACAGAAAAACGAGGTGATGTAATGTTGACACAGGGATCATCCCTGAAGTTCAGAGACGGATCCAGTCAGCTGGTCCCAATGGAACAACTGGGAGATTCCCAGTAGCTGCGTTTCCTTTGACCTTAAAATTGAGCAATTTGACATTTTGAAAATAAATTATCTTAATGGAAACACATCACTTCTGAAAAAAGTATTTGTTTTAATGAAAAGTTTTTCAAGTAGGATTAGATTATTATTGAGCATTTCACAAAACTGCAAAGAAAACACTTTTTTCATATCATCAAGAGTCAACAGGATGTTACTACTGGCAGAAACAACAAAGAAGACGTAGACAGGAAGTGGTTGGAGGATGATGGCGCTGCATATTTTTAATGACTTATTGCATGAACAAACTTATTTACGTGATTTGAATTTCGTTTCTTATTGAAACTCAGCAATTGCATTTTTTCAACATTAGCGGAATATCGTTCTGCTCACATTTATAAAGGAAACACAGTGTTTCTCTAATTTATCTTTTACAGAAACGCATATTAATTTAATAAATACTGAATTACACGTGATATAAAAACTGAACATAAGACTTTTCATATAAAACGCAATAAAAATACAATTTCGGCGAGGAATAAGTTAGGATACCTTTAGATTTATTTCCACTCGAAATGGCGGAAGCCAAAATATGAATGAATTTACATACAGTAATCACTACATTTTTTATAGTTACAAGTCAGCTCTATATAATTTTTACTTCACAGAAAAACGTCAAGCTGGATAGTAAAAAAAATATGACAGCAACATCTCCAGCAGAGGGCGCTAAAAGCATCGTTTTGATTAAATTATTAATCGTTTAATTCTAAGATTAGGCAATTATTTAATTTCATTTATACAGAACAGCTATCTTCTGGTCATATCAGATTATACTTTCATAAAGACGTTAGAAGCTTTATTTTGCATCTTTAAGTTCAAGTTTATCAATAAAGCAGATTTAAAAAACACTGGAATGTTAATTTTACAGAACAACACGAATCTGTAGTGAAATAAATAAAAAAACAAAGACAAAGTAATAAATACTTTATTTTCCACATTAGTAGTAAAAGTGCAGTCACCTGCGGTTCACAAAGTTTCCTTTTTACTGTACAGATTTCAGATGCACAACAAATATGTTCCTCCTTAAATAGCTTTATGTACAGCAGCTAAAAACTGAGAATTATTATTCAGTGAATGACAGCAGAAAACAAACAGCAGATCATCGACCTCCTCCGTTGGCGGCTCCACCGCCAGAGCCGCCGCCTGATTGGTCCTGGGCCCCCGACATCATCAGGAAAAGAACCAGAGGCACGATGTACATCCACTGCAAGAAAAGAAAAACAGACCTTGTTTAAATAACTACTATAATTTACATCGAATTAACTGTGATCACTTGCATGTATTTGGTAAAAGTTGCTGATTTATTTCCTCCCAGGTAAGATCAGATTTATTTCTCAACAGAAAAAGAAAATGTTAAAATATTCCAGGAGGGTTAGAGACTAGAGAGTCAAACACCAAAAACTTTTAGGCTCCACTAACTTTCTAAAGGTTTGGATTCAGTCGATTTTTGGAAACTATCAGCCTAAAATGTATTTGGTTTTAGACTTTTGAGAAGGCCTAAGAGAGGAAAAAGAAGGAAGAAGTGAAAAACTACAGTTTGTGGTTAAACACAAACGGAGGAGAAAAAGGAGGAGGAAGACGAAGAGAAGGAGGAAGACGAAGAGAAGGAGGAAGAGCCACAAGTAAGGAAACTGTACTTCAGTGGGAATCAGCTCTGCTCTCTGCCGCCCCCTGCTGGGGGCTGTGCCGAATTGGTGAGCATGAGGAAGATGGCACCTCCCAGAATCAAATACCACTGGAACACAGCAACACAGAGTCACTGGACACACAGCGAGGCACAAACACGGCACAAAACAACACCAAGGACCGGGCCGGACCACACAGAACCGGGTCGCAACGGGCCGCAGGAACCTGGCCCAATGAACGACCAAAAAGAGCTCTGCTTACTGCAATAGCGAATCACGACCACCAGACAGAAAAAAGAGCAGTAAATTTACACCAAAATAGGAAGAAGTTTTCAGATTGAGAGAGAATGTTCTAGAAAAAAACCTGGTAAATATTTGGGTTTCAAAAGTTGACACTTTTCTGAGAAAAACTCAGAAATTTTGAGATTCATCAGAAATTGTCTAGAATTTTTTCTTTTGGATATTTCTAAATGTGAAAAGCCGAAAAGTTTCCGAAACAGACATATATTTTTATATGTGAACAATTTCCCAGATTATTTTGGGCAAAATTGGACGTTTCTTAAGTTTGAAACATGAAAAGTTTTCTAGAAAACAACTTTGAATTGACATTAACCTTAAATTTTTTAGGAAAAAAAAAAAGAGGAAATTTCTTAGTTTCAAAAATTCTAGATTAATCTCAAAATTAAGTTTTTTTTCTCACAAGTTTTTGACTTTTCACAGTCAGAAATTATGACATTTTTTGGGGTCAATCGACTCCTGTTTTCTTTGTCTGCAGTGGCGCTAGTTCTGCCTGCTGCTTAAATTTGATTTCAGATGTAGATGAACGAGCAGGCGAAGGAAAGTAATCTGTAACTTAATTAGTAACTCAATTATTTTAGTTATTGATTAACGTATTCATTGTCAGAATAATGGATTAATCAGATAAAAAAGAAACATTCTCCAGATTTTTCATTTAACTGCTTAAGTCTTTAAAAATGTAAATAAATTAAACTATGAAAATAAAAACTTGAATTCCTTTTTTAAGTAAAAGAAAAAAAACAACCTAAAATGCAAAAACAGAATTCCTTCAGTAAATCTGAACCAAGAAACATTTACAAACAAAACTGTTTGTATTATAAATTCAAAATATATAATTTTTTTGTACAGTTCTGGGTTCATTCCTGCTCTGGATTTTTTTCAGTAAATGGCCTTCAAGTCTCTATTCTCCAATTAACAATGAATCAATTACTAAATTAGTTGCTGTTTATTTAAATAGTTGATTGATGATGATTTCAGCCTTGAAGGAAAACTTTGCAGCTCTGAAATGGTTTAAAATGTTTCATAATTTCTGTTTGAGCGTGGCTGGAAGCTCACATTAATAAGACAGGCTGGAAAACAGAAAGCGTTCTGTTATGTCAGCCAAAAGCAGCCGGTGCTTCGTGCTTCATGCTTCCTGCGTCTCTGCAGAAGCTGCACAGGCAGAAAGTCATGCTGAGTGTGAGAGAATCAATAAATATAGAAAATCCGGTATTAGAGGCTCAGGGCTCGAAAACTTTGAGGAAAAATATCTTTGTTCAAAAACGTAGAATAACTGATCCCTCTGCAGCTAAAATATGTTGATCATTAAGGACGATGCATTGATGAAATCGATTTATCGCTAAACAAATTGATTATTGCTAAATAATTTTACTGATTAGTCAAATTTTTGGTTTTTGAAGATTTCATTTTTGGAAAATTTATATATATTTTTTCTTCAGTTTCCAAAGTTCAGTGATGTCAGCGCACCCACGGCGGCCATCTTGTTCTACAGCCTTTATTTACTTTGAATTTGAATTCATGTCAACTCTTCGACCAAATATTAGGGCTAAGCTACGATTTTATTTTCTGATGATGAAAATAATACGAGTTCAGTCGTAATGTTACCAGAATAAAGTCATAAATTTACGAGAACTCTTACATAAAAAATAAAAGCTTTGAATGAGGAAATATGAGCATCTTGTGAAGTTTTAGAGATGATACTTAATAGAACTACTTAACATTTTAACACATCAGCACTAAATTATTAGCAGCAGCAACAGCTGAGTCTATTTCCACAAAACAACACAAACTGATCCTGATAACTCAATGTGTTTTTTTCCTCATTAAAAAATGTAATTTCAAGAAGAACCAAAGTCCTCATAGCCTGGCACTAATAACTCACAGAAGGGATGTTTGAAATAAAAACAACTCTGAAAATAGTTTCTGTGAAATAAAATATGTAATCCGCTAATTTCAGATTAACTGTGACTTCTTAAACCTTTCATAAACCCTGACAGCTTCGGCAGAAACTCGGATCGCGCTTACGTATTTGGCGAAGAACGATTTCTGCTCTTGTGGATTCTTTCCTTTCTTCTCAGATTCTTGTTCCATCCGTTCCAGGAACAGAGCCGTCTCCGGTCTGGAAAAACAAAACAAAAACAGATTTCAATTAATCAGTTTTCAAACAAACAAACAAAAAAAAAGAAGAAACTGAAAATATAAATTATAAAATTACAAAATAGGAAAACAGAAACACAGAGATGCGCTGATGTTTTCTTTGTCTCAGCAGATTATATGTAACTAAGGAGAAACACTAAGATCATGGGTGTTCAAAGTGGGGTTCGGGGGCCATTTATGGACGCTGAATTGACTTTTTGCGGCCCTCTCAATCATAATTCAAAAATAAATTTAATAAATTAGCACAAAACTATCATTTTAAAATCAAAATCTAGTCTCATAAATGTTGGACTAAACACAAACTCTTCATCTTTTTCTAACTTTCTCCTTTCCTTCTGTTGTTATGGTAACCAGGACCACATCAACACGTCCACTTGCACTCTAAATTGCACCAAATCTGGTTTTACTTGCTGTACTAAAAACACTTGGCTAAATACACAAAATGTTTTAAAATGAGGACTGTTTTTATTGGGGAGAATTAACAAAATATTTTTTTCAGTTTCCTTCAAATTGAGCCCAAAATAATTAGCACACTGGATTCCTTTCATTTAAGATAAAAACATTTTAAGTTTTGCATCTACAAAAACATAAAGAAATCAAGTTACTTTGTTTAATTAAAATATTTCAAGCTTTACTTAAGCAACAATGATCAATTTATTGTTGCTTAAGTGAAAAGAAAAAAAATATTCTAATATTCTATTTTCTAACTATTTCTTCTGAATCAGAACCAAATCAGGCTTAAAGACGGACCCTGGAGCGTTTACAGGAGCCATGATGCTCAGAGTTGTGTTGAAAACCTCAAGGTCGACTTCATCCTCCACCTCGGCGCCTCTGCAGGCTCCAGGTAAGGTTACTATGGAGACGCCGATCAGGTATCCCGACACGTCGGTGTGGAGCGTGATCACGTCGCTCAGGTGGGACTCGACCATCGCACACTGAGAACCACAACAAAACAAAACTTCTCCACTGAAACCTTCATCTCGATTAGTTTTTGCTGCCATTTTTTAAGCTGAACACATACGGCTCTGACGAACGCTGTGAGGTAACCGTCCATCTGCCACTCCGTCTGTCTGTCCGCCTGCAGGAAAACCCGAGGCACTCGGATTCTGTACAGGCCGTCAACTGCAGCCACTTCCTGAGGAGACCAAACCAGAAAAAAGCATCGTTTTTTTTAAAACATAACAGATGCATAGTTTTTTTAACTCCAGAGGTCCCAGTCAAAGGTTTGTGTTTTCAGTTTCACCTTCAGCTTGGAGCGGTCGTCTTCTGACAGCTGGTTCTGAGTCAGAGAGACGCTTGGC
Source organism: Poeciliopsis turneri (assembly GCA_922788865.1). NCBI lineage: Eukaryota > Metazoa > Chordata > Actinopteri > Cyprinodontiformes > Poeciliidae > Poeciliopsis > Poeciliopsis turneri. The sequence goes on from CAKLNU010001002.1 coordinate 398,169, forward strand.
TCCCGACCCATTTTCAGCAGCAAGGATCCACGCGACTGAAACTTTGCAACATCATCTGAAGACAAAACAGGGAAAACAACTGTGAGCAAATTAAAAAAGCAAACAGTAATTATCAACTTTTCAGTAGAGACAGAAAAAAAAGTCACTTCCTGAAAAAAAAAAAAAAAAACATATTCAGAGCAGAAATTAAACCAAAATGGCAAAAATTTGCTTTTAAGATAAAAAAAAAAAACTCTCTCTGCATTTTAGGCAATAAAACTTGTATTTTTAATTTAACATATTACTCAATTTTCTTAATTTTCTCTTGGGATCATAATTTATTTTTAAATTTTTTTTTAAAGGAATTAAATAATTTATTTGTATTTTAAATATTTAACAAAAAGGTTTAACTGGTTAAATAAAAATAATCAGTAGTAATTTGGTAATCAGAAGAGCTAGGACCCGCTGTGATTGATAATGTGAGGCGTTTATGTTCAAATACTGAGTTTGATCTGCGTTTGATTTTCTACAAACACAACCAACATCATTAAACTGTTATCAGTTGTACTTAAAAAAATTTAATTTGTATTTTTACGTGACTTATTTTCATTTTCTTATGGGTTTTCACTGTAAATTACATTAATTTTAGCTACATATTGAAATCTTTCAGAAATGTCAAGTCATGTATGCTGATTTTAGTTCTTTTTAATCCAGTCCATAAACCTGCTACATGAAAATTAGCCTCTTTGGCTAAATCTGACTGGTATGTTTACATTTTTTAAGATAATTTTTAAATAAAGACAAAGCTTTCTACATGCCAAAATTACAAAGCCAGGAGGTAAAGTAGAAAATTCTATTCTATTCAAACTGCTCAATAAACTTCCAAAACATCTATGACACAAACTATAGATATAAATAAATTAAAACAGAATGTCTGTCCTTACAATGACAGAAACGGAAATTGCGTTAGCTAGGTGAGCACAAGGACACAGCAAACTAGCATGAGTGATGTTCTACCCGGTTCTGTTAAAATATCTTCTCACCGAGTTCAAACGAGTGTTCAAGCGGCACAGAGAATCCACTGAGTTCGGCCTCCAACGGATCCCCCGCCTGAAAACAACCAAAATCTGCGTTTAGCCTCTATATTACCACACCATGCTAACGCTAAACTCGTTAGCATGAATAAAATAACCCTCATCGCTTTTTTTAAATTAAAAATATATTTACGAATGATTATTTAAGTCTTACCCTTCGGCCGTTATTACATGATACTAAATTTGCGCATATCAATAACAAAACAATGGAAATAACAGCAACATTAAACGATAGCAGGCGAGCCATTGCTGCTAACTATGGACACCGGAAGATGGCTAAAGCAGTAACAACATCCGCATTTTCAAAATAAAAGCACAAACTTACTGAAGTATGTAAATACGTGCACGCTGCGTTTTTTATCTTTATTTTGAAATCTTTGGCTTCACATACATCTTTAGTCCTTTATTTACAGTATATTCTTAAAACGGATTTACAAAAATAATGTAGTTATTGTATTATTTAAAGGTTGTTCACAACAATACGATATACTTTATTAATACCCAATGTGATTTATTGACAAGTCATTCCATCCAAAGTATAAAATATTAGTAAATACAAATGTAACCATTATAGCAAACTAGCATGAGTGATGTTCTACCCGGTTCTGTTAAAATATCTTCTCACCGAGTTCAAACGAGTGTTCAAGCGGCACAGAGAATCCACTGATCCAACGGATCCCCGGCCGTTATGTTATAACCATGTTATAAAATTTATGTAAAATATATATAAGTGAGATATTGTAAGTAATCTAAATTTGTCTAAATATAAAATAAATGAATAAATAAAATAATAAGCATTTACATAGAAATATATCAATCTATAGACGAATCCAGAGAAAACTTAAATTGAAAGACACACAAAGTTGGACATTGTAAAATCTATTGGTGCATTTTTTGACTACGTATATTTCAAATCAACTAATAATCATACAAGTGGATTTATATGACTATAAATCCACAAAAATTCACAAAATTATTTAGTAATAATAGTTAAATTATAATTTTCAAAGGAGTTCTAAAATACAAATGTACATAAGACAGACAAACTATAAGTTTCAGACAATATGTTTTGATAGATTAGAATAGAAATATTCTTTATTTATATCAGATTAATTTGTTTCAAAAACTACTTTTTATCATTATTAATGTTTTTTTCTGTTTTAGGGTTGCAGAATATCATGCAAGTGTGATATTTAACCCACCTTTCCTTAGTTTTTTCTGTTTTCTTGGCACCTTACATGATCAGAAATGAAATATTAATATAGTAAAATCAGTTTGAGTTCAAACTGATGATCGCGTTTAAACCAGCAGAGGTTGCTAACAGACCAGAAAAAACTTCTTCACCTTTTCTCTGATCCAGCAGTCCTCTTCACAAGAAATACTAAATATGTCCCTCTGGAAGGAAAGTAATTCATGTTTTAAAATTCTTTAGTCAGCACTCGTAGCTCCGCTTTTAAAAAAAAAAAGAATTTCTTTTTTTTTTAGTTTGTGAAATTCAAGGGGTGAGTTTATGCTGGGGCTTATTCAGCTCCTGGCTGCTTTAATCCCAAACCTTGGATGAAAGTTTTACTGCGACATTTTAAACTGGAAAGGACAGCTGTCCACATCTGGCATCTGTCCCCAGAGAACCGCTGCGGCTTTTTTACCCGGATAAAATAACTCCTCCAACTGTGGGAAGCTCTGACTGGTTTATATCTAACATATTGACCAAAAGGTCTCACACATCCAGATGTCTTGAAAGATCTGGATTTAAATTACTACAATATGAGATAACATTGTTTCCTCTGTGAAAAAAACAGGGCTGCAAATGTTAACTCTTTACAATCTTTCTATATAATAGTAATATATCAAGAATAATAAGTAAATAAGAAAGTAATTTAATTAAACTTAGACTATTTCATCAATCGCAATAATTATATTAATTTTAAAAGTAATATGTTTAAATGACTGAATAAGTAAATAAATAAATGTGACATATAATAATAAATTATGCAAAATATGTTGAAGTATTAGCTACCATGTTTATCTTAAACAGAGATTAATAAATGTAATAAATATATAACAAGTAACTGAGTAAAAGTATTAGTTACATCACTATTGCTGAATTATTCTGATTATTATTTTAAGATAAGTAATTAAATTAACACTATTGCTACTAATAAAATAATCCTGAATGTAACATAAATGATAGAATAAATATAATATGTAATAAATAAATGTTAATAAGCAAATAATTTAGTAAAAATATTAGCTACTACAGCTATTGCCAATACATTGCCAAACATGAATACTAAAAACAATGATAATTTATAAATAATATACTATAAATTATTTTAAAAATATATAGCATATAGTAAATAATAAAATGTAACTGAGCAAATAATTAAGTAAATATATTAGCCACTATCTCTACATTTTTAATATTATTATCATTATAAAGGAAATAAATTACCACTATCACCACAACTACGTCAACAAACATGACAACTACCATTACTAATAAAATAACAAAAAATGAATGCAAATTAGGAATAAATACATAAATGAGCAAATTATTAAGTAGAAGTGTTAGTTATTAACACTGTTGCTACATTATCATGATTATAATTATCATTATAAAATTAATAAGTAAATAAATCACTTATTCTGCTGCTACATCCAAGAGTGTGGGACATCAAAAGGGCAGAAAAACACAAAGTTTAACTGAAAGAATCAAACGTTTCAAAAGAAAAACATGATCAAAATATTTTTGGCAAACATAATTAATGTGCTGTGTATTTATTCCTGTCTGACCCACAAATAAACCCAGCTCAGACTGAAGTGGAAAGCCTTCATCTGCCTGCTGGAAAAGCACTTTCATTTTGACAATAATGATCCTAAAGTCTGAAAATTCAAAAGTCTGAGCTATTTTTGGGTCTTTAACTTGGTTTAGACTTTGGAGCACAGAACTCTTTTCAAAACTGCTCTGCTGGAGGTTGTCACAAGATGCAGGTTTATCTTTCTGTCTGATACTGACACAAGTTCATTCAATTAAAGTCATTTGTTAGCTTATTATGTTTGTTTTACAACAAACCCAGATTTCAGAAAAATAATCCAAAAACCTCAATTCAGTCCAGACAAATTCAAGCTGTATGTGAATATATGTCACATAAATTCACATTATTTCAGACTTTAGTATTTTTTGTTAATGTTGAAATATTTGGCACACATAGCTTAACACTAAATTACTTTTTTTTCTGGATGAATTATAATTTACTTGGCTGGTTTGTAAACTTTCAGTTGAATAATGTTTCAAATTTGTGTTGAAGTTTTGTTACAAATTGTAAAAAATTGTTCAGGGATTTTATATTTATGCTCTTATTTTGAAGGGAGTTAAACTTGTGTACGTACCAATTCTGTTTCCTGTCCTCGCACAAAAATCCAGCAAATTATGTTTATTTGGTAAAGTACAGATCAAAATTAACGAATATCCTGCATGCTTTTTGAGAGAAGCTAATGTTTATGCTTAGCGCTTTAGAATCAGCTCAAATCTTTTTATTTTCAATTATAATGATTTGCTAGCTAAATTATTTGCTTGCTATTTAGCTAGCACGAAAGCTAAATATTTACTTTGCTAACTAAATATTTCAATTGCTAGCAAATATTTAGCTAATACGTAAATTAGCTTGGCCATTAGCAGAAGTGGGATATCAAACTAAAAGCTAGTTTTGCTGACCACTAAATAAACGGTAAAGATATTTTTAGGTTGCTAAATATTTAGCAATAATCTTAATATTTAGGTTATTTCGAAATATTTATATTGAAAAATAAGCATTTAGTTTGAGTATTAGCCATAGCAAAGTAAATATTGAACTGAATATTTAGTAAGCAAAATATAAAATTTTTCAAACTAAACATTAGGACTGAAATCAGTTTGAGAGAATATCTAGTTACTGAGGAAACTAGATATTCAGTTTCCTCAGTAAATATTTTTAAAACTTGTTCATAATTAATTTGTTAAATATTTATTTCTAAAAATGCTAATTAAATATTTATTTTACTAACTAAGTATTTAGATTTTGAAATAAATATTTAATTTGAAACTCTGGCATATATAAATGTAGGAATAAGATGGTGAAAAATTACTTCCAAAAATTAATTCACACATCTTTTCCCTCTTTAAGAGGCTAAATGAACCAAATTTCTTGTTAGTTTTTAATTGTGTTGCTTTACCACCTCATCGCTCAGAGCCCTTGTTGTAAGAACTCGTTTCAGATGCTTGTTTAGTCTCTTTCTTTACTCCTCCTCTCCGTTTTCTCCTCGGCTCGTTTTAAAAACGAGGCCTGCTGCTCTGGGAAGGAAACTTGAACTTCATGTTTGGCTTCTTGGAAAGCAGATTCGTCCCCAGAGTCTCTGATGTGGAGCTTCGACACAGAAAAAACGCTGGAAAACTCTCAGCTAATTTCAAAACTCAACCCAGGTTTCAGATATGCTAATGCTGTAATAGCTGCAGAGCCTGAATGCGTCCATTAGGACTGAAATCAGTTTGAGATGTTCAGCCAAGTTACATTAGAAAAATGCTGAGATTATTTCCCACAACATAGAAAACATAATCTGCCAGGAAACTGTTCTCTCCTTCCCTCACGTCCTTCCTTCTTTGTTTACTTCATCCCTTCCTTCTGCCCTAGCTAAGCAGAAATTTGTAATTTGTTATGTTTTTCTGGATACATCTATTCTCCTTCAACACAAGAAGCTAAACATCTTTCCTCTTTAACAAACTAAAGAGGAGCAGCTGAAATTAAGTGTTGTTTTGGTTTTTATTCATATAAATTCTTTATGTTTTCTCCCAGTTTTAAAATTGTCATATTATTTTTACTTGTCTTTATTTAATGTTTTATCATTTATCTACCTGTGATGTTTTGTTTGTTCTGAAGTACTTTGGTCACCCGAGGCTGTTGTAAATGTTTCATATAAATGTCCATCCTTCCATTCTTTGTGTCTTTCCTTTTATGCATCCTTTATGCTTTCCGTCCTTCTTCCGTTGTATTCTTCCTACTTTCAGCTTCCTTCCTTTGTTCTGCCCTTTCTTGTCTTTCTTTGCATCCTTCCTTATTTCCACCAACCTTCCTTCTTTTGCGTCTCTCTTCCTGTTCTTTCCTTCTTTGTGTTCTTCTTCCTATCATCCTTCCTCTTTCTTCTTCCTTTTTTTGTTTCTAGTCTTTCCAGGCTCCATATTTTTAAAACGTACTCCGTAGGAAGATCTTCCGTAAATTCAGTGAACTTTAATATTTTATATTTCGTAAAGAGATAAAAATAAACAAACGTCTTCATAATTGTTTTATGTATTTTTAGAGGGGTGAAATGTTAAAGTCATAAGTTAGTTTTAAGTTTTATATTTATTTTGATGCATCTGGATATAAACATTAATATAAAATGTGTCCTTCCTTAGAAATATCCATCCATCCATCCATTTTCCGTCACCCTTCTCCCTAATGGGGTCGGGAGGTGCTGGTGCCTATTTCCAGCTGCGTTCCGGGCGAGAGGCGGGGTACACCCTGGACAGGTCGCCAGTCTGTCGCAGGGCAACACAGAGAGACAAACAGGACAAACAACCATGCACACACTCACACCTAGGGAGAATTTGGGAAGGCCAATCAACCTGACCTTGGGAGGAAGCCGGAGAACCCGGAGAGAACCCACGCATGCACAGGGAGAACATGCAAACTCCGTGCAGAAAGACCCCGGGCCGGGAATCGAACCCAGGACCTTCTTGCTGCAAGGCAACAGCGCTACCCACTGCGCCACTGTGCAGCCCTCCTTAGAAATAGTTAATTAAAATAACCTTTCTTTTCTTAGCTGAATTAAATAAAAAGGTAATTAAATGGGGAAAATCTAAAACTAGCTGGAACTAGATTGTGCGTTTGTAACACTAACTAAAGCATACTGAAATTAAAGATATATCCTTCGTTTTCTTGTTCAGAAAGCTGCTTGCTAGCATTTCCAACTGATATGTAAACCCAAGCAGTTTACGTCATCTGTAGGCAAATTACGGCACTTCCGCCAGTTCGAGAAAAATGACGGCGGCAAAAGTTCGAAGAAATCACCAGAATCGGTTGGTTGTTCAACAATAATTCAATGCGTTTTTAAAACGACGGCGTTACTGTTGAGTTTTAATTGCTCAATTCACGTAAATATAATCACAATACAATATTTGTGATTTTATTTTCAAATTCTGCACCGAAAAATTAGCCTCGGTGCGCTAATGGTTAGCCTCCCGGGCGTAATGATGGCAGCTTTCTCCTTAACTTCTCTGAAACAGTTTCCCTGAAACTCCTTCCCCCCCATCGGCGTCTTCATCATCCGGCCTCCTTAAAGCCTCGCAGCTCCTGCCAGGGTTTCAAGTGACCGCCATTCTGTCGTCTCCTGCTTTCTGGTTCTTCCCGGGGGAGGATGGCGGCGGCGGGCGGGGAGCGAGCTCATAAAATGAGGGGAGGAGGAGACGCGCCGGCAGTTCCACTGGGAAGCAGGAAGGAGGAGTCCCGTTAAACAGACACAGACATGCCTGAGCCAAAGAAGACAGGTAAGACAGTCCAGACGGGAAACCCTCTCTACACTGCAAAAACACAAAATATTACCAAGTAAATTTAGCCTGAATTCTATTGCAAATGTCTTAGTGCACATGAAATAACTAGCATGTAACTTTTCAGCAAGATGTAGGAGCTCTTTTTGAGTAAATATGAATGAAAAAGTGCTATTCACTAGTAGATTATAACATGGGGAAAATGTCTTGTTAAAAGTTAAATAATATGCAAATGGTACTAGAATGTTTTCCACTGCATACACAGAGTATTTTTTGTCTGGCTTCTTGGTTTTGCTTCTTGGTTTATTTTGAGTGTACTAGCATAGAAGTAACTTTTTTCAGTGAGAAATATTATTAAATAATTATTAACAAATAATTTATTAACATATGAAAATGTTTTAGTTCCACTGGCAGATTATGTCACTAATAACGCGGGAAAATGTCTTGTTACAAGTGAAATAATCTGCAAGTGGAACTAGTACTTTTTCCATTGAAAACCCCCCACAAAATTCCAAATATTATTGAAAAAATACAAGCCACTTTGCTTGTAATGGGGAATAATGAATGGAATAATCTGCCAATGGATGTAGCACTTTTTATATCAATATGAATAAATCATTGACTTAAAATAAGCTCCCATATCTTGCTGAAAAGTCACATGTATCTTATGGTTGTCTTATTACGTGTACTGAGATATTTGCACTAGAAACTAGACCAAAATTACTTGGTCAGATTTTGTTTTTGCAGTGTAGGTGAACAAATGAACCCAGAAATGCCTAATATTGAATAAAAGAGGCTGATTTTGTACTGATATGCACAGCATGTTGGCTTCTAATTATAACTAAAACTGAATATGGTCAAAGTTGATCATTTTGGGGGTGGGAAGAAATACATTTAGGATTATTTTTACTCCTAAATTACTCCTTAAAGTATTTATGAATTAATGCAGTATGTCTCCATTAATTAGAGCGAAAACATCTCTGAAGGAAGAACATAAACAGAAATGTGTCTGTTTAAATCACTAATATTTCTAATGTTTCTTTAGGGTTAAATGCAAAGATATTTGCTGGCAACTGTGTCTTACAGATGGACTTTTGGTTGGTAATTTTCAGACGTTTTTATTGCGACAAACTTGCAGTTTGAGAGAGAATAATCACCTGCAGTTAAAGCTCATTAAGTAGAAGAAAGTAGTAATATGATTGGGCAACGATCTGTGAATATTTAGAGTTAAAACAGTTGGATTAAAATCTTTTCAGACTCAGTATTTCAAGGGTCAAGTCCAGATTTCACAGCTCATTTTCTCCAACAGTATTTCAAGCACTGCCTCCCACTGTTAAGTTCAGGTTTAGCAATAAATTTTCATTTTATAGCTCACAAGAACTGTTGAAAGTTTGTAATTTTTTCCTAGTATATGCATTCTGTTCAAACGTAGACTAAACAAAAACATTTAAAGTTAATTGATCTGATCAACATGTATTTTCTTTTTCTGCTCAGGGAGTAATAGTAGACTTTAACAACAAAGAATATTTGAAGTTAAAGTTGTAAATCACCAAATTTCCTCCACAATTTAAACAGATGTTTGTTAAGCAGGCAATAATTCTGAGGTTTTTTTTTTTTCAATTTATTTGAATTTGAACACTAATAAACAAAAAAATCTGTATTTTAATCAAACAACTTAAGTATATTTAAATTCTTTTAGATCTGAAACATCCGCAATGTAAAATTTTCTAAATAGTTTTTTACTCAGCACTGATCAATGAAGATTGGGTCAGTCAGACTTCAGTCAAATTGACATTCTACAAATACTATTGTTAATAGTTAAAAGCCATTTGCAGTAACTGCAAATAAAACTTTTGCAACAGTTTTGGTCGACTTTTCTTTAAAACATTGTTTTAATTCGGGAACATTTGAGATTTTTCAAGCCTGTTTTTGATCAGGTTAGAGCATTATGTGTTAGTTTTAGGATAATTTTGCCTACTTCATGTTGTCAAACAGGTTCTATTTAAGTGATTTGAAGTGTGGCTTGTGAAATTAAACTAAAATGTGGTTTGCTAATGAAACACAGCTGGACTGTATTTTCAGATTGGCATGAGTCAATTTGGATTGCTTTATTTCCTTATTACATTAAATTAAATAATAATTTCAAAACTGCTTAATGTAAATATTACAATAGAGCAGGGATGTCAAAACTTTTGCCAAGTGGTCTGAAATTATCCACAGTAGTCAAATAAAGAAGAAAAAAATCTAAAATCAAGCAAATAATGTAGTCAGTTTTTTTGTTTAGTATTTTTGTTGGAAAAAACGTTATTCATATAAAAATTAAAACATACTTTGCACATCTAGTTTTCAAATTCATTTGTGCTCGATTAAACAGTTTTAAGAACAGGATTTGGGTCAGTTTGTTTCAAAATGTCCGCTATATTGAGTCAAGTTTAATAAACTAAATGAAAGCTTATTTAGGTTCAACAAAGTCGACTTATGGTAAAAGTCTCTTGAGTTGGTTCAACTTATTAATAAAGCTTGTTTGTAAAAATATCAATACTTCATGTTGAATTTGCAATTTTCCATAGTAAGAAAATTATTTTGGTAACAACTTCACCTTGATTAAAAATGAAAAATCTCCATCTATATCAGCCACCAGGCCAAATTTGTATCTTGAACTGTAGTTGGGGGCAGTCGGTCCATCGGCCACAAATAGCCAAAGGACACCCTTGCTATTAAGAATAAAAACTTAAATAACATTCAGCAGACACCCTTGCATCAGCGTTAATGATAAGCTCTTAATCACACCATAAATTTGCGGTTTATTCCAGTAATGTATCATCTTACAAAAATTGCGAAGTAACCTCCAATTGCAGTGAAACATTAACCAACCACAAGACACCGTTCCTAAAATTCAACCCGGCCAAGGCTGTGGTGTTTTTATCTGTCATTGGTGGAGAGATAATTACAAAACCTCTATTTCAAACTCCATAAATGCACAAATGCTGACAATTTCTAGTTTTATTTTTATCCAAGTTTATAGATTGAACCCTACAGTTCAGTCTTCGAATGCTATTGGAAAGGAAAATTGTATATATAAACGCCCCCAGAGGGTCTATTACAACTTGGGAAACCTTTGAATAAGATATCCACTGTTCCAAATGAATCAAAAATAGTAAGTGGGTAAAACTATTTTGGTGATAAAACTTAAAAAAAAATATTTTTTTTGCAATACTTGTAGAAATTTAAAATACAGTATGTTTCATTAGGTCTAGACAATAAATCAATAATATTTACCACGATAGACGCATGATAAATACCAATAGATAATAAGTCAAATAGAATTTTAGCCGCTAAGAAAAGTTGGTGGAATAGACTGACTCACTCACTCTTTGGTTACCTAGCAACCCAACCCGCTCACTCTTTGGTTACCTAGCAGCAGTCTGTTGGGTAAGTTTCCCAGCAGCCTTTAAAGTTCCACCAGTGTCTCTCATAACTGCTTAAAAATAAAAAATGACATGGAGTGAAAACTGTGGATAAAACAGGAACAGTCATGTCATCAGTTTGGCAGCATTTCAGATAGTTAAAACAAAAAATTTATCAATAATTAGCGATATTGACATAAATTTTTATATTGTGATATTATTGAATTTCGCTTTGGGATCAATAAAGTAGTTTTGAATTTGATTTGAATATGATTTTCAGCCATATATATTTACTTAATATAAATATATTTTAATATATTTTATACACGATAATATAAAATAATTTTATAATTTCATCTATGAAACCTCAAAAACAAACAAACAAGGTTTTATTTTAAAAAATCAAATTTTTATAATGAAAGCCATCTGAAAGGTTGTTATTTTTTTATGTCTCTGTTGGGTCATCCAGAGTATTTAAGCAGGAAATGATTTGTCAGATTGGCCTCTGCCAAGTCAGGTGCGACTAGGTTGCATCACGTCTTCGTTCCACCAACACATCATCCGTCTGAACCGGCCTGTCTCTGTCGGTTACACCGTCTGCCCGGCTGGCATCCACCTGCACCATTTTCACTGTCTCACTCATTAGTATGTAAGGAAAACTGGGATTTAATGGTTTTATATGTTCCAACTCTGACAAAGTTATCCAGGGTAAACGACTTGTTTATCCAGGGTGAATAAGTGCGGTCTGAGGTCCATTTGCGATCGTTGGACTGAAGTTGTACGGCCCTTCAACTGCAGTTCAGTACTGATACAATAGCTGGACAGGTGGTTGATGCAGATGGAGACTTTTTATTTATAATCAGGGTAAAACTATTAACAACATAACTTTCTTACAATGGAAAATGTGAATATTACAATGGAGAACTAGGGCTATGCAAAGAAGATTATAAAATTGCAAGAACAAAGTAAAAAAAAAATCACAAAAATAAAACTGAAATGATACGAAAATATTTATATTTTCAGAACAAAGCCAAAATACTCACAGAATAAAGTCATACTTGTGCAACTTTATTCTCGAAATATTATGACTTTATGCACTTACAAGTTTATTCTCATATATTTATTACAACTTCTCATAGTTAAATTTTTTGTAATTTTTTTAGCATGACCCTAATTACTCCTTTGTTCAATAAACACAAAGTATTCGTCCTTTTATAGCCAAGCTTTCATATAAGTTGAATCACATCAATCCAGAGACTTATTGTGAAATGTCAATTTTGTTGCACCAAAATCTGCATTTTTAAAATTTATTAAACTTGGTTAAATATTTGCAAAAGGTTTGAAAAAACTTGAAAAGTCCTGTGCTTATAACTGAGAATAAATTTGCTCAATGAAGCCCAAAAGAATTAGAAAACTAGATGTTTTTTTTTATTTTTATTTTGTACAGAACACCAAACTTTAAGACATTTTAAATAAACAAAATAAAACAACCAAAAACAATAAATAAAAAGGAAGAAAAAACCACAAACAACTGAAACCACAAATAAACTAAATTATTTAGTATGTAAACAAAAATCTCTCAAAAACAATCAAACATTTTAAGTTATCATGTGATTCATTTGATAATTGATTATTGTGACAGACTAGACAAAGAATTGCATCCCATTCCTATAAAACAAAACTGTATTTTCTTGATTTTAATTATTTTTATGTTCTACATTTTGGCCCATGTGGAAAAAGTTTGGACAAACCAAAGAAGGCATTTTCCTGAAATATTGGAGTCCATATTTAGAGATGCATGTGAGCGTTGATGCGTGATGAAATGTGTCGATTTGATATGTCTTCCCTGCAGAGAGACCTCTAAGGCTTTTCCATTTCTATTTCCCCATCATGCAGTAATTTCATCCCTGCATTTTATTATATCCTACAAATGAGTCTCCGATCCGACATCCTGACATCATTCATATTATATTCCCAACACCACATTATCAGGCTCCTCTTTTTTCCTTCCTATCCACCCATCCTCACATTGCTGCCCCCGTCTTGAACTCAATCGCACTGTCTTAGCTTCAACGTCCCCTCTGTCCCTGTCGATCAGCTGGTCACTTTAATACGTCTCCTCCTGCGGCATCTTGCTCTCAGCGGGAAAAAACGTCCCGAGACTCGACGGAACAAGCATCCCAATAAACAGCCACAAGAATAGTTCCCAGATGTAAGAGCGGTGGCGGCAGAACCGTTGATTCATGTAGTAGAAGATGGACTTGACTCAGCTGGACTAATTAAGGAAGATGAAAAGTACATCAAACAGGCAGAATCAGCAGAAAATGGATCAAATTAACATTTTGCATGTTTTTGAGCTTCTGTTTGGGTCTCAACTGTTTTCAAAAACAGTCCAAGTGCTTTAAAATAAATAACAGATGGTTTTTGGTAATAAGTTAATGTTTTATAGTGTCTGGGAAATGAGACATTTCAAAAACCTCCAGAATGTAATGTCACAAATCATCAGGCACCACTCGTTACCTAGCGACCTCGGCCAAATTCCGCCTGTTACCTAGCAACCGAAGAAGAGTTCCAACACGTTTGGTTAGCTGGTTTTCTAATTCACAAATCAAAAATACTGAATTGATCCCAAAGGGAAATTAAATGTTGCTATAGATCGTATTAATTAAAATGTCAGTGAATTAGGAGTGATGTTCGATACAACAGATTTTCTTTCCGATCCAATACCAAGTAAAATTTAAGCTGGTGTCAGCAATACAACACTTAATTTGTTTGTTATATCTAAAAAAATAGTTGTAGTCCATATCTTGGCTTCATAAAAATAACACAATTGACTCTAATGTATTCATTTTAAACTCAGAAGTTGAGACAGCAATCTTGTTTACTATAGCTAAACTATTTCAAATCAGTAGAAAAATCATACAAAATATCTGAAAATGGTGTTACAAATAAAAAAAGACAATTAGTAAAGAAATAACCCATCTAAATAAATTGTTTTATTATTTAGAACTGCTATAAAATGAAAGCCAAAATAGCTCCATGTCACTTCGTTTATGATCTGCTGTTCATTTCTGAGGGAGTGACTCTTGGACATTACGACCTAACACACAGTTACCAGGCGGAAGAAAAAGTAGTTCCCATCAACCCTGTCTTAATTAGGCAAGATCTCAATAATTTAGTTACTTTATAACGTGCTCTTGTAAAGCTACACCATCTTAACTGACTTAAGGTATTGAAAGTATTGATCTTTGGATTTGAAAACAGATTTGAAAGCATTAAGTTCTGGTATCGGAAGAATTGATGTTTCAGTCTTGCTCAATACAGTTTCTTTGAAAAAGAGAGAATGAATAACATTCATGGTCAAAATAAGGGCATGAATACAAACGTCCATAGCAGTTGATTATGTGGAAATATTAATTTAGAAGAAGCAAAGTGTGCTGAACTTTTTCACAATTGACAAAAGCGCCAAAGCGCTAAATGAAAAATTAGCTCAGCTATTAGATTGGCAGAAGGATGCCCACCACTGCAAATATGGCACACAATTCATAACTCAATGGGCAGGCGAGACAAAAACAGTGAAAGCAAAGGCTTGCCATGTTTTGTGTTAAATAATAATGTTTATATGGTTCTTTATTCAGTGAAGTGGAGGAAATCAGGAGAAATCCTAACAAACTGGCACTGCACATAAGAATTTAAAAGCCTGTCTCTAATCCAAAACGACAATAAAATTCACTAAAATGACAAAATGAGCTTGAATTTTCATTCCTCAATAGTCAGTTGAACCAATAAAGGCCTATATGTAGCACTGTTGACAAATTAATGGTCAGTTTGGAGTGGTAAATTGGGGTCTTTCTGTTTTTGTGTAGTAATCAAACTGCTGGAAATTTAGCATCTCAAATCAAACAGAAATTAACTAATTTAGTAGTGAGAACTACTTCCAATTTATTTAGATTTTTTAAATTAAAATGTAGAAATATGAGTTTGAATATAAACTGGGCTACTTCGGCCTTCATGTCTGCATTCTGTTTGTTCTTAAACAGAATGCAGACATGAAGACATAAACTTAAAAATAAACAAAGCTCAGTTACTTCCAAAGTAACTGAGCTTTGTGGAGTCACTTTATGCCTAAAGTGACTCCACTGATTGGGAGCTAATCTACATAATCTGGCTACGAAAGTGAGAATGATCCTCTGTCATAAAGCACGGAGGTGGAGGTGTAATCATATGGAGCTGCTTGGGTGTTAAATAACATTTGTAGACATATTTTCAGAGTGTCAAACGAGATGAGTCACCCTGCACAAGTCTGGTTGAAGGTGCTTCATTCCTGGAGAAAAAGATAAATTTAGAGCTTGACTCAGACTGATGCTAATTTTCTTTAAATGGTTGGTTGTTACAATCTGTACAGTAAAAACATGAGCCCTGTTTAGTTTTAGTTCACTTTAATTGAACTCTAGAAAGTCAGACGTGAACGTGCAATCGACTAAAAAAAAAACAAATTCTGGTCCGCCTACAAACCTCAGTTTGAACTGAGGTTTATCCTTGAAAATCTCAGTTGACATGCATATCTATGAATGCATATGCATAGATATGCATTCATAGATATGAATGCATATCTATGAATGCATAGATATGCATTCATAGATGCATAGATGCATATGAATGCATCTATGAATGCATAAAAAAACGGCAAATGAAAAGATTAAATAGCTGAAGTCTCCTCAGAAGGCCACTTGGCCGTCTCCAGCCAAGTGGACTGGAGACGGATCCAAAAGCAGGAAGTGGACTTACAGACCAGAGCATTCTGAGTAAATACAACCAAAACAAACGCAGGAGGCTAGCATTAGCAGGAGAAATGGCTAATTGTGTTTTACCAAAGACAAAAGAAAAATCCTACAACCCTTAAAATCTGACACTATCTTTTTGTTAACATTTTGTGAAGAAGGAAGTTGCGTTCAGTGTCTTCTTCAGAAGTTTTTGTGTCGTTTACGTCAGTGTTTCTTGGTAAAACGTCCACACAGGTGAGGAGGGGAACAGGTTTTTCAAACGGTTTGGTTTGTTTGACCTAATGCAGTGGAAAAGTGACGGGCAGGTGCTGAAAATTGATCAAAGTGTTATTTTGATCCCCAAGTGAACCGAGTCTACAGCACCATCAGGGGTGAAAACGGACTTCATGCCCACTGTCTGTGTTGGATCCAAAACTTCTGCAATAGAAGTGAGGAGACATGAAGAATATTCTCAGTATGTCTTGATAAATAAATCCCTGGCAGCTGAAGCGGTTAACATGACCTCTGTTCGCTCTTCATGCAGACTCAGGCAGACTGATGATAGACAAACTGGTTGACTAAGTGGAGCTGCGTGGATAAATGAAAGCTGCTGTCCTCGCTGGTGTGCATTTACAAGAAACTGTAGCCTCATTACTTACTTGGTACTTTCTGAAGTGGAAGTGAATTTGACAACTAACTGCAGCTGGTAAAGCTGGTAGAAACATGAATAATAGCCCTATAATATTAGAACTGTTCTTCAGGTGACAGAAAGCCGACTTTGTAACTGTCTTTATGTGATTCTGAATGTTTGGGTCAGAGGTCATCACAACATCCAGATTTCAGGCTTGATCTTTAGTTTCTGGTTGTAATAAGTGGCGCTGTGCATTGACCCTAGGGCGTTCCACTTCAGTCCAAAGATAATAACTTCACTTTTGTTTGAAAGTTTTAGCACATCCACACATTTATCTGCTCTAAGCGTCTGTTCAGTGGTAGGTAACGGAGCAGTGACTGCTGATTTGTGATGTTACATTAACAGGGTTTTGAAATGGCTCATTTTCCAGACGCCAAAAACTTTAACTTATTGCCAAAAACTGCTGGGTGTTGTTTTTTTTAAGCGCTTAGGCAGTTTTTAGAAGCAGTTGAGACCAAAATAGATGTATAAAAAAGGGCAAGATGTAATTTTTGCATAGCTCATCTTTTATAAATATTTTTAGCACCTCGTAAATGTCAGATTTTGAATAACTATCTTGAACCTTGACCCTTGGGGTCCCCCATATGTAACTACTATACTATCTATTCACAGAAGTTCTGTTCTTTAGAGAGTCGGACCGGCCCTGTATTGGACTCCAGTCACTTTCATTACATGTCTGGCCAATATAAATGAGATTCACAATTATATGTGTTTAAACAAGAGAGGAGTTATTTATTCCTGTCACAATAACACATTTTGCTGAATGATTAATCGTCCCAGAAGTTGTTGCGATAAACGATAAAAGTAATATAATAGGAGCAGATTCTCAAAGATCAATAAACTATAAATGCTAATGAACATTTAACAATGGAACTGGAAGATATTTTAAATATCCAAACTGAATAGCAGGAAGAAAGAAAGAAAAGCGATAAAGTATTGAGCTTGTTTTAATTGATCATGTGATTGATTTATTGTTTATTGCGACAGACCTGGGGACACCAGTGTCTCTATCTGCAGTTAGTGCTGGGAAGAGATCTGTCCTGAATAAATAAAATGAACCCGTTCCCCTCTGGGCTTACAGTTGGCGGCGAAGGCCTTGATGGTGCAATCGCTGGTTGCTGAATCGAGCTGGACAGACATGGGAAGATAGTTTGAAAACATCTCTGGGGTGTTGTACTGAGGCGTTGGATTTCAAGCAGCGGCTTGAGGAATTCTGGGCATCGAAGGTCCATCTTTTCTTTCTGCAGAGCGACAGTTGTTGAGTGAAAGGTTAAACCCTCCAGATGGGCTTCAGAAAAAAGGGAAGCAAACATCATGTCCTCTCACACGCCGTCCTAATCACCCCACCAAAAAAACAAAACGTATCACAACTGGCTCAGTGCTGCGTTGCCTCATACCGTGGCCATCATCGAGTTCCCGCAGGTATGCACCCGCTGCGTGATGAATTGCAGACAGATGCAGAGGCAAGCAACTGCGCCACGCGTTCCCGAGAAGACGAACTAAAAAGTTGACAGATACACCATTACCAAAGACTGTGAACACAGGCCGAGCGGAGGATGCACACCCAGAATTGATTTCTGTTTCTTAAATCTTCCTTGGCCTAATTAGAGGACAATCTGTCGACGGTGGGAGACAAAGGAAAAGCAGAGGACTGCATCTTAACATGCAAATTAAAGCCAGCCGAACAAGGCAATATTCTATCCATTTAGTTAAATTTTCTGAATATTTTGAAGCTTCCTGATTAAATTTAGCATTTCTTCCTGACAAAAGACAAAGACTTCACAAGAGGAATCCAAATAAGTGATAATTCATTTCATTATCATTGTTAAACAGTGATGTACACATCTGTTATGTTCCCTCTGCATGGTTGCAAGTCAAAAACACAAACTACACAACGCAGGACTGTCTGCACCTTTAAATGTTATTAAATATATCAAAGTTAGATGTTTATTATCCTTTTTGTTCAATAAATGTTCCACTCTTTGCATAGTTACTTTAATTCAGCCAAAAATAAAAGATTTTTCATCACTTTCAAACCATAGCACCTCAGTCAGATGAAAGTCTGGGTTTTGACTAGGTCATTTTGAGAGTTTTCCTATTTATTCACCCAAAATCAACAAATATCTAAACTCTCACCCTCAGGTGGCAGCATTTCTTACTTCTACTAACCTGATGTTAAGTCACAGTCCGTGATAAATGTGGCGAGTAACAAAAGTCACATTTGCTGTCATTCATAAAGGCAAATACTGAAAAATTTTGTAAAAATATTTTTAAAAATTTTAACACAAAATCTGAGTTTTATCAAAAAAGAATCTCAAAAACATTCATGAAATCATGTGGGACCAATCAAATTGGAAAAACTACTGAATATTATGTAATTTTAAGAAGAACTGATTTTGAGATTTATGTTTTTTGTTTCATGAAATTTCAGTCCCTCCAGTTTTGCACAATTAATGAAAAATTCACAGATCCTCACATTTTTAACGCTAATGCATAGTTATGAATTTAATGACAATGTTTAGCAAAAATTGTAAAGAAAAGAAAAACATTTTGTTGAAGTGACTTTGCTTCCACTGCAGTGGTAAGTTGTAATATTCCATGAACTGTAACAAAATGTTCTTTAAAGAATAATGAAAAAATAATTATTGTTGTGTAATTTTTTATTTTTTTTTTACATTTAGATTTTGGATGGGGTTTAATGAGAAAAAAAATATTGCAAAAATCTTTGCAAATATTTTTAAAGTATCACCAGAAAATTTGATTTTGATAGCAAAAAAAATAAAAGGTTTGTTACTCACAGAAAACTTACGATCGGTCACACTGCATTTTCAGTCTGGTCTATGAATATATAGAGCTTTTTTTTTAAAATAATGAAATCAAATTCTTGAAAACTGCCTTTTAAAATTTCCTTGGTGTCTTTCATCTAAACTGGAACAGAGCAAATACTTTTAAAAATCCAAAAGTAGGTCAAAACTTGATAAAAATAAAACCAACAATGTATTTAAACTTTATTTAGTGATTTATCATTACTAAAATGATAAATATTTTCTTTCTGATGCATGTTTTCACCCCTGAACCCTTTTAAACCTTTGCAGAATAGCTTTTTTCTAAATGACTATAATTACCTCTCATAAAGTAATTAAGAACAGTTTAATCCACACATGAAAGGACAAACGGCCTTGTTTTGTAAGGCGTGTTCACCTTACACAGATTCTGAGAAAGGTTCATTAGGAGAAAGGATCTTCTTAAATATTAAAGGCTGAAGCACAGCAGCCAGAAACAAAAAGTAGGTCAACCAAATTTACACAAATCTCCCCTAGCTCAAGTACTCCCGTTGAAAACTGAGCGCTCTTATTTCCTGCAGAATAACCTGCTTTTTGGAATCTTTAATTACCAGCAGAGAGGAATTTTCTGCATGCTTTTGGTTCTTGGACGAAGGTTTAAAGATCTAATTTTCTCCTTCCTTTGCAACCTGATCTCATTTAAAGGTGACCTAATTTAGAATGTGACAGATTTTATGGTTTGTAACTGCAATGCTGGATAAATTTATTCTTTGATGGGGTTTTTTTTTCAGTGAATTTATCCATTTTGCTCTTCTTTTTGTAAGAAATACAGCTCTGTTTGGGTCATAATAAAATGCCCTCCAGCCAGTAAATATCACTGATGTTCATCCAGAATATAATAACTAGTGTTCTGCAAGTTTATATATAGACATATATTTGAATTTTGCACTTGGTATCAAGTTAATTCAGGATAGTGGAAGCATCTTGGATAAAAGTGATCTGGATGAAAGATGAGAGAGGAAGCCGCTTTTACAGTGGAGCAAAAAAAAAAAAATCAATAATATATATAATAATTTAAGCAATAGATGCATGATCAATATAAATGAATAATATCTTTAATAAAATATTGCTGCTTAACCTTTTACTGCTGGCTGAAAGAAATGTTAATGGAATCAACTTGCTTGCTTGCTGTTTGGTTACCTAGCAACTCAGTCATTCTTTGGTTACCTAGCAACAACCTGTTAAGTAACGTGCACAGCAGCAGTTTTAAGGTTTTTCCACTGTGCCTCATAACTGTTTAAAAAAACAATGTGGAGTCAAAACTGGATAAAAGAGGAAAGATAAACACATCACCAGTTTATCTGAATTTCAGACATTTAAAACAACAAAAAAAGAATAAATAATTATCTGTTGACTGATATAAAACTGATATAAAACGATGATATCATGATAAGTTTTCCAGCCCTAAGCGGGATTCATGTGTTTTAAGGAAAATAGGAGTGTAATCTGGAGCAATACAGTTATCCAACATTGTATTTTTACATTTAAGTTTTAGTTTTAGACTAGTAAATCTCGTTCAATTAGTAAAAATTTGCTTCAGACATTTTAAACTCAACTTCTCCATCTTTTGAGATGCCACAAAAACAAATCTAAGTGGAATTTCATCAACAAAGCATATTGAATAATTATAAAGTGGAAGAAAAATGTAATTTTAGCAGCTGTTAAAATGAAATAAAATTTCTCACTTCATTTCCAAGTCGGTGTGGCGGTCAAGAAAAGGTTTTTCTAATCCGATTTTGTCAGAAATATGTGAATGTGTTCACACATTTATACTATAAATCACACATGGTAACAGGAGCTCTCAGTTTTATTGACACAGCTGTTGAGTGGCATGACTGTGCTGAACTGTAAAGGGCAAAAGATTGTATTAACAAAGCACGAGCGGCGGGAACATGTTACTACGACCCGGTGTTAGGTTCTGGTGAAGCAGAGGCGCTCGTCCCAGAATCTCCAGCAGTTAACACGTTAGCTTTAAGCCTTGGCTTAAAATTGTAGACACTTTTAAATTGTCTAATGTATTCAGAATCCCTTTAACCTTAGACAGCACTGGAAATAAAACCGGGTAATACTTGGTTTCCCCGTCATTTTCGGTCTCACATATATATATATATAAATTTATGCTGCTTAAGTTATCAGAATAATATAAACTAGCTTGAATGATTAGTGTTTTTATGAGAAGCTGAAAATAATTTTTTTCTGATTCCATATATACACGTTGAAATTTTGGAGGGCTATTACACTGGAAAAAAATAATAAAACGATTTTTTACAGGTAAAAACCTCCACAATACATTTACAAATGTAAAAAGTACAAAATACTGTTTCTGCCGATTTATTTATTTACGACAACTTTATGTCAAATCATCAAAGTTGAACTATAAATTGCTTTATAGTTTATGGATTTTTCCTGTGACAATTTTACTGTTTATAACTGAAAACCAAATATGTTTGTTTCTCAAGCTCCTATCAAACAAACATTTAAAATGGGTGTTTTTAGCTTTGTTGTCAGTGAGGAAATAAAATCATTTTATGAGTCAAATGTTAGTTTGGTTGAACTGTTTTTCAGTGTAACTGCTTAAACAAGCAGAGGAAGACAAGAAAATGTCAGAAGAGATTAACGCAGCGCGTTCCACCGAGGTTAGCCTTCAAACGCGAGTCGGCAGGAGAGACAATCAGAGACAGAGATGAAGAGAGCACTGTGGTATTAATCAGCTTGTTTTCTGAATTATTAACAGTTGCGTTTGTTTGTTTTTTAATGTACTACCACAAAACAAAAAACAAAACCATAAAGCCTTTGGTTCTAAATAAAGTATTCTTTTAATATAAAATTTATATCACAATATTAAAGCTTTAACTTTAATAAGTTTCTCAATTTAAAAACAACAGAGACACAGACAGCTAACGGACGCTAAGAGAAGCTAATGGTGGCAACTAAAATGTAAACAGTTTTACGTTTGCACATACTTTGATGTTTTATGTGGTTTTTGTTAATACAATTTCTTTTAGGATCCAGCAGAACTCCACAGTTGATTTGCTAAAGAAACTGTCTCTGAAACAATACAGTTAAAAGCTAACAAAAGCTAACTGCTAACTGTAGCATTACCTAAAACACTTTTCTTCTATTTTTTCATCATATTTTAAAGACGTTTTCATATAAAAATTAACTCTAGTTTGAATCTTGTGTCGGTTGTTTTAGGAATCAGCAGAACTCCACAGATTAATTGCTAAAAATAAATTCAAAATGAAACTTACGCAAACAGGTAAGCTAACAGAAGCTAACAATCATATTTACTATTTATGTAGCAACTCTTAGGTGCAGTAAAATACCTTCTGGTAACTCTGCTTTTATCATATCTTAACTTTAGTGTTTGTTGTTAGCATTAGCTATGTGTTTAAATATATACCACAGAGAAGCTTTGGAGAGTAAAAACTGGTTTTAAATTTTAGATACATGTTGAATTATTTGTATTTCAGTTTGGTATTGATATTTATGAGGTCACCAGAAACTGGTCATCAGAAATGTCAACAAAAATTCCACATTATTTAATGTAGTTTATAGAGAATATATTTCATCTACATTACATCTCCTGCTCTTTTTTCCCCTTAAAAAACATAGAAGCAGATTAAAGTAGGACAGAGCAGCAGCGGGATAAAAACTGCTGAGAACGAGGATTTGGATTCAGCAAAAATGAAGATATATTATCCATTTAACAGATACCTGGAAGACAGGAAAACAGATGACTGCTGAGTAAAGTTATTTAGGCCAAAGCTTGAAGGCCGGATGATAATGAGAGCGAAGATAGATCTGCAGCTGCGGATTATGTTTAGCGTTAGCATGTTAGCGGGGAGGGATTAGGGGTCAAAGTACTAACAGCCTCTTACAGAGAAAAGCAGGATCTCATGATGGTGGGTGAAGGAGGAGGAATAAAGAAGAATCACAACATTTAGTAGCTCTCATTTTATCAGCCTTTATCTGAAGGAGTTTTCACACCTGATAGATTTGGTTCTATTGGGGAACAAAGTTGCTACATTTGTTCCATTTTCATCTGCTGCAGTTCGCTTTCTCACTTCACTGTGTCAAACAAAATTAACTCTTAAAAAGCCTGTCCCCCTCCTCACCTGTGGGGGCGCTGCACCAAGAACCATCGAAGGAAACGATTCAAAAACATTCTGAAGAAGACACTGAACGCAGCTTTCTTCTTCACAAAATGTGAAATGTAACTCATATTAACTCAAATCCAAATAGTTATTTTATATTTTGATGGCTGTTAGAAAAGATCTCCTCTAGCTGTCTGTATTAGAGTGACTTTAATAAGTTTCTGACTGAAGAGGATGGTCACATATGTATATAACTTTATACAAAAACATATCTTATAAAGTAAAAACGTTCCGTCTAATTGAATTATTTAAAATTTTTCCATTTCTATTGATTTCAGATATTTTTATATTCACTTGAGTGTATTTTGCTACTATGCAGTACATTTCTCCACTTTGAGGTCAATGAAAAACTTATATGAATTAAAATGACTGTAAAGTCAAATGTTTTGTCGGACTATTTCAATTATTCGTTTTAATCTTACTAACACTGCTAAATCAGCCTTGTTAAAAAATATTATAAAGGTTTTTCTATGCCTCCTTGTTGTAATTAAGTGATTTGTCTCGTATTATAAAGAGTGACTCTGCCACTGAGTTGTTTACATTCTTGAGGGGCTGATCGAGCTTTTCAAAGCCGGCTAATGCCACGAATAAGAGCCCAAATCCCCGTACGATTTGAGCAGAAGATGTTTGGGATGCAGAGCAGGAGCAGAGCGCAGAGCAGGAATCCCTCAGTAAGCGCAACGACACCGATGGAAATAACGACGAGGACTCGGCTAAGAAAACCCAATAATGACTTTCACAGACTCTCGGCTCCCCTTGTGAAGCTGCATTAGACGCAAATAATTCGCCACAAATAATCGCAGAATGTCAAGTTGTAAAGTTCGTGGGCGACCCAGTGGGTAGTTGTCTTGCATTTGTTCACAAGGTTGTAGGTTCGATTCCAGCTCCCTTCTGTCAGTGTGTCACTTAATCACAAGTTGTCTATTTATCGTTCTTATTTGACTTCATGAAAAACTTGATTATTGTCATCTAATAATCCAAAAGCCATGAAAACTCTAAATTTATAATAAATTTAATATCTTGTAAATCTTGTTGATTTTCTTGTCACTATATGAATAAATTCCACTGGCAAATTTACTTATTTCTGTTTTTGTTTTTTTTTTTTTTTTTTATAATGTCAGTGTTTTGATGATTGTTAAAAAATATATTTTTTTAAAATAACGAAGTTCTCATGAGACTTTGCTATGTGTAGCCGGCAGCCATATTGACAGGCAGTTGCCATGGAGTTGCTATGACAACAATAAATAAGCTATAAGCTTAGCGCTAGCTCCCGTCTCGTTCGTAACTTATAAACAAAATATAAATACATTAAAACTATTACTGTTGCAATGTATTACTGTTTGCATCTTTCCTTTCCTTCTTTCCTTCCCTTTTTTCATTTTTCATTTATTCTTTCCTATTTTTCTTTGCTATTCTCTTATTCTTCCCCCTTCACTCCCTCCTGTCCTTTCTCATTTTTCTTTTGCTTCTTTCTTTACTTCTTACTCCCTTCCATCCCTTTGTCCTTCCTTCCTTCCTTCTTTCCTTGCTTCTTCTTTCCGTAATTCCTTCCCTCCTTCCTTTTTCCTGTTCTCTCTTCCTTCCTTTATTCCTCCCTCCCTTCCATCGTCTCTTCCAATCTTTCCTCTTTTTCGCCCTTACCTTCCTTCCTTTCTTCCTTTCTTCCTTCCTTCCTTTCCTGAAGTTTAAACATAACCCTCGTCAGTCCAGTGATATTATTAACGTAGATCTTTGAAATAGATGCTGAATGCTGCTGGAGCTAAGCCAGCTATGCGCTTTGGTTTTCCTGGCAGACATAAATTTATTCCTGATCTTCGTTCCTCCGGCTGCTAAAGCAACCCAGATTTCTGCGATCCTGGAACTTTGATGTTCTTTATCCCATCAAAAGCTCATTTGTCTCGAGGCCGAGCCTTTCGGTGAAATTTAAACCTCAATTATTCCTCATGATCTCTGTAAAAAGAACTCACTTATATTTATCTCAGCCTCGCTGTTTCTGTAAAGCTCGTCCGGATCGCACGCCGTTCGCTTGTTAAAATCCAATATTCCCTTTTGCCAGAAGCGATCCCTGCAGAAATGAAGGAGAGTTAGACGACTGTTTGTTAAAACTCTGGTTTCATGCACGGTTTGGATTTCCTTACCCAGAGATTTTGCCTTACGATGCAAACTCATCCACTTTTAAAAATGACCTTTACCAGGTACTAAAAATATTTAAAGGCGACCTAATATGCAAAATTCATATTATGCTTACTTGGCAGTAAGTTTATGTATTTTAGTGTCTAGAAAATGACTTTGGGGAAAAAGGAGTAAATTTCCACCAACAAACTCTGGAAAAAAAAAAAATCTTGGAAATGTCTTAGTTTGAAAAGTTAAATAGTTACTTGGAAAACCCCAAAATTTTTACATTGGTATTTTAAATTTCTTAGTTTGAAAATTGAAATTTGAGATTAATCTCCGAAATTCCTTAGTTAGAAAAGTGAAAACGTTGTGCTAAAATAATTTGTGCAAATTTTTTTTTCTATTTTCTAGAAAAAACTCAGAAATTTCTGAGTATCAAAAGTTAGATAAAACTTTCTCCGACAACTTTTTTATTTTTCAAGAAAATTATAAAGCTTGATCTTGCAATTTCTGAGTTTTTTGGTGGAAATTTACTCCTTTTCTTGTTTCCTATCTTTACCATTGCTTAAATCAGCAGGGCCTAGCGCTCACCTAGCAACCCAGAAGCCCCCACAGTTACCTGGCAACCCCAGCCACGCCTCCTCCTGTTACCTAGCAACATAAGTTCCAGCAGTTTTGTTTGGCTAGTTTTACCTAAAACGGTTCATTCTGAACAAGTCAAACTGAAATCTTGTTATCTGAGATTGATTTGTTTTTTCGTTTGGCCCACAGATCCGTCCTAATCTGTACAGGTCATCTTTAATGTGTCACCATGGCAACTCTTTGTTTTCCTACACAGATTCATAAGATTCATTTAAGTTTTGATCATTAAACAATAAATTTATTTCCACCTGAAGGTAGATTTAAATGGTTTAAGAAGCTGGTAAACACCCAACCCTGTTGTAATCATGCCCCGCTACGTACAAATTATAATTGGGTGCACTTTCTTTTTTCCCTTGTCTGCATTTTTTATAACTAAACTGATAAGTGCCCATAGTTATGTGTAGTAATGATTAGCTATTGATGGCAATAATTACTGGGGTCTCTTGAGGATTCAGATGACAAGATGTTGCTCTTCAAACAGTTCACTGAGTCCCAGCGTTTTAATGTGACTGCGCAAAATTAGTGCTGCTGGTGCTATATGATATGAAATAATGAGGTTGTACTAATTAATTTGCATAATTGTTGTTTAATTGCAGAAGCCCAGAGCGATAAGGCTGCAGCAGCCCCTGCTGGTAAGAGACTAAGTGGCACCTAATCTGAGCTCTCAAGGGAATCCACAGTGACTCAGCTTACACTGCAAAAACACAAAACCTTTCCAAGTATATTGGTCTGGTTTCTAGTGCAAATGTCTTACTGGACTGGAAATAAGACAAAACTAACTTGCAAGCAACTTCTCAGCAATATAGCAGCTTCTTTTAAATCAATAATTCCTCAATATTGATGAAAAATGACTGGTTCTACTAGCAGATTGTTTCACTTGTATACATAAATGTAACAAAAGTCATAATGAAATTCATTGGTTTGGTTTTTTAATTTAATATAAAGTAATGATTTTGTTCATTAATGATCTAAATGTATGTGTTTTAATTTCTATGGGTTCATTATCTGTCACATTAGAGCTGGTGAAATATAAGAATAGACTTAGATTAGTTGTTTATTAGAGATAAACCAATAATCAAAAAATAAAAACAGATCACCAAAACTTCATACGGTAATCTCGTTGGCACTAATGTGTTTAGAGGCTTCTAAACTTAAAAATATCTAATAATTTACTTTGTTTTAAGTGAAATAATCTGCCAGTGGATTTACTACTAACTTTTATTCATTTTGAGGAATTATTGACTAAAAAAGTCAAAACGTTGCCAAAAAGTTACTTGTAAGTTGGTTTTGTATGACAGTGTATTAGGGCCGTGATAGGTAGAAAAATTAGTACATTTCTGTCAAAAAAACCCCAAAATTTTGAAATTATTATCAGAAATTTTCTAGAAAAATAAGTACAAAATTTTACATTTTTTAAACTCAGAGAATTTTCAACCTTTTTCTCAAAAATTTCTAAGACTAAGCTAAAATTTTTCAATTTCACTTTACAGACTGAGAAATGTCTGTTTTTTCTCCAAAATGTCTGAGATTCTCAGAATATGAGTTTTTGCCACGACATTTTCAAACCTTCAATCTCAGAAATTATCAAGTTTTTACAAAAAAAAATTAAGCCTGACTGCTGAGGGTTTTTTTTTCAAATTTCCATGTTTTTTCTTGAAAATTTCTGAGATTATGTTCAGAATTGCAGGTTTTTTCCTACTTTATTTTCAACTTTTAAAACTTTGGAATTTCCATTTTTTTTCTAGAAGTTTTCTGAAATTAAAAGTTTTTGGCAGAAATGTTCTGCTCCTGTATTATTTTATCTGTAAAGGCCCGAATACACCATTGCAGCCTTGTTTATTTCAAGTACTAAGTTATTTGCACTACAAATTAGACAAAAACATTTGGTAATATTAATTTTTGTTGTAGTGTAGCTGACATTGTTTACGCAGACTGGCCTCTGTAGAATCATTTCTGATTAATGTTCTTGCTGTTCTTACTTTCAGACAAAAAGGGTAAGAGAAACCCACCACATCCTTCCCAATCGTTCCTATAATCATCATCATCATCATCATCCGGTGTTTCTTTCCGATCATTCAGAGAAGCCAGCGGAGGAGGACGGTAAGGCTGAGTGATGAAACGAACACAGAAGCTGTGATCTTCTGTGGGTGATGGGACTGAGTGTGGAGGTGCATGACTCCCACGGCGTCGCTGCTGGATGGAGCAGGAGGCCGTTTTACCATCTCTGTGGCTTTTATTGGCGCCGAGCGCTCACTTTTAACTCCGCGATTTAAACCCAGCTGGTGGAATCCGGAGCGAAGCAGGAGCCGTTTATTCACTCTGCATGGATCCATGTATGATTTTTGGTATTTCAGCGCAGCTTTACATCATGCAATGCAGATTATTTCCTCACATCTGTCTTTTACTCTTATTGTAGTCATCTACACTGCAAAAACACAAAGTTTTACCAATTATTTTTGGTTTATTTGTCGTGCAAATATCTTAGTACACTTGAAATAAGACAAAACTTACTTTTCAGCAACATATAAGAGTTTTTGTAAAGTCAATAATCCCTTAAGAATTATTTTAAAAAAGTGCTTGTTCCACTGGCAGATTATTTTACTTATAATATGGAGAAACTACATTGCTATAAGTGAAATTATCTCATAACAGAACTATTACCTTTTCATCAATGTTAAAGAATTATTTATTTAAAATAATCTACTGAATATTCCTAAAAAATTACTTGAGTTAATTTTGTACGACAATGTATTAGTTATTGTAGATAAAAAGAAAGGAGTAAATTAATGTAAAAAAATTCAAAAATTGTTCCAGTGGAATGATAATTAGTTCATAAATAGATGAAAAATAACTCCCATGTCTTGCTGAAAAAGTTTTGTTTTTATTTCAAGTGTACTAAATAAATCAAAAATCCATTTTGTTTTGTGTTTTTGCAGTGCATTAAAAAACATGTCAAAAACATTTTTGGTGAGACAAAAATAACCCGACCCCGTTAGGGAGAAGGGTGACGGAAAATGGATGGATGGATGGACAAAAATAATAATTTATGGCATACTGATGGAAGAAAAGCTAATTTAATAAAAATTTTAGATGCACGTTGAAGTGAGGTTAAGAAAAAGAAAAAAATCTTTTGAATGAGGGACTCAAAAAACGGTTTGTTCTATTTAGTAAAAAAGTACGGAGTCCTGCAGGGAACATGGGGAAAATGTTTCTTTTGCGTTTCTTTTGCGTTTCCTTGCAATATTCTCACTGCAATATTTGCTGGTCTATTTTGTATACTGTCAAAAATGTCAATTTAAAATTTTAAATGTGTATATTTAAAGAGCCTCAGTGAAAACGTATTTTTTATTAATTGTTCGGTGCAAAACCTGAGTGGAAATCGATTTATTCTCTGCATGTTTATGGCTGAGATGGAACTGCACATGAAAACTTTAAGCCATTCAGACACCAAAAAACTGTCTGATGACTTTATATTACCTTGTAATAATAACTCAGAAAAAGTAAAACGATAATAATAATAATAACTTCACAGATGTAAACAAACAGGGTTCTCTGACCAGATGAGACCAAAATCCAGTTTTTCACCCTGAAACTCTCCAGACGAGTCTGCTGTGAAACAAAGGATGAACCAAACAATGTTTTCTTAAAATGAACTCAAATTAAACCTTGGATCGCTCTAAATATTTCAGTGCGATCAGTTTTATTTCCAGGCTTTCCAGACGTCTTTCCCAGCGGTAATTTAATTCTATATCATAACTGGTTCTGCGTCAAACTCCTGGATTAAATAAAGCGTCTCAGATATTCCCACAGCCCTTGATGTTAAGCATGTTTGGTTGCGCTCCGGTGAGTGTGTCTGATTTCCTCCGCGCTGCGATCAGTTGTCGCCGCACGTTTTTCCCAATATGCTGCAGATCATGAGACGTTTGAGGAAAACCTGTGATTATTTATGTCCCCAGCTGCATAAAACAGCAACAAATCCAGACGTTTTCAGTGAAATTCATGACTGGATAAACTAAGCGTGAAATTGTTAAATATGGGTAGATGACCATAAAACATTTATGTTCAATGTTTTTACAGATGCACGTACATCAAAGGGAATCGTAATGAAGGAGGTTATTTATTTTCCTTGTGTCTGGGAAATGTTTGAAGAGTCCCTGGATCCTTTGTTAAATCCAGACTTATGAGTGTTAAATTTGCTCAGACTTGGTTCACTTTAATGTCAGCTCTCATTCACATCAGCTTTGTTTGGTCCCTTTTAATCAAAGTCCAATCCGTTTGTCTGGAAAGTCCGGTATGTTTGGGAAGATGTGAATGTTCCTTCAACCCCAAAAATAAACCTCAGTCTCAGTTCAGTTAAGTGAAATCTGGTGCAGTTTGAATGCTTATGTGAAAACCAAGCAGACCAGAAAACGTACCAAAAGCAGGAAGTGGACTACTGCGCAGGGCATTCTGGGTAAATACAACCAAAACAAACATGCTAGTTTAATTCCAGCATCAGAAATGACTCGTAGTCTTTTACAAAGAAAGAGAAATCCTACATCTGACACTCCATTTGTTGTTTATTTTTGCGTTCAGTGTCTTCTTAATAAGTATTTCTGTTGTTTCTGTCTGTATTTCTTGGTGCAGCGCCCCCACAGGCAAGGAGGGGAACTGGTTTTTCAAAGGGTTTGAATCATTTGACACGCTGCAGACGGGAAAACATCCAAGTCTCTCACAGCAGCCGTGTTTAGTCCGTTTTAATCTAACTCTAGTTTTTTTGTCTAGAAAGTTCAGTTCAGTTGGAGGTGTTTGTAATCGGTCTTAGTGTGGTTGAAGTGATGGAACTCTGGTCCAGTTTGAATGCATATGTGAACACCAAGCGAACCACAGACTGCTTCAGAAGCTGGAATCGGACGAGAGCAGGGCATTCTGGGTAAATACAACCAAAACAAACGTGCTAGTGGAACAAATGTCTCAAAAGCGAAATCCTACAACCGCTAAAATCTGACGCACTCCACTTTCGTCTAGATTTTGTGAAGAAGAAAGTTGCGCTCAGTTTCTCCTCCAGAGGTTTTCATGATGTTTCCTTCAGTGGTTCTTGGTGCAGCGCCCCCCACAGGTTTTTAAAAGGTTTTTGTTCGTTTGACTCACTACAGTGTTAAACTAAACCGCAGCAGCTGAAAACATAACTCTTCAATCGAACCGAGTGAAAACATCCCAAAACGCAAAAGGAAGAAAGATGTTCCTGTGCCTCTGCAGCCAGTTATCATAATAAACTTTCCGCAGAGTGATTAAGCGTTTTTGCACGTGTGCAGTGATGAAGTGGAACAGCCATTTAAACCAACACTGCAGCTCATTTATAATGAGTCGCGGTCTTCAGGGGGCCAACACTCGGCGAGTTACGTTTATGCCCCACAAGACTCCGTTGTAAGCGATGATCATGAGCAGCAAACGAGACATTAGACCTGAACAAGCATGTCTGCCTGTACTCCCTGATGTAAAGCTTTCCCCACCTTCCTCCTCTTTCTGCTTCTCACCCGAACCTGAATGCGGTCTGCTTCCTCACACAGCATAGATCAAAGAAATCGACTCCAGCGTTTGTGATGTAATGCTGGTGTTGGCTAAAGATGATAAGAGCTTTCTGGGGTGTCAAGCTCTTATCATGAATCTTCTTAAAGGGCCGCTTGTGCCAGAGTATATTAATAAAACCCAAACTATTAAAATATTAATAAACAGCTCTAAGTTCTTCTCAGAATTATATAATATTGAACATCTTTTCACACTGATCAGTTCCTCCAGGTTTTTATGATTGAGATTTTTTTTTTGCAATCAAAAGAATAGATCTTGTGGAGCTAATTTAGTTTTGTTTATGTATGACAGTAAATGTGAATTTTTCACAATACAACTTGACATCAGGTGAGGCAGAAATAGGAGACAGAAGAAAAACTGCCACCTGCAGGTGGGAGGTGGCATCACTTAAAGCTAATGTTTTTTGCAATTTTTGCGGAAAATTTGTGTGAATAAATGCGGCAATGTGTTGATTTTGTGGAGTCACAAAAAACTGGATAAAAACTCCTTTGATTCAATTGATAAATAATATTTAAAACCCAACAGTAATCTTGAAACGTCTATTTATGTGGCGAATAAAAACGACTGAGTTTTGAGTTGACGTGCTTCACAGATTGTACACTGTAAAAACACAATTGTAAAATCAAAATGTTTTCTTTTGTCTGGTTTCTCGTGCAAATATGCTAGTTCACTTAAAATAAGACAAAACAAGTAACATTTAAGCAAGATTCCCTTAAGTTTGTGTTTAGCAATTAATTCCGTAATAAAATGTTTTATTGACAGATTATTTCTCTTATGACATTTTTGCCATTTCACAAGTGAAATAATCTGCCAGTGGAACAATTTTTTTCCTCAATGTTTTGTCATTATTTACTAAAAATGAGCTGAAAAGTTATTCGTAAGTTATTTTCGTCTGATTTCAAATGTACTGAGATAGTTGCACAAAAAAGTTGAACAAAATTACTTGGTAAGATTTTGTGTTTTTGCAGTGAGTCGTGGTGAAAAGAGTTGAAGTGTTTTTAAATCTTCATATCCTGCATTTTAACATCTCTGCTGACCCCACACATCCTGGACACAAAATGTTTTTCAGGCTGGCATTAGAGCGTGAAATAAAAAAAGAAACATCTGCCGCAGGCCGTCTCTCTGATGAAACCCTTAATGCCTGAGTGCAAATTTATGTACATGTTGTTCCTTTATTGTAAGATCGAATCTGTTAAAATCGTGTCCATATTCCAGAGAGTCATTAGTTCGGCTCTGTGTGTAAAGCTTGCAGTACATTACTCCTGCTTTACGGCTCATTGACTCCTGTTCTTAGTACTATTAACTGGTATCCAGCCTCCTGTAGGTAAATCTATAACTCATTTCTGCTAATTTACATCGTTATTAATAGACATTTAAAATCATAATAGTTGTCGCAATGCTATTTAAAATAGAAAAACACATCAGATTACAGAAGTTGACTTTAAAACAAGTAAATATAGTCATTTACTAAAGATGAGTTAGTAAATGCAAGCAAAGCGCTGCTATATGATAGATTTGTGCTTTATATGTTAGAAATTAGCTTTATGCTACAGCTGGAGAATATCACAGTCCAATATGTATGTAATTAACACAGTTATGGTTCTGTTGCCAATGTCTTGAGATTTATAAATTGCTGCTACAATAAATTTGTAATAACTGTGAAATTATTCAGCCGCAAAATCTCTGGTGTCTTTAATAGCTTTAAAAATCAGTAAATTGAATGAGGTGTTAATTAAAAGCTTAGTCAGCTAAAAACGTGTGCGGCATTTATTTGCTGGCCACTAAAATGTTATTAATTTTTACATTTTCTTCATGAAAAGACAAGAAAGGACAAACACACTGAAAAATGCAGTTTATTCAGGATTTTACATCCCAGTTCTCAGAATTATGAAGCAAATGCTGGGACATTTAAACTTTTCAAATTATAGAATTATTTAGTCCACAAATATGTTTTATAACCATTTCTTCTTTTGATTTAAAGAAAAAAAATTGAAATTTGAAAATTCACTGTATTATTTCAACTTATAGATCTTAAATGAACGACGGCCATGTTGGATTTGAGACAGTCATTGGTCAGAGATCTACACTGTAAAAACAGGAAATCATACCAAGTATTTTTGGTCCAGTGCAAATGCCTTTAGTATACTTGAAATAAGACAAAATTAACTTATAAGCATGTTTTCAGAAAGAAATAAGAACTTGTTTAGAGCCAGAAATAGCTTAAAATTTATTGAAAAGTGCTAACATTTCTCCAATGATATATGTGAAATAGTCTGACAGTGAAACTAGTACTTTTTCATCAGTATTATGGAATTATTTACTCCTGCTAAACAAGCTCCTATATCTTGCTGATAAGTTGATTATGAATGAGTTTTGTCTTGTACTGTGTACTAAGATATTTGCCCTAGAGATTAGCCTAAAAATACTTAAGATTTTCTGTTTTTGCAGTGTGTAATTTTAAAATCTGAGTTCCAACTTGTGTTAGAACAAAGAAAGTCATACTTTTGAGTACTTCAGGAATGTGCTATTAGCTGTAAGATCTTGTCTGAAACGGGAATTATTATAAAAAATTCACTTTTTGTACATTTTTATTCTTCTGCTTGCATATCTAGAAACAGTCCAAGCACTACAAAAACAAGCATAATGGGTCTCCTTTAAAACTGTGGCTACAGTTCTAGAAATATTCTGCTATTTGTGTCAGAAAATATAAAATTTTTCAGCATTTAGAATAAGTTAGATTTTACATTTTTAATTGGCATGACTTGATTAAAAAAAACAATAAAAGCAAAGCTTAGCATGCAAGATTCAAAATAAATAATTGCAGATTTTTTTCCAAGTGTTATAAAAGGCTTAAATTATAAATAGAGTATCTTAATGTCCCTGCAGGCTTTTATCCAAAACTCAGATCTCCAGCTTTACTGCCAGAGATAAAGTGAGGAGTTAATTTCACTGAGAATCTTCCCTGCGAACGCGATGGAGGATCCGGTGTTACAGTGTAAGACTGCAAACATTCAAAAGTGTCCCCTGGGTTTTCTTTCCGAGATCCGCTTTCCTGCTTAGCATTCTGGCTGAAACCCTTTAAATCATCCTGAACAGCTGAACTTGGATCTGTCCTCTGGGGTACTTTTGATTAAAAGATCGAATTAACTGAACCCATAAAAGCAGCGGGGAGGTTTGGGCAGGGGGGCGACGGCGTGGCTCTGTGAATTTATGAAGAAGCATGACCTCATTTGACTCATGACCCTGGATCCATTCAGGACTTTTTCACGTTGAAAGGGGACCTTTTATGGAAGAATTCGCATTTTACACGTTTCTGTACTTCTATTTGGGTCTCAATTGCTTAAAAATGCTTAAAAAAAACAACCTCCAGCTGTGTTTTGGCAATAAGTTAATCTTTCTTCTGAGTGTCTGGAAACTTCCAGAGTGTAACAAATCATTCTGTTACCTAGCAACCCCAGCAGAGTTCCTGCCTGTTACCTAGCAACCCAAGTGGAACTCCAGCACGTTTAGTCAGCTCAAATAACTAAATTCAAAAATACTTGAACATTAAATGTGGTTATTGCTCATGCAATTCAAGGTCGGTAACAGCTGAGGGTGGAATGTAAGCAGAGCTAAATATTATTCTACCAAGAATTTTAATGTGCTTTACAACGGCTGCTGGAAAAGACAAGTGTTTTGTTGGTGGCTTGCCATCCAGAAACCGATTGCTGCATTCTCGCTGGTTGCACAAGAGGCTCCGCTTTTGCTTTACAAAGATGTACGGATTGTAAAGTTGTGCATCTGTTTGCAGCCATTTTCAGGTGCAAGTCCAAACGGCTTCTTTTGAATTCACCAAACTGGAATCTCATTATCTAAGAATGATTTTGTGCAAAACATGCAAAAAAACCATGTTTTGTATAGACCATAGATACTAACACATTCAAGGAAGCATAGAAGGTCACCTTTAAAGGTGACCTAGTATTAAAACTCAAAGTTTGTTGTCATGGTGACAGAAACAGAACATTTGGCTTAGAGAAACAGTTTCTTACGGTTATGTTGAAGACAGGTGGAAAGGTGCGTGAAAACACATTGATTTGATTATTGAGAACAAGGGCAGGTTCTGCACAGATTGATGTCTCACTTGCTGTCTCTGTCTTTTGTTTTCTTCCTCATTTGGTGCAGAGTTGCTTCTTGATGGTAAGAAAAAATTATGTTTTAGTGTTTCTGTGAAGAATTTTGACTGACAAGCAAACACGTTATAAAGATGACGCTTTTAATAGAAACGGAGTTTGATAACACTTTACTTGACGGGTTGTGAATAAGACGGTCATGACACCGTCATAAACATGAGTTAGTCTTCATGAATATTTATGACTGTTGTCATAAAGTGTCATTCGGTAAATCATGACACTTTTAATACAAAGTTGACTTTATTCAAAATGTCTTGATGACAACTTGACATTAACCAAGAAATTATGACCTGACATAAATTTATTATAAAAGAATTACTGATTAACCTTTTAAGCTTTAATAACATAAAGCTACATAATTTTAATGTCTTGGTTCATTTCATAAAGATTTTCTCATGTTCATGATATGTTTATGTTTATGACAGGTTTTACGACAGTCTTATTCACAACCCGTTAAATAAAGTGTTACCCAGAGTTTTGTTTTCTACCCCCAGCAGTTGAGAAAAGAGTTAAAATCCTCAGTGCTTTGATGTTTTAAATAGGGCTGGGAAATATGGCAAAAACATAACATTTTCCTATTTCACTTGACTTTTTTTTTCTCTCACACATTTTTTCCAATAAAGTAATTAGAAACAACAGGAAACATTTTCAAAATGTGGCTTTTATTTCAGTCCCCCTTTACTGAGTTGCACTATTGAGTATTAGCACCAGGCTATGAGAATTATTGTTTAATTACTAGAATTAATTCATAATATTGGCAGAATAAAGATAAAATTTTATTATTATGAGACAAACAAAATTATATTTTTTCATTATTTACTACTTCATTCTCATATTATGACATTATTGTGGTAATATTAAGACTTTATTGTCATTTGATTTCAACTTAATTGTCATAGAACTTTATTCTCATATTATGACTGAATTCTTGTAATATTATGATTTTTTTTTCCTATTAAAAAAAGACAAAAATCATATGAAATGTGAAGTTTGTATTTCATTCTAAGATTGATCTGAATTCAAAGTCCAAATAAATGGAAGCTGTAAAACAAGATGGCCGCCCTGCACATGTTGACGTCACTCTGCACTATGGGAAAAAACCAAAACATTTTGCCCCCCAGCCACTTTTTGCCCTTAAATTAAACCCAGATTTGTTTCTCGACAGTTCAGAGATGCTTTAGTGATTTGCTTGGTCCGTTTGTCTCCTCCTGTGTTCTGTCTGTGGGCTCATCGCTCCTGCTGGGTCCAGTTTTCCTGCTCTAATTTGTCGTCTGTGGTTGAATTTTCTTCTCAGATGCTGCACCAGGAGAAGGTGGCGAGACGTCTGAGCAGAGCAGTCTGTTTGTGGTGAAGCCGGAGAGCGCCACCGCCACCAAAGGTTTGTCAAAATAAACTCTGAGTTACACAGAAGACGTTAAAACAAGTGAAAAAAGCTAACTTTAACTTTACATCACTTCATGATGTAAAGTACAAAAGAAATGGGCATTTTTTCCACCTTTGATGTGACATTCTGTACAAAAATAGTCTCATATTTGGTTCGGTTTCAAAATGTTTCACTTTGATTTGGCAATATTTGCTCCAAATCTGTAAGATTTGGGTCTACACTGCAAAAGCACAAAATCTTACCAAGTAGTTTGGTTTAGTTTCTAATGCAGATGTCTTCGTACAATAGAAATGAGACAAAATCATCTTACAAATGTACTTTTCAGCAACTTGTAGGATCTTGTTATAAGTCAGTAATTCCTTAATATTGATGAAAAATGAATACTGGCAGATCATTTAACTTGCAATAAGACATTATCCATGTTATAAGAAGTTACTTCTAAGTGTCTTATACAAATTGTCCTAAGATATTTGTACTTGAAAGTAGACAAGAAAACTTGGTGAGATTTTGTGAGGCAGAAGGAAAAAGTCAGCAAACTTGGCTGTACAATAAACAAAGCTGGTTTATTAGGCCTCCAGCATCACAGCATCGTTCACACACAGTTCAAAATGGCAGCTTTACAATCACTCAGCCTCTTGCTACATTATTACTATTGACTTTATCTTGGTCCAGTTAAATCGTTTTGATGCTCTTTGCAAACGTAAACTCAAAAAGGCGGAACAATGAAATTAAATCAAACCTCCAAACTTAAAAGGATCCACAATTAGTCGTAAAAGCAATATAGTAATAATAATATAGACTGTTGAGTTTTTACAAATTTTAATAAAATATTGTCACATGAACGTCATCACGTTGTTCACGCTGCAGTGCATTCTGGGTAATTGACATCAAATGGTCCAACTGCCTGGCTCCTCCAGCCAAAACAGCGATGAGTAACGTCTTTACCTTTTCAAGTTGATCTAAAGAGCGTTGAAATCGACGGGAACGTAGAAATCACAAGAGGTGATGAAGATGAGGAGGACCAAACTGATGGAGCTGGTGTTTTGCTGCTGCTGCCTCCTTCAGCTTCATAAATGAAACAATGAATGGCACGTACCTCTGGTCGGGCTTAGTGATCCAATAAGTACCTTTATAGCTTTGTTTCTGGTCCAGTCTTCGTCCGGGGCAGTAGTAGTGCTGCCGGTACTATTGCTGCAGAGCTCCGTTAGCATTTGAAAGAGCTGTCTGGTGTTTCTCCCAGCGTTATTTGCTCCGGCTGCAGCTGGGTTTAGGCGCTTTGTGGATAAAAACTGTAGGCACGGCATTTAATTTTGCTCGTTAAGTTAACAATCACAGTTTTTGCTCGTACAAATGACTCAAAGTCTTCTGGAGAGAAATGTTGAGAGCACAGATTTGGTCCTTCTGAAGTTGTGTTCTCTCTCTGACTGCGTGGGAAGTGATCCAGACTCACCTCACTGTTTTTATGTATTTATTTTTAGTTACAGCCAACAGTGACACACTGTGGCATTATCTAAAATTACACCAGTCAAATGCAATGATAAGCAATAACTCGGGTAAAGTTGGCCTTCCTGTTCACTCTGTAGATTCTAGTGCAGAATGGACCAAAACGCATCATCAACCCAGCAGGTGAAAAAATGGCGACCTCCACGGGTGAAAAATATAACAAAAGATGTAAATTTTGAAGATTTCATGCGCTTTTTGTATCACATGCAGCAATTTTTCTAGTTAATAGAAAACTTAATTACAATCAACATGTTCAACTAATTCTGGATCACTTTAAGCTTTCTGTCTCTTACACCAAGCAGATTAATTACAAACTGTAAGTCATTAAATACTTCACAGAAAGGCAATATTTTAACAAGTTTTATATATATTTTTTACCACTCTACAAGGGGACAAACTGTTTATCTGTCTGGAATAAAAACATTGTCTGTCTTTGTCGCTGGCAGGGAAGGACATCACATTTGTGGCCAAAGTCGACTCGTCGACGCTGACCAGGAAGCCCGTCATGAAGTGGCTGAAGGGGAAGTGGCTCGACTTGTCCAGCAAAGCCGGGAAGCACCTGCAGTTCAAGGAGACGTACGACAGAAACACCAAGGTACGCTGCCGTTTTCTCTGTCCCAACCTGTTTACGTGTCGCTCTACAGGCTGTAAACCTGTCAGTGTTGGACGTTTTCCAGCCTTAAAGGGGCAGCGCAGGTTTTTCGGAGGTGGATAAATGGAGGTATAAAAAAACAAAACATGAAGAAAAGCTTAAAAATCCTGATTCATTTTGGCTTCAACTTTTAAAAGAAAGAATAATAATGACATTATTATTAAATGTGATTATGTAGATTTTTACCAAACCAGAACCTGAAGCTGCAGTGGCTGTTTGTGCTTCGGTTTTTCGTCAGATCTACACGTACGAGATGAGCATCATCAAGGTGGTGGACGGAGACGCAGGTGGCTACCGCTGCGAGGTCACCGCCAAAGACAAGTGCGACAGCTGCGCCTTCGAAGTCTCCGTGGAAGGTAGGTCTGCAGACCGACACGTAATCACATCATTGTCATCTTCCATCCAACGCGTCCGCCGTGATGGCGTAACTGACTGTGTCAGCCAATAACGCGCAGAGCGCCGCAGACATTAGAGCCCGTCATCCAGGTCATCAGTTCATTACTCCTGTGGCGCGGCGTGATGAATTAACCTCACTTCCTGTTTCTGTCTGCTGCTTCCAGCCGTGCAGGAGGGCCAGCAGGACAACATCTTGGAGGCGTTTAAACGATCGTGAGTGTCGCTCTGCAGCTCGCCGTCTCAAAGCTTCTACTTCCTGCATGTCATCAGGAGTTTCAGCGACTTTTAACCAGCGCTGGGTAGTAACTAGTTACATTTACTCAGTTACTCGAGTCACGTGTTTGAAAAAACAAAAAACTTTACGACTATTTTTACGTTTCATTATGAAGTATTTCTGCTCTTACTTGAGTAAAAATTCTGGATTTTCTTTCCACTGAATGAACAACAAACATATTTTAACCAAAAACTCAACAGACACTTAAAGTTTTTAATAAAGTTTCATAAGTTTTTTATTAAGAGAAAAAAAATTGGTAAGACTTTATTTGACGGGTTGTGAATAAAGACATGAACACAAACATGTCAAAACATGAGAAAGTAAATTATGACACTTTTAATACAAAGTTGACATTATTCAAAATGTTATGACAATAAATCAGGATCTGACATAAATTTGTATAAAAGTATTACTGATTAAACTTTATTTTATGTTAAAGTTTAATCAGTAATACTTTTATGAGAAGTTTATGTCAGATCATGATTTCTTGGTTAAATCCTACATCTGATTATCCCATGTTGTAAATATTTACTAATTTTATTTATCTATTTTTTACCATATGTCACAATTTCTACTCGTAATTTATATCTGTACAATTAATTTATTATTACTTAGTCTACACTCATGCATACGCTTTTGTACATTTATTGAATTTTTTAAATATGTTTATTAAATATTTTGGTTGTTTGTACAGAAAAAAGAACAATAACACCAAGAGAACAGAACTTTTACAGCACAGATTTAGGGAATATCTCTGTCTTTAAAACACAATAAATCTCAGAAATAATATTTTTTCACAACTGAGTAAAAGGAACGTTTATAAATGCGTGTATTTTTTTAAAGCACCTTCAGGGTTAATATTTGTAGATTTTTTTACATAAGCTTTTTTATCTGGATATGTTTTTAAATGTCAGGGAGGATCTGATTAATTGAAATTGGGGAGATAAGACGCCTTATCAGCCTTTTACATTAACATATAAGCAGGAAAATGAGATGGAAAAAAGTCCTGCGGGTGTTGAGTCTGCATGGCGATTTCTACAAAGCATCAGCAGGATTTGGTTTTTGTTGTTTTCCAGCATCACAGTGAGCGTCGTCCTCGTGTGTTTGAGGTTAATTTAACTCATCTGAGACTGAGAGAAATCCGAATAACTTCAAAGCCGGCTCCAGTCAGAGCAGATCATCTGAGGACAGCGTTCATCCGGCTGTCCTGAGGGGAGCGAATGCTCCCAGGACAATACCGACCTCACTCAGCACGCAGAATGAAAAATAAATAAAAAGTGGTCGACTGAGCGTGAAAATGATGTTAGGCGTGCAACTGCTTTCACAGCGTTGAAAATATCACCGGAGTTTAAGGCTTTTTCCGTCATTAAAACCCTCCATGATGGAAGTGATGTGAAAAAATGTTCTTATTTCAGTAGAAATATTGTCAGTGTGACGAGAGCAAAACAAAAACAGAGCTGTCATTGTCCGTGCACTGCAAAAACACAAAATCTCACCAACCAATTTTGGTCTAATTTCTAGAGTAAATATTTGAGTAAACTTGAAGAAAGACAAACAAAGTAAGTTTTATGTATAGAGGCTTGTTTTAATAAATGTTTCCTTAACATTGATAAAAAATAAAGTTCTAGTTTCACTGGCAGATAAATTAACTTACAACACGGGAAAAATGTCATGTTGAGTAATAACTAGCTACATTTACGAAAGTAATTTCTGTCAGAAAATTTACTTTTAGGAGTATTTTTACTACGTTGTACTTTTTCCGTTTACTTCAGTAATTTTACTATGAAGTATTTCTACTGTTACTTTAGTAAAATTTCTGGATTTTTTACCCACTGAATGAAAAATAAAAAAAACTCACCAGGCACAGAAACACACCTGCTGTTTTTATTAAAGTTTTATAAATTTTTTATTGAAATAAAATTATTTAGAAACTTTTTCTTTTTCTTTTTTTTTTTTGTTACTTATATGAATTATTGTCATTTTGGTCCATAAAACATCTAAATTTCCACTTAACTTTATAACTTGATCAGTTACTCACTGGTTGAATAGATTTTTTACCAAATACTTTTTTACTGTTGCTAAAGTAATTTCTTGTTTACTTTTACTTGAGTGGAAATACTTTGAAGTACTCTTACTAGAGTACAATCTTTGGGAATCCTACCCATGAAACTGCTACAACAACAGATAATAACTAATGAAAACTAGCAAACCTGATCAAAAACTAAAAGAAGCTAAACTCAAAACTAAACTAATTAAATTATTTTTTTTCTCAGAGGAGAGGGAGATGAGGATGCTGGTGAGCTGGACTTCAGCGTTTTGCTTAAGAAACGGTAAGTTAAGTAAAAACAATCCACATTTTGACTTCGCCTGCATCAGATTTAACTCTCCATCTGCATCATCGCTGATATTCAGGAAGGAGAAGCCGGAGCTACCAAAGGAAGAGGTTGACGTCTGGGAAATCCTTAAGGCAGCCAAGCCTTGTGATTACGAGAAGATTGCCTTTCAGTACGGCATCACGGACCTGAGGGGCATGCTGAAGCGGCTGAAGAAGATGAAGGCGGAGTCCAAGAAGAGTGACGGTGAGTCGCAGAGGAGACATTTTACGAGACAAAGCCAGAATGTGCACGAGAAATTTGACGGCAGGGAGGAAACTAAACCTTTTTAATGCAGCCGGCTGTAAATACTGGCAGCGTTTAAAGGCGTCT
Organism: Poeciliopsis turneri; assembly: GCA_922788865.1. Taxonomy (NCBI): domain Eukaryota; kingdom Metazoa; phylum Chordata; class Actinopteri; order Cyprinodontiformes; family Poeciliidae; genus Poeciliopsis; species Poeciliopsis turneri. The sequence goes on from CAKLNU010001002.1 coordinate 441,070, forward strand.
GGAGGTTGGATGACAGGTGGAATGTTTGTTGGCCCGTTCCCGGCTGCCGTGGATCATTTGGCTCTTAAAGTTGTACCAGAGCTGCGCTGACATGACACTTTCTTGTTAGCTTTCCTGACGAAGCTGGACTCTGCCTACTCTGTGGAGAAGGGGAAGAAGATCCAGCTCACTGTGGAAGTGGCTAACCCCACGGTCGAAGTAAAATGGCTGAAAAACGGGCAGGAAATCAAACCGTCAGCCAAGTAAGTACCTGAATGTGTGAGCAATACTGAAGGTTGGTTTCTTAAAGGTGATAATATGCTTCCTTAAACAGGTTGGGATAAATCTACGAGCTACAACAAAAACATGTTCATTAGATTTTGTTGACACAAAATGAATTAGATTTTAGTTTACTCAGTTCAGAATGAGCTGTTTTAGGCTTCTTGTCACTTTTAATTCAAAACTGTGCTGGCCACGCACCTCAACGCAGCGTTTAGCTTCGCACGTAAAAATGGCTGCAAACAGATTTGCAATTATGTGACTGTACATCTTTGAAAAGCAGACGTGGAGCCTCCTGCAAAACCATGAAGAATAAACCAAGTTGTGTCTGGATGGTAAGTCAACAACAGAACACTCGTCTTTTCCAGCAGCCGTTGTACAGTCAAACCAGCAGCTAAAGTTCGAAGGTTTTTCAAAGTGCTGGGATTGTTTTTAGACACACGAATGGAAGAATAAAATCATGGAAAATGTGAACTTTTGCATAATAGATCCCCTTTAAAGTTCAAATATTTATTTTATTGAACATCTGTGGCATATGCAGTAGCAAAAACCAGCTGACCAAACATGCTAGAGTTCCACTTGGGTTGCTAGGCAACGGGATGACTTCGCTGATTTGTTACATTACATTCCGGAGGTTTTTGAAACTGCTCAACTTTCAGACACCAAAAAACACGAACTTATTGCCGAGAAACGGCTATACTAATTAAAAGCAATACTGATAATAATAGGCTGAAGTTAAAGCTGCTACGCATCGCTTACACTCAGTCTAACAAAAAACAAACAGTTGAAAATATTTATTTTGACTCGATTTGCACATCTGGCTGCTCCAGGAAGCAAGAAAACTTAAAATAAAGTCAAATTAATTAAAACCATCGATTTTCACTGCGTCTTTAGCCCCCAACAGATGGCGCTCTTAATCATAAATGCAAAATTTTTGGTCATTATGACTTTTTGAATTTAGAGAAACCAGCGCCGACCTTTTACCACACATCTGTGCTCCAGACTTTACTCCTCAGACATCTGGTTTTAAAAAAAACAGAGCGATTTTATGTAGTTGTTGAATTATTACTCTCCTATGAATACATTTTGTATTCACTAAAGTCCAGTTTACTGCGGTTTCTGCTCAGGAAAGTGTAGTCTGAGCTCTGGTTTGTGCACAGATCGCACTATAAAGTGTTCATTTAAAGTTTTATTGGTGCGGCTTTGACTTTGAGACGAGTCAAACTGTGTATGTATGTGTCAGTTCTCGGCCCGTTTTGCCCGCTGGGCTTCATCCAGCCTGGATCTCCTTCTGCCGCGCTCCTTTCCCCGCCTCCTTCAAAGGCTTCTCTTAGTGTTTTATTGAAGAGGCTACAGCTGTTGCAATTGGTATTTCATCAATGTCTCTCCACCATCTGCTATTTTGATGTCGTCATGCTGTTTATAGAAAGGAAGGAAGGAAGCCACTTCCTGTTCTGATTAAGAGGAAACTTTTATTTTACTCTTAAAGTAAGAAAAAGAGAAGGAATTCCCTCCGTTAAGCTGGAAATAAATCAGCATTTTGTGGTTTTTGATAAACATAAATCAGACAAAAATACAGCGAAACCCTTAATCATTTTGTTATAGTATTATGTGAATTATAAATCTTGATGTAATACTCAGATTAAGGTCCAAAATTTGACAGTTAGAATTCTCAGATTAAAATTATAATTTTGAGATTAAAGTCAAAATTCTCTTCTTCTATTCCTTTATGCATTGCTCTTACGTCTGTTTTAATAAGATACAGATTTTGTATCTGCGTCTAACTTTTGATAACTGTTAATTATTACTCTACAGAAATGGATCGATAATTTTTTTTCTGCTTTCTCTCCAATTCTTATAATTTTACCTCAGAAATCCTTTCACCGTACTGCAGAGTTTACACTAATCCGGACGCGTAACCTCTGAATTTTTAACTTTATGGCAAACACCACTCATTACTACACGTTGAGGTGTTGTTGGCCGGTAACCATGACGACTCTACCTCGTAAAAGTCTCTTGTAAAATGACGGTGGAGACTTTTTGATGTAACCTGGATCCATTTGTGTGGGAGGAGCGAGAGCGCAGAAAGAAAACGTAACGTGTGACTGAGTCACTTTCGCCTCCAGGCCTTTTTTAATTTTTTATTTTTTTTGCGTTGTGGTTTTTCATCTTATGTTTTGCATATTCCAGGTATGTGTTTGAGAATGCGGGCAACAAGCGTACCCTCATCATCAACAAGTGCAACCTGTCTGATGATGCAGAGTACGAGTGCGTGATCGGCGAGGAGAAATGCGGCACGGAGCTTTTCGTTAAAGGTAAATTAGTGAGGAAAACAGCAGAGAGAGAGAAATTTCACCCGAGTGAAGTTGGTTCCCCAGCTTCTCCACGTCTAAAAAAATAGCATTTCCACTGCATTTGTGCTACGTTTTTGCTGAGACTGCTCGGTTTGTGCTCGTGTTTGCGCCACATTTGTGTTAGGATTGTGCTGCATTTATGCTACATCTGTTCTACGCTCGTGCTGGGTTTGTGCTGTTAAATTTTTTTTATTTGTGCCGCCATCTTTTTGAAGATATGAATGAAAAAGTTTCCTGAGGTCATCAGAGGTCAACCACCATCCCTCTCACATTTACAAAATGTTTGCTGTCAATCTGTTCAACTATGTTTGTGCAGCAAAAAAAAACTATTTTGTGCTGCTTTTGCTCTGGAAAGTTTTTGATTAATATCACACAAGTTAAAATCGTTGCTGAAACTCTGGTCACCACATTTGAAGGCTTCACTCAGTGAGTTTTCTGCTCTGTTTAAATGTTCTTATCGCTGTCAGCTCGAATGGAGGAACAAAAGTGAGCTAAAAGTGAGTTTTGTATAATGGGCCCCGTGTAAAGACTTTATCCACCATGTTCTTTAAAACTTGTGAAACGCCTGCGGTGAAGCTTGCTCACATTTCTGTGGCTCTGAGACTTTGTGCGCTGAGGGAGTCAAGATGTCTGGAGGGGAAACGGAGCAACGACGATGACAAATAGTCGAGGCTCGCGGAGCATCAAGCATCACAGCCTGTGGTTGCACAATGCGAATCCGGCCGCCTCAGGGGAGCCGATCCACCTTCCACCTCTGCAGACGGTTGTGTCTTGGATAAGGACTTTAGCAGCACACTGTGACATTATTCATTTACAAGTGATGGATTGAATTTCTGGGGTTTACAGTCACAGAGACAAAGAAAAACAGCTTTAAAAAACGACGACAGCTGAACATATTTTGACGTATTTCTGTTCAAGTTTTATCAAAACTCCGATAAATATTTCACTCTGGGTGTTTCTTTTTCCTCAGAGCTTCCGGTCACCATCACCAAGCTGCTGGATGATGTTCACACTGTGGTTGGGGAGAAGGTGGAGTTCGAAGTGGAAGTGTCAGAGGAAGGAGCCAACGTTAAATGGTGAGTCACAAAGTCCAACATTACAAAACCGTGGGGATTTTAGGCTGTTAAACTAACAAATAAATAAAACCGACTGGAGAACGGCACCTTCCTGTCCACAGGAAGAAATGTTTATCCCCTACAGAGCAACCAGTGTTTTAACTCAACATAAACTATAACTGTTGTAAATGTTTAAGGTACCGATAAGCAGATCTTTACTTCTGTGTAAAAGTCATTTTATGAGCGCAAACTACACCTACAGTTGATGTTAGACACATGGAAATGAGCTTTTTTTCTTTGAAATTGACTATATTAGGAGACAAAACTGTTGGAAAACTGAAATACATGAATTCAAAATCAGCTTTCAGAAAAAATTAAGCAATTAAATTACATTGTAACTTTTCAAGTTAAATCAAATATAAGGTGTTATTGTAACTCTTGGATTTATAAGTGAGAAAAGGTATTTGTAGTTTGTGATCGATTCTGATCGGGTTTTCCTCTTAGTGATCGATTCCGATCGGGTTTTTCTCTTTGTGATCGATTCTGATCGGGTTTTTCTCCTCAGGATGAAAGACGGAGTCGAGCTGAACAGAGAGACGGCCGGATCCAAATACAGGTTCAAGAAAGACGGGAAGAGGCACGTTTTGGTCATAACCGAAGCCACTAAAGACGACATCGGGACGTACTACGCCTTCACCAACGGCGGAGAGTCCAGTGCCGAGCTGGAGGTCGAAGGTCACAGGCAGACTTGATTTGTCCAAACAAACAGGCCAATGTTAGGTATTTATGTGCCAAAATGGCCCCAACACTCCGTCTGTAAGCTTTGACGGCGTGTTAGGGCCATTTTAGGTAGAAATCATGAAAAAGGAGGAGTAAATTTTCACCAAAATGCCTCAAAGGAAGAAACAATGAATGCATAAAATTTTGAGTTTGAAAAGTTGAAAATTTGCTAGAAAAGAACATCTGATATTTTGAGATTATTCTCTGAAATTTTCTTGAAAAACAATTTTTTAAATTTGAAAAGTACAAAAAAAATTTGAAAGAAAAAATAAATTTTTTTATTCTTGCAAGAAAATGTTTGAGTTTGAAAAGTTGAAATTTTGCTGAAAAAAACAAAAATTTTTCAGATGAATCTCGTAAAATTTGCAAAAAAAAAAAATATCTGAATCTTTGACACTTAAAACTCAAATTTCCAATTTTGAGGGGAAAATCTTTGGAATTAATCATAAAATTTATTTCTCTTAATGTGACTTTTCAAGCTCAAAAATGTCCAAGTTTTTTCGTATAAATTTCCGAGATCTCAAACTGTCTGAGTTTTTTGGCAAAAATTCCTGTTCTGTTTTCTGTCCCTGGCTTGCCGCCATAATAAACTTCTCTCTGAGCTCCGGTGGAAATAATAATCAGCTGCTATTTAAAGTTACCAGCTTGAATCTCTCTGCAATTTAATCCGAACATGTTGACGTTTTCCATTCTGACAAGCATGAAAAGGAGTAAATTAGTCATTACTTATGTGGTAATTAATAAAACTTGGTTAATTTCTTGTATCAGCGGCTTTCTGCATTCGTCAGGCTCACTTTGCTTTCCACCTCTTACTGGTTTCTGCTTCCAGGCGCTCCAGACGAGTCCGCTAATTGATTATGGTGTGAAAATTGCCGTCCGTCCTTCTCTGTTAATTGGGGAGATTACTGGGAGTCCAATCATAGATCTGCGAACATCAACATGTCTGTACCATAAAACGGTGACAGTTTCAGCTCCCTGTGAGAATCTGTGAGGATGAAATAATCAACATTCGTCACCAGATTTATTCACATTTCTCTCATAATTTTGTGATTTTGTGAAGCAGACACATGATTTTGAATATATTTGCTAATTTAAGTAACTTCTGAAGTCAGTTTGTTGTGCTGGATTTTACTTAGGAGTGTCGTAGTTAAAGGGGCTGAAAAGAAAGTCACAGTTTTAAAATCTCTCTCCCGTTTTTTCACTCTGATTAAATGAAAAACATCACTTTAATATGATTTTCTATTTGTAAGAATTAGGACCAGGTGATATGGCTTAAAAATCTAAAATGCTTTCATGTCATTTCCAGTTGCAATCATTATTTTAATTACTTTCTAATTACAGAAAATATTCTCAAAAAGTGGCTTTTATTTCACTCTAAGTTGTGCGACAGAGAATTGAGGCTTCATTTCTATTTAAGTATGAGAATGCAGTCAGAAAAAAGATGCAATTTCACCATAAATCATATATTTAAATGACCAAAAAAAGTTGTTTTAATAAGAAAAAAACTAAATTTCATGGAGTTCTTTCTTTCTTGCTGCTGATAATAATCTAAAAATCTAATTATTTACATTTAGAGATGAAGTATTTCAATTAAGTATTATGTCATCACCTAAATATAAATATGTATATATAGTTTTGGAGTTTTCATAAAATCGTGACTTTATTCTCATCATTAAAAACAAAAAATAAATCTTAGCCTGTGTTGCCCTGCGACAGACTGGCGGCCTGTCCAGGGTGACCCCGCCTCTCGCCCGGAACGCAGCTGGAGAGGAACCAGCAACTCCCGACCCCGTTAGGGAGAAGGGTGACGGAAAATGGATGGATGGATGAAATCTTAGCCTGAGGCTTGACCTGAATTTAAAGTCCAAATAAACAGAAGCTGTAAAACAAGATGGCCGCCGCTGGTGGGCTGACTTTATTCTGAACTAAGGAAATTAAAAAAAAAACAAAAAAAAAAAAAAACACCATTTCCCCAAAAATTTTCTCTCCAGAAATGAATTTACACAAAGCAAAACTGCGTTTTATTTTTTTATGATTTTGCTAAAACCTCCTTTTGTCTGTGCAGATAAGGAGCTGGAGATTCTGCAGAGCATCGCTGACGTGTCGGTGAAATCAGCTGAGCAGGCCGTGTTCAAGTGCGAAGTGTCCGATGAAAACGTGACGGGAAAATGGTTCAAAGATGGCGTCGAAGTTCAGCCCAGCGACCGCATCAAAGTCGGCCACATCGGCAGGTAACCCAAACGCCACGCAGGAGTTTCTGCTGTTCAGGCCTTTTCTCCCATCAAACTGCACTGCAAAAACACTAAATATTCATTATTAGAATGTTTTTTTTACTAGTTTCTAATTTCATATCTTGGTATACTTGAAATACTAACTTACAAGTTGGAGAAGTACTAATTCATCTGTGACATTGTTTCAATTATAACATGGGAAAAAATGGAATTTTCGAAGTAAAAATAATCTGCTTTTATCAATTATAAGGACTTATTTACTTAAAACAAGCTGCTCTTTCTTGCTGAACAGTTACTTGTAAGTTAGTTTAGTCTTATTTCAAGTGTAATAACATGCTTGCAATAGAAACTAGACCAAAAGCACTGGGTTAAGTTTGTGCTTTTGCAGTGTGCAGAACAGTATTTACTGGCTGCCAAATGGCTTGGCAAACTACTACTCCAGGGTTTTTTTAGTCGTTTGACCTATTTTTGCAGATAGGCTGCAGTCTGTAAGGCGTTAACCTCTGAAAACACACAATAAAAGCTTCCTCAGATGGAGCATGCACCCCCAGGGGTCCCGGCTTTCTCACAGTAATCCGTCCTTCTTCATCAAAGCAGGAGATCCATGAGGCGATTGTAATCCCACAAGGTGAACGCCTCACTCCTTAAGATTGCGTCATCTTTCAGGATAAACGCAGGTCATGAAAATAGTTTTTTTTGTGGTTGTTTGTTTTGTAACATCTGCCTAATAATCCTCAGGATCCACAAGCTGACGATTGATGACGTTGAGGAATCAGATGCAGGAGATTATACCTTCGTCCCAGACGGCTACGATATTTCTTTGTCTGCAAAACTCAACTTCATAGGTGAGAAAAAAAACATTTTAAGCTTTTAACATTTTTTAAACATACACAGCCGTCCAGCAGTTTTTATTTATAAAGAATAATTTCCTTTTTTCTTAGAGGTCAAGATTGAATATGTTCCCATAGAAGGTAATTCTTCTTCTTTTCTTTTTTCCAACTATCCAAAGATTAGCATGAAAAAATGTTTTGTAATATTTTATGGACACGTTTTACTGCAAAAACACAAAGTCACACCAAGTATTTTCGTCTACATTTTAGTGCAAATATCTAAATACACTTAGAATAAGACAAAATTAACTTACAATTAACTGTTCAGCAAGATGTAGGATCTTGTTTTGAGAAAATAATTGCTTGATATTGATCAAAGAAATTGCTAGCAGAAAATATTTTTCTCATATTACAAGTGAAATAATTTGCCAGTGTAACTCGTATTAATACTACCAATGCTTAAGCAAAGCTCCATTTTTACAAAATATGTCTCTTTAAAACTGTTTTTGGGAAAAAATAAAATCAGGTTCTTAATTATAATTAATCACAGCAACAACATTTTTGAGTAAAAAAAGTGTGAAGCTTAAATTTGTCCCCAAAAATTATAATTTTTTCTAGTCTTTCCCATCGTCAGATTAGGAGGGAGAAGCAGGATGAATTACTAAAATTATTTTACTGTTGTAGACAAAAAAAAGGTGAAATATTGTTTTACATGCAGTTATCCACTACTAAAGCAACAACACACTGTTTTGTAATAAAACATTAAGAATTGAAAGCTAATCAGAACTTTTAAGCAGCCATTATTTTCGTATTTACATGATTTCCTGGCTCATGTTTTCTCTTTGGATGACAGAACCTCCCAAAATCCACCTGAACTTCGGCGGCGACGGGAACGTCATCACGGTGGTGGCTGGAAACAAACTCCGCCTAGATGTTGAGGTCACGGGAGAGCCGACCCCCGTTGTCTCCTGGATGAAAGGAGACCAGGTGAGATTATTTTTTTTTAATCCTTACCTGTTTGTTCACCTGTTTTTGAAGCACAACAGAATCCCAAATAAGTATTTGAGTGTTTGAGTTTACGCCAAAGGACTGCAGGACAGACGCTTCATATAAAAGGCATTGTATGGAGCTCTGGTAGTGCCAAAACATCCTGAGCATCTATCTCAGTGATTTAAAAGAAAAATCAGTTAAAAATGTTTTAATTTGTATTTTTTTACACAGGATTTCAAAAATTACAATTGGAGTCAAATACAGCAACTTCTTATTGTTTTTTATATATAATTTGACAAAAGAAATGTAGATACTTCAAAAATGAAAATAATTTTAGACGTGTTAGCTTTATTTTCAGACTAAAATTATTGACAGTTTGTAATTGCTGAGAAAAACTACATTAGATTTAGCTTTGTCATTTTAAACACATTCTTCATAAACACGTGTAAAGGAGGCAGTTTGTGACAGGTGATTTCTGAGAGCGAGGGACGGGTCCGGGTGGAGACGGAGAAGACCATGAGCAGCTTTGTGATCGACGCGGCGGAGAGAGGAGACGAGGCTCCCTACTCCATCACTGTGACCAACCCAGTGGGAGAGGACAAGGCCGAACTCTTCATCAAGGTTGTGGGTCAGTAACCTTTTAGTTCTCTGTTTATATCTTTATTTGTTAGCACAGCAAGGTGGGCTATACAAACTTTTTAGTCTGGACATTTCAGAATTTTCATTTTAAATCCAAATAACTCAACGTTTACCCTGAAGTAGCTGAAAACAGAATATAATTGTATAACCATAAATCTCAGAAAAGCAGAAGTAGAGCCTCCTTCACAAACAACAAGAATGCAGCAAGTGGCTTCTGGATGGTAAATTAACAACAAAACACTTGTCTTTTCCAGCAGCCATTATACAGCGCATTGAACTCTTTGCAGTAAGTTTTTGTCACTAATGTTTACCAAGAAAGTTCACCACTGTTATTTTGGCAGCTGCTTACATTCAACTCTTTACTGTTGCTGACCTTTAATCAAATGAGAAACATCATCGTTTAATTTCCCTTTGGGATCAATAAGGTACTTTTAAATTGAATGTAGCTGTAAAACCAGCTGTCCAAATGTCCCGGAACTCTTGTGGGGTTGCTAGGTTACGAGCGGAACTCTGCTGGGGTTGCTAGGAAACAGGCTGACTTCAGCCGGGGTTACTAGGTGAAAGGTTAAATACAGAAGATTTTTGAAACGGTTCACTTTCCAGACCCCAAAAACCATCTGCATGTTTTCTTCAGATGTTTGCCCTGTTTTTAGAAGCAGTAGAAACCCAAATGGAAGTGCAAAAACCTGTGAATTTTGCATATCAGGTCCCCTTCCAGCTCAAATAAGCAGATATTCCCATATTTGAAAAGTTAAATGACCTCTAATTTCTCTTTTCTTTTCATCCAAAGACTCATTTTAATCATAATTACTCTCTGACTGTAACCTCCAGATATGCCCAACGCTCCCAGCAACATCAGGTGCACATCAGTTGGCGAGGATTCTGCCATCATCACATGGGATCCTCCCTCGTTTGATGGCGGCGTTCCTGTTAAAGGTAAACGTTGCTATACGCCTCAACTGATGTTTTCACATCTGATGTCCTCCCGGGAGAAAACAGCTTCACGATCTAATAGATCAGTTTTCATTTCATCCCAAAATACCGACAGATTCACAGTGGAGAGGGATTTTTTTTAACACTCAGGCTTCAGATCATCAAACTGATTTAATAGAAAGTTCAATTTTGAAATTATTTTATTGTTTACTGTTACTTGACTAAAATTTCTGAATATTCTATTCAATACAAGTAACTTCAATGAAGAAAGAACAAACATTTGTTTGTGTGTGTGTCAGTTTATGTCAAAGTGAGACCTCTTGTTCATAAACCAGCTTTGTTGATCTAATATTTTCTACTTGCTGAGCCTGTTGGGTAATTTTGAGACTAATATGATTATTTATTTAGTGTCATTATCCTGTTCTAATGAACATATTACTTACTGTACAGTTTAATTTTATTCAAAGTTTAGGTTTTGTATTTATTTTCATTATATATTGTTAAATTTTAGTCCTTAAAATGCCAGAATATATATATCTGTTTGATATATATATTTTGAAATATTGAATTTTATTATCGGTTACTCGAGTACCATTTTTACCAAATACTTTTTACTTTTACTTGGGTATTTTCTTGGACAGCTGCTTTTTATTTTTACTGAAATAGAATAGTTTTGAAGTCGTCCTGTTCTTACTTGAGTATATTTTTTGGCGATTCCTCCCTCCTCTGCTCTCTGCAGGATACCTGCTGGAGAGAAGGAAGGTTGGTTCAGCCAGGTGGACCAAACTAAACTTCGACGTTTACGAGTCCACCACCTACGAGGCCAAGAAGATGCTTGAGGGCGTTCTTTACGAGATGAGAGTGTTTGCAGTCAACAGCGTTGGCGTCTCTCAGCCCAGCGCCAGCTCCCAGCCCTTCATGCCCATCGGTGCGTCGCTAATGGAGCGGCTAATTAACCCAGGCTTTTCACACGGCGCTCATTCTGATGCAGCTTAACCTGCTTTCCCTTCCCGTTTATTCCAGGTATTAAGGTCTCAATAAGCTCTTGTGTTTCTCAGCCCCCACCAGCGAGCCGACTCGCCTCACTGTGGAGGATGTGACCGACTCTAGCTGTTCGCTCAAGTGGCGACCTCCAGAAAAGATCGGAGCCGGTGGCCTCAACGGCTACATCATTGAGTACTGCACAGAAGGAAGTAAATAAAACAAATCCTATCTGAATGCATAACAGCAGTGTGACGTCTTGTATGAGCTTGTGCTGCAACTTAATGATTATTTTACCAATCGATTAATTATTTACTCTATAGATTAATCGAATATTCTTATCAATTAAGCAGTTATTATATCAGATAATCAAACATTTGTTGATTAATCGGTTGTTCTGTTTATTAGTTAATCATTTTTTATTGATTAGTTGGTTATTCTATAGATTAATCAAATATTCTGTCAATCAAATATTGCTTTGATTAATCGAATAAAAATGGTCACATTCTGCTGATCATTTAACAACTTCAACTTATTGCTAACAATATTAGAAATACATGTAAAAATACAAATAAACAATCCAATAAGAAAATAAACATTTCACTGCCTAAAATTCATCATTTATTTAGTGAACGATTGATCATTTGTTGCACAGGATTAAGTGAAGAAAATATTTAACTAGTTATCGTTGCACCAGAAAGAAAATAACTCAAGATAAAGTATATTGTTGGGTCCTTTGGTGCTTTGGAAAAATGTAATTTGACTTGTTAAATTCCTGTTTAAATCAGGAAAATAGGGCTGCAACTAACAATTATGGTATTCAATTGATTACTCCAACAATCGATTAATACGATTAATCGTTTCAGCCTAGTTTGAGCTGACGCTCCTATGATGCTTGATGCTAATTTTAAATAACAATAACAACTTTTTTCCTGATTTGCTGGCAGGGTTTGATGGATTCTCTGTTTTCCCAGGTGACCAGTGGGTGCAGGCCAATAAGGAACCAGTGGAAATGAGCCAGTTTGCAGTGAAGGGCCTCCCCACTGGGGAGAAGATGCTGTTCAGAGTGTTTGCAGTGAATGTGGCTGGACGCAGCCCCCCCGCCACGCTGGCTCAGCCCGTCACCATCAGGGAGGTCGTTGGTAAGAGACTCACTAAATGCTCCAAATAGCAGCTTAAAAGTCCCTTAGCAACAATTTCTAGGCTTTTTCCAGAAGTTTTTCTTTAGTTTGTTTTCGACCTGAAACGATTAATCATGATTAATCGATTATTCAAATAATCCTCAACTAGTTTAGTAATTGATTAATCATTAACTGTGATACACAGACTCAATAAAAATACATTTTCTGAAGTAATAACATATTCAGAATAGCGATTCAGCTACAACAATAAAGCAATTACATTTTTTAAAATTTATTTAAAGAAAAAGAAATTAAATTATTTTTTTTATTTGCATCATTTAATGTTTTTCTTATGTTGCATTAAATGGTTACATGAAAATTATGCAGAATGCACTATAATTTTACCCAATTAGTCGATTAATCATCAAAATAAGTGGCACAATAATTGATTACTAAAGTGATTATTAGTTGCAGCCCAGGTTTGGTTCATGTTTTTCTCATTTTCCAGAGAATGTTTTAAATGTGAATCATCAACGTGTACACATTCATGTATTTTACTGATCTTTGGATCTTTCAATGGCTCAAAGTCTCTTTTTCTAAAATTGCTGAGTAATGATTTAAAAAAAATTATAATTACAAATTCAGGTTTTCCATATTTTTACAACAGAAAAGCACTAAAACTGGATCAGTTGTTCTTCTCTTCAGGTTGGAAACTATTTATAACAGTTACATCATTGTAACATCCAGTAGAAGAAAATGTTTTAAGTCATTCAAAAGTTGCATAGTTTTAGTGTTTTTATGTTTTTTGACTGCAAATTTCCTATCTTAAATATCATAAGTTGTCGTTTTTTGAAAGGTCGTTTGATATTTTCAGCTCTATTCAGCTTGACTGGGAGCAAAAACGTCTCTTTGGATAGTTAAGGTTGCAAACCTCTGGATTATAAGCGTGATCCGTCTTTTCATGCAGAAAATCCAAAGATTAGACTCCCTCGCAACCTGAGATCTAAGATCATCAAAGCTGTGGGGGAGAAGGTGAACTTGGTCATCCCTTTCCAGGTAAAACCGACTTCTTTGTTCATTTGTTTTCCTTACATGCAGAGGTTTCATGTTTGCAGATCAAAGCCTTTTCCACTGCATAACAGGAAAACCTCCTTTTGGACTCAAATCAACCTTTAATTATTATGTTTAGCCTGAACATTTCAAATGTTTCTGGAAGAAACAACTTTATGTTTTTTTGTGAAGAAGCAAACTTGTTATTTGTATGGATTCTTCTAGAATAAAAATCACAAAATGCATCTAGAATTGAGCCACTAATGGTGGTTCTGATTATTTCATTTTATTCAACAAAATGCAATTATAATGTATTTCTGTTATTGTACAAAGAGGTTTAAGTCAGTACTTTAGTACATCATATATACCAGTCAATGCTCTTGTTATTAATAATCAAAAGAAACTCTGAAAATGTGGGGTTTTATCCTTGATTTAAAGGATCTCAGTGTTTCAGCTGTTTTGCAGTTTTCTAGAAGTTTGTTCCAGATTAGAGAAACATAAAAACTGAAGTTCTGAGTGCATGAGAACAGGAAGTTTCCTTTAAGGACGACTGTGTGGAACCAGGAGGAAGGAAATGGGGCAAAAGCAAGAGTGGCCCCAGAACTGAACCCTGTGGGACGCCAGAGAGGTGCAAATGTCTTAGTACACTTGAAATAAGACAAAATTAACTCAGAGTAACTTTTTAAAGCAATACATTAGCTCGATTTATGCCAATAATTCCTTTATATTGATTAATCTCCCATGTTGTAAATGAAATAATCTGGAACTAGAACCTTTTCATCAATATTACTGAATTATTGACTTGAAACAAACTCCTGTTTCTTGAGGAAAGTTACATGTAAGTCAGTTTTCTTATTTCAAGTGTGCTCAGATATTTGTAGTAGAAATTAGATCAAAGATATCTGGTAGATTGTTGTGTTTTTCCGGTGTTATGCCTCATTTAGCAGCGTCAGATGATGAACGGCATCAAAAGCTGAAATCAGGTCTAACATTTACCTGCGTCAAAATATCATTTGAGACTCTAAGAAGAGCCGTTTCAGTTAAAACTGAATGAAAGCAGCCCAGGATCAAGAGCTTACGTCTTAAACACAACGTTCTCGGCTTTATTTCTGCAAGAATTTGCTGAAAAATGCAGCAAATTATCTAAAAAACCCCAGACTGCAACACACCCAGCCACAGTTTTTTTTGTGTGTGTTTTGGATACTAAAAGAACCAACAACTGAGATTCCCCCTGATGGCTCCATTTCCTTTGTTTCATCTCCTTGAACAAAAATCCGTTTTGTAAATATCGCCTGCAACAGAGAGAGAGAGCCGGAGCTCTAAAGGCACGAGGACAACTACAGCATCTGACAACAACTTGCAAATTACGGCGCTGGTAAAGAAGAAGCTAAACGCAAGCGGCAAAAGGCTTGTTGTAAACAAAAATAGACAAGAAGAAAGTGATTCAGAGGAGGAAGATGAGATGGAGGACGAAGCTGCATGATGATCTCCAGAGACAGAGAGAGCATCAACCGTTCTGTCGTCTTATATAAGAGGCAGACATTTTGCTCCTGGAGCTGTTTTTGTACCAACAAAACTGGAGAAATATCCAACCCGATTTCACTGCCACTGCTGTTTACTGTCCTAGTGGAAAATAAATGTAGCCTCCTTGCTTTTACATATCAGGACACATTTAAAATTGTTCTAAAACGTCTTAAATCCAAAATGAAAAACGTGTGTGTGAGAGGAAGACAGAGGGACAGCAGGTGCTTTATGCCTTTTCAGTTCTTCTTTGACATTTTTGTGTTGATCTCTCCTGATTTTTTCCCGTGGCTGCAGGGAAAACCTCGACCCGTCGTGACCTGGTTCAAAGACGGAGCCCTGATGGAGGACAAATCCGTGGGAACTCGCACCACCGAGGTGGACACCATCCTGTTCATCCGCTCTGCAGAGCGGCGACATTCAGGGACGTACACCCTGTCTGTCCAGGTCGAGGACAAGACGGACAGCGCAGACCTCGAGATCCAGGTTGTAGGTCAGTAACGAACCCGACATGAGGCAAATTAACTGCCTCGTATGACGTTACAGACAGAAAAGGTGTAAATTCCTGCCAAAAATTCTGAGATTGATCTCAGGAATTTTCTCAAAAAATCCTGAAAAGTTCAGAGTTTGAAAGGTGGAAAAAAAATCATAAATTTTCTACAAAAAACATAAGAAATTATTAAGACATTAATTTTGAAATTAACATCTGAATTTTAAAATTAAAAAATGTTTTACTTTTTAAACTTGCCAATTTTATTTTTTTCTTGAAGATTTATGAGATCAATAACAAATTTCTGAGTTTTCCTAGAAAATTTTCAGCTTTTGTAGCTCAGAAATATCAGTGTTTTTCTAGCACATTTCAGACATGAATTTAAAAATTTATGAGTATTTATCTAGAAAATAAATGACTTTTCAAACTAGAAAACTTCTGAGTTTTTTGGGGCTTTTTTTGCAAAAATTTCCTCCTTGTTTTTGGTATCTTCAATACGCCTAATAAACTAGTGACTGAATGATATGAAAACCAGTGTTTGATTTTTGCAAACTGTTTCTCATCAGTTTTTACACTTAAAAAAATAAATGTTGTAATCATATTGTCTTTTAATATGTTTTCTTACTAAAAGAAGCAACTGAGTTGTTTATTTACTAGGATTTTCTCTAATATTTAGTTTGTTACATTGAGAAGCTGCTACAGAAAGGAAAATATTTGATTGCTTTATTACTAAAGTAATAATTTGCAACAGCTTTACTTTATGAACCTGCAAAACCTTGCAGATTTTAACTCTTTAAGTAATTTTTTCTTTTTAAAAGTTACCATTTTCCTTCTTAAACTCATCACCTGTACGACGTCGACCTTTGCCCTCCTTGTGTTGCATGTTTTCTCATTAGGATTAGCGTATCACGCATGTTCCAATTTCACAAGGTGCAAGATTAGGAACCTGTTTCCAAATCCGCGACATGTCGAGATTTCTCCTCCGAACTTGATGATAATTCCTCATTTCCTGATCCGAGGGATGTGCGACTCAAAGTAGCGAACCATCAAAGAGCTCATTCCCCTCTGAGACGTAATCCTAACTCCGCCGCCGCGCCTCCATCCTGCAGGGCTCTTCTCCGTGGGCCGGGGTTCCTTGGGGATTATTTGCACGTTGACTGGGATTAGGGTTGGATTTTGAGGGCGACTCTGTCACTTAGCGGTGCTGGGAAGGTTGAGCTAATGAGAGGCTCAGATGGCGCCCCCTCCCCGGATGATCCGTCACCGCGCTCAGGACTACAGAGGCAGCAGAGTGAGATTGATGATAAACACTCGGTGATGCCGTACAGTACTCCGCTGCTGCGCTGTGACACACAGACCACACAGACGAGAGAATAACAACAGACTTCATTCTTCTTTGTAATGCAAAGCATGCTGCTGCTTTGCCAGTTTCCTTTCTCTGCCTCCCTTGATCCCTTTTCTTTGCTAAACTAATCTGCCAATCTCTCTAATCTGTCTAATCTGTCAAATCTCCACCGCTGCAACTGTTGATTTTTGTCTCTCGTTGGGATTTCTCTTCGTCTCAGAACCTCCTGGCAGAGTTTATCCTTCCCTTCTGACAAATCTGTCGTTCTGGTTCTGTTGGACCTTAATCAGCACGGTGGAGCATTCTGGCCTTCTGACTCGTTTAAAACACTTTGTTGTGTCTGTGGCTCTGAAGTGGCTTACAGAACATTCTCTATGTTGTGTGTGGGGTGCCACAAGGCTCCATCATTGGCTCCCTTCTCTTTTCCCTTTATATCCTCCCACTAGGAGAAGTTATATCCACGCAAAAACTGTCCTTCAGACGTTATGCAGATGACTTACCAATCTATTTGTCTCGTAAAGGAGGACGTTTTATGCAAAATACCTATTTTGGACATTCCTGTTCGTTTGTTTGCTTCTAAAAACAAAGTGCTTAAAAAAACAGTTTACAAGTTAATGTTTTCTAAAAAAAAATTTCCCGGAATGTAACGTCACAAATTGTCGGGCACTGCCCTCACCTAGCAACGCCACCGAAGCCCAGCCTGTTACCTAGCAACCCAGTCGCCTAGCAACCCAAGCAGAGTTCGAGGAAAAGACTATGTATTTTATTTGGTGACACATGGATGGGAGTGTCTTTGGTTACCTGGCAACTCACTCTTTGGTTACCTGGCAACAACTTGTTGAGCAACATGTGCAGCAGCAGTTTCAGGTTTTTCCACCTCACAGCTGCTTAAAAATAAAAACACGCTGTGGAGTGAAAACTGTGGATGAAGCAGGAACCAGTTTGGCAGCATTTCAGATATTTAAAGGAAAAAAAACTGATCATAAGTTTTTCAGCGATATCCTCCAGTTCTGGGTCACCTCAGTTGGTCATTGATAAGTTCTATATAAATCGATCACTTAATCAGTCACATTTGCTCTCTCCAGAGAAGCCCAGCCCGCCCATCAACGTTCTCGTCGCCGACGTCTGGGGCTTCAACGCCGCGCTGGAGTGGAAGCCACCCAAAGACGACGGCAACTGTGAGATCACCGGCTACACCGTCCAGAAATGTGACAAGAAGACGAAGGTATGCATGAAGGAGGAACGGTCCCAGTGTATTCTGGGTAAAGTGCTCCTATGCTGACAATCTCGTTGTTTGGATCATCATCGTTCTTAAAGAACCAATGACGGCCCACTTACAGCTTTATCATACATAGTTCCCACAACTTCTGAACCGGACATGATCCCCAACCCTGAACCGCCATCTTGGTAGGCAAGAGCAAACCTAGATGAACAATAGCTTCCAGACAAACAAAAATAAAATATACTGACACTCTTTCCAATGGGCATGAAAAATACACAAAATGGCTGCTGTCGGGATCGACCCGAATGAGACGGAGACTGAAAATACGTCAGACGATGAGGAAAAGAAGCTGCCTCAAAACGCGGCTGCCTCGCACTATGGGTGGTTCGCTATACTGCGACATAGCTAACAACCTAATGAACACGAACAGTCGTACAGCATGGAGAAGCTTCGTATTGTTGTCATAGCAATTCCATAGCAACTGTCCTGACAGTTACGAATACCTACCAAGATGGCCGTCAGCTACAAAGTTGCCAAAAGTGTGACATCACATGAGAGCTACATATACAGGCCAGCAGATGCCGCTACACATAGGATGATTAACACCGCTAAGACCCATCTCCTGGCTCCGATTGGTTATTAGTTAGCAACTGGGTCAAAAGGTCAACGAACATCTCCCTTAGTTTAGTGGCAATTAATGACATGTTAAAACAATTTAAATACATTTAATTCCAGCATTTATTTATTTATTGACATGCAAAGGTTCCAGATGGACAAAAAAATATCTTTGCTGTTGAGTTCAGGTATCATTTTCACAAATTCAGCACCAAAAAGTGTCTTTGAAATAAAAATGTTGCTTAATTTGTCAGCTCAGGTTTTGCGATTAATTAATTGCGCACCCTGCGATTAACTCAACTAATACATATATTTCTAAAGATGATTGTTCCTTTGCATAGGTGTAGTCAAAGTAAACGTATTTCCCTAAAATCGCAGAAGCTTGTCCATGTGGAGGCTTATTTCATATTTATACACAAATTAGTTTCTCCCTGGTTGCTCAGGATAATAGTAGTGTATAAATCAAATCTGCTGTAATGGTTAAAGTGCGTCTTTATTTATTTTCACACTGCTTCACTTCTTCTTTAAAACGATACTGTGAAAAATGCCAGAGCTCCTTCATTTCAAAGCACGAACCATTAAAATAAAAATACAGCCAGTCTCCGCATTCTGCAGCAGATTGTAATATTTTCATTTTGAGTAAAAGGCTGTAATTGATACATATTAAACCATAATTTAAATGACTGCATGTAACACAAAAGATATTAAACCCACAAAGAATTATTACCCAATTAAGCAGCCCTCTGCGCCTCTGCAGAGACTCGTTCTGCTTTTCATTTCATGGATTTTAGTTTTCTGCCTCCGAATGCTTCGTTTCACTCATGTTTGCGCCACGCTGCCTGGGAATGTTAGCAGCTTTATATTCCTAAGAGTGTTCACTGCACAACCAAATTACAGAGAAACGCAGTTATCCAGGCTGCTGTTGAACATGGAATCAATTAGCAATCACTTGTACTTAGAAAGATTTAACTTTTAAGCCGCATTGTTGTTGTTTTTAGCCGCTTCTTCCACTCATCTGTGCTAGCTTGGCTATAATTTAGCGTCAATATATGCTGCATAAATCTACAGCAAAATGGGTTGGAAAAGCATTGATATGTAAAAGTAATAGAATTAGGAAAGTATTTAAAATAATTAGACTTAGCTCTGCTCTGGAGAATGCTAATGTGTGCTAGCACAATGCCAGGGCGGAAAGACATCAGCACAATCCGAACCGTTAGCTTATTTTCACCTGTGCCAAAGGAAATGCTTCCAGGAGGGTGTTTCCATTTCTGTATTCTTTTTGTATTTCATTGTAATAAAGAATAGTGTACGATTTAAATGGAATAACAACAAATAAATTAAAAAAGTTGTATAGTTGCATTTTACTAGACTGATTTAACCATTTCTAAACATTTTGTGATGAAAAGATTATTCATAAATGTGCGTAAGATACTTTTCTGCTCATGTTTGTCATTTTAAATTCAGATTTGTTCTTTACATCTCATCACTGGCCAAAATTCAATAAACTAATCAAACCATCAGACTGGAAAATGTTCCGAGAAATTATAAAATTAGCATCGTAGATGTTACCACAAGACAGTTTTAAAAAATTGTAGGGTTAGGATTAGGATTACCCTAAGTCCCAAATCTACAATTACCACAGGTCCAAATTTTTATACTTTTCAGAAATGAACTGTAGCAAATTAAAGCTCTGAGTTATCAATCCAAACAAGCTTCTCCTGTTCATTTTCCTGACTCAGAGATTATTAGATTATTAGATGCAGATTGAGTAACGCTGCAGGCCTGAACTTCCTGTCTCCGTCTCAGGAGTGGTTCACGGTCCACGAGCACAACCACAGGCTCAGCTGCACCGTGTCCGACCTGGTCATGGGGAACGAGTACTCCTTCCGAGTGTTCAGCGAAAACATCTGTGGCCTCAGCGACGACGCCGCCATCAGCAAGAACACCGCCGTCATCGACAAAACAGGTGAAAAAGATCCCTGCAAACCGCTGCGCTCGGAAACAAACAACAACTAAAACACGCCGAACGGAAACTAAAACTGGGGTCTGGTTTTAAAACGGAAAAAAAAAACAGATGCAGTCAAATTTTGAGTTTTGTACCTTGTTATTTCTCAGATATTTCACCGTTAATTAAATTACGACACAGTTTAAAACTAAATATTTAGCTTGGTTAGCAAGCCAAATGTTTAGCTTCAAACTAAATATCTATCTCACCAATGAATTATTTAGTTTGAAACTAAATATTTAGTTTCTAAGTATCTAGTTTACTAGCTAGTCAGTTTGATGGAAAACAATTCGCTTTCTAGCAAAATGTACAATTTGGAGATAAATATATATCTTGCTAACTAAATATCTACTTTGATACTAAGTATTTAGCTTACTAGCTAAACCATGTGAAGCAAAATATTTAGCTTGTTAGCCAAATACATAATATTATGTTTCCTTACTAAATATTTAGTTTTATGCTAATTTAGCTTGGTAGGTAAATAGATATTTAATATTTAACTTTCTACCCAAATTTTTAGTTTGAAGCCAGATATTTAGTTTGCAAACTAAAAACATAATCAGAAAGCTAAAGATTTAGCTTGCTAGCTAAATACATAGTTTGGAAGTAGCTTTAGATCTAAATATTTTGTTGGCAAACTGAATATTTAACCATGTATTTAACTAGCAAGCTAAATCTTTAGCTTTCGAAATATATAAAGATATATATAAATATTTAAGTCAGCTGTCAAAAAGTAGCTGAAGGACGAGAAGCCAACAAGCTGCGATCAATCTGTAGCAGGCCGAAGGATTTCTGAGCTACTAAAAACAATGACTGCTAATGGAGGAAACCGGGAAGAGAGAATAGTTTCTGGGAGAATCAACAAAGCGTCATTCACTCTCGTTTCTGGGTTGTAGCAAATGTTGCTTTTCACTCTCAGGTTGAGGTTTTTGAACATGTTTTTTTTTTTTTTTTTTTCGGTTTAGGTTTGCTCTACCAGCCCAAAGCTTTCAAGGAGACGGATATGAACCGATCCCCCAAATTCACGGCGCCTCTAGTGGACCGGAGTGTGATCGCCGGCTACACCACCGCCATCAGCTGCGCCGTCCGCGGATTCCCCAAGGTACCAAACTCCAGCTCAGAATTCAGAGACTTAATCTGAATTACAGCAAAACACCTTAAAAAACTCAAACAGGTTAGTCAGAAAATAACTAAACTATGAAATCAGCGTTTTTATTCTTGCATTTGGAGGAATCATAAGTATTATTGAAAATAAATATAACAATTTACAAGAATTTTATTGTAAATTCATAAATATAAATAAACATCTAAAAATAAAAAGCTTTATATTCAATTGACATTATCATCTAAATATGTAATTCTTATTATTTAAATGTTCATCTTTATTTACAAGAAGAAAAAACTGAGATTTATATAATTTTATGTAAATATTTGATGAAAGTATTAATTTAATTGTGGAAATACAGATTTTTAATTTAATTTGGTTTTATTACTTATTTTTATATATTATCACTTATTTACATTAACAAATAAAGAAAAATAAAGTTTACTTTAATTATTTCATCCTAACAACACAAAAATAAAACAGACAAGATCAGAAAATTTTTATATATATTTAAAAAATGTAAATCTCTTAAGTTGTACTTTTGGTAAATGAAGTTATTTGCAGAGATGTAATGGAAGCATGAAGGGAAGTGAGTATAAATAAAAGCAGCAGAGGAAACCTCAGGGAAATGAGGGGGAAGTGATTGCAGCTCGCAGCGACGGCGGCTGCAGCCTCCTGCATCCATTTCACCTCCTCTTGCTGCGTTGCATGTTTTACGAGTCAAACTGGGAACAAGAAAGGAGCGGAAAGATCAGAAACACAAACGTCGACCTGATTTCACGTTTTCCCTCCCCGACGCAGCCGAAGATCATCTGGATGAAGAACAACATGGCCATCGAAGGCGACCCCAAGTTCCTGATGCAGAACAGCCAGGGCGTCCTGACCCTGAACATCCGCAAGGCCAGCCTGTTCGACGGCGGCCGCTACTCCTGCAGGGCCGTCAACGACCTGGGGGCCGACGAGGTGCAGTGCAAGGTGGAGGTTCGAGGTGCGAATTTCCTTTCAAATATCTAGAAACAAACCAAACTCAGCATCGCAGTGTAACTGCTCCTTTAATAGAAATTGGCCAATTTTCTCTGATAATCAGTCAAATGCTAAAAGGAAACAGATGTCCTATTTTTGAATGTTTGGAGACAGGAAACGGTTTTATTTTTCCAATATTAGGTCGGTTTAAGCTAATAAAAGTTATTTGGAATTTATGCTAATTTGTAATGATTTAAAAACAGTGGGTATCTGTAAATATAAACATTTTCTGTTGTGAGAGGGAGACATTCTTTCAAAATAATAAAACTAAAACGCACTACATTATTTTTGAAAAACTAATTTGTTCCTACACTGCAAAAACACCAAATCTTACCAAGTATTTTTGTTTAGTTACTGGTGCAAATATTTTAGTTCACTTTAAATAAGACAAAACTAACTTAGAAGTAAATTTTCAGCAAAAATATGAGCTTTCTTAAAGTAAATAATTCCTTAATATGGATGAAAAATACTAGATTGATAAGCAGATTATTTTCCCTTGTTATAAATCAAGTAATCTGCCAATATTTAGTCACTAAAAAAGCTCATATATGGTGTAGGACAGTTGCTTGTAAGTTAATTTAGTCTTATTTCAAATGAACTAAGATATTTGTACTAGAATCTCAACCAGAAATAAAAATGTTTTGTACATTGTGTTGAGTTTGTTGATGTAAAGTGACGTAACGTGGAGCATCAACACTTTGCACAGCACTGCAGGCGTTTGACTTGGTGGTTTTTGTTTCCACAGTTCTGCAGGAGAAGGCGGAAGAGAAATGAAGCGCCAGAGGACACAGTCCAACGGAAACAGTAAATGGATTATGTATAACAGGAAAGTCATGAATAAATATGATCAGAACAGATCATGCTTCACTTCTGCTGTGACCAATCAGAACCGAGCCGCAAAGCTGCCATCTTCTGTCGCTGAACCCTTATAAAGCATCCATTACCACTTCCTGTGTCTCTGGTTCCTTTCTGTGTCTATGTGTTTTCTATGGCACCAAATTTACGGCAGGCTGTTTTATTATAAAATCAGTTTCACCAAACTTCCACTCCAGATATCTGATTTATGACTAGATGTATTAAAATGTCTAATTATATTTTAACTAGACTGGAACAGTGATTTTGACTTCTCACATTTCCTTCTGAAATACCTTTAGATATCTTTCATGACGGCTTTTCTTTTTAAGATATATTGAGTTTGTATTCTGAAGAATCAAAACGTCACAGATGTACATAACATCTTTTAAATTTCAATTAAACAAAAAATAGGAAAAAAATGAATAATTTTATTTTATGAGTTAAAGAATTAATTCAATCTGATTCAAAAATATTTTATTAATCCAAAAGGGAAATTAAATATTCTATTCTTCTATTATTTTGACTTTTATTCTTACAATATTATTTAATTATTTATTTTTTTCTTTTTTGTACTGCAACATAATACAGTATAAAAATGTAATTACGGAAGTGTGACGTTCAGATGACGATCCTGTGACGTCATTTGAGACGATACTTTGAAAAAATTCTGACTTGTTAAAATTTAATTGTAGCTCAATTACTTGTCAGAATATGAATGCAGAAATCTTAAGTGGTCCATTTTTGTCTTTTCGACTGGAGAAAGTTAATTAGGCGATGATTTTATGTCACAACGGCCTGCCGTACCAAACCCGCTGCTGTGATGGTTGAGCAGAAGGATCGACAGACATGCTGGAATAACAAGGATTAAGGAGCCTTTTACACACAGATACGCACGTGCTCTGATAGTTCACTGACCTCTCGCGAGAGTCCTTCTCAGATACACGACTTCCACAAACACGCGCTCCAAATCAGGGCCTCATTAGCATCACGCTGGAGACTAATTAATGCACCCATCAGCGCTGGCCTAATTAGCTCTCCCACGTCATTACTGAGCAAACGAATTACCGCTAATTTACACACCCGCAAAACAAACACAGCGCCGACTCCACTGGGAGACGCCAGGTCGCCCTGCGCATGCTCACGCCTGAACCAGCCGCCGAGCAAATGTGGCGCAAAAACTGCGGAGAGCAGGGCCTCAGGCTGCGTGAGGTCACGGTGTGTCCAGCAGAGGGCGTAAGAGCACAATTGGCCATCTGGGTCCAGATGAGAGGGCAAGATGACCCAGAATGAAGCGAGGGCAGAACCAACATCCTGATACTGAAGTAAAGGCAGAAATGACTCAAGAAAGAGGAGAAAGTATTTGTTACAAAGTACTGATCAAATCAATCAATCAATCAATCAATTAGACAAACCAAAATATAAACTCAAATGGCCAAAATCAGGAAAAGAAAAATGTTTCCAAATCAGTTTCTTTCAATAAAAAAACGTAAAACCTGCAGGTGTGTTTGTGTCTGGTGGATTTTTGATTAAAATACGTCATAATAAAATGACACAAGTCAAAGTAAAAAGTACAACATAGTAAAAATACTTCTAAACGTACATATTTACAAAGTTACCCACGTAAATGTATTTGAGTAAATGTTAGTAGTTACTTGACATTAAATAAGAGGAAAAGAAGAGAAAAATAAAAAATACTTGGTGAAAAGTCTGATGAAGTAACTGATCAAATTACCAATAAATTGATATTTAAAAATTACATCATCAGATGGACCAAAATCTAAAGTTAAGTAGAAATTATGGTTTTTGTTATTACTTATTATTCATATAAGTAACAATAACAAAATCATGCAAAAAAAAAAAAAATTTCTGAATAAAAAGTTTTGAAACTTTTTTCAAAAAGTAGCTTATAAAAGTTTTACAAAGTTTTAACCTCTGCATAGATGATCTCATTTAGACATGAAGCAGCTGTTAAATGCAGGAAATGCTAACTGGAAATGCTGCGTTGTGGTTTGGCGCCCCTTCGAGCACAGCGCCCCCTGTGGCGGATACAGTTCATACAGGTTCCTTTTTTGTTTATTTGTATGCATACATCAAAAGTTGGGTAGTAATTAGTTACAGAAACTCAATTACATTTTATTTAGATGTATGTCTAATTTCAATTGAGTAAAATATCTGGATTTTCTACCCACTGAATGAAAAACAAAAATGTTTTAATCAAAAATTCACCAGACACACAAACACACCAAAAATTTCTGTTGAAACTTCACAAGTTTAAAATTGAAAGAAACTGATTTTAAAAAAGTTTCTTTTGCCTGATTTTATTTTTTGGTTCCTTTTATGAATTATCATCATTTTGGTGCTTAAAATACCAAAATTTCCACTTTATATTTCGGTGATGATGTAAATTTTAAATATTAAATGATTGACAATTTGTTCAGTTACTCAGGACTTGAGTAACTTTTTACCAAATACTTTTTTTTTCTCATTTCTTGGACGGCCGCCTTTAGTTTTTACTTCAGTAGATCTGCTCTTGCTCGAGTGTAGCATCCTCTGCGCACATTGTGCAGCAAATCGCCTGGAACTGGGCCGTTCCTGCTGCTCAGCCGTGTTTACGTGTGTGCGGATGTTGACATAACGTTTTTGTCAGTTAACCCGAGACGCAGTGTGGCGCGTATCTCCGCTGATTGACACATGAAAGCGGCGCTGGGGATCCACCGCATGGGAAAAAAACAACACATCCTTCAGGAAGACGGCGCATAACCTCAATAATCTGCTGCTGCTCTCCTCACCGTAAAAACCGACGCTCGGTTGCTAAGCAATCACATTAATTGTGTCTGATGGCATCATCCTGAAGCCTTTCCAAACTTTCCAAACAGGAGAACGGTTTGGGTGAAGCCGCTGCTGTTTACCAGAAAAAAATAAAATAATAATGGGGTGTTTTGTTTTCCCCACGTTCCCTGTGACAAACCTTAAGGCTCGTCAAGTTTGTGATGTGCGACTGCATAATTAATAAGTTAGCATGGAAGTGCCACTGTATCTGCTGCTGCCTTTCCAATATTAGAACAGGCCTGGCTGAGACGAAGACGAGACAAAGAGAAGTGACAAGCCTCAGCAGCAGGCGGGGGAGGGGGGAGGGTGGCTGCGGTTGTGTACGTGTGAGTGAAGTGAGACAGAATCAGACCTCCTGAAACAGTGGGATGGAGGGAACTGTAATTATGCAAGTAATTATACATGAAATCACAGACTTGGAGTGAAAGAGAGCCGCGAGTCCCATCGGGGTAATTACAGTATAGCAACTAAAAATGAAACAGACACACACAGGACCGCGACCTTTGACCTGCGCGCCCAAACTTCACAGAGTTTAATGTACAGCACAGAAACAGAAAGGCTTGGATTGCTCCAATCGGGAATCTACGACGGAGAATCAGGACATAAGTACCAGAATAAAAACAAAATGATTCCAGAATAAAGTCAAACAAGAATAAAGAGTCGTACAACAATAAAATCATAATTTTACCAGAATAAAGTCGAAATAATGCAACAGAAATGTTGCGTGAGATTTATAATGTTACAAAAATAAAATATTAATATTAAAAGAAGTTATGAGAATAAAGTTGTAAATGACAAAAAAATTAGAATAAAGGTGAAATAATACAAAAAATGTTGCACAAGAATTACAATATTATGATTTGTCGTTTATAATTTGAAACAACAAAGTTTCAAATGATAAAAAAAAGCTGTACGAGAATAAAGTTTTAATATTATGAAAAAATTTAGAATAAAGTCAAAATAATACTAGACTAAAGTAATTAGTAATGTCACAAGAATTAAATCGTAAAAGAATAAAGCGTCATTTACAGTCTGACTTTATTCCCGTAATGTTTGTAAATGGACCAGAGTTCCTTGTTTTTGGTCTCCATCAGAGTTCAGTTGCGGAATTCCACTGCGGTTGCTAGGCAACGGGTGGAATTCCACTGGGGTTGCTTGGCAACGGGCGGAATTCCACTGGGGTTGGTTGGCAACAGTTGATTTGCTGATTTGTGACGTTACATTCTGGAGACTTTTGAAGTGACTCGTTTTCCAGACACTAACAAACATTCGGTTATTGCCTAATGACAAAATGACTGAGTGGGTTTCTAAGTGCTTGGGTTGTTTTCAGAAGCAGCAGAAACCCAAACAAAAGTACAAAAATGTGCAAAATGTGAATTTTTCTTCTTTTCTCCACAATTAAAGGCCATGGTCAGGAAGTAAACGTTGGTAGAAATGGACGGTGTGGAACAAAGTAGACAGTGGAAACTGTTGTGTTGTTGCGGTTCCTCTAATGAAAGCCGGTGTGACTTACATTCTGCGTTATCGCGCTCATCGTTTGTAGAGCCCAAACCCTCCCTGGGGTCGTGACCCATGTAATGAGCTCAATGTATCTCAGGGTGGATGAAGGTTAAAGCTTGACTGCATCATCGCACCAACCAGGGGAAAAACTCAAAACAAAAACGCGTTAAAATTAGATGATGAACTGCCTAGAAAAAGCTTTTCATTCTGAAAAATTCAGTGTCCCACATTTTCAGCTGTTCCATCTGCTGGAAGTCCAACGTTTTGGACAAATTGGTCTCTCAGATGTGTCCGGCGGAGGAGAGGAAGCAGAAGAGACGCTCATCAAACAGACTGCGCCAGTGAAATTCAAACTTCACAGGCTTTGGGTCAAGTGTGGGTCAACCCGACTCATCTGAGCCGCTGGGAACCGTCCAGTCAGGAGAACCAACCATGAAACCCAACTGGGACGGATTTCAGGCAAACGTCACGGAAACGGCGGCAAATAAGGAGGAAGACGAGGCACAGAAAGGACGAAGAAATGGACAGAAAGATAAGAGAGAAGAGCAGCTAAAAGCAAAAAATAAACATGAACTTTTAAAGATCTGAAGTTAAAACAAAGAAGAAGAATTATCCATCTTATACCATTAAAACATAAAGTTGTAGAAATATTTCCTAAACTGTCTAAAATCGGTTGTCTAAATGTCAGTGTATAAATCAGAATATCCGACATGAAGAAGTTCTACTAACACCAGTACAAAACGGTTTAAATAAATTAATATTTAGCAGCTTTTAGCATCAACACTCATATCGTTTTAAGAAACCAAGTTATCAGTTTATAAAAAGCTGAGCTCAGGTTTGTTTCTTTCCAAAAATAACCAGAAACATTTAGTCAGATAATGAGAATAAAACTGCGGGAGTATAGTTGGTGCAGTTTCTCCACAACGGGGAGAATAAAGCAGTTTGTGTGGAAATCAGGTTTCTGGATGCTTTCCTTTTGTAATTTGGAGCTGCTTTATTTTGGTGCCACCATCCATTTCCCAGAAACACGGACCGGGTCAGCGGAGAATCAGGCGTCCTTTTCCCTTCATCACAGCTCGTCCAGTTCCCCAGGTACCGCCGGGTCGGAGGCCCGTGTATTTTTATCCCCACGCTTTCTGCCTTGTTGAAAGTTCCCCGAGTGGCAGCAGATTCCCAGCTGGATTTACTCCAGTAAAGATAATTTTACAGGACGTTCCCACAGGGTGCAGCTCTAACGAGGGTTTCCTATTGAAACAGATGGAGTCAAACCTGCCAGAAATACTAAAATTAGAGCCTTAGCTTCATTTATTTAGAGTCTAAGTAAAATATTTGAAACATTTACAAGAAAATATGGCAACAAACATCTGAATTTAAAATGCACCAACAGTCATCCAACATAATTTATTACTATATTTATCCTAAACAAACCTTTAAGCATTATTTTTTAAATTGTATTTTTAAAGTTACCAGATAAATCTGTTTCTTTTTGTTTGTTTGTTTAAAAGTCCCTTAATTCTGAAGTTTCTCTGAAAATGTTCAGTCTTTGAAATCTTTGCGGAAAAATCGGCAAGAAGGAAACTTTTGTTGATCCAAACATCCCTGGTGTCCTCAGAAAAACTGAAATTTAAAATGTGAGCAAAAATTTGGTGTTTATTTTCATATCAATATTCACTGGTGGCTCCAGTTTGAAATAATGTTGCTTCACACCTAGAAAATGAGCCAGTTTCCTTAAAGTAACCCAAAAATATTCACCAAAGAGCCTTTAGCTAGAGGATACGAACATTTAAAAACTTGGGTTCTGTACACGCAAATTGAAATTCTGAAAATAAATTAACGGAAACCCACCAACTTTTTTGTTTTTGCGCTAGGATGAGGTGGTTTTGTTTCTGTATCAAAATCGGTGTATTTTGGAAAAATACATCGATTTTTTTGTGCCACATGATCAACAATCAGATGTTTCTACTGGCGGAAAAGACGAAGAAGACGACAGGAAGTGGATGGAGAGTGATGGAGTGGTGTGTTTTTTAATGACCCATCGCAGTAACAAATTTATTTTTGTTGCATTTGTTACTTAATGGAAACACGAAAATTGTGTTTTTTTTGACATTACATATTCAACTGAAATATGCCTATTGATGTATATTGTATACATACCAAGAATAAGGGTTATTTGTCAAAGTTTTGGCCATTTATGATAAATTTTCTTATTATTCATACTAAAAACCTAAGTTCATATGCTTCTGCCAGAAACCCAAAAAGATTAAGAATACCCCAAAATATGGATTTTCTATTAAAAAATATCACATTTTTGGAACATTTATGGTTCGAACTCTAGTTTTAAGCAAAAGACTAAATCAAAACTACCACAAAAAAGGAAAATATTTCATAACCAGCTGCTTTACAAACCCAATTGGTAACTCATCTTTACTGGCTTCCTGCTGGTTCCAGTTCAACAGGCTGCTGTCAAAACCATTTCCATGACTTAAACATTTTGTTCCGATTTAAAAGTCAAATGGAAACAAATTTTTTAAAGCACCAAGATTGGGAATAAAAACAATTTGGGCAGCTGTGATGTAGCAGTGACAGTTTTAGGTTTTCATTTATAAATATAAGCAACAGAAGGTTCACATAAGTATTGTGTGGGTGTGCACAGGCATGCAAATGTGTGGAGGTGTTAAATGTGTTGACACACAAATGAATCACATACTGTGTATGTAAATCCATCTGCACAGTGCGAAGGAGATAACAGTTATAAAAATCCTAAAAACATAGGAGAAACATGGACTGAACAGGTTATTTATAGGCAGGAAACCTGTTAATAATCACAGGATAAGAACATTTCTAAAATGACCAAATGTGAAGTTAGGAAAAAGTAAAAAGTTTGTTTTAAAAAAAATATATAAAAACTGATTAATTTAATCAAAACATGCCTAAAAAGCGTGATAACATTATTTTTAAAATCGTTTTCAGAACTAAAACTGTTGACCCTTTGCGCATGACGTCACGCTCTCCGTAACCCCGCCCACTCCGCCATGATGGACGTTAAAACGACCAACGGCTCCATTAAAGCCAGTCAGAAAACAGCGAACACTTTTTACAAGGTAAGGAGATTAACGGGCATAAACTCTATATGAAGGTCAGAATTTAAAGATATCCAATATGGCGTTATGGAGAAGGTACGCTTTGTCTAACCGTTGGTAACCATGGAGACGATGAGCACCGTCATGTAGCCTAGCATGTATGGAGCAAACTTGTTAGCATCTCGTGTTTTGTACGTTTTTAATGCTGCTCCGGTCGAAGAGGAAAATCTGTTTATGACATATTAATATAAGTTATGTGGCGTGAATTCAGGCAAAGTCGGTAATTGGATCAACACGTCAGGAGGGAGGAGGTTCGGTTCGGTTTCGTGTATCTGTACTTCACTTAAGTAGATTTAATCTTGGATACTTTTGACTTTTACTCCACTACATTTTACAGTAAGTATCTGTACTTTCTATTTCACTGCATTTCTACAGAACCGTTACTCGTTACATCCAAGTCGCTTTGCGCGTTTTTTCGTTAACATGTGAAGTTCAGGGACGTAACTTCACGCCGTAAAAGCCAAGCAACACGTAATTACGTGGGTCTGTCGTCACCCATCGCCTCCTCCAAGACATGCGCAGTGGTTTCCTCTGAGCGGGACAAGATGTCTGTCTGTCTGTCGTCAGTTATAGAAATCCAATGCATAAATCATCAAATATGGCGACATTTCAACTCAGCTGCGCTTCGTCCAACTTTTATTGTCAGTTGGAAAGGAAGCTTAAAGAAAGGTAAGCTCTGTGGACGGGATGTTAGCAAAGCTAGCTGTACAGAGACTCTTTTGTTGCATGACAAAAAGTTGTCACTCATTGTGCTGAGTTGTTGTGTGACTGACATGTCACATATATGGAACAACGCTGTGACCAAAAGTCTGCTTTATATATTCCTGAACATCCGATTTTTCTGAATGGCTCTTACCTTGCAGTAGTTATTATCGGATTTAATTAATATATACATAGATTTATTTAATTGGCGAATAAATAAGAATGTAAGAATACAGAGCATGCTCTTTGATCTTTGCTTGTTTTTGCCACCTGTCATGGTGGCAGATGTCACAGAAGAAGAATCACAATGTGCTCCTTTGGCCTGGTTACTTCTTGCTTGTTGCGCCTTGGACAGTGTTCATAGTTGAGTTTGAATTATTTATTTCAGCTCTAAGTGTTTAATATGTATGTGTTTTTATGGGAATGTGGATATTTCAGATCAATGTGAGAAGCAATTTTGATCATATTTTACATTTTATTGTGTCATGTGGCACGGGGCGCTGGTCTTGGTCTCGTTTGGGTGGTCTTGATGGTCTTGACTACGTCATTGGCTGCATGTAAATGTAGATTTAAATTGGTGTGAATGGGATTGAGAAAATGTTTTATCTGTATGTTTTTGTTAAATTTGTAGAATCAAAGCCACAGTAAAGGCCGATTGTGGCGTGTTTATGTTTCTTTATCGAACATTGCAGTGAAATCTTCAAACTTTAAATTATTCCTGCATTGCACTGTCTAAAGTGGTTCCAGAAACGGAATAAATTTCATAGCAAAGGCGCGTTGTTGTTGTTGGATTCAGGTTTATTTTGTTAAATTCTCTCCGTCTCCTTTCGAATGTGTTAATTTTGTTCTCTCTGCATGCGTTCGATCATAATGTCCTCACCTCATCATCAGCTCCCAGAATCCTGCAGACATGGACGGCTTCTTTTTCTTTTTTTTTTCTTTTGCAGAGCAGATTGGTCTGTTGCAATCCAACACGCACACACACAAACGATTCCCCGGTGAGGAAGAAGAAGCTGCCAGTACTGCCGTCTAATCTCTGCACTTTGGGATTTTTTTCCTCTGCAACTAAAAAACCGCCGCCGTTGAATTAGATTTGCTTACTCGTCCTCAACCATCTTCAAAGGACCCAGATAGCTGAATATACCTTTTATTCATTTCATGCTGCTGTAATTGTTTTTCTGTCCCACTGAGCAAATCCAGAGGTCTGTGGGGAACAGACTTGTGTATATGGCTGCGCTTTCATCTGCATTATGTTTAGTAATAGTGTTATTATTTTAGAGTGTGCTGCTGTTGAGCATTTATTTTCTTGCATGCTTGCTGAATTCAGGGTTGGAGACTCATCTGCTGTCAAACGGTGAAGGAAAAAAACGCCTTCAGCAGTTTTCATTCAGACAATTACACTAACAAAAAATAGAAATATTTAAATGTTGCACTGCAAAAACAAAGTATTAGCATGTATACTTGTCTTAGCACTCTTGAATTTAGACGAAACTAACTTACAAGTCACTTTTCAGCAAGAAATATAAGCTTATTTTTGGTAAATAATTCAGTAACAAAATATTTCAGACATTTTTAACATTTTATATGCTAAATAATCTGCCAGTGTAACTAATATCAACATTAAGGATTTAATGTCCTTTATCTTGCTAAAATTTACTTGTAAGTTAGTTTTGTCTTATTTCAAGGGTAATAAGTAGAAACTGGTTAGACTTTGCAGTTTTGCAATGTTTTTTTTTTTTCCGGTCACTGTGCCAATTTAGTCATTTTCTGTTTTGATAGGAAGACATTTCATCCATGTACCATTCATTAATGAAAGTTAGTTATTTTATAGTTGGTGAATTGGAACAATGTTTGATTTATTTTTGTCAACAAAAAGGTTTTTTTTACAGTTTTTGTTTTATTTGTATTTAATTTGGTGTTTTATACACAATGAGGCATCAAACCTAAATCTGGTTCCGGGAGGCGTCAAGGTCCGATTTTATGATTGATACGTTTTTACCACCAAGCTCCCAAAGAATGCAGGAAAATATTTTTCCCCTAAAGAATAAAAAGTCATGACATAGAGGGTTAAGGAATTATGGATATAATACATTAGCTCCCATTTCTAGCTGAAAAGTTCCTTGTAAGTAAGGAAATGATCCAATGGCAAAGACAGACATCGTTCAGCCAACTGCAGAAAAAAGCCACCGAGCTACACTGCAAAAACACAAAATCTTAAGAATTTTTGGTCAAGTTTCGAATGTAAATATTTTAGTGCACTTGAAATAAGACTAAACCAACTTAGAAGAACATTTTAGCAAGACAAATGCTTATTTTATGCCAATAATTCCTTAATCTAGTTTTTTTTAAGTACTAGCTCCACTGGCAGACTATTTCACTTAAAAAAAAAGACATTTTCTCATGTTAAGTGAAATAATCCACCAGTGGAACTAGAACTTGTTCATCAATATTAAGAAATTATTCATTTAAAACAAACTCCTTTATTGTTGAATCGTTAATTTTGTCTTGTTTAAAGTGTTGTAAGATATTAGATCACAACTACTTGGTAAGATCTTGTGTTTTTGCAGTGTAGCTAGTTAGCAAGGGTATTTTAGCAGCTACGTAGCATGTTGCAGGACTTTTGTGTCACAGTAAAATCCAGCCAGAAAAACTAAAAATACTTCAAATATGAAACTCCATGTGAGACTTGTGATCAATGTATTCATGGCCAATTTATGGCTTTTTAATTAAGTTAAGACATTTTAAGGTGTCAGTTTTATATGATTGAATTTCAGACCTTTAAAGGATGGCTGAGTTTTCAAACCAGAGCCGATTTTCCTCCATGAAGTTTGCAGAATCGGGCCGCAGCCTCGCAGTCGCTGTGTGACTGGAGCTGTAATCCCACAGGTGTAACGTGTGAATATCTGAGAGCAGGTAAACCGGAGAGGAGGAAGGAGACGGGGGTAAAAATAGCGCGAGGGAGAGTAGAAGCAGAGTGTGCAGCAGTTCTGAAAGCGCTTGGCTCGGTTGGAACAGTTGCCATGGTTTCGAGATGTTTCCATGGAAATGCTAGCTGCCAATAAAATGAATTCGAAGAGGATCGCTGCAGCAGGTTGGCACGAAAGTGAGAGCGAAACGGGAAGGAGACGAACACGACAGGCTGGCTTGGCCTGGGTCCCTCATGGCGACCCTGAAGGTCACCGGGACGAGTTAGAGGTCAAAAACCTGATGCAAAAACTCACAATTGGTATTATTATATCCATTTAGCATAAATGCTAACCTCATACCTTCTGATTTTAGCTTGTAACGAGTCTGTTTTACCTGGCAGGTAAACATTTCCATCACAATCCCCTCTTTTGATAAAAAATATGTAATATAATTTAATCCCCACAGTTTATATGGTTTGTTTTTCTTGTCAGGAACTTTTGTATTTCCAGCTTCAGGAGAAAACATTGATAAATTTGACAGGCATCCAATCATAAAATTTGCTTTCAGTGGGACAATAAAGGCTATTAACATCTTCATCAACTTTTATTTTATAAGAAAGACTGAAATGTATATGAAAACAGTGGTTTTAGTTAGTGATTAATCAGTTGCTAAATTAGGTGATAATCACGCTTATACCGATTAATCGTTTCAGACCAAGTCAGTGTTTTCAAAGTGGGGGTCGTGGCCCCCTGCAGGGCCACCAGGTGGCGCTAAGGGGACCTTCGAAAGTTGGAGGGAAGACGAGAAAAACTTTTAAAATAAAAAAAACTTAAGTATTTTCATAAATAAAAAAACAACAACATAAATTTGCTGAAAAACCAACAAATTCAGAGCAGTAATTAAACCAGGTAATTAATGTACAAATTATGTACATTTTGCATTTAAATTAATTGCACAATAGTGATGAATATGTTCTAGTTCCACTGATAGATTATAAGCAAGGCATTTTTTCTATAATTTCACTAAAACAAGTACTTTAAATTAATATGACGGAATTGTTTACTTAAAACAATCTCTATCTTTCTGAAAAGTTACTTGTAAGATAGTTTTGTCTCATTTAAAGTGAACGAAGACATTTACAGTTGAAATGAGACAAAAAATACCAGGTAAAACTTCGTGCCGGATCAGCATCAGAGCCTTAGTTATCAGAACCTTGGTTCTCGGTACTGCAGGTGAAAAAAGTTCATCTCCATCCTGAGTCTAGAAAATTTGTTACATTTTTCTCCAAAATTTAGTTTTTTTTCCCCAGAATTCCCTCATTTGTGAAGGAAAACGTTAGATTTATTAGGGTCAGCCCCACATCTCTTTCCATCTCTCTCTCTCTGAAGGACAGAGGTATTCCCACCTTTCTCGGTCACCATGGCAACGCTGCAGCAAGAGAAGAAAGATGGGCCGCAGGAGGAAAAGAGATGTGTGAACAATGCTAATGCTACTTCACTGATCATCGATCGTGCGTTTCCTCCTCCCGCCTTCTTTCTTTCCATTTCCCACGATTTATTTTTTCTCTAATTCATTCATTGCCACCGCCACGTCATTTTCTCCCCTGTGGTATTAAAAAATCTCAAACCTCCACTCCACTCGCCACTTTCGTTGTTGTTATTACTATTATTATTCTTGCAGGCTCATTTACCAGGCAACACACTGTAAAAACATAAAATAAAAAGCGGCGAAGTGCCACTGGTTCCTACAGGCAGCATCATCAGTCTGACGGAGAGGTGGCCGCTGTCGCGCCCGACTATAAATTATATTTACTCATCAAGCCCCCTCCACCGAGTGTAAACAAGTCCGACGTGTGCAGCGCTGCAACAGAAGTGCATTATGGGAAATGTCAATTTCCGTAAGCTCTAAAACAGGGATGTCCAAAGTGCGGCCAGAGGGCCATTTGCGGCCCTTCCAGTGATTCTGCGCGGCCGTTGCCAACAATTTAAAAATATATAATTTTAATATAACATTTTTATTTCACACTTAAAACAAATTAAAGTGAAATTTTTACTGATTTAAAAAAATGCATACAAATGTAAAAAAAAGAGCTCAATGTTTAAGCTAATACGACAGCATATTGGGACCATAATAATGGAAAAAATGAGAATAAAGTCAATATGAGAATAAAGTAGTAAATGTGAAGTAACATGAGAAAAGTTGTGATATTACAATAAAGAAGACAAAGTATTACATGAATAAAGTATACATTTATAAGAATAAAGTAAAATTTCAACAATCATGTCATAATATTGAAATTCAACTACAATATTTAACCTTTATTTTCGCACAATTTTGACTATATTTGCATAAAACTGCATCTTTAGTCTCATAATTTTATGACCATCCTCATAAGTTCTTTTTTTTTTTCTTACTATGACCAACTTGGTTATAAGCTAAATATTATATTAAATTTAAAACTAAATATTTGAACTTGATAAGTTATTTAGGCCTTTTTGGGGTGAAAAGACTGCAGTGAAAACACGGATATGGCTCAAATATGGTGAAATGGTGCGGCAGCATTGTGGCAGAGCTTCGTGTTTGTTTGGAATAGGCCGTTTCAGGAAGGTCCACATGCCGCAAAAACACATGGAAAAAAGAGAGAGCATCTTTTCCCTGCTGTGGCCATGATGTCAGTCATCTCTAAAAAACACTTCAGACTGCAGATCTGCGCAACAAGCCGTGGGCTGCTGATTACCTGTAATGCATTCTTAATTGCATCACATTTCTATAGATTTTGTCCCATTTATTCAAGATGCAGAAGCCTGAAGACCTGAATATAGCAGAAAATAATTATCCAACACTGGAGCCTGTGATCCGATCAACTCAAGAACTCTCATCGCTTTCTGTTGACGGCTTGTTATGTTAGCGCGGAAATACTTTTTATGGAGTTGTTTTTGTGGAAAGACTTTTGGCGTCAGAAAGGTCGATCTGACCTTAGTTTTACTTGGCTAGTACAAAAGTTGGATTGAAACCCGGGTTGAAAAGTAAGCTGTTTAGATAGATAAGAAACAACAATTGTGATTAATATGCTTATTTTGCGGTTCTGAGATGGAGCAGATGTTCAGATGAGAGGTCAGTAAGAATTCCAGGGAAACTCCAATACACACTCAGTCAATGGGCAGCCAGAAGTCTTGACGCAAACCAACTTTCCTGACGTCAGTGAGAACTATAAGAAAGGCTGACGAACAAAGAACGAGGAGATTTTTTGGAGATTTTATGGAGACTTTATGAAGATTTTGTGAGAATTAAGCTTCTGATGTATCCGTGGTAGACGTGTTAATAAATCTCCCAACCCGTCGTGGCTGGCAGTGAGAACTCGTCTCTGAGTTATTGTTTATTCTTATATTCGAGAGCTTTGCGCCTTTCGATTCTCCAATAGTTACACAGCAGGCAAATGTGACCAAATCCGCATTTTTCCATCCAAATCGGACAAATCCGGCTTCTTCACCGCAGAGTAAACGGCCAATTCCAACCTTTTCACCCAAAAACAAAAATCCGATTTATTTTTTCTACCATGTGACGATATTTTCTGCTCCCATCTCTGAGTAACATTTAAAATCGACCTAAAACGGCGCCATGCTTCCGTAAACAAAGTGATACTGTTTACGGCGCATGCGGGTCGAACCGTTCAGGGAGCAGTGTCATGGCGGCCGGGTTTAATTAGCAGTATAATAAAAATCTATGACGGCGTAATAGGCACGTTGTAGATAGAAAAAAAAAAAGAGTAAATTTCCACCAAAAAACTCATCAATGTTGAAAATAATTAAGAAATA
Source organism: Poeciliopsis turneri (assembly GCA_922788865.1). Taxonomy (NCBI): domain Eukaryota; kingdom Metazoa; phylum Chordata; class Actinopteri; order Cyprinodontiformes; family Poeciliidae; genus Poeciliopsis; species Poeciliopsis turneri. The sequence goes on from CAKLNU010001002.1 coordinate 479,366, forward strand.
AACATCGGTGTAACAGCCATTTCCTGAAGGCCTCAGACATTTGATATCGTAGCTAACGAGCAAACTACATATTCAGCTTGAGTACTAAATAAGCTTGCAAACTAAATAGATAGTTGCAAACTAAATGATGAACTCTTGGCTACATTTATAGCTCCAAACTAAAACGCTAGCTCACTAACTAAAGATTTGACTCCAAATAAAATATTTATCTTGTAAACTGAATATGTAGTTCATGCTACATATTCAGATATTTTATGTTTAGTTTGCAAACTAAGTAGCAGAGTAAACACCCTGCTTCTGTTTACTCTGCATGCATGACTGGTTGTGTTGCTATGGAGATTTTACATGCAGCTTGTGTCACATGCGTGTCGTCCCGTCTTGGTCCTCCTGCTCACTGGTTTCTAATCAATAACTCATCTCTCGACGTCGATCCTCTTCTGTCCCCACAGAAAAACAAATGTCCTTCCGCAGGACGAACACAAAGATGGCGGCGGAGCGGCAGAAACGGAGCTTAAAGGAGAGGAGCGAATAGTGAAACACCTGAACGGCAGATTAAAGGGGAGGGGAAGAGACGGATGATTAACCCCCGTCTCCAAGGTTACGCTTTACAACAGCTGTGTCAGTGCAGGCGGCGGCGGCCGTTCATCACCTGACGCCAAATTAAAGGAACCTTTTTTTCTGCCTCTGACCTTCACAGGCTGGACGGATGGCGGCCTTCGCCTCCAGACGGAGCAACGTGACGAAAACGCCACGATTCTCCACACGAGACGCGTTTCCTGTAAAACTCAACAAGCTGCGAGAAAAAAAACGAGATTTTACTCATTTAGCAAGATGATTGACGTGTTTTCCTTCCCACTGTTGCCACATGCTTGTTCAGGAGGAGGGATTGCTGAAAGTGAGTGAAACTGCAGACAGCTGGTTTTCTTAGATTAAAGTGGTTGACCAAAGTGTGGTCCATGGGCCATTTTTGGGCCTTGAAAATCAAGACATATAATATTTGGCCAACAAAAACAGTGTCAGAGTGTTAGGGCCACGTTAAGAAAAAATAACAGCGTAAACATCGAGATGGAGGCTGTAGCTTATTTGGACTGAAAGCTCTAAAAGCTAAAAACAGACAGAAATGAGAAACTAAAATATTATCCAAGAACAATTTTGTGCAAAAACATTTAATGAACCTAAACCTGCCATAACGTTACGTTGCCCCCAAGCTCAATGTTTACACTCACACATTAAAATAGCTACAAACAGACGCACAATTATACAGCCGTACAAACTTGAAAAGCAGAAGTGGAGCCTCCTGCACAACCAACAAGAATCCAGCAAGTGGCTTCTGGATGGTAAGTCAACACAGCAAAAACACTTGTCTTTTCCAGCAGCCATTGCACAGCTGACCAAATGAGCTGGAGCTCAGCTCGCGTTGCTAGGTGACGGAGGGAATTCCACTGCCGTTGCTAAGTAACGAGTTTGTCTTTGCTGATCTGTGACGCTACATTCCAGAGGTTTTAGAAACATGGGGAAAAAAACTCGGCTGGGTTTGTTTTTAAGTGCTTGAGCTGTTTTTATAAACAGTTGAGATAGAAATAGAATAACTAAAATTTCACATTTTGCATCACAAATGTCTAAAAGTGTTTCATCAGCTGCCAGTTATTTGGAAAAAAAACCCCTCCTGTGTCTCCCCCACCTCCTCGTTTGCTGGTTTTCTCTTCCTCCGCTCCCATCCCGACTGATTGACCCAGAGAGGTAACGCGGCGCTGCGATCGGGTCGCCGCGCTGTTCTGTCACGTTTAAATTAGCCCGGATTTCATGAAGTCTCCTCTTATCTCTCGTGTCCTTCCCTCTCCACCCCAGGGTCACATTGAAACGAGCGGCGGCGAGATGAAAATGAGAACTGCAAGGCAACTTTGCATAATCCACTCAGTGAGACGGCAGCCAAGGTGGCGTCGCATCAGCATTTTGAAGTTTCCTTCGTTCGCTGATGATAACTTCCTGCTTAATCTCATGCTGAAGCTTATCTTAAAATACAGACAAATTACACGCATGTGGGATTTAAACCTCGTTTAATATGATATCATGTAAAACGGGACAATTTGTTTTAAATTTCTGCTTCTTTTTGCCGTTTTCCTCTCGTTCTCCCACACAAAGGCTGCAGGACTAAAACATAATTTGTAACTGGATTACAATAATCTGATTAGAGAAAAGGAAAAACTTTCCCACTTTTTAATAATTTAATATATCTCTTCCGGTTACCATATAAAAGCGGTTTAAAGAAAAAGCCTGGTCTGAATCAAGGGTGTCCCAAAGTGCGGCACAAGGGCCATTTGTGGGCCCTCAAATGATTTTCGATGGTCCAAATCTCAGTCAGTATTGGCTAAATTTGGTGATTTTATTTTCACATAAAGATTTTTTTAAATATTGGGTGCAGTAAAAAATATTAATATTTTAATAATCAGCCTTTTTGCATTAAATCTAAACATATTTATCCTGATTTTTACTCAGAAGAAAACTTCACTGCATCAAAGTTTGCACTTCATTACTTTCTTGAAATACAGCTAATGTTTTCAGACAAAGAGAAACCGAACTCCTGTTCTTTTGCCGAGAATCGAGTTGATTCTCCGTTTAGGATCTGAATCCTTAAATATGTGGAGTTTTTGCATCTTTAACAGAATGATTTATCCCTCACATGTTTAAAACCGTGAAGGCAGAAAGCCTTTGCGTTTTAACCCCAGGCCTTCGTCTTTTACAGACGCGCTCATGGCGAGGACGGCGACAGTAACCCGCAGTCAGAGGCGCAGATACTCTGACCTCTTGGCAAACCCCATCCTGCTGGAGCTAAGTGATCGCCGCAGGCTACAAACAGCGCTAGCGCTCAGACAGACAACCCACCCACGCACGCAGGCGGACCCGGGCGGATCGGCAGAACCGAGCCGGAAACGGTAGGAAGAGGAGAACAAGCAACACAATCTCACCTGCAAATTTGTGAAAAACGTGTTTTTTTAATTATTATGAGTTCATAAATTTCTCAGTATGGCACATGAACAGAGATTGAATGTTCTGAAAAAGATTTGGCACAGAACCTTAAAGCAGAACAAACCCGTCCCCTCATTTCCAAACACACACACACACCCTGCTAACATGTTCCTCCAGTGTTAATATGCACATCTGTGGTTATAACAGGATAAAACACAGTCTTAAGAAACAATCACTGAAACAACCAGAGTCAATATTGCGGAAAAGAAACTGAAGAAAAACCAAGAAGCAGATGGAGGCCATGTTTAATTGAACAGAGGGAAGGAAATATCAGAGGCCTCGGTTTGTTTTCAGTTTTCCTGAGAGACGATTGCAATGGTGCTGTAGAAGGGGCAAACGGGACTAAGAGGATCTAGCTAACGGGCTAATGGGGGCAAACGGTGCCTAACAGGAGCTAGCTAACGGGCTAATGGGGACAAACGGTGCCTAACAGGCGCTAGCTAATAGGGGCTAATGAAAGATAACAGTTTCTAACGAGAGGAAACAAGCAATGGGAGCTAACCAGGGGAAACAGTGGAACGGGGAGCTAACAGGGGCTAATGAGAGCCAACCAGAAAAACCGGGGTAATGGAAGCTAACCAGGGCAAACACTGGTGAACAAAAGCTAACAGTGGCCAACTGCACCTAGCTAAGACCACTTACGGGAGAAATGGAGCTAACAGGCTAACAAAGCAAACAGTGACTAATGGGAGCTGGCAGTGGCCCACTGAAGCTAATGGAAGCTAACCCCTTGAAAATGAGATGATGTGTCTCAAGTGGTTGTCATTGAAACAAATAAATAATAGAATTAAATAATGTGAGCTAATGGTAGCTAACGGCTAAGCTTGCTGTTTGTGGGGATGAAAACTTGAACTTGACATTTAGCTGCAGGGGGTTGGAGGTGGAGGGTTGGAAAAGGTGACAGGAAGTGGGATGAGGTAGATGGCTTCTGCTCTGCTCTGGGAAGGGAGAGAAAAAGGAAAATGTGAGATGATTTCTGGAGGAGCGAGAAGAAGAAGAGCAGGAGTAGTGCTGCTCCTCCGAATCCCTGTGTTGGAAACAGAAATAATTTCCCTTCTGGCTCTTTGCCATATTAACACCACAGCTCCTCCTCCTACAGGTCATTTTATTTTTATTAGGGCTGAATTAATTGGAATAATCACAATGAATTGATTACTGAAATAATCGTCAACTCATTTAGTAACTGATTAATCATTTACTGGAATAAGCAGACTCAAAAAAGGCAATTTGCTTTAAAAAACCACAATAATTACTGCCTTAATTATTCAGAGCAGTAATTAAGGTAAAACTATAATATATATATAGTTTATATATATATATAGTGCTAGTAGTTTTAGATTCATTTTGTTCAGATTCACTAAATAATGTCATTGCATTTTAGGCAATAAAATGTTTATTTTCTTATTTAAAAAGGGAATTGGATTATTTGTTTATTTAAATGAATTAATTTAGTGTAAAACTGGATTACGTGTTTAAATAAAAAATTTGAATAATGGTCCATTTTTGATCCGATTGTCAGAATAGATTTAAATGTTTAAATATATCTAAAGTAACATTGAATAATACAAACTAAATGCAAAAGCGATTTATATATTATTTTTTATAAATGTTACACAAATAATATTAAGTTATCAAACTTAACTTTTTTACAATAATTTAGTATTTCTAAATAATATAGCACACTTAAGTACCACTCTGCATTTCAAAATATAAATCTTTCTTTTGCGTTTGTTGCTACAGTAGCACTGGTGTTGTAAGCTAACGATAAATTAAGCTAATTATGATAGCAGCATTTTACATAGAGTAGCTTAGGAACGATGAAGCATCTGGTGTAGACATGTTGGTCTGGGGGGCCCCAGGTGAAAATCTGCTAAGGGCCCCAGAAATGCTTGGGCCGGCCCTGCACTCAGATGAAAATGTTTGAATTTAAGGCGTTAAATCGCCTGTGATGCAAATTCATAACAACATAAAGCGACAATTTGTCCTCCGGTGTCATTGTTCATTCTGCTGCCCCTTTCCGTGTTTGTGCCTCCGTTGTCCCTCGTTTTCCTGCGGGCTTGTGGAGGGGGAGCCCGAGGCGACAGAGGCTGCTGCGTGATAAACACAACGAGGGCCGAGCAGAAAAAACAGAAACTGGGGGAATAAAGCGGCGCGATGCCAACCGCGCGGCGCTCGTGGCGATTCGTGCACTTCCGGGGTGAGAGCGCGCGTCTGCGAATGAGACGGAGAGAGAAAAGAGGCCAGAGCCGATAAATGAACAAATATTCATGAGAAGAGGCTTCCTTCACCGGCCGACAGGAGCAGGAGAACAAAGAGAAACCCAGAGCGGATCCGACTGGATGGAGGTTCTACAGGACAGAGAAGCGGTTCTGATCCGGAGCTCAGCTGGGCAGGATTATCTGGGTCAGAGATGATTTCTGCTCCAGTTTCACCTTTCGGAGCCCAAACAGCCTCTGACCCGAGCAGGCAGGGGGTCGCTGACCTCCGGGCCGCTGAGGCCTGCGCCACCCGAACACTCGGATCAGAACCGCAGATTAAAAACACCAATTTCCAGAGTTTGGCAGAAAATACTTATATTTACTCACATTTACATCAGTAGTTTTATTTTAAAAATTGATTTTTACTACGCTGTATTTTTTACTTTTACTTGAGAAACTTTATTTTGAAATATCGCTAGCAGTGGCTGATTCGGGGCGGCGTCACTAAATAAATCACATCCATTTGTGATAAATATCGACAAACTTCACAGATATGTTTTCCTCGGTGGCCATCTTGAATTTTTTTTATCTGCTAATTGTATTTTTTCTTTACAAATGCATTGTTCTGTGGAAGATTTAGCTGAAATACTTGATTATTTTCTTTAATACTTTGGTCTGCAGACAGTCGACATTCCCTCCGTAATCAACTGATGGATCGATCAGATATCTGGGGATTTTTAAAGCTACTGTCAAACTTCAACCTGCTCCAGGTTTCTCCGTTTGAAAGAGTTGATCTGAATCCACCAAACGAGCATCAAACACAGCGAGAGAAGAAAACACCCAGGCGCAGCGAGGATGCAGGAGGAAGTGAGTTTGTCCTCTGAGAGGAGCGCAGCTGCTGGATCAGCACATCGCTAATAGTTCAGGCTGCTTCAAAAACCTTCCAGTAAAAATCCCACAGAGTGTTTTCCACATCCCAACAACAGCTGCAACAGCAAAGATTGTTTTCCAAACGCAAAGGCGAAAGAGAATCAGTGGTTTGGTGCATGCTGGGTGAAAACCGAGCTCCAAATGTTTCAGGCTCCAAGAGCGACAGGCGTCGTTTGAACATGTCGAGATCTGCTGTTCTTTCTCCCCCAGTGAAATCACAAAGTTTCAGCAACACAAAGGCTGCAGGGTTTCTGCAAAACACAGAGGCGTTCAAGATAACAGCGGTCTGACATCACTCAGCGTTCTGGAGGAAATATGTCCCTGTAAGGCAAATAATCACAAGGAGACGCAACAGAGGCTAAGCTAATGCGACGACGTGTTGGGTAATCGAAGAAAAGAGGAGCAAAACTAAGAAAATTTTGGATTAATCTAAAAAGAATCTAGAAAACCTTAACAAAACTTTGAAAAGTTGAGAATTAACTTGGAAAAAGTCTCAGATTTTTTAGATTAATCTCAGAGAATTTCCGGGATAAAATTGGAAATTTCTGAGCTTGAAAAGTCAAAAATTAGTTTGAAAAAAACAAAAAAAAACATTTTAATCCCAAAGATTTCCAAAAAAAAAAATAAGAAACAAAAAAAATCAGAAATTTTGAACTTAGTTGGAGAAATTTTCTAGAAATTTTTGTTTAAAAAGTTGAAGCTGTTGCTTGAAAAATATTCAGAAATTTTTAGATTAATCTTTAATTCTTATTACTTTGAGTTTATTCTCATAATGTTACGGTCTTACATCATCATACGATCTTAGAGCATCATAAAACCCCACATGAATCATTTAATTTATTCTTATAAGATTTTCTTGTATTATTTTGATTTTTTTTCTTGTTTGACTTTATTCTTATTTTACGATGTTATTGTAATTTTATAACTTTATTCTCATATTTTTTCTAGTTTATTACCATCTCATTTAGATGAAATTTTAATCTTAGTGCGCCAGTCTTACAGTTTGTGCCAAAAGGGAAAGTTTTTCCCTTTTGGCCTGGGGAAAGCCTCTGCTCTCATCATGGCCGCCTTGTGACTGGAGGCGTGGTTTCCACGGCAACCAGGAAATAAGCCATGCGTTAAAGTGTCGGCCATCCTCAACCTCAGGACACCTTGGCAGGGTTATTTCACATGATGCGACTGAGCAGAACCACCGGGCCACGAAACAGAAACTGGTGCCATCAAATCAGCATCAAGGCGCCATGACGGCGATAAACCGCAGCTGTACGGCAAGCCGTTCCATCATAAAATACAAAGATACATTTTGACTGTCGCGAATGGTAATTTAAGATTTCTGCATTCATATTCTGACTAGTAAGAATAATAATCCAAAATATCTTTAATTATATTTTAATGAATCAAAATCCCTTTGAAGAAGTTGTACATGATGTCAACAGATTCGTAATTATTACACTTCAAGATGTGTGGAACGTTATTATACGATGTGTGGTAGCTAAAATAAAACCATTTAATTACAAGAAGTCGTATGAGAATAAAGTCACAGTATAATAACTTTATTCTCATTTTATCGACTTTATTCTTGTAATATTACAACTTTATTCTCATAATTGTATTTCTTATTTTTTTTCTCAGTACGTCTCTTAATATTCTGTCGTCTGATTGGTCAAAATAAAATTGTTATATATCTGAACTAAGATGCGTTTAAGCCCCTTCTGCTGCCACTGAGCTGTCCAAACACTTGCCTGCAGAATTTTGCTTTTCTTGCCTAAAATTGTCAGAAAGTACTAAAATGTAGAAAAAGAGGTTTGGAAGATAAAGACAAAGCAAAACTTTGTAAAACTTCAGAAATATGGCGAATAATTTCATATTTTTTCAGTTCTGACAAACACGCTGCACTTTGAATTATTTACAAAAATCTTTGTTCTATTACCTTTTTGTCTTATTAAAATATAAAAAGTTCTACGTAAATCTATAATGTTTTGACTAAATAAATCAAAATAATCATTTACCATAACAAAAATGTAATTTTGACTCCCCAGAATGTTAATTTAATCCATTTGAAATAGAAAAGCTCCCATATCTAAATATATTTTTAGATTAAATTTGAGTAGTCAAAATTACAATTCTTTGTATCGCTAATTTAGTTTTGCCTAATTATTTGTTTTCAAGACATCTGCAATTTAACTTGAACCAATCTAATCTATTTATGTATCTAAAATACATTTAAGACCTTTAATTGGAATTATGACTAGTCAGAATGAAAAGCGTTATCTTGAATTAAATCTTCCATGAAACATTATGGTGTCAGTTACACTAGTCAGAATGTAATTAATTAGAAATATCTAATAGGTTTTTTTCCTAGTCTCAATATAATGAGAGATTCTTGGACTGGAAGTGTGTTGAAGCAGATTTTATGATAAAACTGCTTGCCGTAGGGATGGTGGTGACTGCTAGGTGACACAATGGCACAGAAAACACTCCTGCACGTCTCAGAGTCACAGCAGCCGTCATGTGAGAAGAGAAGCTGCAACGTTTGGCTTCCAACGCGCTTCCTGAGGGGGCTGTGAAAAATAATAGCAATAACGATGCATATAAATTACAGACGGTTTGATGCTCTTGGCCCCAGCAATGTGGAGAAAATTAGCGCCGTTGCCTCAGCACATGCATCATTGACACCATATGTATCAATAATGCATTAAGCTCTGCTATCGCTTCACTGCTATTTTTAAAGAGGAGGGTTGTGGGGGGTGTCGGAAAAGAAATTAAGTTGTGCAGGGCTTACGGAGGGCTGATGGAGCCGAGGTTAACGTGTGCAGAGCGGCCCTCGGGGGCCGACTCAAACACGGCGCCGGGTTTGTGGCGCTGCTGGCCAGAACGAGCCTGGAACCCGACCGCATCTCAGGTTACCTGGCCGACTGTAAGGGAGCAGCTTCAGATCATTTTCATACGCAAGGTTATGACTAACAACAGGGTCAACACCAGTGGTGAGCACTGCTAGCTAAAAAGGTAGCTGCTAACACCCAAGCAACAACCATAAACATCAGTTCTGCTAACACTAAAAAGCTAATCATTAACATTAGTTCAGCTAATGCTAAAGCAATAACCATAAGCACATGTTCTGCTAAAAGTAAGCTGCTAATGATAAGCATTAGTTCTGCGAATGCTAAAGTGCTAACCATAAAGATTAATTCTGTCCACTAATGCTAAGGCAATAATCATAAACATTAGTTCTGCTAGTGGTAAAATGCTAATAATAAACATTAATTCTGCTAATGCTAGAATGCTATTCATAAACATTAGCACTGCTAACACTAAATCGCTAATAATAAACATATTCTAAAGCATTAATAACTAAACATTCATTCTGATATTGCTAAAGCGCTAATTATAAATATACTTCTGCTAATGCTACACCGCTTTCCATACTTCTGAAAACACTAACCACAATATTTAGCAGAAAATGCTAAAGCGCTAACTTCAATTCAAATTATATCTGCCCTCGAAAGACTAAAGCAAATTGGTGGGTTTTCATTTAGCGAATTTATTTTCGGAATTTCAATTTGCACAATTGTATGGTCAATGTAAACACAGCTAATGTTTATTCCAAAATGCCTGTAATTTTAGCCATCACTAAAACTACAGAGGGTTGTAGTTTAAAATTTTTAAACTACAGTGCAAAAAACTGACATCAAAACTTCTTGTGTTTGCTGACCAGTTGAAATTCTGCCAGAGAAATCAAGCTGAATGGGAGAAATCCCAGACAGTGCTGATGAGAATCAAAGACAATTGCATTGGAAGGCAATGGCTCAGCCAGGAAGATGTTGGCTGCTCATTTGTGCTCCACAGATAAAAATCTTATAAAACTTTAATAGAAACTGCAGGATGAATTAATAGAAATTCATCTGTCTGGTGAATTTTTGATTAAAAATTTTTGATTATTTTCATTCAGTGGGTAGAAAATCCCGAAATTTTACTCAAGAGTAAAAATACTTCACAGTAAAATGACTCCAGTAAAAAGTAATTTTTTTCCAGAACTTAGTCAGCTGAATGTAACGGAGTAAATGTGAGTAGTGATTATCCGACTCTGTGCAGAGGCAGAACACGAGGAGCAGCTTAAGCAGGGGAAAAATATCCTGTCCTTACTTAAAGTGTCAGTGAGAGGATCATAAAAATTAGCCCGGAGCAGAGAGTGAGAGCTGGGATCTAAAATGGAGGTCTCAGCGTCCTCCTCCCGTACAGCGGAAGGCCACCTGAAACCTCAAACGCAGCATCTGTGTGCCGTTAACACCTCTAAACGTTCAGATTCCTGCACCTCACACAGCAGCACAACAGGTTTGTTTTCAACCCTGCAACAAACACCTAAATTCTGGCGATTCTTTGCTGAGCATGCGGGCTCTTCCTGCACAGCAAACACAGCATTTCCATTAGACAGTTTGGAGCGTGTTCGCTGCGCCGTGACTCAGACACTGCAGCAATGTGATACTGCGTGTCTCCAGCCTCTGGTTTGTGCCACTTCAGAGGCGCCTGAGGGGGCTGCCCGCCGCTTACAGACGCCATCAGCTACTGCAGCCGTCGGGGCACGAATCCACGGCCTAATCCGCTTTTTTAGCCTGTGATGCGCACAAATACTGACAGAAAGCTACACACGTATCCCTAGCCGGGAGCGTGCCCGCGTGATAATTTCTGTTATTTGCACACACAGGCAGATGAATATGGAAATAACTTTGAGGGGGGGCTTGTATCCCCTGTGCTGGGAGAAGGAAATGCTAATAGCTTGTGCAGAGAATGAGTGTTAATCACAAGTGTAAGGTGCATAAATTTGTTTAGCAATGGAGCATGCAAATCAAAATGTTCTGAAGTGGGGTTCTGCGGAGAGTTTAGGAGGAGACAGCGTCTCACCTGCACTCAGAGTTTCAGAGTTGGGTACATTTACTTTTAAGTTTTGAATAAAATTTACTTTTAGGAGTATTTTTATGACACTGTACTTTTTACTTTTACTTGAATAATTGTATTATGAGATATTTCTACTTTCACTTGAAGAAAATTTCTGGATTTTCTACCCACTGAATGAAAACAAACATGTTGAAACCAAAAATTCACAGACACAGAAACACACCTAAAGTTTTTGTTAAAGTTTCATAGTTTTTTTTCTTTTGCCTTATTTTGCTATTTTATCATTGGATTAATTATCGGGTTTATTTTCATTTTGGTTCTTAAAATACCAAAACTTCCACACAACTTTATATTTTGGATTGTTTACCAAATACTTTTTTACTTTTACTTGAGTAGAAATACGTAGAAGTAGTGCTGCTCCTGAGCGTTTTTGGGTTCTCTTCCCACCTCTGGTTATTAAACATACAAAGAAGCTTGGATATTTATGCTGTACCCAGAATGCATCGTTGCAGTTCTACAGTGAATGGTTTAAAATCTATTCATGTTCTGCTATGTTTAGCAAATCTCAACATCTATAAAACTGAAACCATGACTTCCACAGAATCACTTCCTGAAGCAGCTGCACAGGCAGGAATGAAAAAGTGATTTGATCCTGTTGTTGGAGCCATAACTACAGTTCAAAACGTGACATTGACACAAGATGGTACCACCACAACTGAGTTTGGCATTTTAGCATTGGCTTCTGATAAAACCATGATTTTATAAAGCACTTAAGCTAATGGAAATAATGTTTTAGCAGTGTTTTTTTTCTAAACACTAACATGGTATCGTGCTTAAGCTAGTGATTAATGTCATAGCATTAGCTGCTGCTAGTGCTATTGGTACTGTGCTGTAGCATTAGCTAAACTAATATTTATGATTACTGCTTTAGCATTAGTTTCTGCTAAATACCATGTTGGTACAGCTCTTTAGCAGAATATTTCTGACCTGTGCTTTAGGGTTAGCACAGTTAGCTTTGAGCCATTGTAACCTTCAGCATTTAAGAAAATAAATGTGACGCTCAAGTGACAAGAAGTAACGATTTAGCAAATGATATTTGGAAGATTTCTTCATCTAAACTGAACTTGTGTTCAGTTTTTCCACCTGGGAATGTCTTTAAGGCAGCTAATGCAGTATTGCAGCTACATCTTCAAGTAAATATATGGGAGTTAGCAGCTTGCTAAAATATATTGGTGTGAAACGTTGATCACTGTGCATTTAAAAAACATGAAGTTCTGAACTGTCTGCTCTCATCTGCTTAGCATTCAAAACCCAAATCAAGATGCTGTGATAAGGGGCTGTCGCAGCAGCAACAGTTGCCAGGGAAACCTGATGGCAGGATGCTGAGGGTTGGGGCGGAGGAGGATGAAGAGGAGGAGGAAGAGCGGAGGGTGTTTAGCATGAGGACATGGCTCTAATGCTTAGGTTGATTTGCTGCCACTGAAGGAACACGGGCCGGCACCCCGAGACGCGGCGCCTTTCAGAGCAGCGCGACAAACAAGTGGGTGAACGGGGGGGGGCAGACGCCGGTTGGCGCATTAGTGCGTTGTCACGGCAACTAGGCGTTGACATAGCAGAATCACACTCCGAGGACAACGGTCAGCGATGACATTCACAAATGTACACGGCGAGCCTTTTTTTTTTCTTCCTGTCCCTCTGTGCAGAAATAAAATGTAAACAGAAAAAAACAAATAAAAAATAATCACATTCGCTACAGAAACACGATTAGAGCCGATCAGAGGGCGACGAAAGAAATGAAAATGAAACAGCCACCGAATTTTCACAAACTTTGACTGCCTTTTTTTTATGTGCCAAGTTTTTTTTTAATTTTTCAAAGTGACCTCTGCTAACAGAACATCTTTCAGCGTAATCAGCTAATAATAATAATAATAACAATATTACAATAAACACGTGATTTAAAAAATCAAATCAAATCAAACTAGATAAAAACCAAAAATGAAAAACACTTATAATAATTTTGTTTCATTTTTTTAAAGAGATCTATAAGATTCTATTTTTTTTTCATTTAGTTGTCCTTTTTCTTTAGAAAAAAATTCACCCTCCATTGAATTCTGCACTAAATGCAAATCAGCCTCCAGCAGACCAGCGTCGCTTACCTTTTTATAAAAATGTCCATCCATTTTCGCCCCCTGCTGCCATCAAATCTACCCTGCAAAAAGGTGCAGTCTTCGTCCGTAATGTCAGACAGCATGAGGGTCCCGTCGGACGGGGTCAACCAGGGTCAACCGGGGTGGAGGAAGCCATTTTATGAGCCGGGTCAATTCCTGCTGATGAGTTCTCTTAAATCTGCCCAATGAGATCAGCGTCATGTACAAATGAAAAAACGTCTCTTCTCCGTCACCTGTGGGCTCCAGCAGTAACAATAATACTCACATGAGCAATAATGACAGCAACATTAATGTCACCAGCATGTCAAGTTATTTCAGTGTTTCACCATTTTAAATGCATTTATGACAAATAAAGCTGAATTTGTTATCATTATTACAGTCAGGATTATTGTTAGTGCTGCCATATTTGATGTGTTTGTGGTTTTGCAGCAGAGAGCAGAACGTCTCCATTCTCAAAGGACCCTGTTTCTGTAGGGAAAACGGCTACAAAAAAAGAGTCAACACCAAAATAATAATAATTTTTTGTTTGTTTTTGCCAGGTTTGAGTTGTTACTCCGCTGTTTCTCGTTTATCCAGAGGAAGAGCAGTTCGGAAAAGTAGCAACCAGTGGTTGTTCCACGAAAATGACAGGGCATGTTTTTAAAAATTATTTTTTTAAATATATATATTCTTCAGTCGTCATAGTGGTCACTCATTTGCTTGATAAAGATTTTTCATAATTTATTTATTTGAATGAAAATATATTTACCGTATATATAATATGTATCTTCAGTTTTTCTCGTCCTGTATTCCTTCATGATATTTCCTCTCTCCCAAAGCAGACAGTAACCAGTAAGGTGTAAAATTGGAAAGAAGTGATAAAGCGAAGAGCAAAACCACTTTTTGTTCCTCTGATATTCCAAGCGGCCTTGCTGCTCCGCGCTCATTTCGCTTCCTCTGAAAACCTGGGACCGCCCGCTCGCACAAATCATTGTTTGTTATTCTCTGGCCAAACACTAATCTGACAACATGTTCAATGGCCAATATCACGTCTCCCTCCAAATATATACACTGAATGCATCTGGAAATGTACGAAGCAATCTGTATACATCCTTGAAGGGCTTGCTGCATTGTTCACATCTGTCCGCCGAGAGAAAAGGCTTGATCTCGAGCTTTGGCAAAGACCGTATCACGCTGCACACAATGAGTAATTCTGACATTTGGGACTGTGCAAATGCTGTTTGTGGGACTGGTCTACTGTCTCCTTTTGTCTTACTATCTGTTAACAAAGGGCCACCACAAAATAAAGGTTATGTAGAGCCTGTCTAAGGATTGTCCATAAGGACGTTGGGCTACAATCACTCTCAAATGGTCTCTCTTTAACATCTGCTCTGTCTTACCTCAAACCTTTTTAGATTTGAGTCTCTTGCACATTTTCCTTTGAGCCACTCTTAAAAAGCAGCGGCTCGTTCTGGCCTTTTCCCATCAGGCCTTTCAGAGAGCTATGTAGACCCAGCTGAGGCAGGGTGGAGGGCAGCGTGCCACCAGTGGACGTCCCCCCACCGGTGCTGGAAGGGACCTGGGAACAGGATATGCTCTGCGACTGAGAGCACGGCGAGGGATTGTTGTTGTTGTTGAGGCCCACTCCTGACCCTGTGCCCATTCCCAGGCCCATCATGTTGCTGTTGAAGTGATGTGTTTTGTAGTAGTGGTTGAGGTGATCCGATCGTGCCAGGTTGGGTAGGTTCACAATCTCCGGGTGGTGCAACCGAAGACTCTGGCTCCCACCTATTCCACCGCCCGCGCTTTGTGTCACAGTGGATCCTCCGGAGATACCGCTGCCCCGGCCACCTGCCCCGGGTCCCAGCTCGTCCTCTACGTTGATGATCTCAATGGCGCGAGCTGGGCCGTGGTGTTTGTGCAGCTGATGCTGCTTCCTCAGCTTGTAGAACACCACCAGCATCACTGCTGCCATGAAGGTGATGGCTACGAAGCAGCCAATGATGATCTTGGTGGTCTTCATCACATCGTCCAGGCCAGAGAATCCCGGCTCTGTGAACGGCACAGTGAACGTGGGTTGAGTTGTCCGGGGAGAGGAGGACGACCAGCCGCCAGCCAGAGAGGAGGCGGTGGTAGGAACCACTTCTGGCAACAGCTCAGAAGGAATGGGAATGGTGGCTTCTTCAATGGATATCTGTGCATAATCATTAGCTCCTCCATTATCCGTTTCCACAGTAACAGTGGTGAAATAGGTGTAGTTGACACTGGCATCAGCAGCAGATACATTGAGAACGGCGGTAGCTGTGGTGTTTCCAGCAGCGTTGGTGACCATGCAGGTGTACTGGCCCGTATCTCTCAGGGTGACGTTTGTGAAGTTCAGTGTGCCGTCGTGAAGAACGGATATCCGCACCCGGTAAGACCCATGGGTCATCAGCGTGCCATTGGGTGTAATCCAGTTAACTGACGTTGTAGAGGTACTTGTACGACACTTCAGCTCAGCAGCCATCCCTTCGGTGACATTGAGGTCGGTAGGGGGCTCTACAATGACAGGAGCAAAGCAGGTGAAGTGGCTCTGGTCAAGTTCCCCAATGTACTTGCCCTTAAGTAGTGGAGGAGCATGGCATCGGGCACAGCAGGTGGTGTTGCTGGGCACCGTCTCCTTCAACCACCAACTAAGCCAAAGTACATCACAGTTGCAGGCCCAGGGATTATGATTGAGGTGTACCCTCTCCAACTGGTGAAGGGGTGTGAAAAGATCATGAGGCAGGGAGCGCAGTGAGTTATGGGACAGATTAAGCTCTTCCAGGTTTTTCAGGTCGTCAAAGGCGTTGCGCTCAATGGCGGAAACCTGTGAGTGCATAAGCCACAGCTTCCGAAGAGACACCAGTCCCTGGAAGGATCCCGGACGAATGATATCCAGACGGTTCCCCGACAACTCCAGCTCTTCCAAACGCACCAGAGGCGTCAGCTTGGGAATGTCTTTGAGCCCACACATGCCCAGATTCAGGTACCGTAGATTGACGAGGCCCACGAAGGCCGCATCAGAGATGTATTCCAACTTTTTGAGCTCCCCCAGGTCCAAGCGACGCAGGGAGGGCACGCGGTTGAAGGCATAGCTCGGGAGGGTCTCAATAGGGTTGTTGCGCAGCCACAGCTCCCGCAGCTTGCTGAGGTAATCAAAGGCCTGTGTTGGCACCAACGTGAGGCGGTTGTCAAAGAGCTCCAGCGTGTTGAGGTTAGGGAGGCCATTGAATGCCCCGATTTCAATCTGCCGTATCTGGTTCTTGGAAAGCTGGAGGATTTCAAGGTGCCTCAGCTGTTTGAAGGTGTCGGATTTGATTACCTGGAGGGACAGAAGAAAGGAGAATTACTGAAAACATGAGTATGAGGATAGTTATTAAAACAGATAAATCTTATCAGCTTTTAACAGAAAACAAGATCACTTGGTAAATTCTTACTATTACATGAAACAAAATGCAAGTGAATGATTTTAAGTTATTTTTTGCAGTTTTACAGAAAAAGACATGGTGACAAAATAAATCACTTTAGCTTGATTTGCTAAACATTTTTGTGTGGTTACAAAAAACTATGCAAATAATGAGGAAATATGAGGAAATGTATGTAAACCTAATAAATAAATTAATATCTGACATTTTCTGAAAAATAAACAATTTTTATAACCCTAATTGATCTAAAAGAAGATAAATTTTGTCTGATTTAACTTCAAACAATGATAAAAACAAAGTGTGTTTTTATTTAAACTACTTTCAACTTTCAGAGTTGGTTAAATACAGCAATACTTATCAGCTGAATGCTCAAACATGGTAAACATTTTTGATATTTAAAATTGCCTTTAAGAACAAAAATTCCACTAAATTTATTTGTTCATCCTAAATTTTGTTTTATTTTTTCCCTCCTGTGGATTTTGGTTAAAAACTATTTTAGCAGGTCGAGTTTTACCGAACAAACATAAAATTGATCTCACTCTTACAGCTTAATTCTTGATATTTTTACCTCATTTAGACATTTATACTTCTGTTTAATGTTTTTACACAATTTTTTGTTTTCACTTTAATTTCATGAGTGTCTGTGGACTGTAACTGGACCCCCGCTGTGAAGCTGCGCCCAGCCAGGCGACGCATTCGTCAGGCGGCCGCCACCACACACAGACTTGACCTTTGTGTAGTGCATGTGCAAAAGGTCAGGCATTGCTCAGTGCTCGCACTGCAACAACGTCGTCATGGATGAACTTCACAAGCCTTCGCCCGAGGAGAAATCGACATGAGCACGCTTAAGCAGAATATGCAAAACCGCCTCACTGATGAAACCTTAAGTTTGGATTGTGATTCATGAATTTAAAGGTGATATTCTCACTACTTTTAACATAAATATTACCATATTTCTTTGTTTTTTCTAAAGAATTTCAACTTCTTGAACAAATGTTTAGTTTCAGTCAAATTAGAGAGCTTGAGAGCTTTTTTATTAACCTCTTAATGCTGATAAATACTGAGGCAATAAAATCCAAATTAATACATTTCCGCTACAAAAGATCCCTTCATGTCGTTCTAAAGACTGGAAACAAATGAAGTTTTATTGTTTGCTTCTCTCACATAAAAACTGCACTTTGACGCAGCAAATCAGCGTCTCAGCATGTCGGCTGAGGCGGCGTGACAGTGACCGTGTCGGCCTTCCTCCCCTCATCCCACACTCGGGTTAATTGTGGCCATTAATTCAGACTGAGTAGGTGTGTCCAACCCTCTGCTGGCTGCCGAGAAAATAAAACAAACTTTGAGTGGCTTATTACCGCGCAAACAGAAAACTGAAGGCGAGAAGGAGTCAGCAGTCTCAACAGACTGTAAAAACACAAAGTTTTACTTTAATTTTGCACAAAACACGTAAAAGCTGGAACTGGGAGACATTTTAGATATTGAAAATAAAACGCAAAAATGATGAATGAAAAAGGAAATAACGCTGCAAAAAGTACATTTGCTCTAGTTTGTAGAGTAAATAAGTGAACACACTTGAAATAAGACATAATGAGCTGACAAGTAACTTTTCAGATTTCTGAGCTTTTTAAAATAAATAATTCCTTAATATTGATGAAAACATTTCATTGGCAGATTATTTCACTTACTGCTCTATAAGTACTTATAGAGTTAATATTAAGAAATTGTTCACTTGGTAAAAAATAACACACAAGTAACTTTTCAGTAAGATATACAAGTTTGTTTTAATATTCATGAAAAAGTTCTAATTCCACTGGAAAATTATTTGACTTATAACATTTTCCCCATGATTTTAGTGAAATAATTATGTCAAGATATTTGCTGTAGAATCTAGGTCAAATTGACTTGGAAAGAGTTTGTGTTTTTACAGTGTAACTTAACAGACGCATTAAAACGCCTGACAACGTCAGAAACTACCAGACCTATTTACGTCCACAAAGGAGGCAGAATCAGGCCTTTCGCTCCAAACTGCGCTCTTCCAAGTCTGGAGAACATTTCACAATATCGCTGCACAAATGAAATGCTTCCTGGAAAACACGATGACGAGCGTTTGTGGAGAACCGGCTGCAGCGAAGTCAGACACAGAGTAAGTTAGAGGAGCTGAAAGAAAGAGCCTGAAATCTTCTCCGGTTCATTATGTGTGTGTCCTGAGTCGGAGCGCCGCGTTTTCTGTATGTGGAGCAGAAGAAGGTGATAGGCAGCGAGAGGAGGAGGCGAGAGGAAGGAGGGTGAGGATGTTAAGAGGGGGTGGAAGCTGTCAAGGCTTTACTCTCAGGGTACTCAGTGGAGGAAAAAATAAGCCACTGAATCTAGGATGCCTTCAGGTGTTAAAACATTTTTAGATTTTTAATCATTTCAAGTGGAGCTGCAGGATACAGCAAACCGAATCAAATTTTCTGGGCTGAAAACAAGATGCAATAAATACAGTTATTATTATTTCTTTATTTCTCGCCTGCTTGTTAACAGCTTCCCTTTAAACCTCGGCGTCTAAATCGAGTGGCGTGATGTCCCATTTATGCTCCGCTAACATCACATAATGTCTAATAAGACATTTTCTCCAAGTGATGCTGTGGAAAAATTTAACAATCTCCAGGACATTCATGGCTTTTCATTAGAGGAGATAAAATGTAACGGAAACTAATCTAAACACCACAAAAGAACAAAGCACTGTCAGCAACATGAGCATGAATCCAATTACAACAACAAAAAAACTGCAGAGGAATCAACTGAGCACAAATTCAGTTTCCTCATATATGAAGAAACTGAATTTGTGCTTAGTGTAGGAATATATGTATAAATGATCTGAGGTTCAGCCTTGCAGTCCTGCAGCTGCACAACATCCAGATAAACTGGCTTTGGTTTCATTAAACATTCCCTCAGTTCAGCAGACGCTTGTGTCCTTTTCTATCATTTTAACCTCCTTCTCCAATTTTTTTATTTTTGTAAAAAAATATATGTGTGCAAGAACCTTTTACAGTCAAGGCACATATACATAAAGATTATAATGTGAACAGGAAGATTTACGTTGTTTCTTGTTAAATAGAAGTAACTTGTTCACAAACTGCAGATCGACTTTGCATGGTAATGATGCACTCCTCGTTAAATTTAGGGTGTTTTCACACCAGCTTTGTTTAGTCCTTTATAATTAAACTTTAGTTTGTTTGCTTTGAAGGTCCGGTTTATTTGGGGATGTGTGAATGCATGGTTTGTTTGAAGTGAACTCTGGCGTAAATCAAATGCTCATGTGAATGCCAAGTGGACCAGATACCACTCCAAAAGCAGGAAGAGAACAATACCGCAGGGCATTCTGGGTAAATACAACCAAAACAAACAGTAGTTTAGTGCTAGAAGGAGAAATGAGTTGTAGACTTTTACCAAAGATAGAAGAGAAATTCTACAACTGCTATAATCTGACATTACTCCATTGTTGTTTACATTTTGTGATGATGGAAGTTGCGCTGTGTGTCTTCTTCAGAGGTTTTTGTGTTGTTTTGGTGAGTGGTTTTTTTTAGCGCCACCACAGGTGAGGATGGAAACAGGTTTGAACAGTTTGAAAGAACCGCAGCAGCTGGAAATGTAACAAATGTTGCAAGTGAACCAATTTTTCATGTAAAAATTTGAGACAAACAAATGGGTAGTTGGTTGCTATGGTGATTCCCGCCTTTTTCAGGGAAGGGGAGGAGCCTCTGCTGCCACTGTTTCGAGAAACTGCGCTGTTTGTGAAACATTGTAAATATTGAAAACATTTATTCCCAGTTTCAATATATATATATTCACTAAAATGCATTGTGTCTTTTAAACAAAACAAACTTAGCATAAAGATTTGTAGCAACCAAGGAAAAACAACCATGTAGGTAGTTGCTATGGTGATTCCCGCCTTTTTTTCAGGGAAGGGGAGGAGCCTCTGCTGCCACTGTTTACATAAATCTGAGAGGCAAATATGAACTTCAGCAGGTCAAATATTTGGTCACTGTGTGAAAACCATAAATCATATTAAAAGGAATCCAGGCAGAAACATCCAACATCTCCAGACGTTTGCTCAAAGGCAATATTTACCTGTATCGAGTTCTCCTGCAGGTTGAGGTATCGCGTGTTGACTGATATGCTTTCGGGCACCTGCTCCAGGTTCTGCCTGGTGCAGATGACCCGGCTGGCCTGGTTGGAGCACGTGCAGAGGGACGGGCAGGTGGAGGCGGCTCCCGCTAGCGGCGGCCCGTGGAGGATGAGAAGGAGCCGCAGGAGCAGATGGACCAATAGAAAGAGGAAGGGGGAAGGGCCGGGAAGGCAGGTCAGCGTGGCAATGCGCATGGCAACTGGGACATGACCCTGCTCTTTAATCCGGAGATACAGGTGAGGTGGCTCCACGTCGGTGGATTTGTGGTTCGCTTTCCCTTCGGTCCTCCGGTATCAATTTGTTCCCTCTAATTCCACATCCTCTGAGATCTCATTTGTCCTCTGTCAGTCTGTTTTCTCCTCTTACTTCTTGAACATAGAAGTATGCAGATAAACAGATGCTACTCTTTTTTTTTTTTTCCTTGGGCTGTCAGGAGATTTGAGTGAGGCGTTTTGTGAAGTGAGAAGAGCCCAGGAGTTACTGCGATGAGCAAAACAAAGAGAAAAAGAGAGAGAGAAGCAGATATTAGAGACAAACTGCACTTTGTGTCTTCACCAGCACACATCGAACAAAACAAACAATACCAAGACATCTACAGTGCAGCTTATCAGGGGAGGGATTGTCAAAAAAAATCTGTCAGAAGTATTAGAAGTTCTGTGGCGCTGCTCACATCAAATCCCACATAATCCCTGAACAGATATTCTGCCAGCAATCAAATCCCATCGCACAGCAAGAGGATTCTGGTGTATCTAATTGTTAAAAGGTCTAGACAACAAAACATGCAGAGTAAATAGGAAACATGTGGTTTTTCTGACTGAAGTAAACATTAAAGAGAATCCATTTTGACATGGATGTGCATCATTAACTCAACCTGAAACTATTAAAGAACAAAATAACCCATTGAGTCTGCAGAAAAATGTTTATCTGGCTGGTTTTCACAGAAATATAAAAAATGCAACTATGAGGCTAAATTAAAGTCTGATTATATGAATCTGATCCAAAAAATAACAGCTAGAGTTGTTGTATGTTATATGGCTGCTAACAAATGCACAATTTGCATCTGTTTGCAGCCATACAACTTTTAAAAGCAAAAGTGGGGCCTTCTGCACAACCAGTTAGAAAGCAGCCAGTGGTCTTTTGTCTTTTGTAGCAGCCATTGTACAGCGAACACAGTGATGAAACCAGCTGACCAAATGAGCTGGAACTCTGCTGGGGTTGCTAGGTAACAGGTGGAACTCTGCTGGGGTTGCTAGGTAACGGGTAGAACTCTGCTGGGGTTGCTAGGTAACAGGGTGGCTAGCTAATTTGAAACAAATTTTTCAGAAACTAAAAACCTTCTGGCTGTGTTTTTTTAAGCGGTTGGGTTGTTTTTAGGAGCAGTTGAGTCACAAGTGGAAGTACAAAAATGTGCAAAACATTTGAACAGTAGGTCCAATTTAAGACCTCCAACACAAGTGTTGATGAACCAACTGAAGAATCATCTGCATCAATCAGGAACACTGGATTAAAATGAAGGACTTTAAAGAAAATCTGCTGTTTTCAATCACTAAAAATAATGAAATGTGACGCTGTGAACAAACCATCAGTTAAAAAGCCAAACATAACGGTGCTGACAGGGTGCAACGAGACATTTGGTCCCAACTCTGAGAGCCATTAATAACATCACCAGGGTGAGGTAGCGGCTTCCAGCCATCTCTGCCCCGTTCTCATTTGTTAACACTAATTATACCAAGGTATAACAATTAATACGACAATGATGGATTGATGTGCGAATATGCCACACTTATCAACTGCAATTAAACTCAGACTTATTAAAAGGCCCAAACCCTGAAACAATAAACCCGCCCAATCCCGTGGCATTTTCCCTGCAGCAGAACAAAATGCTAATCTGATTCCTGTGTGAGCGCGGCGTTGAAGGGCCCGCAGGACGGCGCCGAAAAGCCCACTGCACATTACCGCTAATAGATGACCGGTCAAGAATGGCCCCCTGCAGGTTGTTTAGACCCCAATAACCCCAAATAAGGGCATCCGGTTATTAATGAAGATGGTTGTAATGATGGGACAAACCCGTCCGACACGCTGAGAGGAACGGGTGCAGAGATGGTGAAGAAGAGAAGGATTATTAATCTGATAGATGACTGTATGGCTGCAGGCGGAGGAGGGAATTATCAACAGTACAGTAATAGATGAATACTGAACAGCTGCGGAGAGAGAGACAAGAAGAAAGAAATGGAGATGGAGACAGATGGAGGGAAGGCTGGGTGGAAGGGATGGAGGTATAAATAGTGGAAGGAGCAGAAAAGAGATCAGTAGTTGGGGAAAAAAGAGGAAATAAGAGGTATTAATATTAATAATCTGGGAGAGAAAGAGGAGAGGAGTGAGCAAGGCTCAACAGAGAGATGAATATCAAGCAGATGGAGGGAGGAGGATGACAACACAAAACGAAGAGATGGAGCTAAAAGACAACACAGGTGGAGTTTTCCTCCAGAAGACATGGAGCTGGGCTCCGATTGGTCGACTGATCAATAACACGCATGCCGAAGTTCAATGACATTAAAACACACACAAGGACACGGCAATAAATCACACAGGCGACAGCATCTCTGCTGCAGCTGCTGCAGCAGCAGCTACAGCAGT
The DNA here is from genome assembly GCA_922788865.1 of Poeciliopsis turneri. Classification (NCBI taxonomy): domain Eukaryota; kingdom Metazoa; phylum Chordata; class Actinopteri; order Cyprinodontiformes; family Poeciliidae; genus Poeciliopsis; species Poeciliopsis turneri. The sequence continues at coordinate 502,818 of CAKLNU010001002.1, forward strand.
GGGACTGCAAGCTGCAGCGCAGCAGTCGGCACGGAAACGGCGACTGCTGCAACATCTTTATCCCCGCCGCCGCCGAAACTGATGGAGAAAGAGTAGCTTTGTGTTATTTTTGGCCTCTTTCACATGTTTTAATTTCCACGCACACTGCACCCCCCCCCTCGCTCCGCAGCGAGGTTTAAGTGCCAGAGCTATTTCAGGTAGACATCATCTGAGTGGAAAGCTGTAAAAAAAGAAAGCCGAGGTTAAGATGGTGGCGGCGATGTGGGGAGGAGCGAGTCCATCGCAGAGTGAGGCTAGTTGGTGCTGACAGCAGGCCAGAGGCCGTCGCTTTAAAACAGCAAACACTTTCATCACCCAGAGGAACTTCAACATGTTTCAACTTACAGTGAAAAGAAATTACTGAAGTAGAAACGTATTTGGTGAAAAGTTTATCCTAGTAACTGATCAAATGATCAATCATCTCATTTCAAAATTACATCACAGACCAAAGAATAAAGTTAAGTGGAAATTTTGGTATTTTAAGGACAAAATTACAACAATTCATTTTTATACAAGTAATAAAAATAAGAAAATTAAACAAAACATTTCCAAATCAGTTTCTTTCAATAAAACTAATTAAACTTCAACAAAAACTTTAGGTGTGTGTCTGAATCTGGTGGATTTTTGGTTAAAAATCCAGAAATTTTACTCAACTAAGAGTAAAAATCTTCACAATAAAATGATTCAAGTAAAAATAAAAAGTACAGCGCAGTAAAAATACTAAAAGTTAATTTATTCAATGAAGTTATTCAAGTAAATGTAAGCAGTTTTCTCCACACAGGGCCGTGAAAAAGTGTTTCCTCTTATTTACTGTGACTTCTAGCCAAAATGTTTCTTAAAATGAAACTAATTTAAATCTCAGTAAAAGATGCGCAGACTGAACTCAACCGACTCGCTTTGTTTTACTTCCGATACCAAATCAGATATCATACAGAAAAACAGCCGAATTGACTCTAAATGTTTCTTTTTTTAAACACAAATAAAATATAGTGAATTAAATGTATTTCATAACTCGCCACCAGTGCAGTTCATTTAAAATCACAAATAGCTTCACAAATGTGGTCAAAGGTGTAAAATCAACTTTAATTTGTTCAGTCGGCGCAATTAGAGGAAAAGATCCAAAGAGAAAAACATTTAAAGAATAAACTGCAACAAATCGTCTGCAAAATGGTTCAGGAAACGTTTTAAAGTTTATTTCAAATGGCTTTGATTGCTTCTCATGAATTTTTGTTGAATTTCACATTTTATATTCTGATTTATTGATAAATTTCATAAAATATTCTATTATTTTATTCTAAATCGTTTTGACGGCCACATTGCATTTAAAGGACAGAATCAGTCTTTGCTAACTCATCCTCTCCTCCTTTTCCAGCTCGAATCCGAATCCTTTCCTCCTTCCAGCGTTCCTGACCTCTGACCCCTGCCCTGTTTGGAGCACTGTGGCGTCCATTGTGCAGCGTAAATGCTGCACTGACCTTGTAGTTTGATGAAAAATTAACCTGCAACAATGATGCACGTTAACCCCTCACCCCGACTCGTTCTCTTGCAGACATTCACGCTGCAGCTTCCGTCTTCGCTCCCCCCGTTTTCGTTCTTTCGTTCCTCTCTGCACATTTAAATCTTAGCCGGCAGAGTTGCCATGGTTACCTATTCACCACAGTCTCCCGCTCCGTCCAGCTGTATCCCACCGACTCCGCATCCTCCTCCCGCTCCCCCCTCATTAGCACTCTATACACACAATCATACACAAGAGGCCTAAACCAAAGTCTGAATGACATCAACTCTCCACAAAAAGATAAAAAAATGAAAGCCACAAGCAGCCGGCGCCAGCGACTGCGGCAGGGATGCTACAGCGATGACGCGAACGTCAGCAGAGAGTCAGGCTCCAAAAGTCAAGGTTGTTTTTAAGTTTTGGTTCAAAGGCATTTTTACCAGGATCGACGTCAGTAAGTTGCTGTGGGAGATCGGTGATCGGCCGATATTATCCACCGATCTTCTCTACCTCAGACGTCTAAAATGGACTGTTGTTCTCTTAGCTCTGCAGTCAGAGGTTTGACTGTTCCGATGCGTTCATACCAAACGCAATTGGAACGTCAAGAGCGTCTGGTGGAGGCGAGGCGACGGCGAGGCGACGGCGAGGCGACGGCGCGATTGAAGCGCTTTGAGCATCCAACATGTCCAACGCTGCAGTTGAGAAATCTGAAGTTTCGCTGCTCGACACGGAGCATCAACCAATCAGAGACTCGGCTGCGTGACGCAGAGGCCGGCGGTTGGTGTCCTGCCAGGAGATGCAGGTTAGCAGGTCGTCAGGTTGACAGCTCACAAAACTCACAACACCTCTGAATTATCTGGGGAATTTAAACACCAGATAATTCAGTAGATAAAACCAAAACACTAAATATTTAATCTGCCGTTGTTCAAAGTAACTGGGAGAAGAAGAAGCAGAAATGGGCTCCAATGGGCATCGTGCTGTCACCACAAAATGTGCAGCTGATCCTGCGTTTCGACTGCAGAAGCTTCACTGCGTCATATTTTGGTGCCATTCTCTCAGTTTCATTGACTAAACAACGGCTCCTCTTGACGCTCGCCGAGCTGGAAGCGTCAGACGAGTTTTTGAGGCGCCATTCGCCCCGCCCACCGGGCCGCGTCTGCACGTTTGCCGCTAACAACACTTTCACCAGTTCAGCTACTTTCTCGTTATATTTAGCGACATTACAGATAAAAACGTGTCGGCCAAAATCAGAATCGGAAGGTCAGGCTTTTTAAAGATCAGCTGAAGAATTGATCAATACTGATTCCATAATCGATTGATTTATAAAATAAACTCTTTAATTCAAAATATGCACCATGTTGTATTCAACTCAAAGAAAACTAAAACCAAATCCTTCTTATTTTAAAACTTTCTGCACGAAATTTAATTTAACATAATAAACAAAAATATATCCTATTTTATGGAATATGGATGTAAATGTTAATGCACTGATGTTGTTTATTGTGTGCAATTACTAATATTAGTTTTATAGCTAAATTTAAGCACTGCAGCACAGCTGGTGGTTACAGGAAGTTAGAAAAGTAGCTGTTTAAAATTCTCCTGATGCTACAAAACCTGATTCGATGTGAAATGCAACAAGTCTGCTGCTGATGAAGCTGCTATAGTACAGATATTACAGATGAAACTTCATTATAAATTATTTTCTGTATTTGGCAAAGTTGAGAAAAGATAAATAATTTGAGCTCTGTTATTGACATTTTAATTAGAAGTATTTTACATTAATATATGTAACGTCTAACATCCTCCCACAGATCCAACCTGGAAGCGTCATCTGACAGAACGGCTGAAGTTTTCACCAAGTTTTCACTGACAGCTTCCTACTCACGGGCACCGGATCCGTTTTCCTCTGGAAGCCAACAGGTTTGGCTTCTCTGACGATATTCTGATCCAAACCATCAAAGCTAATTAGTGCAAATTCACAGGCTGAAGTTACTGGAGCTGAAAACTTAAACAAGTAAATATTTTTTACATTTCAAGTTTTACTTTTTAGCAACTCGTTTTAAAGTTTTCAGAAACACTGAATACATATCATTACAGATATACTGTTTTACCTTCTGATGCAGTTACCAATATCTGAAGTTTGGTGCTAATAAAAGCGCTGAATGTTTCTGGGGGTTTTTAAATGCAGATATAAATGTGTCAAATGACCAATTAGCAGATTTAAAATACACCAACAGCTTCACAAGCCTGTAAACCTGTAAAAATAACTTTAACTTGTTCAGTCAATGCAATTCGGAGGAGAACAGCCAAAATAAGTAATAAAGAAACTGAAACTGATAAAAACAATGGGAGGATTTCCTCGCACAGCAAAAAGATAAAATCTTATCAAGTACTTTTAGTTTAGCTTTTAGCACAAATATCTTAGTGCACTTGAAGGCAAAACTAAGTTAAAAGTAACTTTCCAGTTTGTTTTAAATCAATAATTCCTTAATATTCTTTAAAAATGACTATTTCTATTGGCAGATAAATTCACTTAGAACAAAACATTTTTTCCATGTTATAAGTTTAGTAATTTACAGATGAAACTTGATCTTTTTCAGCAATATTAAGGAATTATTGACTCAAAACAAGCTCCCATATCTTTCTGAGACGTTAGTTTCGTCTTATTTCAAGTGCACTAAGATATTTGCGCTAAAAACTAAACCAAAATTACTTGGTAAGATTTTGTTTTTGCAGTGTGTAAAAAATAAAACAAAACTTCTTTCAAATGTAAAATGCAATTAGGAATTTAAACATAAATAAACAATAAAGCCCAATGCATAGAATGTGACTGAATAGATTTGCTCTTCATTGTCTCTGAAACATCTAGAATTTGTTTCAATATTGTAGCTGAAAAAGATGGCAGCCATCTTGAAACATGGCCGTCATCCTGAAATTCAGAAATCACACACATTTCTACGCTTCAATCCACACTTGGATGATTTTTTACAGCAATGCGCTCCAGTATGACGGCAGTTCAAACATTTCCGAAGCGAAACGGGAGGCGAGACGCAGCGAGTCGAGCAGACAGGAACAAAGTCCTGCTCTCCAGTTTCCTGTCTGCACATCAGCATGGAGGCCCATCAATAATGAGCTGGCACACACCGAGACGGCAGCTCACGCAGCCGCAAGAAAAAAGGAGGAAGAAAGACGAGGAAAGCTCGTCACGTCCGATGTGTGCAGTGGGAAGAGAGCCACGACCTTTTCTGATGCGGCGACTTCCCTCCAGTCGGCTTCTGGAGCTTCAGCAGGAAAATCTGCTGTCAAACACCTCGACTCATGAAACCAGCATCAGGAAGCGACTTATTTACTGCCCAACAGCTGCTGCTGCTTCATCAGGCTGGAGGTTTATCACGACATGCTGTGGGTTCACTATGAGAACGATCAAAGTGACAATAACAACCATTTATTATACTTTTTTAGGAAGCTGCATGCAGCAGTCATACAGTCAATATTTTAAATATATTGGAAAAAGTTTATTTATCTTTGTGTTCTTGTATTATCACACCATTATTACCATTATATTACTTGAAAATGATCTCAAACCAACAATATAATCGTTTATCGCGATAACTTCTGGGACAATTTATCGTCCAGCATAATTGATGTTACATTATGAGACCATTAAAATGATCAATACACAGAATAATTGGTTTATTTGCCATGTTTTATGGTTCAAACCAACTCTAAATCCTCCCCGACATCAGGGACAATTTGTGTCACTGCAGCTGCTGATTTGGTCGGTTTATTCAATCAATCTAATCAATTCACATTTGATTAGATTTCAGATCGCCGCGGTTCACGTTGCAGAAGATGAATATCATGAGTGCGGATTGGCGACAGCATCTGATTCTTCCAGCCTGAACTAAATCCGATGACCAGATTCCCCTGAGAGCAATTAGCCGTTTTTCTAGCTGGTGGATTTTCACCACCGAATCCGCTGCAGCCGTAAAACAGCAAAATAACGTTCGCAGGGAAATCGCCTCCTTTTATCGAAACGCCATCGATATTGGCAGGAACAGTCCGAGCAGCAAACGGTCAAAAAAACGATTTTTTGAGAATTTGCGGCGCATGTCTCGCGAGTTAAAGAGCGCCGGAGCGGGGACCCGGAGTCGCCGCCCGTCTTCCTCCCTTCGCCGCTTCACTGAGAACGGAAACAAAAACTGGCTGCCGCCTGGAGGCGACGCCGGCAGGTTCCGTCCCGGAGTCCAGTTCAGATCTTTACCAGGTTCCTGGGAAATAAAGTTTAGCGGGTTTGACTTTACCAAAACAGGACTTTACCAAAGAACAGGTCACCGGATATCTGAAATAAATTTATTTTATGATTTTTGGCCTTTCATTCACAAGAAAACTCAATAAAACCTGTTACACTGCAAAAACACAAAATCGTACCACGTATTTTTGATCTAGTTTTTTCTGCAAACATCTTAGTAAACTTGAATTAAGACAAAACAAACTGACAAGCGACTTTTTAGAAAGACACAGGGATTTGGTTTAAAGGAACTCAGCGTTTCGGCAGTTTTGCAGTTTTCTGGAAGTTTGTTCCAGATTTGTGGTGCATAGAATCTGAAAGCTGCTTCTCTGTGTTTGTTTTCAGTTCTGGGGATGCAGAAAACACTGCAAAAACAGTGGAAATTAAATAATTTCCATTTGCAGGATTTATTGTTTTTGTCTCTTTCTTTGAGATGATGAGATTCTGCGGTCTGGTGTTTTGGTCTCAACCTGCCATTTTTAAGGACAATTTTGACTTCCTGGTTCATTTTTGTTTCTGCTGTTTGATTAAAGTAAAAGTAAGTGTGCAGATGTCGGTGCAGCGTGACGATCATGGACGGAGGAGTGGAGGAAGCCCGGCGCTCCTCCTCCGCCGCCTCCTCTCAGCCGGAGAAAGGAGCGCCGGCCTTGCTGATGAATGAGCCGCTGACGTCACGTTGGATCACAAACACTGACTGTACGCCGGCTGACTAACGCCGTACAAACAGCCTTTTCCACCTGATTCATGTCTGGCTCCCTGCAGGAGGCGAGCAGAGGCTGAAACCATCATCTGCGGCGTGAGCTCAGGTGAATCGATGAGTCTTAAGGCCAGTGATGTGTTACAGGTGCAACACCTCCACTGTTCTCATTGATTCTTCTTCCTAATATCGCACGCTGTAATTTCATCCACAATTACGAGTTTATAGGAACGCGTTCTTTTTTTTTTTCTTTCCTCGGAGCGTTTTGAATCGATGCTCGCCTGATGGCTGATATCATTATGAGGCAGGAAGGATGTAAAGCGAGCGAAAGGGGCGGAGGTGAAGGATTTCTCCCGTTTCCAGATGAAATGAGCCTGCAGCGCGTTGGAAGTCAGATACGCATCTTCACAGACAATCAGACGTCATGAGACTCTGCGTGTTTTACTGTAACTCCGATCCGAGTCTTTTCTATCGCGGGACGAGAGCAGAACTCGTCCCAAACCGAAACATTTCTCTCGCTCGTCTCCAGTAGCTCCTGATTAAATTACCTTCCATCGAGCCGCAGACAAATAAATCTACAATTATGTTTATTATCGGTTTAGTTTAAAATGATGACAGTTAACCTTGACAAAATGCTGATAAAACTTTATTTCATTTAGGCATAAATGTATTGTTTAAGTTTGATTAGTATGTAAATCTGTAATTAATTTATAAAGGTGCCTCCTGATTCAAACTTTTTTTTGTTTCCTACTTTGTGTTCATTTATTAAATGTTTTTAATTTATTTAATAAATGTTTTATATTTCTGATTATTTACTTACTAAATTAGTCATATTATTTATACATTGCTTTACTAGCAGTAATTAGCTTTCCCACTTTATTTGTAATTTATTTATTTATTTGTTTTAATTTACAAAGATCCTAAATTTTTTTATTTTTTTTATCCGTTTTAATTCGATTCCATTTATTTATTTAATCACATCTTTTGTTGTTTATTTAGGTGTTTAATATTTTAATTCTATTTCCAAGAATAAATAAAAAGATAAAAAATATATAAATATTCTAATATAATACCTTTAATAATAGCAAATTCTGTTGGACGGTAAATTATGCCAGAAATTTACACAGATGTCAATATTGTTGTTTTTAGACAATTTTCCAGTTGACAACGGCAAAATAAAGCAAGTTTTCTCTCTAATATTAATGGACTAAAGTTTTGTAAAGAACATCACTGGAGCTGGAAAACATTAAATGTCCAGAAAAAAAACAAAACGATAAATAATCAATAAAATGTACCTCAAACCACACAAATGAGTAACGTAACTACTTAACAACTAATTAAAAGTAACTAGTTGAGATCACGTTCCAGTTGTTTGATAAACTACTAATTATCCAAAACGTTTTGCTCTGCTTACTAATGAAAACCGGACCATAATGTGATCCCATTTCTTTTTTCTCAAACAGTGAAACGGTTATTTTAGCGATTGCAGCAATGTTACAATAAGTGCTTATTTTTAGAAAACAGCAGAACAGCCTTATTAGTCCTTTCTAAAACTGGATAATTTGCCGTCTCCCGTTTCATTCACAGCTCATCCTTGTCGAATAGGATGTACTGGAGCCCCCTCCTCCTGCGCGGTCTCACACCTCGCCCTCCCACTCAAACCATCCAGAGACGCGGCTCCGCTCTCATTTGGATGCAGCGGGCGCAGAGGAGCCTTGATCTATTCAGAACCGCTCTTACCGGAGCGGGGACCTCCTCCTCTTCATCCTTCAGAGGAGGCCGAGAGCGGCAGATTAAAAGTCACTGTGTTCATCGCCCCGCTGAAGCACTCCCATTAACGGACATTACTCTGCCTCCACCCCAAACTGGGGCTCCAAACCACTTGGTGTTGTGGTGGAAGAGATTCAAACACTTAATGGTTTATGGAGCTCGACTTCGACATGTTTATACTCCAGCAACAGTAAAAAACAGCCACCAAAGAAATTACTCAAGTAAGAGAAAAATAACGTATTTGGTGAAAGAAAAAATAAAGTCTACATTTTGTGCCTTTATTTTGGGTCTGCCTATAAAAACAGCCCAAGCACTTAAAAAACAACACCCAACCGTTTTGTTGGCATTAACTTAATATTTTTTGCTGTCTGAGACGTTTCAAAAACTTCCGGGATGTAACTTCACAAATCAGCAGGCGCTGCCTGTTGCCTAGTAACCCCAACAACCCCCCGGCCCGTCACCTAGCAACCCAACAGGAGTTCCAGCATGTTTGGTCAGCTGATTTCACCGCTGGGTGCGCTGTATAATGGCTGCTGGAAAGGAGTAGTGCTCACAAACCAATACTTTGACGATTCTGAATTAACCACAATATGAAAAAACTAAAATTACTGCTATGGCTGATAAAGACAAAACTAAAACCAAACAGTAGTTAACGATTAATGGCTAACAAAAAATAGAAAACACAATAAAAAACAATTAAAACTAACTGAGTTAGATAAACAATAAGTCACGATGAACTAAAACTGAGCTATAAAGAATAGTCCATAATGTTTTTAAAAGTGGTATGAACCATGTCTGGTTATGGGTCAATACTATCAATTGCAGATAAACCAGAGTAGCACTGCATCAACATAGTTTACCGTCCAATGAATTACTCAAGACTAAAAGAGTATTTGTTTAAAGGCCAAATTATCAATCATTACAATCATTAAAGCAGAAAACAGTACTCAAGTAAATATAATTGAGTAAATGTAGCTGGTAAATACCCAACTGATGGTTTATTAGATTAAAATGATTTCTAATTGATTACCTAATAACTTCCGTTTAGATCTTTTTTTTTTAGTGTAGTTTGGCCGCCATCCAGCAGAGGGCGCTGCGGCTCATACTAAAGCGCAGCCAAATCAAAGATGGCGGCGGTTTCTCAGAACAAAAGAGAAACGGTCCATTGGTTGGTGTTGGATGAAAAAATGCACTTTAAACGGCTGTTTAGAAATATAAACACTTTTAACAGCGATCATTCAGAACTGAATCAAAACTCATTCAAATTTTACATATTCATGACGAAGGAACGATTTTATGTGAGAAAGGGAGGGATGACGCAGAAAACAAGATGGCGCCAATGAGCGTGTTTTATTTTAAGGGCTGCGAAAGATAAAGCGCTTCATGGTGCGAAGTTTTAACATTCACTTCTGTCTGTTCATTAAGTGTTTAACATTTTATTCTCTTCATCTTTCATTTTTACATTCAGCAACCTAAAAGGTTCCTGTTTTGCTATGTTTTATTTATGTGTCTTTAGCTTAATAATTCTGTTTATTCAGTCAGAATCCAGTGCAGCTGAAAAATTTAATATTTTTGCTAAATTTATCATATTATGACAAATGCAGTCCTTCAAGTTAAATGCAGTTGATACAAGAGGAAACTCAGGTTTTTAAGATGGTCGCGTATCAATTAATCGTTAGTCGACCAATAAGATCAATCAGCATTAGATTAACTCATTAATTGATAACTAGGTGTTGGGCTTTTTAAGCATCTTCCCAAACTCCCAACTGCAAACAGAACCCAGCTGTGGTTTTGTGGAATATGTTGTGGAAGCTGGATTGGGAAGAATCGATCCGTGTTTTAGGCTGCTGGAGCGCTGATGGACTCCTGAGGATTAAAACCGCTCTCTAATGGAAATGTCTGCCAGCCATTTACAGAGCGCTGTAAATGGCGCGGCTTTGGGGTTGCTCTCAGAGCTTTCCCCGTGTTTCTGAGCTGAGCGTTCGTTGCTCCCAGCTGTTTAGCACAACACGGCTTGCTTCAGCATTTCTGGTATCTGCCTCTGTTTTTCTTTTTTTCCCAACATAAGAAGGAGAGTGTGAGTGATTTCTCTCAGGGGTCAAGGTACGATCTGTCAGCTCTGACTCTATGATTGTGCGTGTGGCCTTTCTGGTACAAGTCAATCTGTGCTGCATTTTGTGTTTATACTCTGGGTTTTATTGTTGCCTGTCTGAGAAGAGACAAAATCCTCTATTGGTTGTGAGTTTGGAGCTTTTCTTTAGCAGGAGGAACATAAAAATCACTAAGTGAAGAAAAATCATGTAGAAACTTAGTGCTTGGTGGGAAAAAAACATTTATTTGAGTCGGGCAAAGAGGCTGGCCACCCAGGGCGGCACAGCCAGGTGGGCGGCATGAACATGAAGAGAGGTTCTCAACATGCACACCGCACCGTTCAGATATTCTTCAGTAAACAGGATGAAAAACTACATATAATTTTTCTATCACATAAAACCCCAACAAAATAATATTTTTAACAATAATTCATCAAAAAGTAGCAAATCAATAAAGAAGATCCACCGAAGTTTAAAATATTTCTCCTTCTGCTTGTTTAGGTTATCAGAGAACGTCTTAACAAAGCGTTACTTATAAAAGCAGTGCTCTCGTTTCGGGTTGTGATGCCAGACCATAAACGCACCATCAGTCCATATTTTGACATTAGCCTCATAATAAAACAATAAAGAAGCATAAAAAAGATAAATCAACCATGTTTGGATTTGATTTCACATTATGGAAATCGGCACACGCACACTTTCCCTTTTTAACATCGCTCTACTACTTATTATTTTAAAGTACTGCATGCAGAATAATTTTTCAGTCCCTGAAAGCATCCTGGGCTTGGCAATAACAGCAATTATAAATCCTCCCACGCAACCGTTCAAAGGACGGCCATCCAACGCGTTGTTTGTGCTGCTGAAACTCCGTCTCAACACTTTTTGGGAGCATTTACAATTCTCTGACTTTGCAGCAGAATCACAATTAAATATATATTAATCACATGTATTTATAGCTCCAATGCACAGAAAGCAACATGAGGAAAACTCTTGACTGTATTTTTTACACATGCATTCACAGATGCGTCTAAAAGTGTTTTAAAATGCAGAGACAGAATTCGTTCTTCGTGCTGATGGCTGCTGAAAGCTTTCCTGGGTGCAGGCGATGCAGAACTACCAGAATGAGAACCTGTGATTGCTAATCTAACAGCTACAGCCTGGCTCCAAGCCCATCCACATACCGGGACACAGCTCGCCGCTCCACTAATTGGGCCGGAGAAGTCGGTGCATTGCAACAAAGCAGCGTAACAGCAGCACTTAAGAGCTAACAGGTGCCGTTTTTAAATTAAACATTGAGATAAGTCTACCTCACTCTGAGCTTTCACGCACAACTGCTCTGGATGAGTGCAGGACAAGGGCATCTTTCTAATTACAAGGGTAATTATAAGTGTTTATTAGGCGTTAAAGGTCAAGGGCAAGGTCGTCAGCATGTCGTTTTACACATGGAGCTGCAGCAAGGCCAGTAACAAACTAATAAGGACAATCTGTAGCAATATTTTAAATTTGGATTAAAGTTGTTTATTTAAATGAGAGAAAATTCAAAAAATAGAAATTTATCTCAATATCCTGCAAGAAAACAAAGATGCCAAGAGAAGATGAATGCTTTAAAGATGTTTTTATCTTCAGACGTAAAGAAACATTTTATTTTTAGCCTCTTTAGCTCAACTACAGTCATGTTTTTAATTAAAAAAAATACTCAAGGAACAAGTCTTTCCATTTTTATTTTGACCTAAATATGAACTATTTGAACTAAATATTTGTTCAACTCTTGTTTTCTTTGAACTTATTTGAAGCAATATAACATGTTTAATTATTCATTTAGATGTAGGTTTTGTGTCTGTTTGTGTTTTTAACACGAATTGATAAAGCTTGGATCTGTGGTCCCTCCAGGATGCACACAATTTATTTACTGAAACATATTTGCTATTTTTTCTACAAAATGATTGAATGATTAAAAATAAGGGTACACTGTAAATATCTTCACGCAACTAATTACTACTAATTAGCATAAGAAATTACTTGTAAATTCAGTGAAGTTTTGATAAATGTCACAATAGTTTGGCCTTTTTCTGTGTTTTATCCAAGGAATTCATTTTAAAAAGTATTATTCCACTGGTTGATTAGCTTTAAATAACATGACATTTGATATTTAATATTTTTTTTGTCTCCTGAGAGTCATGAGTTAAACAGTCACTCAGTATGTGGGGCTGATGTGGCTCACCACCCAGGGTGCCATCCTGTCCTTGGGCAGCGCAGGCGGTGAGAAAATATGGCCGTCGCCTGGAGGCTCCACCATTTTCTGTTCAGTAAATATTTCCATTTCCTTGACTAAACCTGTGACTTGAGGTAGTTCAGGCAACTGATGATTGGTAACTAGTTGCTATTATAGCATTGCTAACTAACTAGCCACCTTTTTAAAATTTATGAACAGTTACCTGGAGAACTTTTGTTTCACCACTAACTTCTGCTGCCAACCCAGAAGGGCTCAGTGCAAAAACAAAAAGATTTCTAAGCTTCCCGGTTAAGGTTAGCAGTGAAAGACATTTTCACACCAAATATCCCGACAGACTCAGCTCTCCTGGCAACAAAAATTGCAGCATTTGTTACTTTTCCAGCTCCTGTGTTTTCACTGTGTCCAATAAACCAAACCCTTTGAAAAACCTGTTCCCCTCCACGCCTGTAGGGGCGCTGCACTAAGAACCACTGGAGGAAACAACACGAAAATCTCAGAAGACACTGAGCGCAACTTCCTGCTTCACAAAATGGAAAAAAAAATGGAGTAGTGTCAGATTTCAGCGATTGAAGGATTTCTCTAAAATCTTTTGTAAAAGACAACAAACCGTTTCTCCGGCTTTCATTTGTTTGGTTGTATTTACCCAGAATGCCCTGCACTATTGTCAGCTTCCCGCAAAGCCAGACCTATTTAGGCGGACAACTGTGAACGCATCCAACCAACATATATTTATAGTTTTCATTCTTAAATTTTATTCGCATTAAAAGGATCTTAAAAACTTTCTGAAACTCTGTTCAACAGATATTAGCTGGAAGAGAGCAAAAATAAACTTCAGGAAAACTAGTGATGTTAGATCAAAGATCTGTATTCAGGCAGGTTGATGCAACAGGGCAGAGGTGGAAATGCTCCTGTGTATCTGCAGTTTTATGTAGAAAAGCTTGTCTTTTGCACAACAAACAAGCAGCGTGTGCATGCATGAGTGATAAGCAGCGCTCCCGTGGCCCCCATCCATTCAGGCCTCGCCCCGGCCTTCCCTATGACTGACACCCCGACTAACACACGCGCAGATAAACACTCACACTGACAAACACGATAAGGCTTTGCCCGCAAAAAACCCCGACGCAGACTGACTGATGGACGTCTCTATGGAGACCCCGTCACAGAGACCGACACGATGTCTCCCGCCGAGCCGGAGGAGGAGCAGATAAAGAGCGGGAACATGCAGCGCAGCAGCGGACTGATGGCAAACCAGACCTGAAACATTCCAGCACGTGCACCGATCCGGTCCGGCGTCCCTGCCCTCTGATCCGCAGTCTCACCCCATCGCTCACACCTCTCCATCACTTCTCCTCCTCCTCCTCTCCTCCTGCTTTTCCTCCTCCACCCAGCGTGTGTTTACTTCCATCCCTCACCTCCTCTTCTGGTCTCCACCCTTCTTTCTCTGCGGGTTCTTCTCTCCACCCCTCTCTCCACCTCTCTCCCACGCTGTGCGAAATGGAAGCTCTTGCAGAGACCTGGGGTTGCCATAGTAACCTGCCATAGTAACCACTCACCATCCTGCGTCTCTCCGTCACGTCAGCGGGGGTGCGGAGGGGGCTCGGGGCGTCCGCGGCCCCGCTCTGCTGCTCCTGAAGCGGGGAGCCGGAGCCGAAGCTCCGCGGTTCGGATCAGAACAGCCACGTTACCAGCAGAACGTCTCCACAGGTGTGACGTCCAAAATTAGCCTTCCTGCTCGACGCGAACCTCCCTTCACTGCTCCTCCGTCTGGGCTTTTCCCGGCAGATTTTCAGCCGGACCAATCAGCGAACAGAGTGAGCGATGACGTAGATTTTCTGCGCTCTTTTAGAAAAGTAGTCTGCTTGTAGTTTTAGCAATATCAGGTCAACAAAGCCATTCAGTCCGTGTTGGTCCACATATCCATTTAGCATCAATAGCTACCAGGTTTCGGCTCCATAACTGTGAAGGAAACTTCCGGTAAGCTTCATAGGACCTGGTGCGTCACAGACTCACAACCAAACGTTTGTGAAAATGTGAAACTTAACACAGCGAGTTCACTCTCTGTACAAAGCAAAGCGAAGGTCAAAGGCCTCGTTTCTACCAGACGAGCTCTAATTGTTGTTTTACCATTTCATTTAACGCATTCTGCATGACAACAACTAAAATAATCATTCAATAATTAAAATCATTTAGCGATAAATTCATCGCTAAATGGAATATAAAACATACTCAGAGCAGTAACTAACCCAAAACTGTACAATAAATAAATATATATATATATATATATATATATATATATATATATATATATATATATATATATTTATTGCATTTAAGATAAAAACATCTCAGTCTGTAAATATGTTTTACCCAAAACTCCACAGTTTTAGCTTCCCCCAGTTCAAGTTCACTAAAATAATGCTATATTATTGTGTTTTAGGCAATAAAATATTTATTTTCTTATTTAAACAACAAGCTGAATTATTTATTTATTTGTACTTGTTTATTTTCAATAATATTTTATAAAACAAGCCTTGGTGGTTACATGAAAAATCAGCAGAATGTGGCTTTTTTTAATCAAATGAACCAAACAATTGAGTGTTAAAATAATAAATAGTTGCAGCCCTACTTTTAACATTTTAATTAAAGCAGTCTGGATAAAAACAGACAGGAACGTTGAATCTGAACGCCTCACTGCTGCTAGGAAAATGTGCAGCAGTCAACACTGTGCAAACTCAGTGAAACACGCCTCCAAAGTACTGAACCGGACTCCTGTCTTCCTTCAGAACCGCCTTAAATATTCATGGCACATTTTCAACCAGGTGCTGGAACTATTCCTCAGAGGTTTGGCTCCATATTTACATAATAGTATCACACAGTTGTTCCAGAAGTTTCAGCTGCACATCCAGGATGCAAATCTCCTGTTGGTGTCACATGCCAGCGGTCTGCTGACTGCGGAGGCCAGCGGAGCGCAACACAAACCCATTTTCATGTACAGCTGCTCAATTTAAAACACGTATTCATTAAATTTGGGGGAAAATATTTATTGCACTCGGAAAAGTGCTGTGCAAGGACTTAGCGACCTCTTAGGCCTGTGGGACGGTTTAAGGTACAGAGAGAAAAGTAAGAACCGTTACTGATTTGCCAGAGTCTCTTTCTGAAAAATGCACTAGAGGGATTTGAAAAGTTTTATGGAAGTTCAGATTAGAGATTAATTAAGATTAAATGTTGCATTATCCTGCTGCTCAGATATTTAC
Source organism: Poeciliopsis turneri (assembly GCA_922788865.1). Taxonomy (NCBI): domain Eukaryota; kingdom Metazoa; phylum Chordata; class Actinopteri; order Cyprinodontiformes; family Poeciliidae; genus Poeciliopsis; species Poeciliopsis turneri. The sequence continues at coordinate 518,684 of CAKLNU010001002.1, forward strand.
ACATATGGGGAAGAAATGGACGAGTTGTTCCCCAATGTAAACCGTTAACTGTATTTGACAGGCCTGGAGTGATCAATCGCAATAATCGTGATGAATCAAATATTGACATAATTGCCAACTGATTTGGTAATCAATTAACTATTAACTGACTCTGAAAAGGCTGTGATTGTGCTAAAATAACACGATCAGAACAGTAATTAAGCCAAAATGTAATTACTGAAAATATGGTTTTCCTTTAGATAAAAAAATATATATATATATATATATATATATATATTTTATCCAAAACTCAACCGGTTGGATAGTTTTAGGCAATTGTTGCTTTTTTTCAGAACTGGTTAGTGTGCAATGTTTTCATTGTGTAAAGCCTCTTGAACTTGCCTTGTTGCTGAAATGTGCGGCAGAAATAAACTTGTCTTAAATATTCTCTCTTGGTTCTCGGTTAGAACCGAATTTAGTTGGTTTCAACTCATCTAGTCGCAGAATTTCTGCTCCAAGCATCGGTTGGGAAAGCGACTGCACTGCAAAAACACAAAATATTATCACCTTGTTTTGTCCAGTTTCCATTGCAAATGTTTTAGCACACTTGAAATAAGATAAAACTAACTGAAAAGAAACTTTTCAGCAAGATATTGGAGCTTGTTTGAAATCAATAATTCCTTAATAGATTATTTCACTTATACAAAATGAAAATATGTTCCAGAGGAACGAGAAGTTTTAAAAAATATAATATTGCGGAATTATTTACTTAAAACAAGCTCCTATATCTTGCTGAAATGTTAATTTTGTCTTCTAAGACATTTGCAGTAGAAACTGAACTTGTTGGTAAGACTTTGTGGTTCTGCGGTGTGAACAGGTTCTGCGGTGTGAACAGGTTCTACGGTGTGAACAGGTTCTGCGGTGTGAACAGGTTCTGCGGTGTGAACAGGTTCTGCGGTGTGAACAGGTTCTGCGGTGTGAACAGGTTCTGCGGTGTGAACAGGTTCTGCGGTGTGAACAGGTTCTGCGGTGTGAACAGGTTCTGCGGTGTGAACAGGTTCTGCGGTGTGAACAGGTTCTGCGGTGTGAACAGGTGTTCCTGATGCCGCGGCCACAGAGCGAATACTGGGAAGCAAACGGTGAAGGTGTGAGAGGAATCGACCTCATTGTACAGCCAGATCTGAGATTTATCACAGTGACGGCATGCAGCTTTGCTAACTGCCTCCTCCGTGGCTCCCTCCGGCTCCCCTGGCGCCGCTGCTGGCACGTCTGCGCGGCCTCCTCTGGAGCCAGCATCTCGCTGTGACATCAGCGCCGCCCTCGCCGCTGCCCCCGAAAACACAACAACCTCCGAGCAGATACAAAAAGGACATTTGATTACGTGTCATCTTGTGCGACAGCGCGCCCACGCTTCTCTCCAGGCATCTCATTGTGATCTCTTAGAGTGCCGTGGAAAGCAAACCTGGCTCTGTCAGGTTGAATCACACGCAGCGCGGAGAGATGAAATGAAATTAAAAAACAACGGCATCAGTAAAAAAAAACCTGCTAAGCTTCACACTTTGGTCACTGGGGTTATAATTCCATGTTTATCTCTCATTCGTGCCGTCTACATCATTAATATTTATACCGTCATCATCAGTAGCGGCAGTTATGGCAAGCAGTTTTAACAAAAATCTGTTTCGTCTGACTATCTGTAGTTGCATTCCAGATATCTAAAAATGTATTTTGACTATCTGGAACAGTAATTTAAGATATCACAAACACAATTATAACTATTTCAAAGTACATTTTTTGATATCTGAATTAATAATTTCATTTTTAACATAAAAAAAAGGAAAGTTTTGTTTTGCTTCTGGTCTACTGGGATGTTTGCACTGAAAACTAAAAGAAATTTAGTCAAGATATCTCAAATTAATGTGTAATAATCCAGTTTATTGCCTTCCGACAAACACGTTATACCTAAAAAAGGTTTTGAAAAGCTAAAAGTGCTCCTGTCCATCTATTGTTTTATTAAGATTTCAATATGCTACGTAAATCTGTGACATTAATTCAATATATCTGAAATAGAAAAGCTGCCATTACAGATATCTGAAAATATTTTAAAAGGAATTTTAATTAGTCAAAATTACAACTCCAGAAACTTCTAATTTAGTTTTGTCTAGTTGTTATTTGATTTCAAGAAATCCACAATTTGATTTTAATCAGTCAAATTTATCTGAAAATACATTTGAGATATTTTAATTTAATATTTATACAACTTTAATTGGAAATCTTACCGTTAAGTTCAAAATATCTGAAGCCTCCGTATAAATGAATCGTAAGTCTGTTGTCATTTATACTAGTCAGAATGTAAACAGAGATATCGCAAACAGGAATTTTGTCTTGTGAAAATAGAATTAAAGTTATCTTTCTGACTCTTTTGTCAAGCTTTAAACCAGTTTCAGATATCTGGAATGGAAGTATGGTGAGGCAGACTTAATGTGAAAACGGCCTGCCATACAGCAGGATCAGGATGACTCTACTGTTGCGCCTGCAGCGAGCGCAGCCAGTCAGCGAGGCAGACTGAGCCGAGGAGCGGCCCCAGCCTGACTCTGCAATGTTGTAGTGAGCTCTTATGCCATCACTGACCCGAAACAAACTCCCTCAAGACTCTGAGGCTGAACGCAGCCGAGCCAGCGGTGGCTGCGGCGCAGGGTGGTCAGGCCGGATCGCCGTCATTATCCAATCACATTTACTGACACGCAGAGAGGAGGAGAGCTCTTCCTCTGACTCGACTCGGCATCCGGCAGCCACGCTCAGCCTCTGCGTGGGCAACTTATTGAAAGGGGATCAAAACTCACAGTTTTTTGAGTTTTTGTTCTTCCATATGGGATTCTGCTGCGGCTAAAAAACCCGAAGCACTTAAAAAAACAGCCAGTCACATTTTTTTTGCCAATAAATTACGTTTTTTAGTGTCTGGAATACAATCCGTTTGAATGTAACGTCACAAATCAGCAGGCACCGCCGTTACCTAGCAACCCCAGAGAAGCCCAGCCCGTTACCTAGCAACCCAAGCAGAATCCCAGCACACATGATAAAAACAATAAAAATAACAGTATAATGCATTTTATAAGGGGGCATCTTTCAAAAACCTAAAGTCGTGTCACAAAACCCAACTAAGCAAAAAACAATGAATGCATCTGATCAGCAGGTTTACTGCTGTATGCACCGTACAATGGCTGCTGGAAAAGACAAATGTTTGATTGTTGGTACGCCTGGATGACAAATTGTAAATTATATTGTTGTTTTGAGGCAATTTTCAAATGATCACGTAAGTTTGCTCTCTGAAAGACCAATAAACTTTAACTATGCAGAAAACACCTCGCTCTTGAACTGGAAAATATTTTACATTTCCAATAAATAAAACAGAAATAAAAACCTGACACAACCAAATCCATAAATAAAATGGTTTATAAATCCTGTAAAAACAATTTAGCTTTCAAAAAATATTGATAATCAGAATGAAAGCTACCAAGCTCATTTTGATTTATCATGCAATTAATTGATTAATTAATTCTTGCAACAGGCGCCGTTGTTGACATATCATTCAGAAACCACTTGCTGCATTCTTGCTGGTTGTGCAGGAGGCTCCAGTTCTACTTTTCAAAGTTGTACGGTTGAATAATTGCGCATCTGTTAGCAGCCATTTTCACGCGTGAGTGTTAACGTTGAGTTAGGGGGCGTGGCCAGCAGCAGCTAATCTGGACACCCTAAAACATCTCATTCTGAACTGAGCAGACTAAAATCTTATCATCTCAGAATGATTTTGTGCAAAAATGAACATGTTCTGTATGGAGCTATTCAAGGAAGAATAGTAGGTCACCTTTAAAAAAATCTCGCACTAAGTTTGAAATCTCCCCCAGGACGTTTACAAACTCACGAGGAAGGAAGAGCATCCTCAGTTCATTTTTCAGTTTCATCTTTTCCTCTCCATGTTTGGTCATGATGAGAATATATTCCTCAGGGGAAATCTCACCATTTCTAATTATGTCAATTCAATGGATTATAGCATTCATTTTTATGCAATTAACCATTCCCATTCCTCCTACTATATTCAATAATTAATGCCCCGGACAGCCATCACGATCCCCGGAGGGCCGACACCCAGGCCTGGACGGGAGGCTCAGTCAAACCAATCATGGGTAATAGTGCCCATCCAGCCATCACAGGGGATCAGTGGTTCTGCTGCAGCCGGGTCAGTGCACATGTGCTCCGCTGGCCCTGGTTACTCATGATCAAATAGCAGCACATCATGCAAAAACAACGTATAAATCACTGTCTAAGTTTGAGTTCTTGGCAATATGTGCAACATAAACTGAGGTTGTTTTTCCATTACTCATTCACGAAGCAGAAAGTTATTTATGTGGTAGCAGAAGTTAATTGCAGGGTCTGTAATTAATTAATCAATCGCAGTTTAATCAAAAACTACACTGACAAAATACCCAATATTTTCATTTCAAAAACCACTTTTGAGCTAAATTACTGATTAATATAGATATATATGTATATATATATCTATCAACAACAATATATATATTGATATATATATCAACAACAAATGCTTATTATTTTTATCTCCTTTTAGCATAACTGGAAAACAATAGACTTTTCAGCGACACATCAGGTCATTTTTTTTGAAGCAACAATCAGGTCAAGAGAAGCAGTTTTGTTATCCGTTCCTGTTGTTTCCAGATGTCGCTTGTGCGTCAGATTCATGGGAGTACCAGAAACATGCAAATACAAAGGTTCTGGCTGGAACTATTATATGTATAAAATAAGAAAACAACAATTAATCATGGAAAAACAATTTTTACTCTAATTTAGCACTAGGTGCTTGTTCATATTTTCAGGCTTTTCTCAGAACTCTTAGGCCTAAACTAACCGAGTTCGCTAGCATTAAAATGCTAATGTTAGCAGTAGAATGCTAATGCTAGCATTAAAATGCTATTGTTAGCATTGCAACGCTAATGTTAGCATCTAAAGCTGATATTGTGATTCCAATTTTATGATGTTTTTATGTTTACTTTTTACTGCTGGAGTTTGAAATTTCTGCTTCCAGATGAAACGCAAAACATTGTTTTTCTGGACTTCCTGGAAATGATGCAGCATGGAGGGCTTAAATGATTAATCGAATCGTAATGAATAGATTATTAAAATGACCATCAACTGATTTAGTAATCGATTAATTATTGACAGGAGTATAGAGACTCACCACAAAAACTGATTTGCTGAAAGAACAACATATTTAAAGCTATAATAAGAAATAAATGTCCAAAAAAAAACACAGATAAAGTTTGAATTTAAGGTAAAAATCAACAACAAGGCTTTAGCCAAAAAGAGACAATTTTTTAAAAATTTGATTAATTGATTAATCATCAGAATTAAAACCCAAAGATCTTCATATAAATTAAGTCACTCTTATGGTTAATCAAACAAATTGAAACATTGATTATTTGTCAGAATAATCAGTTACCCAGATGTCTAAAGAACTTTCTTCAGGACAAGACATTTAATAACTTTAAAAATAGAGTTCATAACTTTTATGTTTGGAAGTTGAAGCAGCTTGTGAAGAATAAAACTGTACAACATAAAAAAGAATGATGGGGAAATTTGATCAGTCGCAGGTTCTTAGCCAAAGAGGCTAAATCACGAGTTTGTTTATGCAACACATTATTGGATTTACTTTGCTTGGCGTAGCGAAGCGTTCCAGGAAACAGGATGTGGTGAAACGTTCCAGCAGAGCTTCAGGCTGCAGTTGTTCCTACGGTTTCCAGTCTCTTTCGGCCAATCAGTGACTCTCCCCTCACCCTTCAACCTGAGCGCATCAGCAAGTTGTGCCTCCATCAATCACTGACACCCTCGCTCTATGAAGGGATCAGCAACCAGCTTGGCCTGATTAGAGCGGTTCAAGTGTCATCTATTATCTTGGTCCCTCTCCCCTCACAGGACTGGAAGTCGTCACTGTACGTGCAGAAGCCACAAGCGAGCTCACCAAACAGCTGTTTTCAGTGTTTTTTAAATAGGCTGGGACGATTAATCGAGATTAATCGAGATTAATTGATTCTTAGAATAATCATCAACTAAGTTAGTAATTAATTAATCGCTAACTGAAGTATACAGACTCAAATACAGACTCAAACAAGTATACTGTTGCTGAAAGAACAACAGACTCAGAGCAGTAATTAAGTCAAAACTGTACAAAAATTATATAATTACAGACTAAAAAACTAAATATGCTGGCAATTTTAGTTTTACCTGGTTCAAATTCTGTAAAAAAAAAAAAAAAAAAAATAAAAAAAAAACCTGTAAGCACCTTTTGCTGTTGAATTATTGATCAGTTAACCCAATAAATAGTCAACAAATTATCCATACATTGTGTTGATGTTAAGTCAAGCAGATCCGTTCTGTCCGGCAAACGATCCACTAAAGGAATGCTCTGTTGTTGCATTGTAGGCAATAAAATGTTGACTTTATTTTAAAAAGGAATTTAATTATTTGTTTGTTTGAATTTTAAAAACATATTTATTGTATTTTACAAAATAAATGAGTGAAAAATCTTAAAATGTCATTTTTTAAATCCAATTAATCGTCAGAACAACTGATTAATCGTTAGTTGCAGCCTTACTTTTAAAGCAGCAACAGTTGAACGCTGTTGAACCGTTTGTCCTTTTACAGCCAGAGGACACAAAGAGACGAGCTGCACTTTCACCAGATTGGAAAAAGTGAGTTTTAATTTGACAGATTCACCATCTCAGATGACCCCATTGACCCTTTTCACTCCGTTTGTGTGTTTTGGGAGGATTTGCGCCAATCTCCGCTGGAAATAATCCCTAATAGCTCGAAACTCCTGCGGCGTTGGAGGCGCATTATCTCAAAGTCACACCCTTCCTTTGCAGAACAGGTGTGCAGGTGTAATTTAGCATGTCCCTGTTAACCTGCCTGCTTGTTTTCATCGAGCTCATTGGTCAAGCAATGCGCCACGGAAATGAAAGAGCAGCCTGGCCTAAACCCTCAAATGACTGAAATGGCTCAGCTGGCGTTTAATTTGTGAGGATTCAGCACAACATGTAGGACCATGTGTGTTAAAGGTGACCTATTATGCTTCCTTTAACAAGTTAGGCAGGTGATATAAAACACATTTGCAACATATTTTGCAGAAAATCCTTTTCAGATAATCAGATTTTTGTCTGCTCAATTCAGAATGAGATGTTTTAGGGCGTCTTGTCACTTTAAATCCAAAAAAACTGCTACTTCTCTCAGTAGCAGCTTTAAAAACTCAACATTTACACTCACACATGAAAATGGCTCCAAACAGATACGCAATTATACATCTGTACATCTATGAAAAACAAAAGTGGAGCCTACTGCACAACCAACAAGAATGCAGCATGTGGTTTCTGGATGGTAAGTCAACAACAAAACTCTTGTCTTTTCCAGCAGACACTGTAAAGCGCCTATGGAGGTTAAACCAGCTGACCAAACGTGCTGGAGCTCAACTGTGGTTGCTAGGTAACGGGAACAGCCTGCTGATTTGTGATGTTACATTCTGGAGATCCTGGAAAAGACTCACTTTCCAGAAACCAAAAACATGAAGTAACTGCCGATAATCTGTGCAGAGTTTTTAAAGGCAGCAGAGACCCAAAGGAAGGACAAATTTACGCAAAATGTGAATTTTGCATAATATGTTCCCTTTAAAATAACAGCTGACAGATTAAATCTTCTGTTTTTCTTTGTTTCTCCTTCTGTTCAAAGATTACAGATGTAGTTGCTTGAGGAGGTTTTTTTGTAAGGTTACATTTTAAAACCTTTGTATGCCTTCATCCTGGTCGCCAGAGACTATCCTCTCTGGCAAAATACCAAATTCTCAATAATCTGCCCTAAAATTGATGTATAGAAGTTGAAAATCAACAAATCCTGGAGACATTTCAGCCTCGCTTTTCAGTGCAAACGTGTCTTGCTATGTGGAAACTGCGTCCCCGCTCCCTCGACTGGAGGACCTTCCCTTTAAATATGATATTATGTGACAAGCTTCCCATGAAACTGTGGCCTTGTAGTGACTGGTGTTGCTGCTGCTGCACGCTTCATAATCGTCAGATGACAGAGACTCCCTTCGTCACAGCAGATAACATGCACAGTTTTACACTCAACATAAAAAATTACCATCGCCTTAAAGTTTTACCACTTAGGACCGAGTGAAGCCGTAAAGCACAGGACCATAAATGGTAAATATCATGGTCATGCTGGAATAGAGTTTAAGTTTACAGGTACCATAAAGAGCAGTGTGTGAAAATGGTTTGCAAAATTTAAGCTAAAAAATGGTTATCATTGGCATTTTATCAATGTTCGGTGTTAGTCTGCATAACACTCCTTTAGTACCTCATCATTAAACACCGAGTACTGGTGAGTTCTCTCGTTGAGGCTGAAACGACTAATCGTGATGAAGCAATATTGAAATAATCATCAATTAATTTACGATTAATCGTTGAGATTTACAGACTGCTGAGAGAACAACATACTCAGAGCAGTAATTAAGTCAAAACTGCCATAAAAATTTGGATATTTAGCATTTATGGTTAAAAAGCAAAAAAGAAAAACTTTAGTCTGTAAAAATGTTCTACCAAAAACTACACAAGTGAAATTTTAGCTTCACCCAGTCAAAAGAAGCACCTTTTCCCATCCAATTATTAATCGATTGATCTAAAACTAATCACCACTTCAGCCCTCCAGTGGCTTGATAAGTCAAGTTACAAAATTCCTCCAAATATTTCTAAATTAGCAGCACAAACTCTTTGATTATTATGTTGAAGAAAATCACACACAAAAAAAAATCATAAAATCATGGAGTGACTGATCAATGAGAAAACAATATTCAATAATATTTAATTTTAGGAAGAATTCATTGAATTGAAGAAATAGAAATTAGGAAACACTGCCACCTAGAGGTGGGAGTTAGCATCTCTGACACTTGATGTTTTTTAACCATTTGTGAGGAAATTTGCAAAAAACTTGCAAAAAAATATGGGGCTCTGTCATCTGGAATAATTTTCAGCAAGAATCCTGAGAAACTGCATGCACTTACATGAAAATATCTTCAACATAATTAAATTTTAACACGTAAGAAATACTGCCACCTCCAGGTGGGAGTTAGAATCACTAAAAACTAATATTTTTCACAATATTTGCAGAATATTTGCAGTAAACTTGCAAAAAAAATACAATACAAATACAATACATTTAGCGCAAATGTCTACAATCATGGAATTGCGAAACCTTTGAGGGACTTATTCTTGTGAAAAGATGTTTACTATAATATTTAACTTTAAAAATAACTCAGCAAATTGAAGGTACATGAAGAAGGAAACACGACCACCTGCAGTTGGGAGTTAGCATCAGTTAAACTCAAATTTGCAATAAACTTGCGAAAAAATAGAGGGATCTGTTCGTTTAGCGTAGATTTCTTAAAATACTGGTGTGAAAAGCTAAAGAGACAGATTCATGTAAGATTCATGGCAGGGTACAGAAAAAACTGCTTTGCTTTTTAAACACATTGCTGTTATCCTGAAGGCTCTGGAGGGCCACATGAGAAGTTACAGCGGGCCAAAATTGGCCCCCGGGCCTTGAGTTTGACACAGAGCTTCTTATTCAAAGCTTAACGCAGCCCGCGCGTAAAAACCCGCAAGCTGCCAGCGCGTTTCTCGCCACCGCCAAATCAGGGTCATCGGCCGCGATGCAGAAGCAACAGCCTGACCCGATCGGGTTAAATCAGTAGATCAGTGGAAACCGCTTGCGCAACAGTGGATGCTGCCCATCTTACGACCCAAGGTTAACGCCAACTGCTCCAGAAACAGGCGAACAGCGAGGAAAAGTTCGGATTACGGAGAGGAAATCTGAATGTATCCCGACATGTGGATGTGAGAGTCCGCACAGCGCGGGACTCACCGCATGGATATCCGATTTCCGCTGCGCTCCGAGCATCAAACGCCACTTGACTGTCGGGACACAAGCGCGGACACGCAAAAATTAAAATAATAACAACAACGAAGCCATAATCATTATCTTTATCACAGAAACGAGCGTGAGGGAAAGTCAAACAGACTTACCATTTTTGAAAAATCTCCTAATGCCTTCAGAGTCCTAAAAACGCAACGTCGCTCCAAGCTTTCCTCAAATAACCGCGTATTCCACTGCAGAGCTGCCGCCGACGCGCTTTCTCTCCCTCTCTCTCTCTCTCTCTCCCTCTCTCTCTCTCTCTCTCTCTCTCTCCCTGTGTCTCTCCTTCCCTCTCTCTCTCTCTCCTTCTCTCTCTCTGATTGATTCAACGTTTCCAAGTGCTGCGCTGCCGCCGCTGGTATGATGGGAATTGTCTCAGAAATCTTCAGGTGGATGCAACCACGGACTCTTCCTGCAGCTGCTGCAGCTGCTGCTGCAGTCTCATCATTATTTTAAATAATAATAATACAAAAAAACAATCAAAACATATGCAGACCGCATGCATTTCATGCAATATAGTCGAATAGTTGCAACAAATCCAGGGCAACCTCTCCTGTAAGGAGCATTCGCTGCTTGGCAACACAGCTCCACCTGTGCAGAGCGTCGCTGCCACTGCAGACACAATCACATTTATCCTCCCTGCAGGTGCATGTCAATAAATCACAGAATATTATCGAAAAGTTCATTTAATTACAAATAAAGTTGGGTGTTCTAAGCATGTGTTTCTATTTATGTTGATGGTTTTAAAGCAAATTAAAAAAAAAAAATTTTTTTAAAAAATAAAAAAACTAAAAATAATCTCAGAAATCTTGCAAATTTCTGAGCGTAGAATGTTGAAAATGTGCAAGAAAAAAACTCAGACATGTAGAGAATAATTTCTAGAATTTTCTAGAAAAAAACAAGAAAATTTCTGAGCTCCGAAGGTCAAACATTAAAACATATTTTTTTTATTTAGATTTATCTCAGATTTTTTCTAGAGAAAAATTTTTAATTTGTGAGTTTCAAAAAAATATCAAAATTTTAAACTTTTTTTCAAAGAAATTTCTGAGATGAATCTCAACATCTGCCAGAATTTTTTCTAGAAAATTTTAAACTTTTCACACTAAGAAATATCCAAGTTTTTTTCTATTAAATTTCTAATATTGATCTCAAAATTACAGAATTTTTGGCAAAATCTTAATTTTAATGTGTTTTATACCATTATTCTTTTTTTTAATAATTGATTGTTCGTGATTTGGACTATGAGTTCGTCATAAAATTTACGTCTTGTTGGAGCTAAACATTTAGTGGAAGGAAAACCTGAGAAGGAGATTGTTTCTCTCAGTTTGTTGTTTCTGTGTTAAATAAAGATTAAGTAAATAAAAACTGAGGATTGTGGAGGCAGTGCTTCAACAAGATACTTTTAGTCTCTTCATTTGTTGTTAAACTGAAAGTCACCCCTTCAAAATAAAAGCCTAAAACCAGAAGTTAACCATAACTGAAACTAAAAGAAGGCAAAAAAAAAAAAAAAAAGATAAAAAAAGATAAAGTAGGACTGGACACTAAATCAATACCAATATACATGGCAATAGACACGTGATCAATATCAATAGATAGAATAATATAATAAGCAAAGTTGGTGACATCAACTAATGCTCTTAGATTTTGATTACCTAGCAACTCAGACTTTGGTTACCTAGCAACAACCTGCTGAGTAACTTGAGCAGCAGCAGTTTAAAGTTTCCCCACAGAGCATCATAACTGCTTAAAAACAAAAAACAACAGCATGAAGTAAAACTGGATAAACAGGAAAGGTCACGCAGCCAGTTTGTCAGTATTTCAGACATTTAAAACAAAAAACTAATCAATAATTATCAATATCGACTGATATGAAATGCCGATATTAATTTAGGGTTATTTATAGATAATATCAGAAGCGTTTTACCTGGGCCGAGCAGAAAAGAGACTCGGTTCTTCTTTGGTCCAAGAGCCTGGAAGGAGAGTGAGAGACAAAGTCAGTGATTTCTGGATTCATGTGTTCTGCTGGTGTTGGCTCTTTATTGGCTGGCGAACTGGTCTTGATCCGACCCGCATAGCGTGGATCTACGTATCATCAGCAGGAAGACAGGACAACCAGCTGAAGGCCGCCATTAAAGCAACCAGGAATCACATTGCTGCAGTTATTAAAGCACAATTAGCACCAAGAATGGAATCAACTAACTCACTCACATTTCGGTTACCTAGCAACTCACTCATTCTTTGGTTACTTAGCAACAAGCTGTTGAGTAACTGGTGCAGCAGCAGTTTTAAGTTTCCCCACCGTGTTTAAGCCTCATAACAGCTTAAACATAAAAAACTGTGTGGATTTGAATAAAAATATGATACAGAATATGATTTTTTTATCATGAAAAAAGTAACATCTATGGTCTTTTGTTTGGCAAATGAGATTAAAATATGTTTTAGTTATAAAGTGTTCGCATATTTGGCAAAAATGTAGTTATTAAATAAGCAGATTTGTTCTCATTATTGTTGAAAACAGTGAAATAGTTCTTGAATGATCTGTTGGGTTCAGTGAAGTCTGAATAATAAATTGTTTGCCTTTACCAATTTGATTTGTTAAAATGATACTAGATTAACTCAATCTGTCCAGGGCCTGGAAACTACACTGCAAAAACACTAAATCTTACAGAGAACTAGTGTTTTTGTTTTATCAATGTTAATAAATTACTGACCCAGGCATTAAGTGTAGAAATTCTTTTGCTTTATTTTTTTCTTTATTGAACTTTAAGCAGTGATAAAGTTTCCAAGAAAGAAACATTTTTGGGATTTTTTCATTAAAATGAACAAAAACACTTTTAAAAATCCTTTCTATTTGCAAAGAATCTCTATATGAGCTTCAATTCTGAATGAAATTACGTTTTGAGATGCGCTGTGTAGCCGGACTCTGTGCTTTTCCTCTCCTGACGGAGGAGATGTACGGCTGATCCAGAGTGAAAGCAGTTTATCAAAGACTCCCCAGGGACGGATAACAGAGGAAAACGTAAAGGTCAACTTAAAGGGAAAAGGTCGGCTGGGGACTGAGCCGTCAGTCACTTCAGCAGGGAATTAAAAGGGAGGCGGCTGATTGTTTGAAACTGATCACTGCAGACCACAAACGCCTCACAACAGCAACCGATTAGCAATCGCAAGTTTTTCCTGCTTTAACCCGTCAACTCTGAGAACAAAATGTTCAAAATGTTTCGACTAACATTCAGCTCTTCTGTTTACGTTTCACATCATCAAACAAACTTTCAAAGACAAACGAGGAAATGCAGCAAGAGAAAAAGGTAACCAGCTGCATGTGGGAACGTAGCTGCTCTGATTATTGGCAGCAGCAACAAACATTATCTGTAGTAACTGATAACTAATAACGCATTTGAAAAATGATTCACACTGTAGAAATTTGTTGGGCTCCCTTTGAATTTCTTTAAATTAGAGCATAGCGTTATGCTTTTTTTTTCTTTTCTTTTTTTTTTTTTTACATCTTTTAGCATACTTTTTGTTGTGAGGCATTCTTTTTATTTGAGTTTGGCGCTAATAAGAAACTTGCTTCTTAAACAGGTTAGGATAGGACTATAGGCAAAAAACCCCCCCAAATTATCCCAAGTTAATTAAATTTTAATTAAATTTTTTTGTCACTTTAAATCCAAATTAACTGCTGCTGGCCACACCCCCCAACTCAATGTTCACACTTGCACTTAAAAGTAGATGCAAACAGATGCGCAATTATACAACCGTACAACTCTGAAAAGCAGAAGTGGAGCCTCCTGCACAACTGACAAGAAAGCAGAAAGTGGTTTCTGGGTGGTAGGTCAACAACAAAACACTTGTCTTTTCCAGCAGCCATTGTACAGTGCATACAGTGGTAAAACAAGCTGGAACTATGCTTGGGTTGCTAGGTAACATTGCAGCACCTGAATGGGAAGTTTTTGAAATACTCATTTTCCAGAAACCAAAAAACGCCTGGGTGTTTTTTGGGCTTTTAGAAGCTGCTTAGAAGCAACTGAGACTCAAATGGCTGGACAAAAGATAGGTGCTATTTAAGAATACTTAAAGTTTTTTCTCTTACTAGTTGTAATAGTTTCTTACAAACCTCTCTCTGCATGCTCCTGGATCAGTTTGGTGATTTAGCACTTGTGTGACCGTATAAAGTGACAGATTGTGCTGACTTCCGCTGTCAGTGGTCGTAATGTAATGCCTGATTGGTGCATGTAGCGAGTCTGGATGCAACAGGGTGGCCGACCTGTTTCCGCTCCAGCAGACATGGAGAGAGGATCAGCATCCGCAGCCTGTCCCGCTGCTGCTTCATCCCAGCAGCAGAGACTCTTGCTCTGAGCTCTTGCATTGCGTCGCTCCTTCCTCCTCCTCCTCTCCCCGCCTCCCTCGCTCTATTAAATTTCCAGTCACACAACAGTGCAGTGGATATCCCTCCCTTTCGCTAACTCTCACCCTTCCCCTCCAGTCCTACATACCTCAGTAGTTCGTGGAGGTGTTCTCCTGTATCTCTCCGTGTCTTGTTATTGATTGTTCTCTCCCTTCGTTTGGCTTTGAACCTCTCAATCCCCCCTTCCTCCTCGGCTTGTTATTTAAAAAGCTTCCTCACATTTTCTCCCCATCCCGCCCCTGTTTGTCTGTCTGTGCTGCAGTGTCTCCTCGGGCTGCGTGGTGTGGAGCGTCGCCTCCCTTTTCACTTCCAGCCGTGGCGTGTTTGTGCAGCGCCAGCTGACTGAGTGGACACCGCAGACCGATAATGCATAAAGATGGGAGGATGAATGCGCCTCACATGCAGACAGAAAGCTGCTGCCTCCTCCTGTGTTCGGTTTGCTGGTTAAGTCCGCCTCTCTGGACCTCCACACCAGTTGCTGCACTGGGGCGCAACCAGTGGCGCAATAAGTGGGTTTGCGCTGCTAACCCTTTGCAGCTACGTCACTAAATCCTTCGAGGCGCCATGATGGGCGTCGGAAGTGGCAAAAACAACTTCCTAAAGTTGTTTTAGCCACTTTATTCATGGCTTCTTCTTGTATGAGTCGAGCTAATATGTCTGTTAACGTAACACACCTGGTTGGGGCTCACACGCGGTTATATTTACCGTATTGTCCGGACTATAAGTCGCAGTTGTTTTTTTTTCATAATTTGGCCTGGGGTGCGACTTATACTCCGGAGCGACTTATGTGTGAAATTAACAACGCATTATTATATCATATAACATGCTATTTTCACACTAAACCGCAAGAGGACGCTCTAAGCCTGAGTTGATAATGTGTGTGGTAGAAGCTACCTCCAGAGTTAGCGGAGTTGTTTACAAGCGACACAAAAAATGAAGATTTAGTGATTTGAAGTAACACGGATGGTTTGGTAAACTTGTTAGCATGTTATTTATGCCATAGTTATCCGAATAACTCTTAATATGTTATGCTAACTTACCAGTTCGTTGTTTGTCATGTAACGTTAGCATACCTTACAATTATTCAGCCTGTTGTTTCCTCTATCCTATTTTTTTTGTTTTAAATTGCCTTTCAAGATGACATGTCTGTCTTGGTGTTGGATTTTATCAAATAAATTTCCCCCAAAAATGCGAGTTATACTCCTGTGCGACTTATAGTCAACTTCAGTATTTAGCTGTTAGCTACAAATTTATGACTTTTCATAAATTTAAGTGCCACGTTGATGTTGGCATTTTTTTTTACCTGCAGATGCCACAAATTACCATTTACTAAAGAATGCTGTGCTATTATTGTACATCAGCCAATAAAATACTGATACTTAAAATAATTCCTTATTTTAAAAAGGAATTATTCGTATTTTCAATACCATTTAAGATGAGCCAAATTGTTCTTATTTGATAGAAAAACCCGATTATAAAAACAAGCTACTGCTAACAATAGAGACACTGAAAAAGTTATGAGTTCAGACAGGCGGTAACAGCTCGATAGCGGGTGGAAGCTGATGGATGGCGGAGAAGCGAGGCTAAGCCGGAGCTCCGGAGGGCCGCCCGGTGATTAAGGGATGGGAGGGATGAGCTCCAGCCTCTGAGGGACTACTGTCTATCTGTGAGTCCATGTGAAAAAAAAAAGATAAAAAAACTGGGCTGTAAACCGGGAGAGAGACTCAAAAACAAGAGCCCACTGTCACTGTCTCTTAGCAACCGCGTTTCCCAGGTGACACGCAGCCTGACATCACTTCCTGTTGGAAGCAGCGATGTGCTGCGCGTGTTCCTCCGGCCTTTGCTCTGCTTTCAGGATTTCGTTCCTTCTTGAATCCCATAAAATGCATTCAGAGGAGCTCGCGGCGCAGCGGGCGTATAGACTGACGGCGCCCACTGTGCGCATGCGCGCAGCCTGATTGCACACGATGCCAGTGGAAACGTGGCCAACTCCCGCCATCTGGTAGGACTACTTGGCACAGCGAGGCCCGCTATGGTTTCTCGACATATTGGAGTAGTTAAAATTAACACTGTGACACTATTTGGCAGGAAAAGACACCAAACTATCTATTAGTGGATCCATTTCAGCTTCACCTTTCGAGTCCAAGCTGCTGCAACACAGAAGCTTCGGTTGTTTGTATGCATGCAACCCAAAAGCTCAAGAGTTTTTTTTATGCTCAATTTTATTTCTTCTGCAAAGACTTGATTATTTAAAAAAGAGAGAGAGAAAGAAAATGTCTGGTGTGAAGGATGAAGGATTAGTTTCCTCCCCGTTTCACCGTTTCCATAAAAAAAAATCCTAATTTTTCTGCCCCCAATTAACTCTGGCAGCTCAGCAGGGCTAAAAAAAGCAACAACATGTGGCTTGTTTAATTAAATTGAACATTTAGAGAAGACAAAAAAAAGAAAAAAAAGGAAATGCAGAATTATAACTCCAAATTGGAAGCAAGTTGGAAAGATTAAACTAAAAAAATAATTAAAAATCAAGATTCAAAAGTCCATTTTGGTTCCGGATCCTCAGAGAAGGTCCCTGATGACGTCCTCGTCTGTGATGCTGGGGACCTGGGGCATCCCAGGTTGGGGTATGGGCCCCCGCTGCCCTCCAGACATCAGCATCTGACCTGCACACAGACATACATGAAATATTCAGGAGCGCCGCTAATGGAAAAGCTCAGAGCGGGTTTGTTTGGACAAAAACCTGGAGCCAAAATGGAGGGGAATTCATACGATAGAATGCAGTTTATCCTGCTTTTTTGTCACTCTTAAGTGTTTCAAAACTAATGTTAGACAAAGTGAATGAAAAAAAGCATTTCTTCCGCTAAAGCTATGTTTTTGTCATTTTAAGACAGAGGTGTCCAAAGTGTGGTGCGGGGACCATTTGTGGCTCCTCAGGACAAATATGGCGGTCCTTGATCACAGTTCAGGCATGAAACACAAAATATTCATCCAGAAATTTGTTTTGAATTCATTTCCTTTTAATAATTAAAAAAGAAAAACAACCAGTGGGTTTAACTAAAATTCAGACCTGGCATTTTGGCTTTATAAGCTTATCAAAATAAAGCAAAATGGAGTTATATTCTGTTCTCGTTACTAAAAAGTCAAAACAAATCATGAAAATTTAGAATTTGGTTTGCAATTTTCTTGAGTTTTTTTATTCTGGGAAACTTGCAGGACCCTTTTTTGTCTTACAACTGAGACATCTCTACAGAAATCTGACTTACTTGTTAATTTCCTTAAAATATTGTCTTAATTTATTTTTTATCTAGCAAGTACAATTGAAAAATAATAGTTTTTGCTGTTAAAACTTTGCGGCCTGGTGTTCTTTCAATTTGACATGCTAAAAAGTTTGGATATCAGCATTTTAAAACCTTCTGGTAAAATTGTGTCTTTATCCTGCATAAAGACACAATTTATGCTACTACTAAACTAGTAAATAATCAAAGATTTTCTTGTCTGGTCTTAATACTCTGTCAAACAAACTCACAAAGGGGATAATTAGAATAAAAGCTACTTTTTGATAGATCATTTGTAATGTATTTGTTAGAGAATTTTGAATAAAGTAAATGAATTCTTGCTAATTGCTGCTGGCTAGTCTGAAGGAGCTGAGTGGAGGAGTTTTAATGGAGAGGAATCTGCCTTTTTCCATAAATATTTTGTCATTTTATCTTCATCTTGCTGTGAACAGTTGTGTGTTTGCTGACCTGTCATTGGCTGCCTCCACTGGTTCTGTATTTGAGGTCCGCCTCCTGGTGCCGGATGCACCATCTGCTGCCCCATCGCTTGGTGGGACATCATGTTCGGCATGTGAGACACCGCACCCTGCTGTGAAAACACACAACAGTAACAATGTCAGATTCTACATGCATGTTTTTGGAAAATTTAGCATGAAAAACCAGTTTTCCGTTGCTCTGACCGGCTGTTGCTGGCTGAGCAGGAGACTCCGGAGCTGCGGATTGGCTCCTGGATTCGGGAGGCGGAGAATAGATCCCTGTGGTTGGGTCTGTCCGCCCTGAGCGACCTGATTGGGTGGAGCTCCGCTGACCGGAGGCTGCTGATTGGTTGGTCCTGCTGCTCTCATCGTCATCTAAATGCGTTAAATGTAGGTTAAAACAAACCACCAGTGATCATTTTAAGCTGAAAACACTGAACTGTTTTCACACTTTATGTTGCAGAATCAGCCACAATATGAAAAAAATGGCAGCTTATAATCTGGAAATATGGTAATATCATTCCTCCAAGGATAAAAAAAACAAAACAAAACAATTTCTGACAGTAATAAAACATAAAATACAAGTTTAAGATCATTTTCACTTTGTCCAAGGAAATTATGTTTGAGATCAAGCTGGAAGAATTACGCTACAAGTTATTTTATTACCTGGAAAAATGGATTTACTCTCTATTAAATGTAAAATCAGCTTGCCGTAGTTCAGCACCCACACTCTAAACGTACTGTATAAAGTTAATTAGCTTCATGCAGAGACAATAAAAACTTCAAAAAATTATAATTTTAAAAATTATAGGGCTACACTAAAGAATAAGAGGTCATGTGGGAATAACGTCGTAATTATGAGAATAAAATCATGATATTATGGGAATGAATAAGTAATATTACAAGAATAGTCATAATTTTACTAGAATAATTACACATGAATTATAAAGTCATAGTGTTACCAGAATATTACTTTACTCTTGTAATATTCTTGATATAGTTATTTTCTCAGTATGTCCCTCATCCTCCTACATTTTACAGAGAGCATAAAGTGATACTACTTGGAAGTTGCCCTGGTCCCTTTAAATAAAAGCAACTTAAATAAATCACATTGTTGACAAACCACATCAGCACCATGCCAGTCCATGCCATCATGCATGAAGGAAACCGAGCCCAGCCCGGATGGAAAGGTGGAGGCGTTAGTTTGTTGTTCTCACCATGCTGCTGGGCCTTTGCTGCTCCTCCATAATGGAGACCTGACTAACGGGGGGCATGCCCACCACCACAGACTGGATGCAGAGCCGACCAGAGAGGAGCAGAGACAGTTACCAGTAAGGCATGCACCTCCGCAGGCGGCTGCCGGGAGGAGAAACGGAGCGGCTCTGGAGCCGCCTTTGTTTACCTGCTGCTGGACGTTGCCGTGGGAAACCGGGATGGGGCCGGGCGCCCGGTTCAGAAAGTTCTGGTTGGTCGGGACTTGATTGGACTGCATTGGAACCCCAGCTCCACCTAACTGCTGCAAAAACAAAAGACACAAAACAAAAATAAAACCAGAGGTTTTTTTTGTTTTTTTTTTTACAAAGTCTGAGATGTAATGCAAGTTTTGGAAAATGCATGTTGTGTGAATAACTGTATAATTTGATAAAAATATAAAAAATTAAAATATTTTACAACAGAATTGTTTTTAATTTCTCAGGCCTATAAAATATCTAAATGTTTTACTTTCAATGTTAAACTCCTGCATAAATAAAACAAGACTTTTTGTTTAGGTAAAAATAAATACATAAAAATATAAAACAATTAAGAAGAATAAATTTAAAAGGTTCCCAAACTAAAAATCCTGAGGCGGAGAGTTAACATTAAAACAAAACTCCTCAATATTTTTGAGGAATAAAACAAAAAAAAGATTACAAAACATTTTTTAAAATCTTTTTACAGTATTTCTGCTATTTCGGGGTAAAAGTGTTGTACATAGTTTAGCAAAATACATATATTTTATCTACTTAAATTAAACAGCTTTGAATATCTAGTTGTTTTAACAATTAGCCTGCAGTTGAACTGAAACTGAATTAAAGCCATTTTAAACGTGGAAGAAGTTTTTACTAATTTCCACATCTTTCAATATTACAGCCTGAGAGAAGAATTGAACATGAACAATCATGTAACTTTACAGGTTAAAGTTTTAAACAGACATGATGAGAAGATGCTCTTCCTCTAATTAAATATTTACTCTCAGGTTGGAGGTTTTAATCAATGTTGTTGAACACAAACTCTGTAAAACACAGATATTTCTCACGGATTGTTGGGTTTAAATATTGTACTTGCTATCAAAAAGAACAAAACAAAACACAGGAATCCTGCTTGACAATTTAAAGGTTAAAAGATTCCTGCAGTAAAAAATAACTATATTTATACCCCAAATAAAAAAAAAAAAGCATAAAAGATGTTTAAATGTGTAAAATGATTCCTAATTGGAATAAAAGTCATTAGACTTCTGCAAATCCTCCCAGTCTGCTGTTTATATGCATTCCTTCTGCTGACATAAAGCGCATTTACAGCACATATTTTCTTTATGCAATTTACTGTGTTACCAGTGTTGAAAGTTTGCACGGCTGCATTTACACCCACTCTGTCAGACAGCAGATGGAAAGAGAAAAACAAACACTGAGAAGAAGTGAAGATTTTACTTTAAACCCCACCTGCGCGGCGTTCACACCGTTTCCAAAGTGGATCTTTTAGCTGATTTTTTGCACCTTGCCGTGTGACCAAATGTTCTGAAATGGTGCACATCTCTAAAATAGTCTTATTCACACGAAATCTGACGGTGTAAATCGCTTTGCCATATGATCGGCAGCCGGTGTTGAAAACAGGCGAGGCCAGTTCTTTTCCCCAGGGATCATAAACTATGTTGCCTGAAGTATTCGCTCCCCTGCTTTGAGTCACAGACGAGTTTAAGTGTCGTCCTAATCCTAATCCTAATCCATGTCATGTTGGTCCTCCCTTTGCTGCCAGATCAGCTTCTGCTCTTCTTTCTGGAAGGCTCTTCACAAGGTTTAAGAGTGTCTATGGGGATTTTGACCATTTGTCCAGAAGTGTATTTGTGAGGTCACACACTGATGCTGGACGAGAAGATCTGGCTCTCAGTCTCCGCTCTAATTCATCCCAAAGCCGTTCTATTAGGTTGAGCTCAGAACTCTGTGCAGACCACTCTCCAGCATAGACCTTGCTTTGTGCTCGAAGGAACCAGATACAAACTGGTCCCACAAAGTTAGGAGCCTGGAATTGTCCAAAATGTCTTGGTTTGGCGAATCATTTAAAGTTTGTTTCACTGGAACTAAGGGGCCAAGCCAAACAGATTTCCTACAGATCCTGGTCAGGGTAAAACTCAGCAGGTTTAGGAATCTGGATGGAAACTGGTGAAGCATTAACATCTCAGAGTAACGAGTTACAGGCAAATAAAATGGTCACAAAAGTAAAAATGAGCTTCCATGAATGAACTGGCAGAGACAGACAGAGTGGTCAAATATCATGCAGGAATAGTTTCAGATGTTTACTAATGCCAGAAGTTGCAACCTGCTCAGGGTCATCTAACTAAATATGACCAGTGTTGTGCATCAAAGTTTCAGACTTTCAGCCTTGGATGGATTACAAACAGATGAGAACCAAAAATGAAGCTGGACATTTTAAAGCTACGATCCAGGGCTGTATTTTTATTCCAGTGACAGATTTACACTGACACTAAAAACACAGCTGGGTAATGAGTTATCGATTCTCTCTGCAGGATTTCAGAAAATGGCTTTTTAAAAACTACACAAACCTCTGGTATCCAATTGTAATTAGTGTGTATTCTGGATAATGACGTTAACTTGCGTTAGCAGATGCTACAGCAGAGGAGAAACTTTTCACAGATTTCAACAGAATCTGAATTTTTCAGGTTTGATTTGAGTTGCAAGTGGCCAGATTTCAAATGTTTTGGTCAGAAATCAACTCCGAGGAGTCCAACTGGGCTCAGCCCTCCCCTGTGACTCCCCCACTCAGCTCCTTCAGACTAGCCAGCAGCTATTAGCAAAGACCTGGTGGAACAGCACAGCTTCAATATAGGAGCTACTTCTCAGTGAAACGCTGATACAAACGTCCTAAAAGGGTTAAAAGAGGAAGTTTGTTGTAATGATTTCCTGCTGTTTAAGGCACAGCAGGAGTTTTAAAAGAGACAGAAACCCAATTTCAATGTGTTAAATTAGACGGTAACATTTCTTTCTTGTTCTTTCAGGCCAAATTTGACCTTTACAGCATTTATATAACAACTTGTCAGCACATTTACTTGATTGTGCTATAAAATGGCAGAAGGAAAAAACACACTGCTCCTTTAAGAAGAATTATGATCGTTTACCTTTTGTGATGTCATCCGAGCCAAACAGGCTCGATAGCTTTTTTACACCGAATCTTGGTTATGCAAGAATTTCCAAGAAAAGCAAAGACAAAAAAAATGAGCAAGACGTGTTTGACAGGTGAGAAACTACATCAACAGTAAGTTTGGTTGATTTTGCAACATAAAGTGTCGAGCAGCTTTAAGGATCAAAATTCTGATTCTTTAAAAATGAAAACTAACAGCATCCAGATGCAGATACCTGCACAGGCCTTTAGATTTAAAATGTGTTGTGATGGATTTCACACTCAGGGAGACACAAGGGGAAATGAAGGGCATTTCATCTCCACACCCAGCAAAAAAAATTATTAACTTCAGACTCAGGAAAGCGTGATGGAAAAACACCTTCACCCATCCATCTTACTGAATCTGAACAAATCACCCAGGGATGCTGCTAATACGCAGCGCGCTCTCTGACCAACAACAGCCAGGAAACACACAGCTCTGGGTCTTCTAAGAAAACTAAACACAGCTTGTTTCTCCTCCGCCGCCTGTGATTCATCTGCTGCCTTCAACTCGGTAACCTGCATCGCCAGAAACGCCATAATATTCGAATCTGAAAAGGGAAGAATGCCACTTCTGCTACACAAAAACCTTAACTACTGGTCCAAATTGAATTTTAATTATGCTAAGATTGCTGTAGCACTTCCTTATTAGCAATGCAGCTCTGAATTTGTGATGATACACAAGAGGCAGAGGTAGAAAAAAGTCTTCATTAAAATTTCATGTCTCCTGCCTTCTCTAAATGCCCCGATACTCGTACACACACGACTTATGAGTCACATATTGGGCCTCTCGCAAAGACATAAAATTAGCGGGATGGTTAGACAAGAGCTATCAACACCGATGATATCAGAGCATGAGGAGTAATGTAATCTGAATCATGTAAACTCGCCAAGCAGCTTTATTTTTAAAGAGCAACATGCTGCTTCCCTGGCAGCTCGCTGCTTGTTTAGCAGCCGTGCAGCGAGAGGAGCTGGAGAAAAGCCATGCGGCGGAAAAGGTGGTTCATCCAGAGGAAATGGAGAAAAAACGGGCGACCTGAGCAGGTCCAGGCCGAGACCAGGAGCGTCAGATCGCACGGAGGATCGGTTCTGCTTAACGATGAAATTTACACACCTTGAACTTAAAGCTGCAGCAGAGCAGCTGGTGTGTCATTAAGACGCCATTCGGATATTTAATATGAACTTTAACTATTCTTGACAATTAATATGGGCAAGCAATTATAAATGCACTGATGGACATAGAAAATAAATAAAACCAAGTTCACATGAATAGTAATTTACTGGATGATGCTGTAAATGTCAGAGGATGTAAAAATAAGTTCATATTTCACTCCTTTAAACATGTAATTACACTTTACTACTGTCCTTCTTTTGCTTTGTTTTACATTTACTTTGTTTGTATATAAGTTTGTTTATTCTTTTATTACACTAGATTCAAATAAAGTCAAACTTATTATAAATAAAGTAAAAAAATAAATAAATTGAAAGTTTCTGGAAAATAAAATAAATAGTTACTGTTAATAAATAAATTATAAGAAAGTATTAAAGTCAGGCTAGGATTTTTTTTTCAACTCTAGAATAAGATCAAAATATGAAAAAATAAATAAATAATGTACTAATTTTACCAAAACAAAGTTGTGATAAAATGACAAGAATAGTCAAAATAACCCAGGATTAAAGTTGCAGTTTAAGCAAAATTGTATTGATAGAAAAAAGCCAAATTATTGTGATAATAAACTTGTAATATTAGCAGAATAAAGTGATAGTAAAATGAGAATTATGTTGTAATATTATGGATATAAAAAGTTAGAATATTACCAGAATAAAGTCTTAAATTAGCAAAATGAAATAGTAAATATATGAGAAATTATATTAAAAAAATATTAAGCATCTTGTGAAGTTGTACTTTAGGATACGTTTCAAAAATATAAAAATACTTAATCAGTTCAGCATCAGAATATTAACAGTAGCAGAAATTTAAAACAATTATTTCAGATCTTGATAACTACTGAAGTTTTTTTAATAATCTTTTTCTCATAACTTTACAACCATTTTTCATAAATATTGAGTCTTTATTCTACTAATATTATAGCAATGCTCATAATTTAAAAAAGACATTAAAAAAAGCTCTTATTTTCGCTGTAATGGTCATAAAATTAGGAGAACGGCTGATTTTTCTTGAAGTGTTTAACATCAAACACCAGTGAGTTACGAGAACACGGATCAAAGAGCCGTCTGAAGATCAAAGCCGTTTATGAGACTCATAAGGGATTTAAAAATTATATCGTTCATCGTTATCACGAAAAATTTCCCACCACGAATAATAAACTCCTATTAATGACACCTGAAAACTGACAGCATTGTCTCCACTGTTATTTTCATCCGGTTTTATCCGCTGTTTGTTACATGGAAGCGTCGATAAATATCAATAAATCGACAGAGTGTGCAGCTCAGCGATCAGAATCAGTATTTCATGTCCCGAGGAGCCGCCTGCCCACTAACCGCTCACCGCTCTGTGCTGCTGGACCTGCTTGTGGTTGGTGATGACCTGCCGGATGCCGTTGACGAAGCCGCTCTGGTCGTTGGGGATGAGGCCCATGAAGATCTTCTTCTTGGAGGAGTAGAGCAGCATCAGCACCCGCACTTCACACGGCGAAGTTGTGTGGGGGAAATGCACACATCCTGCCTGCAGAAATATAAACAAAAATACATTTACACATCGTTTAGTGTAAATGTTTCAGGCCTAATTTTATAATTTCACACTCATAGCAGTGTCTTGTTTTATTATTTAGCAAAAAATCAGGTTGTTCTTAAAGGGCCAGTTGATAAAACACATTAAATACTTAGAATACCAGTAAATAGCTGTTTCAGGATTCAGTAAGCGTTTCTTAAAATTAAATAATATTAAAGATCTTTTCACACTGATCAGGCCATCCAGGATTTTGTGATCATTTTCTTTTTTTCAATCAAAATGATAGATTTTGCTTTCAGTTTTCATAATTTGTGTTCCTGATTTAAAATATTGTAAGGAATTTTTATGATATTCATGGTAATGTATGATATTAAACGTGACTTTTTTCATCAATCGCCATATTGATTATGGGCTATAACTTGACATCAAGGAAGGTTGAGGCAACAGGCACTTAAACCCAAAGTTTTTGAGAAAATTTTGCTGTAAAAATCAGAAAAAAATGTGGGAATTTGTAGACTGTGTGAATTTCGTTTGAGTTTGCAGATTTGTTAAAAAGCTCGACGGACTTATTGATGTGATTTGGAGACTGGAGGGCCACATTAAAAGCTCTTGCGGGCCACATTTGGCCCCCGGGCCTTGAGTTTGACACCTTTAGAAGCCATCCAAACTTTAAGGTCAACAGAAACTTTCAGTGAGTTTTCACTCACATCCAGCAACACAAACTGTTACACATTTTAATGGACTCGGTTCAAATGGAGACCATAATTTGTTACATTTTCACACCAAATCAAACCCTTTTAAAAAGCTGTTCCCCTCCTCGCCTGTGGAGGCGCTGCACCTTTAACCACTGAAAGAAACGCCACAAAAACCTCTGAAGACGACACTCAGCGAAACCTTTTTCTTCTTAATGAAATGGAAACAAAACGTAGTAGCGACAGATTTTAGTAGCTGTAGGATTTTTCTTTTGGCAAAAATAAAAATTTCTTGGAATAAATACCCACATTTGTTTGGTTGTATTTACCCAGAATGCCCTGCGCTATGTTGTTTTATTCAGCTCTTTGTTTAACGATTGATGCCACTGGAGTTTTTACACTTTGTGCAGCTCTTTGGTGAACTTGGGCTTTCTTTATTCATGTAATTTACCAGCGTTATTTCTTTTTTAAATTTATTCTGCACATTGACGGCTCTTCTCAATTGACAACAGAACACAAATTGTGGACTTTTCATTGTATTTTTTGTGTGTTTCATTGTCTTTTTCTTGTTTCCCCAGGATAGAAAAGAAAAACAGAAACAATCAGACTCTGGCTTCATAGACCGAATACAAATGGAGTTGATTCATAAAGCGCCTTCGGTGGAGCATATAGTGAATTAGAGATGTTTCTTCACTAGTTTTAACAATATTTCCATCTGAAGTGAAAGAACATTGACAATATTTAGGCTGAAAATGAAGACATCATGTGGGTAAGGAGCCTTTTCCAGAGTTTTTAATATAATCACTGGAACAAGAAGTGATGCCACCTAGTGGGCAGAGAAGGAACCTGCGCTTGGATATCACCAAAAATAAAGTCAGAAACTATGTAAAAACACAACAAAGTAAAAACACATTTGAGGTTTAACAAGAGTAAACACTCACAAAACCATTGGCCATGATGCGATAAAGGCCCCTCAAGGAATCCATGTCTTTGCTGGTGAAGAGAAACTGAACCATTCGAGAGTTTCTGAACAGGTGCCCCAAAGTCGTCTGCAGAAAAAACAAGTCGGGTTATAATTTAAGCATCACTCCAGAAGTTTCTGCGGCTGTTAAAAAACAGCTGGCTCACCAGTAACTGCTGTGGGATCAGCTGCATGATGAGCTTCTGTGGCCACTGGTCCGTGTTGCTGCAAGGAGACGAAGCGACACCATCATGGAAAAACGAAAACTGACAGTAAAGCCAGAAAACGCTTTGATGAGGGTCAAAACGTGGCGTAAAATTCAATTAAACCCAAAAATACTTTGTTTATCCCAAAGGGGAAACTAAATGTCGTCATAACTCATATCATCCACAGAATCATTGTGGATGGCGATGCTGTGATGCTGTGATGCTGCGCTGCGGGCAGGAAGGACAGCAGTCAGTCTCCCAACCGATCTGAAGCGACCTCTGACTGAAGACGAAATTAGTGTCAAACATTTGTGCTTGTTTCAAAGAAATGAATGTTTCCAGGTCATCAAAGGTCAACCAGCACATCCACATTTACAAAATATAACACATTTGTTGTCAATCAATTGCAATGAAAACATTTTAGCATCCCATAATAACTCTCAGCATTATTATTGTTATTATTATTAATGATTTGGCAGAGATGGGGAGGACAAATGTAACAGTTGATTGACACAATATTTAGCTGGTTGACATTCAATGCCATCTTTAAAATGAGAGTGGCACAAACAAAACATTTTGCTGCACAAACATCATTTTTGTTTAATTTGTGGAGCCCAACTTGGCCCAGATCTGCTGCTGTATGACGCCAACAGCTCAATGTCCAGGCAGCAGCCGACATATCCTAGATGACATCAAAACCCTGCTAATCCATCACCTTTGCTTTTGCCACTCCTTTTAAATTCTCCATCTGGCCTTAAAGCTGAGCAGAGAAAGACTTTGGAGTCAATAGAAGAGATGCAGTGAACTTTTTACGCCCTCTCTCTGCTCTTTGGTCCATGAAATCTCCTTTTTGACTCCTCTGGGATTTCAGGTTGAAGTTCAGGTATTATTTAAGCTTTTGAGATCCTTATCATACAGCATCCAGGTGTTAAAAGTGACTAAAAGAGCATGTGAGGAAAACCCAGATTAAAGCTGAGCTATCTGAATAAACACCTTAATGTTTACAACCATCAGACTAACTGCCTTACTGAAACACCTGACTATAACACTTAGGGTTAGGGTAAGGTTAGGGTTGACCTCTGAACCCGGCGTTTGCTACTCACAGGTTTTCTCCTTGGTTGACGTAAACTTGACACGGCAGGGAACGCGTCAGTTTGGTTGAATCCATAGACGAGGCTTTGGGCTTCTGTGAAAATAAGGAGAAACAAATTGCTTTAAGTTCCAGATATAAATAAAAGCTTTCACATGTAATTCTTCTTCTCAGCATTAAGAGTGGAAGCAGTTGAGGGGTGAATTGCGGCATTTCTGAGGCATCACCCAGGAAAATGACGTGCGGTTTGTCCAGCTCGAACCTTTGTCAGCGACCCCAATCAGGACAAGCAATTACAAAAAGTCCCAACGGGAGAACTGCCAAGTCTCATCTTCAGGGCATCAATATAGGATAAATGATTAATCAATCACACATTAGTCAGGTCCACTGTACTCAATACAGATTTATTGCAGTGAAGACAAATGGGTAATTTATTTTAAGTGCTGGCTAAGGCAGAAAGGACATGGAGTAAAGACGTAGAGAGTAACAAAACAATTCTTTCTGCTCTAAATCAGGGGTTGATTACAACAATTGTTGGTGAATCCCAGAGAAAAACCCACACCGATCATACTACGCTGATGATGCTGTGCTTTAAAAATCCTCCATCTCGTCCCTTTAGTCAACAACTGCTTTCTCCAAACGACTTTTAGATGCTGCAGTTTAATTCTCCCCAACAATACAAACCGCCTCTTCGAAGAATCAATTCCCCAACAGATAGCCAGATGAGCTACCAGGAGGAGGAAACCGTCGATTAAAAGCAATGTTTCATGCTCCCAATTTGACCCGTCGGGCCGTTTATAGATTTTGACTTTACGAAGCTTCTCAGTCTTATTCCTATCCATTTAACCGGCTTCGATAATTCTGACAAACAGATGAGGGAGGATGGGACGACAGTCGATGGCGGCGATTGATCGGCCCGGTGCGAACACGTATGGCGTCCCGTACGAGTCACATAAACGCAGTCAAACTTCCTGGTTCTGCACTGTAAACTGGATCAATTTGACCTTGTGTGAAAGCGGTGGAAAGAGGACGGTAAGTGATGCGTGATTAATCACACTGCTCAGCAGTCGATAGCAAGGGGTTATTAGGAATTTGCGCCATGGTGGCTTCAGGGTGATGATGATGATGATGCTTACATCTTGTTATCCCCACCTGCAGCTTTTGAGTTAATCAATTACACCCAGGGGTTAAAGTTTAAATTTAGATTGTTTATTTTAAGATGAATAAAAACCAAAGGAGTTTTATGCACATTTTGACTATTATGACTCACAAATGATGGAAAGTTTTCTCATAAATTTGGAATGCTAAGAGTTTTGCTAACATAATTGCTACATTACGGGCTATGTGCTCATGGAGGAGACTGGTTACTCCACACTGAGAGAAAACAAGCCATAAAGGTGAAGAAGCTGGGAGGGCAGAGCGTGCAACTCCAAAGAGAAAGCCTGATATCTGCAGTGTGAGGAAAAAGGACAGGAAGCTGAGAATCCCTCGGTTCTGTTACCTCTTGCCACTCCAGAACGCCGGTCCAGGCCACAACCTTATTCGCCACGCCTTGAGGCTGACCCAATGGGTTTGCATTAACTTGACCTCCGGGAAGGCCGGCCTACGGACAGAATAAAGGAGTCAGAAGCTTTAATGCAAGTGTACTGAAGAGAGATATACATTTTAATTAAAGGGAAACATTTTCTGGAGGGCATTTTAACATGTTAGCGGCTGCAGCGCAAATTCAAGCTCTAGTATTAAACATTAAATCTAATTCTGTCTTTCATTTGTCAGGCATTCAGATTGAGGTAATAAGCAATAACATGTCCGTTTTCTCATTTACAAAATGATTTATTTGTATTTTATAATGTATTTCTAATATTGTATAAAACAGGTTAAATGAAAAATCTGTAGAAAGTGACACTTTTTTATATGATTAATCAATTAATTGTCCAAATAACTGATAAATATCTACAAACTTTCATCTCACATTACTTCTCTGAACATTTAATTAACATTCATTGCACTTCTAACATGTTGTTTTTTAATATTCACCGTCTTTTGTCGTCATTTGGAGACAAAAACATTGATTATATCACCGAGAATGATGTAAGGGGATATAATTAAAGTTCTAGTGACACAAAATGTGTTAAATCTGAACTGCCTCACGATGTTGGGCTGAGCTGACGGCGGCGTGGGCTGGTTGGGCGTGGGCTGCGGCTGGACCTGCTGACTGGTCACCAGCTGGCCCGGGGGCGGGACGGTTTGCTGTGGATTGGGGGGAACCTGCTGGGGCATCATCGACTGGGTCACCGTGGTAACCGTCGGCAGGCTAGGCTGGCCGTGCTTTGACCCGGGAACCGAGGAAATGGGCTGATTCGGGAATTGCCCACCGGCGATTCCTGTGACTGGAGGAAAGAAAGCAAAAACGACCGGAGGACAGAAAATGTTACTCGCAGGAGATTTGTTTTAAATATGATGAAAATAAAACATTTTATCCAAAGAACAACAAAATGAAGCTCGTAGCTCTTTTTTATTGAGCAGAGTGGAAAAGTTTCAGGTTCCTGTTGCTTTTGAGAAACACAGAGAGAGAGAGAGAATGGTGAACAGTGGCGATGTATGGAAAGCCAGTTTGATATACAATGTTCAGCCTGACTGTGTCGTTTTAGCACAATTACTTTTAATCCTTTAAAGAAACTATTAATTTAATAGGAAAGCCTTCACTGACATTCCTTTAGTTAGCAATAAAATGTAAATAGGCAATTATTTGGCTCAAAAGAAGCCAATAATTTCAATGAAGAGTTGCTTGTAAGCTAATTTTGTCTTATGTCTTATATCATCAGGTGTATGGAGATATCTGCACTAGAAACTACACAAAAAATACTTCCTAAGACTTTGTGTACTGTTGCCGTGAAAAGGTGTAAATTCTGCACATCAACAAACTCAGACCTTTACAAAAACAGAGAGAAAAGTGGCTGTAAACATCTCAAACATAACAGGGTTTCCTAAGGGAGAAGAAAATCCCAGACATGGTAGATAAACAGAAAAAAAAAAAAAAAAAAAAAAGCAAAACAAAGCTTGGCAAAAATTAATTATTCTCAAAAGCTTAGCACCTCCTGTTAACTTACAGCGAGTCTTCTGGATATTGGCTGCATCCACGGCCATCTGTGCCGCCACCTGAGCAGGAGTCAACGGAGGCTGACTCTGCAGGAAGCAGATTAAAGGCACACAAATACAGCGTCAAACATTTTCCAGAGGAAGACATAAACGCCACGTTCTGAGCGCGTGCCAAAAAGCAGGTGGCAGGAATTAGCATGAAGGCGCCTGCTACCTGATAACTGTGCGCGGGGTTGATGGGTGGGGGGGGCTGCGAGGGTCCGACAACAGACTGGCTGCCAGGCAGCGGCTGAGGAGGGAGGACTGGTTTGTGTGGTGGTCCTCCGCCTGCGGAAACTAATGAAGACGTTTCCATGAAAACCTGCTCTGCAGAAGGTGTTGGGGTTCATGCATTTCTCTCTCCTACGCGCCAAAAAAGCAGTTCAAAACGACTAAATCTTTCCGTCAAACCGCTAAAACCTTCATCGCAATAAATACACTGCAGAAAAATTGTGAAAAAGCAATTAAGGTGTGAAAATTAACAGCCATATATTATTTAGCAACATAAATAGAATAAACCTTGAAGTTCATAAAGTAAAGGCGGTTTGAGAGAAACATGTAGGAGGATGATAAAATAGATTTTCCTCCATAAAATGAACAGGAAAATGTCAAACACATATCTAAAGTTTGCACACAGCAATGCATTTAAAAAATATTGCAAGCCAGACGGAGGAAGCACTCAGCGCGACCTTATAAGGGCGTCGACATGATGCAGTAAACTTTGCACAACCATTTCTTCCTGAACAAAAACAAGGTTTGGATTTTTTTATGCCAAACTGCTGTCAAATCTGGAAGTGATGTGAGCAAATATGATTCGTCCAAATGAGGTGCAAAACCTCCAGAGGTGCTAATCTAAATAATCCAACAGGATTTACCTGCAGAGGGAGAATTTTAGCAGCTGTGCCTCGGAGTGACAAAGGAAAGTAACACGATTTAAAACTGTAACTACACATTCATATTTCATTAAGGACCTGCAGATTAAAAAATAGCCTGGTTTCCACTAAATGTCCCAAAGGTTCCAGGTTCTGAAGCATCAAACATCGACTCTGTCAGGATTAATGGGACTTTCCCTCAACGCTCTTATATTTCTGTACATGAACTAAGTTTAAAACTTTTCTACAGATCTAACTGTCCGTTGTTCCAACCTCTGCTGTAAATGTTTGAGGCACAAAGTTTTATTCTGGCCATGTGATTTTCCATTCTCATTCTGGAACTGAACAAGTTCTGGGCTTCACTTCTCATTTCCTCTGTTTTACCTTCTAAATGTAACTATTTGGATCTACAGTCTAAACCTTCGTTTACAATTCTTTGATTTCTTGCCAAGAAGTGCATTTTGTCGCAACAGTAAATAAGTGGATTACGCAGATATCTGTCGTCCTTCCTTTGGAAAAACTGAGTTGGGATCAAATTGAACATTTTTTTGAAGCTTTGGGAACCGGTTGCGTCTTTCCTACTTAATTCCTAAGATTTGTGTCTTTTATAATTTAATTTTTTTGCTTTTTGTCTCAGTGTGGTTGTGAGATGAAATGGACTGCAGGGGGAAACTAATTGCACCTCATCTCTTATTTTCACTGCAAAGACACAAAATCTTACAAATTATTTTTGGTTGAGTTTATAGTGCAAATATTGTAGTAAATTTGAAATAAGACAAAGTAACTTAAAAGTAATTTTTTTTGGCAAGATATAGCAGCTCGTTTTAAGTAAATGATTCCTTAATATCGATGAAAAAGTTCTAGTTCCATTGGCAGATAAATTAGGTTATAAATTAGCATTTTATCAGCAATATTAAGGAATTATTTCCTTAAAACAAACCTCTATATTTTGCTAAACACTAATGAAGTTAGTTTTGTCTTATTTTGAGTTTACTAAAATAGTTGGTCTGGAAAATAGACCAAAAATACTTTTGCAGTGTTGTTATTATTATTGTTTTGTTTTTCTTGTGTGTGTGGGAGGCACACTCTCTTTTGTTCTTTGTGTTTGTAACTGATTTGAAATGAATAAAAAATGTGTTAATTAAAAAAACTGGAGTCCAAATCAAGTGTGAAACTCGTGTTGCATCAGAAGCTCAGTGAAAACCTGCATCCTGAGATCTGGGATGCGAAAACGTCTCACCAGGCAGAGAGATTCCTCTGACCAGCACCATGTGGAACGGGTCCTGGCTGTAGTCCGGATGCGGTTCCACGGCGCCGGTCACCGGAGACGCCCATTCGAACAAAGCCCTGAGAGCTGGCAGCTTCCGCGGAGCGACAACAGAGAAGTGAATCCCTCTCTGCAGACAAAAAAATACTTTTTTTTTTCAGTCCTTTGCAATCAAAAACTTCCTCTCAGACACACATTTTAAAGCTCTAAGCTGTTCTGGGCTAATATCTCCAAACATGAATCAAATTTCAAACTATTTCTGACATTCAAATGTTTTATGTGATTAAATGCTCTTTAAGGAATCAATAAAGTTATTCTTTGTTGTTCTTTATTAAACCAAAATGAAAACAACATGTAAAAGCTGAGTGGTAAACTAAGTACAGCAGAGCTTAAACAATTAACTGGATTAATTGAAAACTGAAATAATTGTCAACCAATTTAGTAACTGATCAATCATTAAGAAGTACAGGTAATATGCTGAAAAAAGAACATAATTCAGATCAATAATTTGGCCAAAACTGTACAAATATAAATAAATTTTGCATTTAAGATTAAAAAAAAAAAAAAACACCTTGTAAAAATGTTTCACCCAAAACTCTTCAAGTGATAATTTTAGTTTCACCTGGTTTAAATTTTAGGCAATAAAATGTCAAATTTATTCACTTCACTTTTAAAAACAGATTTAAAACGGAACCAAAGTGCTGTAAAAAAAAAAAATAAGTTGATAAAAAGAGAAGTAATAATAAAAATAAAGTGAAACAATAATAAGTAAATAAAATCAAAATAAATCACAACAAAAATTCTTATTTTCTTATTTTAAAAATGTTTAGAATTATTTTATTATTTGCATCTTTTAATGTATTTCTAATATTTTAAAACAAAATAATAGTTACAAAAAAAAAAAAAAAAAATTTCCAATTTTTTCCAAATAAAAGTAAGCATCTCTAAAGTGAAAGTGACATTCAAATTAGCATTTTGGTTCTACTTTAAAAATGGAAAACACTTAGAGATGATTAATTACACCTGAAGTCTTGAATTAGAGCAGAACGTCTCTTACGTCTCTGATGATTTTGACCAAGTTATCCGCTGTGAAGCCAGTGTAGCTGACGCTTTCCACAGCGGGAAGCAGGTATGGAGGGGAGTTACACAGCAGCACACACACCTTATGC
The DNA here is from genome assembly GCA_922788865.1 of Poeciliopsis turneri. Classification (NCBI taxonomy): domain Eukaryota; kingdom Metazoa; phylum Chordata; class Actinopteri; order Cyprinodontiformes; family Poeciliidae; genus Poeciliopsis; species Poeciliopsis turneri. The sequence continues at coordinate 553,360 of CAKLNU010001002.1, forward strand.
GTTTGACCTCTGCAACGGTGCACAGAATTACAAATTAACCTCGAATAACACACAGATTCGAAGATATGAAGAAACACCAGCTTACATTTGTTCTCTCATCTTTTTAAAGTCGTCAAAAAGCTGCAGGGCCACAGAGAGTCCCTCTGCGATCAGACTGCAGCTTTCAGCTCCGCCTCCCATGAACCTGCAGGAAACCAAAAGCTAAGAATCATCGCCGCTCCGAGGAGAAATATTGATCTGGATTCAAGAAGCTATTTACTGGATGCTGTCGATCCACGACACAAACTCGAAAGCAGAGCTGGTTGGTGCGTGACACTGGACGTATGACTCCGGCGCGCAGTCGACCGTGTTGAACACCACCAGACCGTACTGCGTCCCTCCATACTGCAGGAAACAAAGTGGTGCTCACCTTCAAGAAACACTGTGATTTCAGTCAGAACATGAAGAGAGTCGGGATGCAAACAATGAATGGGTCATTAGATTAAAATTAGCTGCAATCGATTGATTAATAACGTCCGTTTAGACTTCTTTTAGTGGTGTAGTTTGGCCGCCATTCAGCAGAGGGCGCCACTGGTCATCTCTAAACAGAGCCAGGATGGCAGAAAATAGCAGAACGGGAAAAAGAAACGATCTAAACAGGGATAAAAAGTGGATCTGGTTAGAAATATCAACGCTCTATTAGCTGTAAATTTCATGTGAATATCGCTCACTCTTAATCGATTTGCTTCGAAGACCAGGAAGTGACGACAGAATAGCGGAGAAGATAACAAAAAATGAACAGACATGAATAAGAACAGACATGAACAGACATTTCAACAGCTAAGTTTAATAATGTGAGAAAACCATGATTTTGCAATTATTCAGTCAGTGTTTAACACAGCTGACACAAAAACGTGCTTTTAAATTCAGCATTTTGCAAAAAACGTAGCTATTGGTGTTATGGAAAGGCAGCTGGGCCTCTTGGTACAAAATAAACTTAAGTTTTAAGAAAATGGCCACTTATCAATTAATCATTAGTTGATTGGTAAAAGCAATCGACTTTAGATTATTGCATTAAGAAGATTAGATAATTTGCATTAAGAAGAGTACTCACGTCTCCTCCGAAATCTGTTTCTGCAGGAGGGCCTCCATTGAAATATCTTTAAAAATAAATACATAAATATGAGAATGAATTAAGGACACAATGAAACTCACTAGTTTGGATGTTCAGGAACTTACTCAATGGCTGGAAGGATGTAGTTTTTTCTTAAAGACTCGAAGTACGGTCCAAGGTTGGCCGTTCCTTCAATGACGAACACCACATCAGCAACCTGGTTGGGCCCAGGTTTGGTGGAGGGCTCCATCCTGCGCTGAGCTCAATCCCAGGAAGCAGGAAGAGGAAATATCATCTAAATACAAGCAGAGAGGAAAGAATATTCAAACCCCTGGAACGGCTTTGTCACAAAATCCAATGTTCCTTAATGAGGTTCTACACGACAGACCGACAAAAAGCGGTGAATTATTTTACATCAGTTATTATATTCAGCCCCTCTTTTCCCTGGTACTCATAAAAGCAGATTAATTTGTGAATTAAGAATAAACATCTATAGTCCAGACAAAAGTTAAATTCAATAAAAATTTTGCAATATTTAAAAATGTATAACTGTAATTTGGCCACAGTTCTTTTATCCTCAAACCTTTTTAAAAAAGCCGTATACACAAACCCTCCTGTGTCTGTTTAATTATAGCATCACTATGCTTTAATCATGTGTTCTGAAATTGATAAATGTTTCTGATTTTTGGAGGATAAATGTTTTATGGCTTTATGTTTGATCTGAATAATTTGCAGAAATGTCTTGTTCTCTCCTTTACAACAGTAAATGATCTGACTTTAAATTATCTGAATGTGCACACAACATACCAAAGACAAATAATTGTTAATAAATGTAAGTGGAAACATTTTAGCCACAGTTTGTAATACATCAGGTTAAAATTGCATCAGATTAAAACTTAAAATTAATATAGGAATTCATTTTAAGCTGGCAGGTGGTTTTACAAGTAGTTTGAAGTCACAAACTGTACTTTAAACACTCCCAGAATCACATATTTTAATATTTTGCAAAGAAAACAAGAGATCATAAAACAGAGCTTGTGTGTAATAATGAAGTCCATGTAATTGTGTCTAAATTTGGAGTAAAAGCTTATCAAAAATGGTAGAACTAGCCCTTTACTCCAGCTCCAAATCAACGTCATCCCTGTTAGTTTTTTTGAAACAGCCAGTCAAAGTAAACATTTTTTGTTTAATCAAGTCCATATGAGTCTAAAAACAGAATCAATAACCGGTGTGATTCAACAGAGCTTCTTATTTAGCATTAGCATTGGCAATAGTGAGAGTGATGGAGTCTAAATTGTCTCCTTATAACTGTAAGTTAGACAGCGGTGCGAACTAACCTGGTGTTTCACGGCTGTCCGTTAAAGTGTAGGATCGGGTAAACCGGAATCAAATCAATCTTAATCGAAAACTAAGCCGCACAGCTGCGATGCTAGCGTTATCATAAATAAACTCGTTTGTTTGATTTTTTTTTTTTTTTTTTTTTTTTTTACGGAAATGACGTCTAGACCCGCCCACCAAGACGTAACACTTCTTCTTCTTCGCTTTTGGTCTATGGAATCTACCACTAGGGGCGCAAGTGCTTCCTTCCACAGGTCTGAAAGCAAAAGACACGTCAACGCGTCCGCCATATTGGCAAGGGAGATTTCGGCTCGGAAGAGAGGAAAACGGGCTTAAATTTGCGTTTCCAAAAGGCCTACAAGAGCTTGAGGTTTACATTGTAGATGAAAATAGTTTTCCACAAAATTATTAATTAAATTAAACGTGCTGAGTTCTTAAGAAAACACTTTAAAGAAATATTTGCATATAATAGGAAAAGGTGAAAGTAATACCATATTCCAATTGTTTTTAATTAGATTTTTATTGACTACAACAAACAATAATAAAATAATAATAATAATGATAATAATAAAAAATAATAATAAATTATATGTGCCCCAGTACTTCAGTGTTTTCCTGTGTGTCAGAGTCATTGTTCCAACTTTGTTTTCAATAATCACACACTGAAAAAAAATCTTAACTTAGTTTTGATCAGATTTTCAATGAATAATATTTAAGTGCACTAGAAATGAGACAAAAAAACTTATAACTTCTTAGAATGAAATATGTACTTGTTTTAAGTCAATAATTCCCAAATAATAATTAACCAGATTATTTAACTCACAACAAAACATTATTTTATCTTACGAGGTTCGATTGTGGTTAATGGGTACTAAATGGTTAAATTTAACTAAGCCTAATATTTATTGTTCTGCTTCATATTCTCAGCAGTGATCATGAACAGAGGGGAAGGTTTTCAGTATCTCCACTAGATGGCACCAAATTTCTTTAGAAGGTAAAAATCCCCGTCAAGCAGCTGCTGATCATTTCCATAAACACTTTGGGACAACAGCATGATGACTGAAGATGCTTTAGAAAACACCGTCAGGTTTCTTCGCTTTTGACTTGATGAGTTCAAGGGATCACAAACTGAACATCACTGTGACTCATTTTTATTTTTACATACTCATCATCAACCATTTCTTGTTTAACGTCAAAGGTTCTACTCTCAGAGATACAATGTGTGATTCCTCATCAGTAAGTCAACACAACAGCTAAACGTATTTTTAAATAATCAACTGTTTTTGGCAGGTATTGTATTCAATTCCAATGTCTTGTTGAAATCCGATCTTTTTCTTACGCGGTCGTGCAGATTTAAGCTACATTAGCTAAGCTAATTTCGCTAGTTTGGCAAATAAGTACTACCGTAAATATCTGATATTTATCTCAGTATCACTCATAGGTGGATAGAGTACACAAGTACTTAGTAATTGATCAAATTATCTATTATTTAAAATTTAAAAATTACATCATCAGATGGACCAAAATATAAAATTAAATGGAATTTTTGGTATTTTAAGGACCAAAATGACAAAAATTCATATAAGTAACTAAATTAGGCAAAATACATTTTTTTCAAATCAGTTTCTTTCAATTAAAAACTTACCCCTAAAAGTAATTTTTTTCAAAAAAGTTACTGAAGTAAATGTAATTGAGTAAATGTAACTAGTTACAACCCAAGTCTGCTTCTCGCCACTTATAGATGAGGAATAAATTGGATTTTTGGGGGTGAAAAACTGGATGTAAGTTGCAGATTTGGGAGGCATCTTTCTGCTCTGTGTCTGCAGCCTTTCACTTTGGTCCAGCGGTCCGTTCTGCTGATGGTCGCTCGCTTCTGTTTTCATCAAAGTCAAAACCTCCCACAGACAATAATCTGCATCAGTTTAACCTAAATTCTGCAGGCGGGAGAAAACAGCCGTGCCCCTTCCGGCAGCAGATGAGTAAAGTTTCCATCTAAACATTCAGCCTCCCACAGCGCGTTTCGATTGTGACCGAGCAACATGGCCAATTTAAAGTGACGGGACGGCTCGTGGATGTTTGTTTGTGCCTGCCTGCGTAGGCACCTCTGATGTTTTCTGCTGCTTGGAGATATGTCGTCTAGCTTTGAACTGCAACACACACCATGCAGACAGTTGCCAAGCTATTACAGAGAACATGGTCTCTGGATGTGTCTTCGGAAAGCCAGACAATGTTTACTTCGACTGCATTTGGGTTTTTTCTTTTTTATTTAAAGTCAGAGACTGACATAATGAAACATGAATGGAAAATACGGTGCGCTGTGTCTGTAAGGTCCAGGTGGTTTGGGTAAGACAATCCATCTCCTGACCGTTTTATCCAGCTGGGGGGCCAGATGGTCGCCTCACCACAGGTAATCACAGCCAACATGCTGCTGCACTTAAGGCCTCTGAAGCGGTTATCAGAGCGACCTGGGACATTTGGGATGTCATACGTTTCTCATCCTCTCTGGGTTTCTCTACGAAGGCTGCTGCTGATGATGTGCAGCACAGGTACACATCACCTGTGCTGATGTATTTGGACACATATTCAGAACCAGAAATGGTTTTATTGTGATGCGCTTCGGTGCGACAGCCAGTAGATATGGAAAACTGAGGGAATCTCCGCCTAAATACATGCATTTTTGCGATTGATCTCAGAAATTATCTTTAAAAAATAATTTTTTTTTTTTTTAGAAGAGGATGTTACACATTTATTATTCAACAGAACTATACAACAGGTCATTTTGGCACAATCAGCTCATAACAGTGGCACTGAGCTGGCATGTCTTCACTGGCTCAAAACATCTCACATCCATCAACTCGTCTACAATGGATTTGGAGCCGTAACAGGGCCCTCCTTTTTCTGTCAGGGCCAAAAAAGGAGGAGAAAATTTCAGCCAAAGAACGCTGAAACGTTTAGATTAATTTCAGAAATGTTTGAGAAAAAACATGGATATTTCTGAGTTTTAAAAGTAAAAAAAAAAATGTGAAAAAGACTTAGAATTTTTAGTTTTGGTTTGATGTAAAAAAAAAAAAAAAAATTCTAGAAAAAGACATGAAAACGTCCGAGTTTCAAAAGAAAAGGTTCTATATTAATTTCAGAAGTTTTCAAGAAAGAGCTTGGAAAAATTTAACTTGAAAAAACTCAGAATATTTCAGATTAATCTCAAAATGTTCCTAGAAACAGTTTGGAAATTTCTGAGCTTGAAAAAGTTGAAAATTTGCACTAAAAACAAATTGAGATTCATTTCAGAAGAAAACATGGACATTTTTTGAGTTTGAAAAGTCAAAGCATTTTTAATAGAATTTTGACTCTTTGTATTGGAAAACACAAAATTGTATTAGTATTTGTGTTTTGCAGTGCAACACAAAAACACAATTTTAACACTTAATTTTTGTCTAGTTTCTATGTAAATATTCTAGTAAACTTCAAAACCATAGTAGAAGTAACTTTTCAGCAAGTTATAGGAGCTTGTTTAAGTAAATTAATGTTTTAATATTAATAAAAACGTTCTTGTTCCACATGCAGATCATTTCATTTATAATATTTGTCATTTTTCTCATAAGTAAAATAACCTGCTAAAAAACGAGTAATTTTTCATCAAAATTAAAGAATTATTTACTGAAATGAAGCTGCCGTTTCTTCCTGAAAAGGTACTTGTAATTTAGTTTTGTCTTATTTACTAAGATATTTGCTCTGGAAACAAATTTTAAAATTCTTGGTATGATTTTTGCAGTGTAATATTTACTTTTAAAGTCTGAAAACAAAAACAGCAACGTCACGACTCAAAGGCAGCGGAGACGTTCCTGTCCTATGAAGCCGTTGCACTCTAGTTTATCGTCCTCTGTGGACGTATTAGTTTTATTCTTATTTATTTATTTTATCCACGCTGCAGTAACAGCTCATGTTTAGTTGTCAGGTTTTAGAAAAATTCCTTCAGAGAGAAACAAACCGCCTCCCATCCCGTCCCTCTTACAGCTCACTGAACTGAGTGAAATGTCTTTCCGACTAAATTATTATTTTTTTTTGGCACGGCTGGAAAGTTGCCATGGAGACAGAAATCCCCCCTCACCCCACCCTCTCATTTTTCTCTTAGTCTTTAAAGCCAACTGGTGGGATGCCACATATATTTAAATATATGTGTGTGTGTGTGTGTGTAGCTGCCCATTATGGATGGTTTATAAACAGACCCATCCTCCACAGCTATCTCCAGGTTTCCCCATGCATTCCTCCTCTTCCTCCTCCTACTCTTCCTCCTCGCCCTCGTCATCCTCCTTTCATTTGTTTAATCCTCTCCTTCTCCTCCTTCTCCGTCATTTCCCCGCTCATCGTGATCGCCCCTCTCTGCTGTCTGCTTGCAAATCGCTCCTGCGCGGCTTTTCGCTCCGGCAGCAGCGACACGTCGGATAATAAAAGTGATTAAAAGGAAACAAAACGGGGAGAACAGAAGTTGGAGAGCGTACACTGCAAAAACACAATCTTAAACTGTTTCTGGTGTTTATCTGCTAATACACTGGAAATAAAACAAAAGTAACTTATAAGCAGTGGCAGTTTTTGATACAGGCAGTCACCCAGGGCAGCAGAAAATGGAGGGTGTCCAAAAACTAAACTAAACCGCAAATACTTGTAAAAAATATGATAGGACAACCACTGCTCACAAGTAGCTTTTCAGCAAGATTAATAATAATAATTATTAATTTCTTAATATCAATTTAAATAAGTATTTTTGCATGAGTAACTAGTCAGTATTGCAAATACACAAAATGTCACAAGTATTTTTGCATGAGTAACTAGTCAGTAGTAGGAGCTGCATTAAGTCAGTAATTCTTGAATGTTGATACAAATTTCTAGTTTCACTTTCAGATTATTTCACTTATAAAATGGTCAGAAAATAGTTTCCATTTAAGTGAAATAGCCTGAAGTGGAACTAGTAACTTTTTTTTTTTTTAAATCACTATCAAGGAGTATTTATTTTTTGTAGTTAATTAGTTTTAAAAGCTGAATAAAAGATGCTTTTCACCAGATTTATTCTTATTTTCTACCTGTAAGACTTTAACTTTCCCTGCTCCCATTACTGCCTCCATTCTGTTAAACATAGATGTATTTGGTATCCATGGAAACATCAGGTTCTTGGCTGGAAGATGATATAGCAGCATTTGTACGGAGCTCTGGCAGTGCCAAAAAAAACATGGTGGTTGCATCAGTAATTACATTGGTAATGTGGATCATTGGTTTCAAAAACTTTAAATCTTTTTTTAATATTTCTGAAAATTTTTTACCCTGCATAATGAAAAAAACAAAAATCTGGTGATGAACAAAAAAAAAAAATCCAAATTATTTTGTTTCATACTCATTTTTTCTGAAACTGTAGCAGCTACTGTGATACTTAACTTCTGATGGAGTTTCCCACCTGTTAGCTTTATTTTGATACAAAGATTATTGAAAGAGAAAAACTGATTAGGTATTTCAAACACACATTTCAGAAAACCTCGTAGGTTTAACATCAAAAACCATACATCGATTAAAAAAATAAGCTCCTATAACTTGCTTAAAGTAAGCAACTTCTCCTTTTTTAAGTGTACTAAGATATTTACACTAGAAGCTACACTTGGTAAGATTTTGTTTTTACAGTGTTCAAACATGACAAGATCATAAATGAATAGAAAATAATATAAAATAAGAAAACTAAGAAACTTTTCAGCACGATATACAGACTTGAACAAATTTCACTGGCATTTCATTTATTATAAGACATTATTCCCCATATAATAAGTTAAATAATCTGCTAATTTTTCACCAATATTAATGAATTACTGTCTTAAAACAAGCTCCTGTAGTTATTTTAGGCCAGTGAAGTGAGACATTTGCTCTGGAAACTGGAGTGAAATCACTTGGTGAGACTTTGTGTTTTTGCAGTGCAGTGGCAGGAGCGAGTGCTGCCGCTGTATTTCGGGCCTCGATGAAGAATTCATGACAAAGTGGCTGAATAATTACAGGACTTAATGCACAGCGGAGAGTCTGAGAGCTTTTCTGCAGGTGGAGCATGTTAATCCTAATACTCCAGTCAATTACAGGGGGTAAAAAACTTGATATCCCCCCAGCTTTACATTTGATACTCTGCCTGGAGGAGCGCGGCAACAGTTAGAAGAAGAAGCCAGAAAACCAGAGCGGATGATACATATCCTTTATTTCCATTATTGTTGCTTCAGTCACGCCGTTACTTACACATTCACCAACGTCCTGTGACCCGCCCAGACTGAAACAATCGCCCTCAATCTCACCAACAACCAATAAAAAAGTAAACTTCTTGAATAAATTATAGATATAAAAAACAACTGTAAACCGACAGAAAGGAAACAGAACACTGATAAACACAGCATAAACGTCATTTTCATCGTTGTTGTAGTTTTTTTGACAACAGAGATTAAACTACTAGGTCTCCATTTAGTCGTCATTAGTAGTATTAGTATCAAGTTCATTGTCAGATTTTGCTTAAAGCATCACTTATAGAATTTTTCATTGCATCAAGTTGACATCATTCGTGTTAATATAAGCATGCAAACATGTTTCCCCATGACCATTCGGGACTGGCACGAACAAGAGAAGACGGCAGGAGAGAGGGGGGAGAGGGCAAACGATAAGAAACATGACGAGATGGAGGGCTGGGAAAAAAACCAATAAAAACAAGCAGGTGGAATGAAAAGGAGGAGAAGAAGAGAGCCGAAGGGAAAGAGAAGGAGGAGAATTATTATGGAGCTCCAATGAATCAATATCACCTTCAACGAGCTGATTGATCATCCCCTGACTGGAGAAACACAAAGAACAGAGAGCGAGTGACCTGATTTCCTTCATCCGGATGTAAAGAGAAAGAAAGTAGATCCCCCCTCTGGAGAACACGGCGTGTGTTTGTGCGGGAGCGGATTAGAGAGTAGTGGCAACAATACGCCGAGCGTTACTGTTCTGCTCATCTTCAGTCGCATTAGCAGTGACAGGCGTGGTTTTATAACTCGGTTGGTTTATAAGTGCTGGTTTTTTCTTCCCTCCACGTCGGCTTTGTTTCAGGGGGTTCCAAACTCGTACGGGAGCCCATAACTGCCACACTGCGTTTCTAAAATATTTGTGTCAGCAGTGGGACATGTGAACTTTGAATTTTATCATGATAATTTGAATGTTTGACAGAGATTAATGAAAATAAATTCATCATTCAGATTTGAAACCCAATTTATTACGGGTTTCACAATGGTTGACTTTTTAACTCACAGTTACTTTGAAACTCAAATTTAAAAAAATAATTTCAGTTTTAAACTAATTTCTTTTATTTTATTTACTTTTTAAAAAAATAATGTGATTTCAGAACCAAAGTATGACTTTACATCTCATGATAATGTTAATATATAATTGCTTTACTCAAAATTATGACACATTTTTATAACATTACTTTTGAAATCATAATTTTGAGTGTCTGTTTTTGAAAGATATTAAAAAAATATACATCTGAATCTCATAAACGTTACATTCACAATTTTGATCCAATTTTCCTTGGAAAAAACATTTTTTAAAAGAAAATGTATTTTTATAAACATAAACAAATTTTATAGAATTTTAATTTTATTTAATAGTTGACATCTTTTTTATTTTTATGACTTGAATTGATATTTCTGAATTTTATGAAGCTACTACTTTAAAAACAATTTTTGTAACATAATAGGACTTCTTAATTTATTTTCATAAATATTGAAATTTAAATTGCACAAAAAATAATTTTTAAACTCTTTTCAATGTAATTATAACCTTCAAACTCACAATTTTGGTATTTTATTTCCTAAATATGCCTTTGATATAAACTAAATGACTCCTTTGAGTGCCATTATTGTAACTTTTTAACTCCAGATAACGGCATACAATGTGCCAGTCTAAAATAGGCAGGAATGGGCTTCCGTACTTTCAGTCATCAGCCTGTAAAGCAGCAGTTTTTCTTTTTTTTTTTTTTTTTTAAGTTGTTGTGTTCCTTTGAGTAATTATAAGCAAAATACACCAGCACTTCACCACTTTCGATCCCATCTGAGTTTTTCACGCCAACATTCAGCACATAAATTAGTGAAAGAAGAACACGATTAACACGGTTACTCACATCAGGCAAAAGGGTTCGCGAGGAGAGGAGGGCTGACTGGTGACTGGCAGCAGTTATCAGAGACAACATAGACAATAAAAACTAACGTCTATCAAAGACGGTGCTTCCCCACCTATAGTGCAATGAGGCACGAGTAGAACACACACACACACACACACACACACACACACACACACACACACTCTAGTCTCTCACACGCTTTAGAGACAAAACGAGACAAAGTTTGGCTCTTAAGCAAACTTCTCAGTGCAGACGCCTGAATTTTAGGAGTTGAGACAGAAAATCGATGGGAGGAGGAAGAGGGGACGACGGTGAGCACAGATACATGTCAAACACACACATACACACAAGTACAAAACAAACACGCCCACAAACACTGAAACACACACTGATAAAAGCAACACAGAAGTGTGTGTCCTTCTAAAGTCCTGTCAGAGACATGATATGGACAACAATTTGATCTGTTGAAGCGTGACAATGACTTTTTCTTTTCTTTTTTCTCTTTTCTTCGACTGAGAAAGCAAAAACTTTAAAGTCCTGGAATGGTAGAAAAACAACCGAGTGGTGATCCAAACAGTCCAACCCCGATCCTGGAAACCCGTAAAAGTCTGGCGAGAAAGTTCCCCTCCTGATGAGACTTTTGGACGATTTAAAAAAAAAAGACGAAGAGGGACATGTTTCAAGGTTGCGTAACATGCTGAGGCCGACGAGTCCGTCCTCATTTTCCCGCTCATCTGACATCAATAGGAGCTCGACGTCTTCCCTCAATCCGCCAAATGGATGCACAACGGATGGTCTGAGTTTTTTTTGTTCCTCCTCCTGAAACTTAACTTTCTCTCCACAGTCTGTACAAGTGCATGAAGCTTTGGTCCTGGTTGAAACGACCACTCGATGATGGCTTTCTTTTTCTTATTTTTTTGTGTCTAGAATGAACTACAACACATCAGTGACGTGCGGTGAGGCTCACGACCGGCGAGGCACGGACTTCAACAGAGTCCAAAATCCAATATGGACCCCTCACATGTCTTTGTTTACATCCGGAAATCGCTGGAGGGCAAAAGATGATTCCTTCTGCCGCGGTAGAACAATTAACTAATTAACTAAACCTGGAGATTTAGTTAATCGTTATTAGTTTAGTGCACTGCGTCACATCAAAGGGAAAAATAACAGAGAAAATCCGTTGAAGAACAACTGAAAACTACTTTTTTCTCGCTCTATTCGTCGGCTACACTCAACGCAGGGTCGTTGCCATAGCAACTGACCACAACGCCACTTTGTTTCAGGATTCAGCATCAAAAAAACACCCAAACACTTTCCACACAAAGAACAGAACATCCAGTTCGTTGTTAGACTTTATGTTTGTTTTGCGATTATTAATAAGTGATCGCCATAGGTTAGCTACCGCAGCTATTAGCTAAGCTAACACTGTGGTGGTAGATTAGTTAATTTAAACACCTGCTCTACTGATAATCTGTCAGAGTTGCTGTTTGGATCGCCTTTTTAATTTTTTTAAGTGAACTGAAACACACAGAATTCCACAGCTCATGTACATATTACATTTATCATAGTCATTTGAGAAATGACTATGATTCTTTCTTAGTTAAAGAATACTTTTCTTTAACGAAGAAAAGTATTCTTTCTTAGTTAAAACTTTTTTCCTGACCTTGTTATCTAGTTGTTGTTGTAGTGTTGAAAATCAGTAGTAAAGCACTGCATCCTTTTTTTTTAATTTACCAGGTGCACATTTAAGATTTAGCGTGTTATATTGACAACAGCTAAAACCAATGCTAGTCACTGTTAGCGAGCAGCTTTTTGCCCTCCAGCAGGGACGTGGCATCCCGAAGGGGTCCATGGAAACTATAGCTTAATTTTGATTATAACTAATTCTAACAATACAATAGCAAGAAAGATAAATCAATATTTAATAAGGTTATTTTTTGATTATTTGAATGTTTCCTTTGGCTGATCTCTCTCTTTTCTGATTAAAATTGAAAATCGTGTGTGGCCTTACCTTTATTTTATATGAACCTATCCTTCTCCACAAATATTTATTTTGTTGTTTAAAAAAAATTATTAAATCAATTAAATTATTTCTGATTTTCCTTTTATTAAAAAAAAAAAATCTGGCAGCCAAAGAGCGTGGCCCTTTTTTCCATCTCTGATTTAATTCCTTTCAAAGTGTAGAAGAAGAGCACCTGTTGCTCGTTGCGCCTATCGGGCTCAGCACTGCCCCCTGTCTGTGAGGCACGGTACTTTCTGCCTCACTCGACCCATTTCCACTGCACGTTTATGGCCGATCAGAAAGACTAAATGTGTCCCAAACATTCATCAAATAAACCAAACATACGGTGGAAAGCCAGCATGTGCAATTAAACAAGTAGACTGGCGATACAGCGCCCCCAGAGGTGAGGTGAGGTACTACACTGGGCTTGTTTAAAGCATTTCAACAGACAATGCAGCGGAAATTCAGTGAATTTGACCATGAAAATGTTGAAATGACCAATAAAAAACAATTTATAGAAAATTAAAATGGATAATTTGATTTTACTTCTTATTTTTACTCATACAGGTGAAACACTGCCTCACCTGCCTCCTCTAATCGCACGTCACTGCTACACATATCCAAAGAGCACATGAACTACACACATACTACAAACTGTGTGTGTGTGTGTGTGTGTGTGTGTGTGTGTGTGAAAGAGATCGAGAGAGAGGAAAGTGTGTGCGCTTCTTGCTAGGTCCCAGATTTACACCTGACTTTGTTCCTGTCTGCATGTGTTTGTAGTCTGATGTTCACACTGCAGCTCAGGACGGGTGAAGCTCCGCCCCCTCCCCTCCAGCTCGGCAGACACAGCGCAGAAGTTGGAGTATTCATTAGCAGGAGCAAAACGGCACTAGCAGCTGGACACTGGCAGCGTCTCCGCGTCTCTCTTGTCTTTGATGGAGAGAATTATTCACAGATGAGAGGAGAAGAAACAAGAGAGAGAAAATAAAAAAAGGAGAATCTGGAGCTGTAGAGATGATAATGACCTGAGGAAGGAGAGAAGAGGCGGATTAAGTACGCGTGAGACAGTGGGAGACAGGATAATATATAAACAGCATGGAGTTTCTGCAAGTCAGGCAGGAGGAGGAGGAGAAGCATTACATAACCCATAACATCTACATTATACAGATGATGCACTCCAAAACAAATATAACCAAGTTTCTTCTGCAAATGTCTTAATTGACCTGAAATAAGACAAAACTAACTTACAAGTTACTTTTCAGCAGAAAATAGGAGATTATTTAAGTAAATAATTCCTTAATATTGAAGAAAAAGTCCTTGTTCCACTGGTAGATTATTTCTGTGACAAAATATTAGGACCGTACTAAAGAAAAATACAATTATAAAGTATTTTGCAAATAAATGATAATATTGCAAGATAAATTTGTACAAGAATAAGTTGAAATAATGAGAATAGAATTGTAAGAAAATGAGAAAGTCATAATATTTCAGGAATACAGTCAAAATAATGAGATTAATGTCCTAATATTTTGAGACTACAGTAACATTAGTACTTTATTCTCATATTATTTAGGATTTATACTGTATTGTCTTTCCTTCTTTGCATTGTCCTCATCCTTTGTTTTATATTTCACTCATAACAAATCTCTCGTTATGAGTGAAATAATCTGTCGGTGTAGCAAGTATTTTTTCATCATTAAGAAATTACTTTTCTTAAAACAAGCTTCTTTATCTTCCTGAAATGTTTGTTTTGTCTTATTTCAAATGTACTAAGATTTTTGCACGATAAACCACAGAAAACACAATTTGGTAATATTTTGTGTTTTTGCAGAGTTGAGCCTTTGAGCTGCAACATCTGACGGCTTCACAGCCTCTGCCTTATCACGGCCTCACAGTTCGGTCATGCTTTTTAAGACCCGACTCGATGCCCCCGTGTTAATTGGACCAGAGAGCATCTGCCACACAGCGGTGGACGTGTGCTGGAATTAAAAAGTCAGAGTCCAAGAGAGCTAATGCTATTTGTGGAATGCTACGAGCCAATAAACACATGAGCGACTCACCGTTTCAATCAGAGTGGGGGCTGTCCACCACAATATGCGGCTTAGGGGAGGGAGTAGTGGCACTTTTTGATACGAATGTACCAATTGCTTTTTCCTGGAAGGGGAAAAAATCTCCTGTTAATGTTTTATCATAAAAAATGTCACACAAAAATAAAAGTACTCAAAAAGAAATGATGCCTGTCAGCGTTTACAGGTTTACAGTAGATGTAAAAAAAACCTTCCTGAAGGGCTTCAGGAAGAGGGTCGGCTTTTAATTTAAGTTAAGATTACTACAGCTATTTATGATCTTCTATTGTTTATTATTTTAACAAATCAACATATTTTTGGGGTTATTATAAATAATGTCACTTAACATTTGTAAATGTCCTGAACTTGGTCAGGATATTATTCATCCATGTCTTAACGCTGGTGTTATATATATATATCTATATTTATATACACATAGGTAGATATATAGATAGATATCTCTCTCTCTCTATTAACAAACTACTAACGAAAAATGATGTATTAATTTTCTACCTACAGATTTTCCCAACACTAAATAAATGTTGTCAAATTAAAGGCTGAATTTTTTAACATTTTCCAGTAACAGATGAATTGACCAGGGTGCGTACCTCAACGAGCTGATGCCAGTGCTCTATCGGTTTCCGAGGGTTTGCCAACATGGCCGCCCAGTGTTCCCTCCCGGGACCGTCAGCCTGGCTGCCCACTCGACACATGCCTATAACCTCGTTATGACCGATGCTGACGGCGAGAGGAGACAAGAAAGGACAAGGGGAGTTTCACAGAAATGAAGGGAAGCTCAGAAAGGAGGCCTATTATGCAAAACTCACATTTTGAACATTTTTAAACTTCCACATGAGTATAAAAACAATCTAAGTACTTAAAATGACAATCACTGAGCTGTTTCTTGTCATTAAGTTTATGTTTACTTAGTATCTGGTAAATCAGCCATTTGAAAAACCTTTGAGGATTTTAAAGTGAAACCTGGAAGTGGAGGTTTTATTAATTTACTGCAGTGCGCCGCAGCAACAGGAACAATAAGGCAGAAAAACTGTTGAAGAACAACTCTAAACCGCTCATATTCTTTGTTTTTCTTGCTCTGTGTGTCTGTCATGCTACATGAAGACACGTTGCCATAGCAACTGAACGACAACAGCTCCACCAGTACATGAGGACTAAATGGCAAAAAACACGAAAACAGCGGATAATTTGGATTTAAAGTGAAAGGACCCCATTTTGAAAAGAGATCAAAATCCTTTCAGTGTGTAGATCGTAGACGTCTCGTAAACTGTTCAAGGAAGCGCAACAGGTCCCCTTTAAGCTTTGGAGAAAAGATTGACAGGTTGGGAAGGAGACCTATACGGAGGCCAAATGCTGCGTCTACACAGCATAACAGGGAGGAGGTGCAATTATACACAAACACTTAAAGCAGCCAAGTGACGCTGCAAGGAACTGTGAGATAAATATTGGCAGGGCCGCACGTCTTCCTTCCCAATTAGCATAAATCATGCTTATTCATGGGGCGCCCATCTATGTAAAAAAAGGGATCATTCAGCAGGAGGGGGCCGTCTTGCAGGAGGCCCCTCGTCGTGTTCGACAGCGGGCCCCAAAATCAAACATGCCGCATGCACAAAGACGTTTGACAAACAGCTGCTTCCCAGTAACGATCAGCCTGTTGTTGAAGCGCCCGGAGCGAGCGGCGACTGAACAGCGCCTCACCAATCATAATCCATCACTGCTATGATGATGGAGACGCTCTCGATGTTTTCATTGGGAATGTCAAACACCAGCGCCTCGTTGTACGTGGGATTCAGCGTGTTCTTCTTAATGGAGGTCTTCCTCTTTTTTAGCCGCCGCCCGTCGCATATCAGGGACGCCTTCACGTACGGGTCTGGAGAGAAAAACTGGAATTAGTAGTAGAAGAAGAAGAAGACACGCAGGCGGGATGGAAGCACGGAGTGTGAGATAAGAGTTCGCGCGTATCTGCATCTGTCACACATGAAAGCTGGTGAGAATCGAGTCGCCGAGGCAAAGCTGGATTAGCAACACAAAGGGAGGGGAGAAGCAGAACAGGTCGGATCCCTTCGCTCAGTGACAGCAGCTGGGAATAATCACACGCATCCGAGTTCCTCTACTGCGTGTCGGTATCTTCTGATGCTCTTAAATCATGCCGAGATCAATGGGGCAATAGTAACAGCATGCAGGCGTAATCTGTTGGTGTGTGCAACAAAAAAGAAAAATAGCTTCCATCTCATGCATTATTTAGTTTCTAATCCTTATTACACCATTTGTTACCTTTCTCCAGACATGGTTTCACATTGTACAGCATTAAGCAAAACTGGCAACAACATGAGGGTTTAAATTTGGTGGCTTGCAAAAGTATTTACACCCCTTGATTTTCTCTTCTTCCAAAGACAACCTTCAATTTGATTTTGATTTTATATTGGATATAACATTTCTGGAAGTAGATTTGGATTTAGAAGTTGTAATTTTATCCTAATTTTGTCTTGACATGTGGTCTGGGAACCACAAAAAAATAAAAACAAACAAGCAAAAAAAAAAAAAAATCAGTCCAGGGTCTGGAAATGGCCCTCGTGCCACACTTTGAACACCCTTGGTTTAATCAACGTTTAAGTGATTAATGTGGATCTGTCCCACATCGACTCAGATTCCCTTTTGGCATCTTAACCTTTTCCACTCTGAATTATTAGGACCAAACCAGATAGAAAAACTCTAACAATTTCTAGAATACAAGGAAATTTCTGAACTCAAAAAGTCAAAAATCATCTCAGAAATTATCAACAATAAACCAGGAAATTTTGGAATTTGAAAAGTAAAAAATGTTTGACTTTTTTCCAACAGCCAAAATTTGAAATTTTTTAAACTTAGAAAAATTCCAGCAGTCGAAAATGTTTGACTTTTGAATCTCAAGTTTTTTTCTAGAAAATTTAAGAGATTAATCAAAAAATTGAGTTTTTTTTGGACATTTACTCTTTGATATAATTTACAGTTTCCCTAACAAGACGTTGCACTGCACTCCTTTCATCATTTCTTCAATAAGTCCATCTAATCTGGATTTGTTAAAGTCCAGATTATTCAGTTGTTTTCTGTAGAGGATGGGCAGAAATTTTATCCGCTCAATGTGCAAACTTTGTTAGTACAACATATCTACTCAGTGGGGCTGAACACAAATGCAAGCCACACTTTTAAGATTTCCACTTGTAAAAGAAAATAAATACTTAAAATATTCCTTTCACTTTGTAATCCTGTACAGCTTTCCTTTATGTATCAAATATATTTCCAACCAAACTTAAGAGGAATGGTAGAAAACAGTGGGAGTTTGCTATAGACTTAATGACTGGTGTGTAAATACAATTGTAACGTGTCATTGAATTAGATTATTAAAATCTGATGAGGCTCCAAATGCTTCTAAATTACCACTTCATGGAGAAAGCTTTGTACAAAAGCAGGAGTTTTAGAGGAAGCCGCTTCCTGTAAATGTGTTGATGATCTCACGAAGTGCGATTTGTTCACCTGAGAAACCTGTCAGGTCCATGGCTTTGAGGTTGGTGGCCTTGATGATTGTAGCGGTGAGTCTGCCTGCGGTCGGCAGGTAACACAGCGAGAAATTAAGCTCCCCGAGATCAGCCTTCTCCTGCAGACAGACACACGGACAGGAATCAGAAAGTGGGCGGAGACGCTCTGGTCCGAGCTGGAAAAAAGCCACCAGACAGACAGACAGACAGACAGACAGACAGACAGACAGACAGACAGACAGGCCTCACTCTGAACACAGATCCCTCTGGGATTCGGCTCACATGCAAGTCGATTGATCTAATTGACTGATTTTTATAAGCAGACATTTTCTGAAAAAAGAATACATTTGTATGAGTCTAAGATCAAAATAAGAGAAAAATAGTATTTAGAGAATAACGTCAGTATTTTGAAAATTAAGTCAAAATAATAATCGTAATATTCTCAGAATAAAGTCGTGACCTGAGGTCCATTTCTCTTTCCTGTTCTGAGATATGGCTGCCATCTTTGTTTCTGTATCAACTGGCTTTGCTTAACGATAACCAGGGTTGCCCTCTGCTGGTTGGAGGAAAAACTACAACATTAATTTAAGGCATAAGCAGAAGTTATTAGTTTTTATTATAGTTATATGGTTTATTTATAGTAGTTATTATTAGTCAAACGATTAGAATTTCATCTTACTCTAATAACTTATTAATTGACAATCCATTGTAAGGTTTGTCTTTTTTATCTTCCCTGCCTTTTTCCTTTAAAATTGCTGCTATTCAGGTCAGACTCACCAACACTTCCCCAAGTGAAGCACTGATATACACTGATGCTTTCAACTTATTTAATAAGTTAGACCCTGGTGCCAACATTTTAAAGCTCTGCTCCGTCTAATTTGCTAATAGCCTTCCATGAATATTTCATATAAATCAAGTTGGACGTAAACCAATATAAAGTTTGGATTCTGCCAGTAATCTATACAGACTCTCTTAAGATGATTTTTCACACCACCAGACTTTGAATCAGTCTATCCTGCAGGCAGACTGTTTTCCATTCGGACCGCTGCAGAAACCCGACTGGATTTACTGTCGAAATCCGAGCATGTCACCGTTCCGACTGGATCCAGAACCGCCCAGCTGAATCAGAGGAACAGGAAGCAGATCGCAGGTCCAGTTAAAGCCTCGGTGTCTTTATGCTGGGAGAGGAGTGGCGA
The DNA here is from genome assembly GCA_922788865.1 of Poeciliopsis turneri. Taxonomy (NCBI): domain Eukaryota; kingdom Metazoa; phylum Chordata; class Actinopteri; order Cyprinodontiformes; family Poeciliidae; genus Poeciliopsis; species Poeciliopsis turneri. Next base: position 572,755 of record CAKLNU010001002.1, read on the forward strand.
CTTGTTTGCCTTACATAAATATATTGAGGTTTAGTGTGTTGAACTATTGATCTCAGCCGGCTGCGAGCGAATCTAACATTTTGAAAATAACTTTATTTTAGAATAGAAATGCAAATCATGTGGATTTCTAACTCAAAAGAAATCATATAAAACAAACAGCTGAATCAGCGTCTTTACTGCGGCGGCTGCTGTTTATCAAAGTATTTAAATTACATCAAGTTGCCAATAAAGTTTAAATTATTGCAGTGCAGATTCAAAACGTACCTCATCTCCAGGCAACCAACTGTAAAGCGACGGTGGATAAAACAGTTTCCACAGTACGTATTAATACATATTAAGGTATATTTGGTATCTGAAGGATTAAAATAGACAGTTATTAGGATTTTTAGAGAGGGTTTCAAGTATTTGCTGGTTTAACTATTCGCAGGGAGCTGTAAATAATCTAATATGAGATAAACCACTGTGGAGCCGTACGTCATTTATTTTATTTTAGGTTATTGGTTATCTACTGATTTTACTCCAACAAAAGTCAGACTATTCACTTCAGGAAGTCAGCCGTCACTTAATGGCAGCGACTCGCTTCAGCGCCTCTAGAGGCAGGAAGGAGAATTACAAAAACAAACAGTTGCGCATAAAAGTGTTTCCTTCAGGACTGAAAAATGTTTAAACAAATCAAAAAGTCTTAGAAAATTTAACTGATCAGACTCAATAAAGTCCTACTTTTCCCATTTGCTTGCTTTTGAAGGCTAAATCATTTTTAGAAACAAAATCTTTTAAAATAAAAAAGTTTTAGCCTGTAAATTTTTAAACAACATATTTTATTTAGCTGCCTTGTAGGTATCCATACATGTTATTTATTAAACATGACTGAGACAAAACAGTTACAGCCATACTACTACAAGAAAACAGACTTTCCAGAAACAAAACAAAATTCAGGCTGACGAACGAAAAGTTCAGTTCAGTCCGAGATTATTTTTTTATCCCAGCTCTGATGCGTTCAGCTGCACCAACATTTCGCCTTCCTGATGAAATGTCCACAACAAATCATTTTGAGCAGCAGGAGGATGTGAGCAGATTATAAAACACAGCAAAGTTTTACAATTTTATTAATTTTTAGTTTTTATTTATTTAGCCACTGTTGGATTATGAGACAAATAAGCAACATTTTTATTTATAGAAGATGCAAACCATGGCGATTTTAGCAGATTTTTATCTGTCATACTATTCAGGTTGATTCATTCATTCATCACAAAAAACACAAACATAAAATGGTAGAAGCCACAAGAAGAGGGAATTCTGCATGAACTAGTTTCACCACATTACCGTTAAGATTTACACAGTGAGCTAAATCAGGCTTGAGCCTTCAGAGACGTATAAAGACAATTACAAAGTCGGTCTTCTATCACCTGAAGAACATTTCCAGGAGTAAAGCACGAATGTTTCAGCAATATCTAAAGAAACTCATTCATGCAGTTATGTTTAGTTGCATTAATTAATGAAACAGAGTCTTCACAGGTCTGCCTAGAAAATCCATCCTCCAACTGCAGCTAATCCAGAATGTTTCTGCTGTCATTCTGACTAAAACCAGGAAGGCAGAGCAGATCCCCACAGGCCTAAACTCCTTACTCTGCTCTCTGCTAAAATATAGTGACTCTCTGTCAGCAAAGCCTATTTCTAACTGAAACACACTGAATTCCACACCACGTCTACTTGCCAGGTTTTCAAAGTCAAGCTAGCATAGCTACTTTCATCTTGTTTGCTATTCTTTTCTTAATTAAAACATTTCTTGACCTTTTATCTTGTAGTTGTAGCAGCGTTCACAATTTACAAGCAGCAAAGCACCGTTTCACTTTTTTTTAACGTACATTTAAGCTTGTTATATTGATAACAGCTAAAACCAATGCTAGTCTTCGTTAGCGCCCACGACGTCACCCTGCAGCGTGTTTATGAAAATAAACTGACTAACCAACACAACCTTTGAATCACGCGGACTCTGAGCGTTTCTCGGTTGGTGTCTTACCGCCGTTCCCTCCACGATGTCCCTCCAGATGGGTTTGTCCCCGCTGCCCTCGCTGAAGTCCAGCAGGTTGTCCACCACCACCTGACCTATCAGGTCGTGTCTGGAGAAGCGGTCGAAGTCGTACACGGAGAAATGCAGCTTCCTGGAATGTAGCTCGTTCAGCGGCACGCCGAACTGGAACGTCTCGTTGAACACTGGGTTTAAGGTCTTTCTGTGGACCTGAGAGACACATGGGCAGATTTAGAAAACATCCACTGACATTGAAATATGGTGTAATAGACGAGAGGAGAATGCTAAGTTTTAAAAGTCTCCTTTAGAGGAATATAATCCGCTACATACAGCTCATCAACCACTATTTTGACAGGATGCAAAGCCATAAAACTCACTACTGACTGTTTATTAATCTGAAAAAGACACAATTTAAAATCTCTATTTCTCCAGAGAAAATAATTATTCCTCAGTGGAAAAGTTTCCCAGCAGTGGATGCCTCAGCAAAGTCATCCCAAAGATCAGACCGAGCGACATCTACAGGTTCATCAGCATCTTAAATGTTTTTGACTGGACATATAGAAAAAAAGCACTGAAGGAGAAAGAGCAAAGCTGCAGCTTTAGGCAATTAAAAAACTTAGAACAGTAAAGATGTCTGATGTCAGCCATGTTGGAAGGAAAACCCCAAACATTTCATACACACTATCTGTTCAGTTGTTTAAATGATGCCCTTTGAATACTTTTTACCTTCCTTCTTTGAAAGCTTTCATGTTTTTTGACTCAATTTTGATTTATGTTGTTCTGTTTGCTTTAAAAATCGCATTTGGCCGGTTTAAACAGGATTTATTGGTATAATTAGAACAGATTGTTGAGAGAAGGGAGAATTTTTATTGAGATCTTTAAAAAATGAGCCACAAAACTAATAGGCTACATATAATAACTATTTAAACGAAACAGTTTAATTGCTTCAATACTTTTAACCACCTGCTAGTAATAATTTTACTGCCCTCAGCAATTATGAAGTGGACACAGAGTAGAAAGAGACGTATTCAGACCCTCCCACTCTGATTCGTTAATAATTGCCTCTGGCCAGGAGTCCAGACGAATGCCGGGTTCATGCTGCATAATTGCACATTGTGTGGCATCAGCGCTTATTATTAAATAATCATTTTGACATTTGAGTCTTTCCATTGATTACTTTGTTTCAGTTCCAGAAGCTCAAAGACGGTGCATCTGAAATCCTCAAAACAGATTTCAGATAATCCTCACAGATTGTACCTTCAGATAAAAGACAGAAAAAAAAACAACATTTCCTCGGATTTATGTCTTTGAAAACACACCGAGTTTTCACTCCCACTGCTGTGATGTTTGATTTAAATATCCAACAGGTGTTTGTCCTTTTCTCCCGCCGTGCCTGTGGCAGAACACAAACCTCTCCTCTCATTTCATCCAAAACATTTTAAAAATGTGAGCAGCATCAGTTTCTGTAAGTCTGTTGAGAATTTGACTGAATCACAAGAGAAACAAAACTCCATCACTGGTGAAAATTAGACATTTCTCTACATTCTGCTGTCTCCGTTTCTCAAAATGTTGCATTAGTTTTAGTTTAGGTTGCTTTTGTACCACAAAGTTCCGCTGGGGTTGCTCGATAACGGTTCTTTGCTGGGTGAGGCGCAGCGCCTTCACGGTTTGTGACATTACAGTCGGAGGGTTTCTGAAACGTCACGGTTTTGCAGACACCAAAATAAATTAAAACAATTACTTTCCGCCAGAGCGCGTCTGTCAATCCGGTTTATCAGCGCCTGATGGTCGCTAAATGTGCGTCTGATGGCGAAGCGGCGGCTTTTAGAAACACAAACCCCTCCAAACATCTTTTTGTGAGCCGGTGTCACAATCAGCCGGCGGGGTGTGCGATAAAAGACGTCCAAATATGAAAGGTGTAAAATTTCAATGCTAATGAGGGTGTGATTGAAATTAAACAATCAGACACACTTCAAACAAAAAAATGGGAGCCACATTATGTAAATTACTGAAGCATTCATGCTTTTCAAAGGCAGAGGGATCTTTTGTTGCACGCGAGAGACAGCAGAACAAAAGGCGAAACCAAGAGGGAGCTTCTTCTAACGGCTACAGCTTCATCGGCGATGTTAGCTTCTGCTTTTCACTCTGTCCCACTTCTGTGACGGATCCAGTCCTCTTCTGAAGTACTGCTGGTATTTATGGACGCAACTTCACTACCATATATCACATTTGTAAGTAGTTATGTTGAGTTTCTCCACAGAGGACAGCTGAGACAGGGGGAGGTTGATTTTCTTCCTCTCTAAGAAAAGGAACATTTTCTGATACAACATCAAATATTACCTCAAGACGGGTGGGAATTATCTGACAGCTAGTGAAGGTCTGACTTAATGTTTTTCCAAATATAAAAGGTAACCAATTCTTGAACAGGTTAGAAGAGGTATATGGTTTACACAAAACATTTTTGCACAAAATCATTTTTAGATAATGAGATTTTAGTCTGCTTGGTTCTGCCTCTTGTCACCTTAAATCCAAATAAGCTGCTACTGGCCACGTCCCCAACTCAACATTTACACTCACATCAAAATGGCTGCAAACAGATGCACAATTATACAACCATAGTTCTTTGAAAAGCAGAAGTGCAGCCTCCTGCATGACCAACAAGAATGCAGCAAGTGGTTTCTGGATAGTAACAACAAAAGACAAAACCCTTGTCTTTTCCAGCAGCCATTGTAAACCAAATGTCTTTGAGTTACATTTGGGAGGGTTTTGAAACTCATCATTTTCCAGACTCCATAAAATATGAACTTATTACCAAAAAAAATTCTTATTTTTTTAAGCTCTGAGAATTGAGACCAAAAATGTGCAAAATGTGAATTTTGCATAATAAACATATTTTAATGTCTGCCTTCTGTACGGATTACAATGAACCAACTATTCTGGTGCAAGGCAGCAGAAGCTGACTAAAAGTACATTGTACCGACACGGGTTCCCAAATCCTGTCCTCCAGAGATCCTGGAGTTTTAGAAGCATCCCTTCTTCAACACATCTAATCAAGATGTCATTCAGCTCTGCAAAGGCCTGGTAACAAGCTATTCATTTGATTCAGAGGTTCTGGAGAAGGGGTGCTTCAAAACGCTGCAGGATGGCAGCTCTGGAGCACATCTACTGGAAATGGGTCCCATTCAGCTTCACAGTTCCTTCCTGGTGATTGGCACATAGGAAATGAAAAAGTCTGACGTTTTTCCAATCAGTAAACACATCTTACCTTTATAACCACTCTAATCTTCAAGTTTGATGTTGTTACACAAGGAGCAAAACTCAAAGTTTGTTAGGTACTTTTTGTATCAATGAGGTGCTAAAATTTAAAAGTATATGAAATTCTGTGGAGCCATATTTATCGTTCATTGGGCCTGAGCCAGGGAGAGATGGACTTCTGTGAGTCTGCAACCTACGAGCAACGGAGTCAGGTTTACCAATTGGTCTAACTGACGATGTGGGAGAGACAGTTTTCTGATGCCGTTTATAGCAGAAGAAGAACTGAACAGAAATGTGGCATCAGATCTGTGGCTCAAAGCTGCTGGACGAACGATCCAGACATTCTGAAGTGTCTGGATGTAATAAATGTCTGTATTTATTACCAAGGGATGTAATAAATACAGGGGATGTAATAAAATGACAACGGTGAGTTATGTCTGGTTAGTGCGGACATATTATGTAAAGTTCAATTTTCGCACGTTGTGATATTTTGTTGTTTTGTTATTTTGAGTCTCAGTTGCTTCTAAAACCGACCAAAGTGCTTAAAAAGAAAACACACACCCACCCGTTAATGTTTTTTGGCGTCTGGAAAATAAGCAAGTTCAAAAATACCCGAAATGTAACAACACATATCAGCAGCCACTGCTGGTTGCCTAGCAACCCCAGCAGAGCTCTGCCCCGTAACCTGGCAACCCAAGCTGAGAGCCAGTTGGTTTGGTCAGCTAATTTTACTGCTGTGCAATGGCTGCTGGAACAGGCAAGTGTTTTGTTGACTTACCATCCAGAAACCACTTGCATTCTTATTGGTTGTGCAGGAGGCTCCACTTATGCCTTTCGAAGATGTACAGTAGTATAATTGCACATCTTTTTTCAGCCATTTCCACACGCCAGTGTAAGTGTTGAGTTGTGGGGCGTGGCTGGCAGCAGCTTCTTTGGATTTAAAGTGAGAGGATGCCCTAAAGCAGAATGATTATCTGCAAAATATGTAGTGAACATGTTTTGTGCAGACCGTAAGCCGGTCCTAACCTGTCAAAGAAACTTAATTGGTCAACTGTGACTACACAGTTGTGGCAACCTTTATTAAACCTTGCATCTTTATGAAATGCTGCATTGGAAAGTGTTGTTATTTTTTTATTAATCTGTTGTGTTTATATTATAGTTGCAAAGGAAAAGCACCTCTGGCCATTTGCTTTAAGCTAAACGTTATGAAGGTTGCCATTCACTCTTTGACTGTTTCCACAATACAATTAAGTGTCTCTGAAGGGAAAACCTCAAAGTAAATTCATTTAACATTCGTTTTTCTGTACCAGCAACAGAAAGCAGGTTTTAACCAAAGCAAGACACAATCTTTATATCAAATATAAACCAAAACCACAATTCAAGGGAACATAACCCCTCTTATACATAATTTTTATCTCTTTTAGCAGGACGACTCGTCTTAGACTTCCTGTTCCCTCCATCTTTAGGCCTACAGTGGATTTTTTATCCAAAGACAGATGGGACAGCTGTCATCTTATTTACTTTTTAAAGATATCTCAGAGGCACTGAAACATCACATTTCAGAGGTTTTATTAATCCACTTTTGTTCAGATCAGTCGGCTCTCAAACTGCTCCAGTTTTACATCGTCACTTGTGGTGTCATTACAATATGGCATCCCGCAGGGCTCATTTCTAGGCCCTGCTTTTTGTTTTTGTGGATGCTGCCTCTTAGGTCAATCTCTAGTAGTTATAATATTCATTTGCATTGTTTCGCAGATGATCTCAAATTAACTTTATTACCTTGTGAAAACATGACTTACAGACATTAAGTCATGATTGGAAACAATTTATTTTTAGTTTAAATGAAATATAGCAGATTATTATCCTCATTAAAACTGATTTTCTCAAATTTGTTCATTTCTTTTGGTCCAATAACATACTGTTATAAAAAAGGAAAGGCTTACCTTCCCCAAGTACATATTTGGCCAAATGCAGAGAAAAGTCGTCCATAACAACCTCAACAAAAACAGCCCAATCTGGCAACTCTGTTTCTGAAGAGCGAAACGTTAAACAGATCAAATCAATCTGATCTTGATCTGCTTTCCCTCACACAGCTCACACCAGACTGAAGAGTCTTCAGACCCCAGGAAAATGTGCCAGTTATCTGTAGTTATCATCTGAAGCACATTATCCAGCATAAATTGTGCCTCAGACTTGATTAGATGGGATTACATTAGTGAAACTGTGTAATTCTCCATGGGTTGTTAGAACAGAATGAAACTGGTGGGAAAGTGTTTTCTTTTCGCCGGAGTAACATGGAGGCGAGCGGGACGCACCTTTGTCTGGAATTTCTTCTTTCTGTCTGGCAGTAGGTAGATCTTCACGTACGGGTCGGAGAAGCCGTTGGCGTCCTTCGCTGGCAGGTCCAGAGCTTTCAGTATCTTAACCACCAACTGCTCCGTACTGAGACAAGAGAAAAACAGAACCGAATTATCCGTAAAATAAGACACGAAGTCAGGGCTTGCACAACAAACACGCCGAGACTCAGACGGGATTAGCCCACACACAAACACTGAAACACCTGTGCTGAACTTGTGCACACAAATTGGAGTGGGAGTGTTGAGACTCTCTGGAGAAGAAGAAAAGGAGCCAGAATAGCCGGTGTGTGTTTGTGTGCGCCATCTCCAGAGCTGTATCATGGTTGCACCGTCAGCAGAGCTAAATGTGAGCTCAGTGAGCGCAGATGTACAGAGAGTTACACAGAACGGAGCTCGTTTATTATCTTTAGCACCCTGGGATCTGTATCGAATGCACCGATCCACTTCATCCACTGCTGATACCAATTAGTTTTGACTGATGCTGATCCGATTCAGAAAACAATGCTGAACCTTTTATGTAAAAACGCTTTGTTTTTAAATAAAACACAGACATGAATGCACTGAATTACAAATATATTTGATAACTCAGCAACAAAAGGTCCTTAACAGAAAATCTTTACAGAATCTGAATCAGGTGAAGCTAAACCACATGACGAGTTTTGGGTAGAACAGACAGAAGCTTTTTATCGTAAAGGTAAAATATATGTATTTTTTTGGACAGTTTTGACTTAATTACTGTTCTAAATATGTTATTCTTTCAGCAAATTGTCTTTTTTATCTGTATGCTCCAGTTAACAATTAATCAATTAATCACGATTAATCATTTTAGCCCTAATCTAAAGTAGACTTTGTTTACGGATGGCTGATAGAATAAGACTCAGAATGTGTTAAACTGGACTCTGGAATCCCCAGGGAGGAAAACCAATAGCGGAAAAAGCCACTCAGTCCAGAACCCTTCAGGTGGCGGATCACCATGTTATGCCCTGCAGCTTTTCCTACGTTTCCACACAAAAACATGTTGAAAGGTTGCACACATTTGTTAGAAATTGGACAATCAGCAGCCTTTGTATAAAAATAGCTCAACAGCCTCTTTCTGCACAAACGCACAAATAAACCAAGCAGGACTGAAAATATCTTTCTGTCACGCAAACAAACATAAGACATCCGCGCGCGCAGGACGGCTCTGATGTCTACACATACGGACGCTTCGCCGTTTATTATGCATTTAATTACCAGATGAAGATGAGGACAGCTCGGAGGCTTTTAATCAGACCTCGTTAGGCTGCGTCTCCATGTGTTAACGAGGCTGTCAGCACTTCATTTGCTGCCGTATAGGAGGCCGGCGTGAACTGGAGGCTGAGGGCGGATCAGCGGGGCAAACGGCAGACAGTGACCCCGCAGCAGCTGCAACGTCCACAGGATGCATGTTGACATGAGAGCCGTGGTAAATCTGGACAAGTGTTTACCCCCGACTCTGATCCAGCCGCATAAACATCCCTCCGCTGCAGCCGGGGCAAATCAAGATGATGCTGCACCATGTTACACTTCAGGATAAATGTTTACGTTTTCTAATTAATTAACCAGATAAATAATAGCTGGAAAGTAAAAGAAACTCATGCAATGAAGCGTCTTATTAGTAGGATTTATACACTTCTTCCAGAGGAAAATTCAAGCATATTTAAGGTAAATAATGGGATCAAAATAAGGCTACTTCAATTAACTTTAATATAATGTAGTTTATTACTGTTTAAACAGTTTTATGATCGGTATCCTACTAAAACTAAAATATAACAAAACTTTATGTTTTGAAACATCTCTCACACCCGTTACACCTGACTGATCCAAGAACAAAACGCTAATAAAAATAAATAAATAACGTTTATCATATGAAATATAAATCGAAGTTTACTTTATTTCAAGTACACAAACCAACAAGTAATTTAGCCATTAGGAATTATAAATATTCATTACATCAGTGGTGTTTTTTTAAAAGGTTTTTCTCCTGAGGCCAAAACTGACTCATTTAATTTACTTGCTGCCACAAAATTCATAAAACTAAAAATGCTGCTTGAAAATAAGGAAAATCAATAATGAAATCTCAAAATACTGACAAATTTAAATTACATCCGGGCCACATACTTCAATAAACTAACAATACTAAAATTAGTTAATTGTGATTTTTTTTTTTTTTTTTTCGTTTTAATGCTTGATAAAAAAAACAACATTTAGATGAAATCTAGACGTCCTTAGAGATCCAAAACATAAAAAGGCTCCAGACTTATTAAAAAGTCATTTCCAAATTATGGTATGATCAGTTGGCCAAATCTTTAGTACTCTTGATTTTTGGTCAGGGGCCAAATAAAATCATTTCATGGGCCAAAATTGGCCCCCGGACCACACTGTGGACACCCCTGAACTACATTAAAACAATCCAAACAAATCGTGTTAGGGCCGGGCAGTAAATCAATAACAATATCAATCATGACAGACACGTGATCAATATAAACAGATATTCTCCAATAGAGTGTTGAATAATTTCACTGAACTCCGATCCAAAACCACACAGCATTCTGGGAGATGTAGGCAGAGGAAAGACCGTAGCTGCTCAACCTGTCACGGCCAGTTAAGAGGAATCAACTCACTCACTCTCTGGTTACCTAGCAACTCACTCACTCTCTGGTTACCTAGCAACAGCCTGTTAGCTTGCACAGCAGCAGTTCCAGGTTTCACCTTATAACTGTTTAAAAATAAAATAGTAACTGTGTGGAGTAAAAGGAGAAAACAACTATAACAGTTTGAGATATTAAAATAAAAATCCAATCAACAATTATTGACTGATATGAAACATTTGTATTGATTTTTCAATTCTACTAAACAACCTTCATCCTCAAATTAAATACTTAAACTGAATATACAGAATATATTTTCTTTCAGTGTATATTCACTTAATTTTAACACCTGTATTAGATTTGCTTATACCACAATTTAAAATAAATATCTAAAAATGTTCTCGCTACATTTTCTGGTATTTAGAAACAATTCGTTCATTCTAACACTAAAGTAAGATTTTTTATATTAGGCACATGAAAATATCTTGTTTTAATGATAATGTTTTCCAAATTTTGGCTTTTAATCAAACACTCAATGGCATTTATTACAAAATATCAAGCACTTTCCAAACCTTGGAAACATAAAATTGAAATTAAATAATTCTTAAGCATTTTAAGGACCTGCACTGGAGAATAATTCAGGATTTCCTGATGTTTCCCAGAGTCAATACACCTATCGCAGCTCAAACTGGGCTTCACCACCTTATTCCTGGCAGACAGCACGGAAAGCTTGCCATTATTCCCACTGTGGAAACGTGTCAGCTTTTAATGGGGCTGTCAATAGAAATGCGTTTCCCAGAGGACCTGAGCAGGTCTGACATTGTTGTTGCCGTCTGTTAGCGGGTCTCACACATTAATGCACCAATCCCATCGCAAGGTGAGTGAGTGTTTGCAGCCACGCCAACCTTTGTTTTTTACTCCATAACGACAGAGACACAGACATTATCTGCTGACTTAAAAGAGATGCAGGAATGGTTTTTGTGTTGCCTTTTTCTCAATTAGGCTAATTCTTTGCATTTGTCCTTTAACGTTAGCGCCGTCTGCGGTTATGATGCGTCGGCAGGTCTCCTGCTCAAACCGGCTCACATATATAATTCATGAATGAAACGGTCGCACCCTTTCTTTTCTCTGACCATCAGCACTTTCGTGCTTTGCAATGTTTCAACGCGTCAGGAAGGGATGCAGAGCTGCCCCCTGCAGACCCAACATGCCCTTCAGAGCGCACTGGCTCCAGAACTGATCTGATAAATCACCATTTCTCAGCTTAATCGCAAATTTCTGAGTGACTATCTCAGATTACCTCACTTATGGAAAAAATGTCTCGTTATTCATTAAGTAATCTATCAATGAAACTAATATCTTTTTTTTATAATATTAATGAATTATTTACCTGGAACAAGCTCCTTCTTTCTGCTGAAAAGTTAATCATAAGTTAGTTTTGTCTTATTTCATATGTACTAAGATGTTGGCACTAAAAACTGACCAAAATTACTTTGGAGGGTTGTGTTTTTGCAGTGCAGAACGGTTCCCTGACGATCTTCTCCTTCAGGTACGTTTTGGGATTCGGTTCTGCTGTTTGGCGCTCACATGTCCATCATGGCCGCCGTGTCAGAGACTCCTTTGATCTCTGCTTGGTGTAACATTGGAGGTCAAACTTCTTCTCCCAAACTGCTGCAGTCATTTCACACATGACACCAATGCAAGAGGAAGGAACCTCGGGCCGGAGGAAGAGCCAGTGTCGGTCTGAATACGTCTCAAGACTCTCACTGTGTCTTTTCAGATTATGTTTTCATGGTTTCTCCATTAACATGAGACCCTCTTTAAACCACTTCTGCTCCTTCACACATAACCCAATCAAGCAAGTCAGTGAAAGCTTTCACAGCGCTGCAGGGCATCGCAGAATCAAAGGGAGCGGCTGGTGTTATGCATAAAATGTGGGTCGGATGTTCAGCATTGTCTTAAAAACAGACAAGCCGTCTGTACAGTCCAAGCCGCTTTCAAGCGGTAGTTCAAAGGTAGTTTTTCAAACTTTTCCAGCACCACACTCACTCACTGTCACTGTTATTAATAATAATATTCAACATTTTACAGCAAGTATAACAAACATTTATGCTTTGAAAAGTCTCACTGTCAGCAACGAACTGGTCCGAGAACAAAACACTAATTTACCAAAAAAATCCCCCAATTTCAACCTATGAAATATGAGACGATCAATAAGTTATTGATCCATTACGAAGAATAAATATACATCACATTAAAACAAACTAATTATGTTAAAAATTAAATTAAATGCTTAAACATAATAAAGAAAGTTACAAATAAATCTCTAAAAAACATGTTCTCTGTAAATTCTGTAGCATTTAAAACTTAGCGATTAAAAAAAAAACCTTAGTAAATAGAAAATATTTAAGTAATTCTAAATATCCATAATCAAGAAAAGTTTAGTTTGGTTTAACATGACACATGGAGGAAGTCACTGTATTTTCTGTATGAAGTCAGAAATCAAAATTTATACATTAGTCTCACTTTAATCTTAAAGTGACTAAAGTGAAACTGTTGAGAAAAAAATTCTAAATTCTGATGAGAAAAAAATTTCTAAATTCTGAGAAAAAAAATCTAAATTCTGAGAAAAAAACTTCAGTTCTGGGGAAAAAAATAAAAAAATTCTAAGGGGAAAAAATATAAAAGTTTTGAGAATAAATAAATAAATAAAATCAAAACTCTGATTTCTGATCTCAGATAATTAAAGTAAGTTTTGAATTCTGACAATGTGAGTGTATGAAAATAGAGTATGAAAATATCTGATTAAAAGCCTAAATCTGGAAAACGTTATTTAAAGTTGAAACCAAAACTCAGATCGCACGTTATTATAAAAATATACAGATTAAATATCAAACACTTTCAATGACTTTACAGAGAAATGAAGAACTTTCCAAACCTTAAAAACAACATGAGCAAAAGCTGGTCAAGTTGTTCCGATTAAAGCTAAATTGACCAGTGCTTCCCATTCTGCATTTTCCCTGTTAAGTTTATTAAATTAGAGTAAACCTTCCTGTCAGAGTGTGCAGCCGGCCGTGGTTTGCTTACTTGAAGGCATAGCGCAGCAGGAAGCAGATCTTGCCGCAGGTGTCGCCCTGCTTGCCTTCGCCCTGATCGCCTTTGGGCCTGTAAAGCTCCGGCTTGATCTGCCCGATGCAGGTGACTTGCTCCTTCTCCTCGCCGTGGAAATCAGGGCTGGAGAGCTGGTGAGTCATGGGCTTGGGTCTGAAATCACACGAGGAGTCAGAAATATGAGAAAATGCATGAAAAATAGAAACTAGAAGCTGTGCAGCCTGGTGAGTCTGCAGGTTATTTTCTCCTTTAGCTTCTGACTGAACGAAGCATAAATGAAGAACCAGTTATGGGCTTAAATAATTTCTCCTCCGTTGTTGAATTTCTTCATGTTCAATTGATGTTGTTGTCAATTTTATGCTGTCAAATCTGTTATATTTAAAGGATTTATTGATTTTTGAAGCATAGTTATGTGTACTTTATATTTTTTATATGTTTGCATTGGCTTTTTTCTCAGAATTCTTTTTTTGTCAATTTTTGATTTGTCAGAATTATGCCTTTTTCCAAGTTTTTCTTTGAATTCATATTTTTTTTAAAAGTCAATATTTTTACTCTTTTTGCATAAAATTTCACTTTTTTCTCCACATTCTGACTTTCATCTCAGAATTTTGACTTTTTTTCTCAAAATTCTTATTTTTTTCTTAGAATTCTGACTTTTAATCTTGTGAGATTAAAAATCAGAATCGATTTTTTCCAGTGATCCCCATTTTCTTCTGTACCAGGGGGCCACATAAAAAGAACTTAAATATTTTCAATACATTTGGGGCCAACCGGTCCTTTGGGGACAGACAGTATAATATTTATTTCTCTTTATCACTGCTGTTCTAATCATCTCTGTTTGACCTTCTGCCTAGATTTCACCAAACTTTTTCCTGCGCATAAACGCCCCAAAAAGCTCCAATAATCAATAATACCAGGTTGTTTCTGGATGCCACTTTGCAAACTCAAGCAGATTCTTTCAGCGTTGCAGAATCTGACCTGAGGCTGAACTTTGTGAGACGACAGGCGGTTTGTGTTCAGACACGTTTTTTGCACTCGTTGACATTCAATGACATCGATTTTAAACAATTAACATGCATTAAGTTCAGAGGCGAGGAATCCGACTGCTGACTGACCGCGGGGTGACCTGCTGCTGGGAATGGGCGTTGGGCAGCTCTTTGTTGGGATGGGCCCCGCCCTCTGAGTTGGGGACATCCGGCGACGTCTGACTAAGCTTCAGAGTCCCTGGAGAAGCCAAAACAAACCCGTCTGTCTTAGTGAACGCTGCCGACAGTCCGAGGTGGACAGAGCATCAGGAATTACATTCTGATAAATAGTGCTTTCACACATATTAAGTAGCCGTCCAATAAATTTCTCACCAGCATTGTTGGGGTAGGAGTCCATGTCCAGGTACGAATGCTCCTGGGTCTCGTTTGGGCCCCCGGCCACCCCTCCGCCCTCCCCTCTCTCCAGCCCCACCAGGTCAGAGAAGTGGGGGTGTCCCTGCTGCCCCAGCGAGGGGTAGAGCGAGGAAGAGGAGTGGCCCTCCTTCCTCTGCAGCAGCGGGGGTAAAAGCGACGGCCCCGTGGTCCCTCCCAACCCGGCGGTCCCGGGCAGCAGCCCCGACGTCAGGCTCAGCCCGCCGCCCTCCTTGTCGCGCCATGGCAGCCAGCAGAGCTTCCAGGAGACGAAGAGGGACACGGAGAGGAGGACGATGCCGCAGAACGTCACGATGACCGACAGCAGGCTGACGGAGATTTCTGCAGAGAGACGAATGAAGAAACTGAAGCATAGAGGATGCACCGATCCACTTCCAATACGGATACCAATATCTGATCGGTATCTCCTGATGCCGATCAGATACGGAAAAACATACGCGTCTCTTTTTTAACACAGAAGGTAACTTTTCAGCAAGATTAGCTTCAATAATTCCTTAACAATAATGAAAAACATCCACTGGCAGATTATTTCACTTATAGCAGGGATGTTCAAACATTTTGTTTAACTTATCAGTAGAAATGCTCCGCTCCACTATCTTCACTTCTATTATCAATACCGATATCTGAAGTGTAGGATCGGTCGATACCGATACAGAAATCAGTGTTGGACAGACCCAATATGTTTATTGTTTTTTTAACAGACATAAATGTACGAATTCACAAATTCATTTCATGACTTCACAAGTTTGGTCAAACCTGTAAAAACGACAACTTTAATTTCTTCAGTCAGTTCAGTTAAGAAGATAAAAGTTAATAACTGACGATATAAGTTTTTCGATTTGACAATCGAAAATAAACTTGATTAATGGAAACACAGCAATTTAGAAAAAAAAAATTCGTTGAGGTAAGTTTTTTTTGGCTGTATTGACACTGGTTTATTTTGCAAAACTGCCATGGAAAAATTTTTTTTAGTAAACCGAGTCACATAATCAACAACCGGATGTTACTGCTGGTGAAAACCACAAAGATGACGACAGGAAGTAGTTCCATAGTGACAATGATGCATGTTTTTTACCAACTTATCTCATAAAAAAACGTAATTTTGATCATTTTTCTTATTATTGGAAACACAAGAATTGTGAAATTGTGTTTTTTTTTTGTTTTTGTTTTTTTTTTTTACAAACATTCACACATTTGCAATGAAAACCCAGAAACTGACAAAAAAACAATAGCAGGCTACTTTGGTCAAACATTTAAAAAATAAACTGTAACAAACCTTCTTTCAAATTAATCAGAAAGTGCAATTAGGAAATCTAAATAAATAATAAAGCATAGAAAAAACTGAATAGATCTACTGTTATGAATCATTTACCGATTTTTCACAATATTGGGATCAATACAGATATTAATATTGGATCAGAAGAACATGTTGTTTCAAGTTGGCACCCAGAAGTTCAACATCTTCCGTTTTTATTTTAATCCCAGCACAACAAATACCCCAAATGACTATGTGGGGGTTTGCAACAGTCATGATTCACCTTAAGAGGCGAATAAACAAGCACTTAATGTTGCAAAGCCCAAATGATGAGGCAGGATTTGTCATGTGACGTTGTAAAGAGCTTTATCCATCTCGCTGGTGCCACAACAACGTCAAGATGAATGTCGCCAACATGAATAAAAACAACAACCTTGTCTCCAAACGCATGCTATTAACACATCATGCATATGCCAAACTAAAGCACCATTAACACAATATCTACAAATCACACATCAACGCCAGCGGCCGCAAGCAGAAAGTGTAATTTGCAGCCATTCGCTGAAGCTTTTATCCGAGCTGGAAATGGGGGCAAATGCTGGCAGGAAAAAAAAAAAACGACACAAGGCGGGAGGAGGCGATGATGACGATGGCAATTAATAATCATAAAAAAACACACCCACAGTGATGTCATCCTGCATTTCTTCACAGTTATGAGCCTTTTAATCACTGACAGGTTAGTGGGGGAGCGCGTGGGGCCAGACGGTGGGGGAGAGAATGACTCATTCGAGCAAAAACGCTGGACTGAATAAAGTCCAGAACAGTTCCATCAAACAGAGCAGTCAGAAGTTTACATTACACTCAGTCACCCTGATTTAATGTGATAGATTTGGTTTGTTCTCCTAGCATGTTGCACCTGCCAGTGCCAGGTTCATGCTGCCTTGAGATTTGACCACTTTTCTTTTCAGAATAAGTAGATTTCTTTGATTTCATCCCCACGTTTTTAATAAGATTTGAAGTCATGGCTGGTCCAGAAGCTGTTTGAGTTCCATTAATCAGCTAACATGCTAATAGCAGAGCTAATTTTTTATTTAGCACTTTAGCTAACTTTGAAAATATCTAGCACTTAGCTTCCCCGAAATTAATTTTTCAAGCTAAAGTAGACACACTAATTTACTAGGCTGGATATCTGACAACTCTAATTTTCAGAATTGGTAGAGGTCAAAGGTCATCCACAAATTTTCAGCAAGACTGAAGTCAAGAATAGTCCAGAAGTTTAAAGTTAGCCTGCTGAAGTCATGCCGAAATCAAATTAGCTGTGTATTTCTTTCTGTTTCCCCCAGGAATACCCAGCTGTTGATTTAAACAGCGCTTGGTACATTTCCACTAATCCGCTAACATGCTAATAGCAGAGCTAATTTTTCATTTAGCACTTGAGTTTTTCTAACAATGAAAATGTTCAGCACACTTAGCTTCCCCTAAATGTATTTTCAAGAGTAAATTCTGAGGTGTTATTATACTTGGCTGTTTTGTAAACTTTCATCATTGGTTTTAGCATTAGCTTCTACTAAATAACGTGTTGATTTAGAACTTTAGCATTAGCTTCCACTAAATAACATGTTGATTTAGCACTTTATTATTAGTTTCCATGAAAAACTAATGCATTCCTTTCCATGCATTAGTTAGCACTGCTAGCAGTGCCATGTTAGTTGTGCTAACATGTTAGTTGTGCTAACATGGTACTGCTATGCTAACAGTGCCATGTTAGCATACCACTGTGTTAGGAGAACTAACTTTGCCCACTACTGGATCTGAGCTTGTGTAAATCACCTGTTACACGGAAAAATGGAATGGCACCACAACATAATGCTGCCACTGTCATGCTTGACAGTTGATTAATTGTTGTTTGCTTCGAAAGGTTTGAATGGTTTTCATTTCAGTTTCAGCTCCATTCATCTGTATGTTCCTAAACTTACAGTCAAAGACAGCATTACATAGAACAAGGTAACTCTGGAGGAGCTGCAGTGATCCATAGCTCAGGTGGGGGAATATTTCAGTAGTAGCATAACTGTTCACTCCAAAGTCTTCCATCAAATTGAAACTTTTGTTTCAATTTCAGATAAGAAGTCCTATTTACAGTTTGCCACAAACTATGTAGGTGACACAGCAAAAGTGGAAGAAGGTGTTCTGGTCAGAAAAGACCAAAATAGAGTCTTTGGCCTACATGCAACCCTCCACGTTCAGCAGGGAAAAGGAAGCCGGTCAGAGTTGATGGAAGATGGATGGAGCAAGAAATCTGTTAGCAGCTGCAAAAGACTTGAGACCGATTCACCTTCCAGCAGGACAAACACTCTGAAAAGGTTAGAATACTCTACTTAAAGTTATTAGAAAGTACCGACTAAGGAGTTGTGAATATATATGGGTGTCATGTTTTTCAGACTTTTACTTTTAAAAGATTTTGAGAACCAGTTCATACTTTCAGTGGGGAGCACTGCTCACTTAAAAGCTAGTTGCACTAAACCCTAAACCACCAATTATAAACATTATAATTTGTTAAATCTCAACTGTTACACCAGCATTTGACTGAAGCTACTGCTAAAATGCTAACTTTAATTCACATTATATCTGCTCTTGAAACACTACAAGCCATGACCATCAATTTAATTTTGACTTCTTCAATTATGCCCTTATTATGTGTATTTATGTTTATATTTAGTTCTCTACTGTCTGTGTTTTATCTTGTACCTTTATGTTTTCTGTTTGAAATAAAGGAAAAAAAGAGAAAACATAAAGACAGGAAATGAAACTATTGCATAAACAGTCTTTGCCAACTTCAAAATAAGAGCATGAATAAAAATAATTGCTAACGATTTCAACGCAACTGAAAATTTACAGTTCTGCCAAGTAAATCAGTGCTTCAGAAATGATCAGGGAAAATGTGTTTAAGGGAAGTTAAGGGCACAAAAGCTTTCAGAGTTAGGTGAAGAGCTAAAGGAAAAATTAGCGGGTTAGCGTGTCAGCGGGAGCACGTTAACCACCGCTATCACTTTGCAGTTATGGACAGCTTCGTGTTCGTCTATCACACAAAATATCCAACAGCAGAAGTTTTCGTTGTCATGTGAATAAATGTGAAAATGTTCATGACGGTTTTCTGAGGCTTCAAGAGCTTCTGACCACAACTGTGATAGCAAACACATGCTTTCTAACTTCTGCACATGCTGGGGCCCTGGTTGCATTAATATTTATAGATAAATAGACTAAATATACAATGAATATTTATTCTTATCCTGGAAACATTTGAAGTCTTTTTATAAATAGAACTTTCGGGTCTGATGACTGTCTTGACAAAAACGGACCAATCAGCGCTCACACTGAGCCGAGTCCCAGAGCTCTGAACATAAATATGGATGGTCTGTGTGTAGACCAAGCAGACTCATTACAGATCTGCAGACTGTCCATCGGAGGCTTTGCAGTAAAAATGGCATCTTTTGCCGTCTTGTGTTGCTTTCAGACCACAGATTAGGATTAGAAAATCCTTCCTAAAGGTTCATTTGGAGGCGTTACAAGACAATAACTTTAGACATGATTAGGACTGCAACTAAGAAATATTTCAGTTATCGATTAATCACTTCTTCTAACAATTAATCGGAAAAATAAAGTTTGGCACATTTTGTAAATTTTTTACTTAAGCCTTTTTATACAATATTAGAAATACATTAGATCCTTTTTAAAATAAGAAAAGCATTTTATTGCCTAAATGAAATTGCAAAAGTAAAGTCATAAAATTGCTAGAATGAAGACAAAATATTATGAGAACAAACTTGCTTGAGTTTACTTTGTCTGTATTTGTAATATTACAACTTTATTTCTGAAATTTATGTTTCTTATTTTTATAGTTTTGCCCTAATAGTCTGGAAAGCAAAAACACGTTTGTTTTTCTAGCCTTTAAACCAGGCTAAGATAAAATTTTCCCACTTGAAGAGTTTTAGGTTGAACATAATAGGAAATATTTTTCTTTATGTAAATAAAAATCTGTATATTTTGGTTTAATTACTGTTTAATTACTACTTTGAATGTGAGGTTCTTTCTGGAAAAGACCTTTTATTTGAGTCTATATACTGCAGTTAACGATTAACTGCAGTATACAAATTAGGTGACAATTATTTAAAAATTTAAAAAAAATATCACAATTAATCTGATTAATCGTTTCAGCCTGATGTGATATAATGTCATAGATACAACAAGCTTATTTTAGTTGCGATTAATCTGATTTATTGTTTCAGCCCTGGCTGTAATAACATCACAAAGGCAAAACAAGCTAATCGTTTATTTAACGGTTACATTTCAACCCGTCATTCCTTGCCGTCTTTTCCTCTCCACACTTTTCTTCAGCATCTACCTCTTCCGTTCGTCTTTCCTCCTCTACTCTGCTTTCTCGCTCTCTTGTTGCTGAATTATTCATCAGTCTGTGTATGTCATTAATCAGCACTTGTTCAAAAGATATGATTGGAGTGCCGAGAGGATGGGGTGGGGGTGGAAACCGACTCGGTGGAGAGCAAGATGAGGGGAAGAAAAGAAAGAAGCGGAAAGAAGAAGAGCAGGATTGGTCCAGGTGGAGGAGGAGGGGAGAAAAGACGAACCTGAAACACGTGTTGGAGCCGACATGAAAGCTCCACAGAGGAGGCAATAGAGGAGGAAATTGACACAATGGGGCGGAGCCACAGAGGGTAGTGGGGCGGGGCACCGGCTGCTCTTGAAATCTGATTGGCTGCACTGCCCGGCCACGCCCACCAGAGCTGATATCGCATATACATTGACAAACTCTTTTTGATGCTTTATGACTTCCATTAACAGTTTTTCTGTTGTTTTCAATTTTGTTTTTTTACATATTAAAGCTGCAGTATGTAACTTGTATTTAAAAAAGAAAGTTTTTTACATATTTGTTGAAACTGTTGCAATGTAACAGTATTGGAGAAAATAGATGTGTGAAAAATAGTGAGCTTCTCTGTCTTCTCCCAGTGGTAGCGAGAAACAACCAATCAGAGGCAGGAGGCGGAGCTTAGCGCTGTCAATCACAATCTCCTGTGGCACTGCTCATGCCCCTTTGAAAAGGCTAACTGGTTGTCATGCTCATGCTAGATCATGTTAGCTAGAGCTTATGCTAACTAAGAACCATTTAAAATGACCTAAATTAGTGCCAGTTAGTTTGTATTGTACAGAGATTAGCGTTTTACATCATGATTAATCTGATTAATCATTTCATTAGCAGTAATCAGCAAAATCTGCCAACCTTGCTGCTTGGGCCCCTAACAAGAAAAATCTAGACATGCCCCTGCATACCAGGTGTGAAAGAGCGGCGCATAAACGGAAAAAATAAGAAGAGGAAGAGCCGTGGAAACTCAGATGAAGGAGCTTGACAGTGATTTAGAGGAAAACACCTGAAGAGCTTCAGACGTGGAAGGTTAATGCATTGATCTGCAGCAGCAAAACAGAAGGAGAGCAGTAGGTTGTGTCAGGCTGGGAGATCAGCGCTACACTGAAGTCACGGATCTGATCAAACGTGTGCAGCTGCAGTCGGTGGGGTAAAAACGGCTCCCCTCCATTTGTCGCTGTAGCATCTTGAGCACTGATCCTGCCAGAGATCCGTCACTAATCCACCGAGCATAAAGAGCGAATCAGCAGGGGGCCGGGCTGCAGGGCTGCAGGGCTGCAGGGCGGGCTGCCGGCCTCTGAAGCTCGCCGTGAGGAGCGGCTGAGGCTCCCCGTCACTCAGCGACTGACTCAACCCCCGTTGGGAGCCGTACGATCCTCTACATCAAACGCATCTCCGCTGCTTACACAAGCCATTCGCTGACAGCTTTCGGCGTTCGGCGGACCTCTGGGGGAACGGACGTTTCCATCAGCGGCTGCATGCCTAAAGCTGCGGCCTGGCATGTCTGCAGAGAATCGGACAAACCTCAGGAGGAACGCCAGCCAATCGAGCCAAATCTACACTGAGCCACAGATCCATGCTAATCGGTGTAGCACACCCAAACGTCCCCATGGAGCCCACACACAATACCGACTCAGCAGTTTACCAGGAACAACTGAGACTGGGTTTATATAGTGCTGCCTCTGCATAAGAACAGAATAATCTGATAATGCAGATGCTTGGCTGGAACTAGCCTTGTTTCATTGACGTTCTCCCTGTGCATGTGCGGGTTCTCTCTGGGTAAACCCACTTCCTCCCAAAGTCCAAAAACATGATGGTGAAGTAAAATGGCCTCTCCAAGAACCCTGCAAGGATTTACCAGGTAGTGAAAATGGAAGAGGTTGTGACACCACAGGGAAACAACCAGAAGCAACTGGGAAGACATGAAGGTGAGAACAGTGGGATCTGCAGATTACTTAAAGAGGATTCACATTGTGCACGTCTTTGTATTTCCATTGGGGCTCAATGAACCAAAGCTCTTAAAACAAAACAACTGAAAAACATCCAGCTATTTTTTGGGAATAACTTTTTTTTTTTGTCTCTGGCAAATGAACCATTTCAAAAACCCTCTCACCGAGTCACATTCAACTGGCACTGCGCCGTTACCCAGCAACCCCAGCCAAGCCCAGCCCGTCACTTAACAACAGAAGCACAACTCCAGCACATTTGGTCAACTGGTTTTACCGCTGTAGAATGGCTGCTGGAACAGAAAAGTGATGTGTTGTTGCAGAAACCATTTGGTGCAATCTTGTTGCTTGTGCAGGAAGCTCCACTTCTGCTTTTCAGAAATGTAAAGTTGTAAAATTGCGCATTATTTGGAGCCATTTTCACGTCTGAGTGTAGACGTTGAGTTAGTGGGCGTGGCTGGCCAACAGAAGCTTATTTAAAGCGACAGTACGTCCTAAAACATTCTGAAATGTGTAGACTAAATTCTCATTTTCTAAGAATGATTTTGTTAAAAAAAAAAAGTAATCTAGTAAATTGGGAGAAAACTTTTAAAATCGTAGTTACACTGGCTTCACTTCGAACATGAGAAAAATGTTTTATTATAAGTGAAATGATCTACCAGTGGAATCACTCATTTTCAATCAATATTTAGGACTTAAAATAAGCTCCTACATTTTGATAAAAAAATTGCATGAATGTTTATTTTATATTATTTCAAGTATACTTGGATAACAGCACTACAAATTAGACCAATAACCTTGGTAAGATTTAGTGTTTTTGCTGTGAAATCTTAAACCTGACTGAGTCACGTTGAGACATCAATATTTCATCAGTTACCAGATGAAATTTAATTACTTCAAACTTAAATCTACCTGCGATATGAATAATTTTTAGCTTAGCTGCACATATAAATAACAGTCTCTTGTTTCCTTTGGGCATCTTAAAAGAAATGCAATGACTCCAACCATCAACATTTCAATATGCAACATGAATATTTCATGATTTGTTTTTCCGAGTCGTCTCAGCGTCGAACTATTCTTAAACAGGAACGCCTGTCAGATCATCTTCCTCATCATAATTGCCACTCACTCTTTACTCAGTGATTTGTTTAGTGCTGATCATATATTTTTGATCCTGTTCTCTGTTCTTTGATTACAGGAATAAAATAAGTACACAGATTCTGGTTCCTTAAATTCTATCCCCAGAGACTTTAAAGGTGTCTTAAGATCCGTTATTTCGCTTCAGGGGAAACAAACATCTGTGGTCTTCCTGAATACACTGACCTGGAAATGAAAGTTGTCTTTAGGAGGAAAATGTGTTTGAATGTATTCAAAGCAGGCGTCTCTAAATGCACTTTGGAGGATCTTGAGCAAACTGTATGCCCAGAAGGGGAAGTTGTTTATTCTAAAAAATGTTTCAGATGTGTTGATGCTTCCTCCCCCATCTTGACCGTGAAATCGTGTTTTCACGGTCAAACATTTATCCAAAGCATCATCCGTAACTAACGAGGAAGCAGCAGCCAACTCTGACATCTTTAAAGCATGAAGAAGAGTGTTTGGATTTGTTTTCTTCTTTTTACAGTTAAAAATGTGTCATTTTTACCAACACTTCTTTTCTTTTACATAATCCAGCATTTATTTGTAGCCACTTCTTTAATTTAGTGAGATATTTTAGCAACTAAATAGCATGTTTCATGTCTTTTCAGGGTCAAACTTCCTGGTTAAACCAGAATATTAATCATTTTAAGGCCAGTGAAGCACAACTATTTTGGGTTTACACATATTATTGAAAGTTCGCTGATCATAAAACCCAATCCTAAATCAAAACAAAGCATTTCACAGTTACAAAACACAATATGATTTCTTTTTTACATCATAACATCATTGCGAAAACAATGAATCAGATTAATCAGTTATTAAAACGACTGTCATCCAATATTGTAATTGATTCATTATTAACTTGAGGATTCAAAAAAGGCCATTTTCTAAAAGAGCAACAAGAAATTTAGGTCTAGTTTGTAGTTCAAATACCTTGAAATAAGACAAAAAAAACGAACCTAAAAGTAACTTTCCAGCAATATTTAGGAGCTTGTTATCAGTACGTAATTCCTTAATATTGATGAAAAAATTCCAGTTCCACTGGTTACCTAGCAACACCAGGCAAGCCAGCCCGTCGCCTAGCAACCCAGTTCTAGTTCCACTGGCAGATTATTTCAGTTACAATGTAGGAAAAATGTCTTGAGTGAAATAATTTGTACTTTTTTGTTAATATTAAGAAATTATTTACTTTGAACAAACCTATATTTCTTCCTAAAACATTTGCTTTTAAGTTTGTTTTGCTTTATTTCAAGTGTAATAAGATATTTGCACTAAAACCTAGTCCAAAAATACGTGGTGATATTTAGTGTTTTTGCAGTGAAACTCAGGAGATGGGTGTTAAAAGGTTTGATGGGGGTTACCTGTGTCCAGCTGCCTGTTGTGGCCCCTCACCAGGTAGCTGAACTCCTGGCACTGTTTGCTCTGGCTGTAAACCCTCTGGGAGTTGAAGCACAGCTCCTCCAAAAGCGTCAGCGCCTTCTTACACAGGTCTTCGTCCCAGTCCCCCGACATGCTCCAATCCGCATCGCACTCCCACCGCAGCAGTCAGCCGATGACAGCGCCGCCCTCGCCGCCCTCACCGATCGGACGGCCTCCTGCAGAAGCACAGTGCCGGCCGGTCCACCTCTTTTCACAAGGAGTCAACTGGAAAAGACGATGCGGGAAGAACAGCAGCGACTCTGCGGGGGGTCCTGGCCCTGAAAGACATGGAAAATCAAATTTCTGGCTCATTTATCACCTTAAAATGCAAATCTTACAAACTATTTTTGGTCTAGTTTCCAGTGCAAATATGTAGGTATAACATGAAAGTAAAATAGTATTTTATTTGTTTAATCAAAATATGTCATGCTTAGTTTATTGCTGTGCAGGAAAACAAAATTCTCAATTGAATCCTTTTATGATTTTTTTTTCAATGAGTTGATTTTTGGCCTTTTCTGGTTATAAAAAGTTTTGACATAAAATTATCTGCTACTGGAAGTTTTTAAATCAAAATTAAGAAGTTATTTACTTCAAATAAGCTTTTATATCTTTCTGAAAAGTTACTTGTAAGACAGTTTTGCGTAGTTTTAAGTGTACTAAGATGATGTCAGAACAAGGCCTTCGATTCCCTCTGCAGACTAAACACTAATGTATTTTCTGTCTCCACCAGAACAATAACAGCTGCTAATTTCTGCAAATGCTGGTAGAAAATTAACATTTCCTTCTCCACAGACGTGGGGAAAATAAAATACAACCTCTTCAAATTCTAATGTTTTACATCTGAGGACAAAATAAAAAGGATGTGGTATTTACCAAGATGTTACATTAATTAAATCCTACCTCAAGCGAGCAAAACAGAGCGCAACAGATTTCATTATTTATTAAAGATGAAGCCAAAACGAGAAAACTATTTATGATTTAACAGCTTTTAGGCCCACCTGTAGCAGCGATTGCTCCCGGTAATTCTGACTTTATTAGCTTCTCACATCATTATGGAGGGATTTAAATAGTTAGTCACATTCTGGACAGATTTGAGTCTAAAATACTGAAAGACTGCAAACCAAAGTCACACAGCCTTTTTAATTTAGAGTGAAGAAGCTTTTAGAAAAGTCTGATTCACGTCCTGACGAGCAACAGCACAGGTATGTGTGCAACAACAAATTTGACCCCATTAAACATGTTACTGACACACACACTGCAAAAACACAAAATCGTTAGAAGAAATAAAATGAAGGATAAAAGAAACATGGAGAATTTTTCACTTTTAAAGAAGCAGTTTTGGGCTCCGCTAACTAAATAGCTAGTTGTGCAATTCCTAAAACACTAATCGTAACCAGTAGCTTTGCTAACGCTAAAGTGCTAAACCTACATGGTACTTAGCAGAAGCCAAAGCGCTAAATTCATCTATGCTGATACCCATGACACTGCAAAAAACACAAAATCTTATCAAGTATTTTTGGTTTAATTTCTAGTTTAAATATCTACAATTGAAATAAGACAAAACTAACAAAAAAGTAACTTTTTAGCAAGATATAAGAAGTTTTTTTTTCAATATTAATGAAAATAACCAGCCAGTGAAACAAGACATCTTTAACTGACAGTATGGCAAAATGGCTTGTTCCACTGGCAGGTTATGTCACTTCTAACTGGAACTTTTTAATCAATACTGCAGAATTATTGAAGCTCCAATATCATGCACAAATGTTACTCTTATGTTATTTTTGTCTTATGTTTAGGGTACAAAGATATTCAAACTAAAAACTAGAGCAAAAATAGTTGGTAGGATTGTGTGTTTTTGCAGTGCTGTGGGTATCAACACAGATGAATGTAGCATTTTAGCATTCGCTTCTGCTAAATACCACGTTAGTATAGCACTTTAGCATTAGCAGAGCTAATGGTTAAGATTAGTGCTTTGGGAATAGTGCAACCAGCTTTTTGTTTGCGGTACTCTCAAATCTCCAGATACATTTACATTTCCTCTAATGGTTATATATTTATACCATACATCTGTATGCTGAGTATGCTTGAAG
The DNA here is from genome assembly GCA_922788865.1 of Poeciliopsis turneri. NCBI lineage: Eukaryota > Metazoa > Chordata > Actinopteri > Cyprinodontiformes > Poeciliidae > Poeciliopsis > Poeciliopsis turneri. The sequence goes on from CAKLNU010001002.1 coordinate 599,813, forward strand.
TCAAAGTCAAATTTCCCGTCTGTTCACCCAATCTTGTTCACTGAAGCTGATTCTGAAATCTAGTGGAAGGAGCAAGGGTGTACTTACTTTTTCCACACAAACCTGTTCAGTTATTTGCTCTTCTGTATCAATTATAATTGATTTGAATCTGCAGTGTGTTCCAGTACATTCGCAGTTGATTAAAAGAACCACAGACCAAGAGGGGGATTCGAAATAGGGGTGTACTTTCTTTTTTATCACTGACTCTACAAAATGCGTTCAGAAAATTTGCTTTTTATATTTTTGCTTCCTACATATCATTATTATTAACTATTTAGCTTTTTACCTTATTTGAAGCCAGATTATTGAATCAACAGTTTGCACGCCTAATTTCACAGAACCATGTTGGCAATTACCTCCTGTGGTTTCAGTGAAAGTGTTGGTGTCTAAAACTGACCAGAAGCTTTCTGTAATTACACAGCAATTTAAACAATTATAGGTTCTCTTGAACTGTGTCTTTGAAACACGTGGTGGAGGCAAACAGAGTTAAATAAGTAATTTGTATTTTTTTTTTTCTTGTTTAAAGGGGACTTATTTTGCAGAATCCACATTTTGCATGCTTTGTACATACTGTACATTTAGGCCTGAACTGCTCCAAGGAACAGTCCGAACACTTAAGAAAAAAAAAAAAACTGAGTAGTTTTATGATAATAAGTCAATTATTTCTGATGTCTGAAAAATTAGCCATTTCAAAAACCTCCAAACTTTCAAGTCAAATTCCACGGTCATTGGGTTGTTACCTAGCAACCCCAGCTGCGTTGAGGCCCGTTACCTGGCAACCTAAGTTCCAGAATATTTTGTCAGCCGGTTTTAAAGCTGTACAATGGCTGCTGGAAAAGAAAAGTGTTTTCCTTTTGACTTGCTGTTAAGAAACCACTTGTTACATTCTCATTGGTTGCACAGGAGGCTGCACTTCTGCTTTTCAACGATGTGCAGTTGTGTAACTGTTTGCAGCCATTTTCACTATGAGTTCAAACATTTATTTGGAGGGCGTATTGGATTTAAAATGACAGGACACCCTAAAACAGTTAATTCTAAACTGACTAAACTAAAATCTCTAAAAATGATTTTGTGCAAAAAAATGTAATGATCATGTTTTGTATAGGCCACATATCGATGCTAACCTGCTCAATGAGGCATTTCAGATCACCTTTAAAACAACTAGATGAATTTCCTCATTTGATAAATTTAAAACAATAAATTTCAGATTAAATTTGAAAAGAAAAACACAAATAAAACCTTACCTTCTTCTGGACTCAACTCTTGTTGTTGGTCATGCTGAATTTGGAAGGCAGGTTTGAGTAAACGTTTCTTAGATAGAGGAAATGGATTTATCTGTGGTGTGAATTCAAAACCATCGTTCTTCACTGAGAGGTGTGAACAGAGCAGGCGTGTTTAGCTCCAGCAGGACCGCGTAGCATGCATCGATGAAGTCTGTCTCCTCCACCAATCCACCTGGACAGGAGGCTGACTTCTCAACGGGTGAAAACCCTCCAACTGCACCTGCAAAGTAAAGCAAACCAACCAATCAGCAAGAAGTAAAAAATAAAAACATACTCATGAAGTCTGGCTCTTTCCTGTCCTTTCATCCAACAGACGCTGGCTTTTAGTTCACGGTCTTCATTTTTTGGTCTCATTCTGTCAAAATAAAAACAGGTCAACACTAAAATGTTTCTCTTTCCCAGAGTCTGTGCCTCCGGGGGCCCTGGCCAAACATAATGCATGTAAAGATTTATCTAATTATTCAAATTTGAAAAAATAAAAACAACCTTAGTTCTCTGCAAAAGTCCTTTGTCATTCCACATTTCTTTCTACTTTGCCTCCAAGCTGCAAAGTTATCATGTTTTAAAGTCATCTTAATCACTAGAGGTTTTCCTTTTAAACTGGTCCGCCTTTTACTCATTTCTTGTTCTTTCTTAACTTAGCACTTGAGGAATGTGGCCCAGAATTTTTGGTCTAGTACACTTCAAATAAGACAAAACCAACTTACAAATAACTTTTCATCAAGCTATAGGAGCTTAATTTAAGGAAACAATTTCTAAATATGGACGAAAAAGTACCAGTTCCACTGGCAGATTATAAAAAGACATTTTTCCTGCATTATAGTGAAACAATGGAACTAGTATTTTTTCATCAATATCCAGGAATTATTGACTTAAAATAAACTTCTATATCTTCTAACATTTAAAACCTCAATAAATGAAATTTTACCATGTACCTTTGATATAATTTTTAGTACAAATCTCTTAGTATGCTTGAAATAAGACAAAACTGTTTAATTTTTCAGCAAGATATAGAAGCATGTCGTGAGTCAATAATTTATTAATATTGATGGAAAAGTCGTAGTTCCTCTGATTATTTTACTTATAACAGGACTTTTCCCCATGTAATAGAGGAACTAGTACTTTTTGTCGATATTAATAAATTATTACGTTAAAACAAACTCCTACATCCTGCTGAAAAGATATTTTTTCTAATTCAAGTGTGATAAGATATTTGCACTAGAAACCAGACCAAAAATACTTGGTAAGATTTTGTGTTTTTGCAGTGTGTAAATATTCTGAGGCAGAATCTTGAGTTTTTATGAAAATTATGAAGCTGAGCAGAAATAAATGCCGGAAATATTGCACTCTGTGTGTAATGAATCTATATAATATATGTATTTCAAAAATGAGGGTTGCTTTGAGACGTTAGCAGCGTCCTGTAAGCCCAGCGGCGGTAAGCGGAAACGTGAACAAGCGGTGCGGCTGAAGAATAAATCAGTGGTAAAACACGGCGTTCATGATGAGAAGTCAGCTCAGTTCCCCACTCAGCTGTTTCGTCCTTGTAAAGACCGATTTCTCAAGCGAGGTGACGTGTCAAACAGGAGCAGGACTATCGATCATCTGATGTATGTTGTTCTGTGAGATGTCAGCGTCAGCCGAGTGGCACCTCCCTTGCAGAGTGGTCCTCCAGTGTCCATCTGTCTCCTGTCTATCAATCAATCACCACATTACGCAAAGACATATTTCACTCACTGAACATCGTCTGAAACAAGAAGTGTTTCCACTCAATCTCTACTTTCCCGTTTGGTCAAGTCTAGTCAATTTCAGCTGTCCATCTGGTGCAAAAATATTACAAACAAAGGAATCACACACAGAAAAAACAACAAATACTCTAGAATGAAATAAAGGGGAAAAAACAGTATGTAAATATATATGTAGATTTTTTTAAATTTTTGGTCTAGTTTTTAGTGCAAATGTTTTAGTACACTTGAAATGAGACAAAACTTGAAATTTATGTTTTAGCAAGAGATAGAGGCTTGCTTAAAGGAAATATTTCCCCAATATTGATTAAAAAAAAAGTACAGATTAATTTATAATAAGACATTTTTCCCATATTGTGAAATAATCTGCCAGTGGAACTAGCACTGGGTTGCTAGGCGACGGGCTGGGCTTGGCTAGGGTTGCTAGGTAACGGCGGCAGTGGAATTCTTACAACTAACTTGTTTTAAGCCAGTAATTCTTGATATAGAGGGGAAAGAACAATTTTTTAAAAAATCAGGCAGTGGAACAAAATATTTTAACTTATAATATGGGGGAGAAAATGTTGTTCTTCTGGCTGATTATTTTGCTTATAACCAGAACTTTTTCATCAATATTAAGAAATTATTTACTTAAAACAAGCTCATATTTCTTGTTGAGAAGTTAGTTTTGTCTTATTTCAACTGAACTTTTTCTTTATTATTTCTTAGAAAGTACACCAAAAATACTTGGTAAGATTTTGTTGTTTTTGCAGTGCAGCATCCATGCCAGAACAACAAGTCCTCCTTTTCCATTAGGAAAGCAAATTTGTTTGAGTGACTTAAGCTGAAGATATCTCAATCCGAAGAACAGAGAATCTGGCTGCTTTCAATGCCAGCTGGAGCATCAAGACGGAGAAGCAAGAAGGAAAAGACAGAAAGATGAGAAAATCTGACTGAAAAGCTGGTGGCGAAGAAATCTACAAATCATTCCGGTTTGGAGACCACCAATACCAGAAACGCATGTTCCTCCAGTGGATATCAGAGCAACAGTAAAGCTGCCACAGCCTCTTCATTGTCTGCCGGGATCAATACTCCCGGGGAATAAATACGCCACATCATGGAGCAGCCAGAGCAGCAAGGTCACCGTCCGGCTGAGCGGCGGAGACAGGACGGCGTGCAAGGTCACCGCCTCGTCGGGCTGCAAAGGCAGTCGAATCAACCACATCCAGTCGCACAGCGGCGAACAAGATGAGATCAGTGTCCAATCAGATCAAGAGCTAAATCTGGATAGATAAAAAGTAAAAAGAAAAAAAAAGGGAGCACTCAGACCGGATAAAAGCAGCAGACAGAAAGCTGCTTGTGGGGAGATACATAACCGAGCCTCCTTTTCCTTCTCAAAAGTATTGCATTCCCTCGCAATCAAATTGCAAATACACCCTGGACTATTGCGTATACGTTCACATTTATAACAAATGTCAAATTAAAGGGGAACCATTATGCAAAATTCAAACTTTGCATGTTTTTGTACTTCCATTTGAGTTTCTACTGCTTCTATAATCAACCCAAGCGTTTTTGTTTTTTTTTGTCAATAGGTTAATGTTTTTTGGTGTCTGAAAAATTAACCATTTAAAAACCTTCTGAAAATAGCATCACAAATTAACAGTTCCTCTCCTAGCAACCCCAGAGAAGTGCAGACCGTTACCTAGCAATGTTGTTGCATTTTAGGCAATAAAAAGTGTTTTTTTTTTTAAATTAAAATGGAATTAAATTGTTTATTTGCATCTTTTAGAAAAACTAATGTTGCAATTGGTCAATTCTGCAGATTTTTCAAAGCTTCTTCCAATCAATAAATTAATCACCAGATTATTCAATTAATTGCCAGATTAACTAAAATAATTGTTAGTTGCAGCCTCATCTGTAATATATAAATTCAAGGATGCATCAGGAAGAAGGAGGCTGAAAGTTCAAACCTCCACAGATGTCCTTGAGCGAGACGCTGCCCCCCCCCCCCCGCTCCAGTTAAATCTCCCAGGATGGGAGCTTCAGTTCAATGACTCATTTTTAAAGCTGAGTGCAGCCATTACCTCCAACCTTCCTGGTGATGAAGCAGATGAAACATTTGTGTCTGCATCTCCTTCTGATGAGGGGATCGTTCCGGCCCTCGCAAAGAAGGGGCTATGATTCTCCAGAGTCTTATTGCTGAGGCTCTCGCTAATGAATATATATCCTGTATTGAACTTGCTCCTTCAATTTGCTTTTCACACAGTAGATCCAGACAGTTTTCTTCCTCTTTGACCTGCAAATTTGATATGTCAGAAGGCAGGTTTGTTAAGACACAAGGATCCACATCGGACTCAGAGAGGAAGAGTTATTTTGAATTTGAGTGATTGCCATCTTTGACATCCAGAGGCTCAGCAAACATTTTATCGGTTTCTGGGCTTTAAGGCGTCATGAAGTGACAGATTCGCCTTCAGGTTTTCGTTTTATCCAACGACTCAGAGCAACATCTCATTGAACGGACATGGAAAGACAACGTTCTCTGCCTGAAGGCTATAAAACTTTCCCTATAAATATGCGTCGATGTGGCTGAAAAGCGGAAAACAACCAAACAGCCCTAAAAAGGTAAAATTTTTACGGGTTTCGAGGCGAACAATTAATAGACGCAAAATAAACATCAAGCCTAAAAATATAACACTGGACTGTGGGATAAACTCAAACTCTGCTGTTGTCAGCCGATTGTCATAGCAACAAATGTGCAGTATGCAGTGAAACTGACAGAGGGAACGAAGGAAAAGGGAATAATTTGAGTGGTTTTGAGTTGTTCTTCACCTCTTTCCCGGCGTTATTTTCCCTTTGTTGTGGCGCAGCGCAGGCGACAAAACTTCTAAAAGTTCAATAAACGGTAAGATAAAATATTTCAGTTCAATTAATTGTACAATAAAATTCGGTGCCTATGGTTTCAGGTCTTGTCAAAGTGAAACAGCCACAAAAAGATGTCCAAACTATTGAGAAAAGGGCTCAATTTGGATCTTTTCACACACAAAAAAAAATATGATTTGATCCATTTCCATATGTGGAATTAAACTGTATCCAATTGTTTTCAAACCATTTGCAGTTTGGGCGCTCATGTTACATTTAATCCAAATTTTACAACATCGATGTGAGACATGCATTATATTTCTGCACCAGAAGAAGACGAGCTAGACATAAACAACGGCTGAGAAAAATGATAATTATGAAATTTGATCGTCATCAAAGAGAAAAGCATCACTTCCCATCCAACAGACTTCTCTACCGACGCTGAATTAGTTGTGCTTTGTTTTTTATCAGTTCCTTCGTGTCGTTATGATTTTGTGACAGTACCGTCAGCTGCTATGCTGAATGAAATTTAAAATCGATCCATTAACAGCTCCATCCATTATTACTTCCAGAAACAATGCGCTGCTGTGTGACCTCACTTTGAGGATGTAAACATGCAGCAATCTGATCGAGGTTGCATTGAATATGAATGAATAATAGTGCAAAAAATATAGGATTTCAGCAAACAAATCAGAATGGATTTAGCAGCAGTTGTGTTGCTATATTGTCTTTAAATTCACAAAAAAACATCCAGTCATATTTTGCAATAAGCTCTTCTAGAGTTTGTGAAATGAGCCGTTTCTAAAGTGTTGGCGTCCGTCATTACTCCAGCAAACAGTGCGCTGCTGTGCGACGTTAACGTTCCTCTTTGTGTTGCTTTGGGGACGTAAACGTTCACACACAAATCTCATTGCGGTTTTTAGTAATGTCATATTTACCCAGTTGGATAGCAGATGCTCTGACCTGATATCTTTATTGAAAAATGTATTAATCTCAATTTTGGACATGAAGTTTTCTAAGTTTATGGTCACATTGTGAGACATGAAGCTGAAAACTAAAAGTGACAAGGCATTTATGTAGTTTAAAAACTACAAATCTGTATTTTTTTAAGTTGGATTTGCTCACCTGTTTGTATTCAGTGATAGTTTTTTTTATACAACATTTTGTGATCTTAGTACTCAGTACTTTCTTCATACTGAAAGTACTCTGGTCTTAATTCTGGGTGAAAGAACAATTATCAAGTAATTTTTTATTCCACTCACGTGGTTTAATATTTTTATTTGCTGCATATTCAAATCGTCGTCTCATTAATCTGCTCTCTCGTTATTAAACCCAGACCAATGGGAATTACTGTTTATTGCTAAAACGTCAAAACTATTTTTACAGGGGAGAAAAAAAACACCTACATAATTACGAAAGTGAAACAGGCAGATGCTTTTCTGTGTCAGAGCATAATGCTTTCTGTTGACAAAAGGAAGCTAATCCGTTGGTTTTGCTTAATAGGATGTTTCATGCAGATCTCAGTGAGCGTGCTCTGAGGTCTCCCCATCAGCTGCTGCGCTCCTTCCTTTGTTTTCATCTCTACCTGGAAGTCATCTTTAATTGAAGCTCTTGTTTTCATTGCCGCTCTTTGTTTTCTTTTTTAAATCTGTTCAATTTCACACGCCCCCATGTTTGCACCTTAATGACAGCTTAGGCGTTAACTGTATTTCCTGTAAAAACGTGTCATTTCCAGTCTGCTGCACTGTACCGACTGGCAGCGGCCCAGTGGCCTCTTCCTCTCTAGTCGTGACTTTCATGCCGTCTGCCTTTTGCTGCCACCCTGCTGGGCTCGTATCATGAGGCGAACCACCTCCAGTCGATGTACTCACGAACCCTCGGATCACCCGCCATTCCTCAGACATATCTTGGACTCACAGGGGTCGTGACCCTTCCCTGCCAGAGCTGACGTATTCTCGTTTTTCGCCTCGCATCACTTCCTTTCCGAGGCCACGGCGATGCCTGGCTGAGACAATGCGATCATCGCTCCTCTGGCCGCTCAGCCGTGACAGATTGATGCGCTGGGGTAAACAGATAGGGCTGCTACAACACAGCTTTTTGGTTACTCCAGTGGAGCGGTGCCGCGTTTCGCAGGGACAAGAGACGGCGCCACACGAGGGCTGAGACTGAGCGTGGGGATATTAATGCCTATTGACTTGAAGGTAATAGCTTTGCCGAGCCTCAGCCTCGAGGTTGCTCCAATTTAGTCTGCCCTATAATAAAACCTGGACACCTTCGCAGCATCAGAAACTATCTCCTCATGGTCATATATCACAATAAACATGCAATCGAACAACCCGGCTCATCCAAAGGAGACTGTCGCCTTTTATGTCCAACTATTTCTGCCCCACATTTCTAAATGCTGCTGCTGAGGCTTTCACAGCTTCGCACTCTAAGCTTGTTGGAGCTGCAAGTGTCTAAATTATCCATAACATGAGGCGGGAAGGAGAGAACAAGTGGCCAGGCAGGAACCCTAGGATACTGCCGATGCTCTTTCTTCACAGCAAGCAAAGCTGCAGAGCAGACAGAGAGTGTGATGTGACTGAGTTCAGATTTTTGGGTGTTTTTACACCCGGTGTTCTGGTAGACTTGGTTTTATTGGGGACCAAAACTACAACATTTGTTATATTTTCAGCTGGTGTTGTTCACTTTAACATTGCACTGTGTCAAAAGAGCCAAACCTTATGGAAAACATATTTCCTCTTTCCCTGTGGGGGCGCTGCACCAACAACCACTAAAGTAAACAACACAAAAACCTCTGAAGAAGACATGAATGCAACTTCCCTACAAGAGCCATTTCACCTGCAAATAGAAGATTCGCGCCTTTGTTTTAGTTAAATTAACCCAGAAAACCCTGCGGTATAGTCTGCTTCCTGCAGCTTGAATGGTCTCAGGTCCGCTTGGCGTTCACAAACTGGACCAGAGTTCACTTCAACTGAACTGAGACTTCCTTTTTTTAAATTGGCCAAAAACAACCAGACTCTCGGCAAACAAACAATTGGAATGAAGTGGACTGAACAGGTTAATGTGAATACACCCTTATACAAACCTTATTTTTACCAGAGTTCACTACAACCAAACCGAGACCAAGGCGAACCAGAGTTTTTCGTCCAGACTTTCAAGGCAAACAAACTACAGTTTGTTTAAAGTGGACTAAACAGATCTGGTGTGAACACACCGTTGAGCCTCCCAGAGCAAAAAAAACTATCAAAAAGTGAGAAACTTGATGCTTGAAAACCGAAGAATCGAAATCAGCTCTCACTGACATCGTTGAGTGATGAAAATTACGTCAATTTGTTCACAGTGAGACGTCCTTCTGCCTTTTTGACACCAGGCCCGGATCGAACTATTTCTGACAGAGCTCTGTGCGATGTGATTGGTCGGACGTTTGTAGATGTGTTTTATATGAATAGCAATATTTTGCTTCAACTAATATGCTTCCACTATAATTTTTTTGTTTTGACACAAATACCATTTAAGGAGCATTTAACCGACGCACCGTCTGGGCTTTCTCCCATTCACTTGGATTCCTCAATTAAAATTTCAACTTGGCCAATCAGCAAACAGAAGAAGTAGTTGTGATGCTGATTTTGTTTTAGAATTGTAGTCTGTCTGTAGTTTTAGCATTGCCAGCAGGGGAAGTGAACAACGCCACTGAGTTTGTGTTCTCACACTTCCAAATATTGAACTAGCATTAACGGCCATCTTGTTCAAAGCGACACTTCTTTCTTTGCAGTACAGCACCAATTTCTAAACGCATTTCAAACTTTATCCACTGGGTAAAATTTAAAACCTCAACAGAGTCCATGCCTCCAGAAAGTAATTGCTTATCATTACAACGTTCAAACAAATGAACCAGAAGTAGACAAGCTGAGCACAAAGCACAGATGTACCATGGCTTCGAAACCAAGAGAAATAAAATATGTTCCTTTCTCTTGACCAATGTGCAAGAGAAAGATATCAACTAAATGGCTGCTGTCAGGATTGATAGGTATTATATAGTTAATATGTCAGACTGTTGTGGTCAAACAATAGCCATGTCCTGATATGGCGTCGTTCACTAATGAAGGAATAGGAACAGTGCGTTTACCATGGAGGAGCTAATCAGTGTTTCAACAATTTAGTAAAATTATTGTTACTAATAAAATTAAAATTAATTAATTCAATTACAATCATTGTGTGAATAACAAGGTTCTGGTGACAAGCAGAGAAAGTACATGTGGAAACAAACACACAGGCTACAAGTCCGTCTTAGTTAGCAGATAGAAGCTACATTAGCTAAGATAATCCTGCTAGTTCGGCAGCAAGCGCGACGGTAAATATCACCGATATTTATCTTAGTATTACACAGAGGTGGGTAAAGTACTGAAAAATCCTAGTCGAGAAATACTTTTGATGTACTTAATATTGTTTAAAAGACCAGAATGAGACGAGCGCTAGCGCTAATGTGTGGCCCGTTTGTAGTTGTCATAGCAACCGTCACGACCGTTAGTAACGTACCTTCCAAGATGGCCGTCAGCTCCAGAGCGAGACCCGTTCAGCAGGCTAGCAAAGCTTGTCAAAAAGCTAAAAACTCCCGGATGGAAACTGCTGAGTTGGAAGAGGCTGTCTGCGGAAAGGTGTGGCGCTTTTATTTCTTTTTTTTTTTTTGAAAGCAAAACGGAAGATGTGGGGAGGGAAGCTGCGTCCCCAGGTGGGATGTACACGGTGTGTGTGAAAGGTGTGCGCAAACACGAGCGTCCCGAAACCACGTGACCGCGCGTCATCGCTTCGGAAGGAAGTACGTTGGAGCCCTGAGGGTCGAACCTGATGATATGTGGGAGAAGTAAATCATTGGTTTCATCTAAAAACACGCGGGACTCCACTGACTGGTTTGGCACCTGGTAGGGAAAAAAAAGATCATAAAGCAACGCGGAGCGCCTCCACACACACACACACACACACACACACTTGATTTTTCACCTGCAGCTTTAAGAGTCTGTGGGACGGTTATTTTTTAAATATGATCCTCCTCGGTGGAGGAACTCCAGCTTTGAAGGTGATGGAGGGGGAGTCGGGTGGAGGCCGTGGGGGTGTGGGATTACGCACGTCTTACGCACGTCAACCTGTCTTCTGTGTGTGTGTTTTCTGCGCACCCGCCGTCTGTACATCCTATATATCCCGTAGAAAATAATAATAATAATAATAATAATAATAATAATAATAATAAGTGAAATCACTGTAAGAACCGAGGATATTAGAGAAAAAGAATTAGGAGAAAAAACACTGCAGGCTGCAGGCGGATAGTATGTACCTGGGGTGTAAATGTAGAGGCAGAATGCAACATGGATGCACAAATAATAGGCTAAACATTAAATATTGATGGAAAACAGCCACATGCGGCTGGATCTCCCATTGAGCAGTGCGGGGATGCAGGAATCAAAGGAGCGTCGCTGAAAGCAGAGCCGCGGATGTTTTACAGGAGCGACCGAAAAGCCAACATCTTCCCCTTCCTTACCTTTCTGCGTCGCAGGAACCGCTGGGCTCCTCCTGCTGCTCGTCCTCCGCTCTCTCTCCTCCGCTGTTTTCACTCAGATGCGTCGCTCGTAAAGGGGCATTCCGCACCTATCCATCTGTCCGAGCAGGAACCGGCGAAGGCAGACTGAGAGGGAAGAAATGAATGTCTCCCCTCCCCTCTTTTACCTCTCGGTTTCCCCTCTTCTTCTCTTATATTTCCATCCCCTCCTTGTGTTTTTTTTTCCTACTGTCCCCTCCCTCTCACTCTCCCTCGTTTGCTCGCTCGCTGCCTCTCCTCCTTTTCCTCCCTGTGCTCTGAATACTAATATTCCGTCTCTCCTCTTTCTGCCTGTACTAAAGACATACTGATGTATGTGGGGCGTGTATAGGAGGAGAGAGAGGCGGTTTGTGAGTGCTGCTGTGTGTGTTTTTTAGTGGGAAATGGTCTCTGGATCTCGTCCTGGATCTTGTTTGGTCCTATTAGAGCTGTGATTAGATAATAATCCTCCTGCAGATGCCCCTGGAGGGGTGATGGTGGGTGTGTTGCAGGTAAAAAATGTTGTGTGGGATGAGAAGAGCAGGATGAGGAGGGGATGGTGGGTCATTGTTTGTTCGGCTGGCAGCCAGAAAAAGACACGGATCTGTGCTTGTTTGTGTCAGTGCTGGTGCGAAACCTCAACGAGACGAGAGGCTGAGGTCTAGTTAAAGGCTTATTGGAGTCATGATTTGATCATGTTCTCCTGGAGGCCATGAGGAAGCAGAGAGAGGGAACATAAAGACGCTCCTGTGTTTTATGGAACCTGGCTGCTCTGGTGAAGTAAAGAAGAAATGCATCCATCTTTTGGTCAAAAAGCCTTCAAAAGTTATGAATTTCTTGACTTTTGACCTCCCTGAATGAATACAAAATGCAGTTTGGATATGATGATTTACTTATTAGTAGAAAAAAGGTTATCCAGTTCAATCATGAATTACCTCTGATTGCCAAACATTGGAAAGTTGAAGTCTGTAGAAGACCAGGTTGAATTTCTCCCGCTGTTTTGTGTTAGAATCCAGAGACTCTAGTTTATTAGTCATTCTTTAACTTATATTTTAGAAACTGTACAATACTCACTATTTAGATCAACATTAGATTCTTATGCAGAGACTCCTGTTATTGCAACCCAGAACAAACTTAGAAAAAAAATCTTAGAAAAATATCTCCCCAAACGAATCCGGACTTTCTAGACAAACAAAGAGATCAGCGAAACAAAGTGAACTCTGACGCGGTTCAGATGCAAATGTGAACGCAAAGCAAATCGGACACCGCTCCAAAAGCAGGAGGTGGACTACGGTGAAGGGCATTCTGGGTAAATAACACCAAAATAAACAGCTCGTGGTCTTTTACTAAAAACAAAAGAGAAATCCTTCAACTCCTAAAAGTTGATGCCACTCCAGTTTTGTTTACATTTTCTGAATGAGGAAGTTGTGCTCAGTGTCTTCTTTAAAGGTTTTTGGGTCGTTTCCTTCAGGGGGTCTTTGTGCAGCGCCCCCACAGGCGAGGAGGGGAACAGGTTTTTCAAAGGGTCTGAATTCTTCGAAAGACAAGTGCAGAAGCTGAAAATAACATTTTGCAATTTTTTTCCACTAACAGGTGTGAAAACACCCGAAGTCAGGGTTAAAAATGTATTCTGCTGACAGATTTTGGCAGCGAAAATTAACAAATATCCATCTATTATGAGATACTTGATAACTTATTAAAAGATGAAGCAAATAGCAGTAGATCTGAGAAAACTCAATGACAAAGAGACTAATAGATGCACATTGCTCACCATGTTGACATAATGGAGCAGCAGGGCGACACGCAGTGAACATCTTGAGGGACAGAGGGTTGAGTTTCCTTACATAACTAAACGTTCACTTTGTTTCTGCAGAAAGTACAGTTTAAACTCCATCCTGGTTGATTAAATATACACATTTCAACTTCTACTTTCCTGATATTTTTTCTTCCACAGATGCCAGACTCATGTATTTTTAAAGTGGTCTGGATCAATAGTTCTTCAGGCTTTCTTGAGGTTGTTTTTTTCTGGAATTTAGCTGCTTTTAATTTTATTACCCAACCAATTGTTGTGGCTGATCGTGACAGAATAGTGTGTTTTCACCAGGGAAAAAAGTGAACAAATTGAGCAATGTGCAGGAGGTACAGAGAATTTACAACAATGAAAAGAAAAATTACTGACTAATTAAAGAAAAATCAAGGAAAGCGTCAGGTTCAACGCTGTTTGGAAGGTGAAATGAAGAAAACATTGGTAAACATTGATAGATGCCTGTGGCCGTGCTTCCAATATTTTTTGTGCTGATTTTGAAGTACTGAATTTGAAAAGGTTGATGGAAATGCAAAATGTCAAAATAATTGTTAGTTTTGCAAAAAACGCTAATGCAAGGTGGATTTTGACTTTTCCAAAAAGGAGTCGGAACACTAAAAGGGAAATAATTTGTAATAAAGGAGCAAACTTTCTGCTGGTTCTGTGCCTTACCAGAGGCAGGAAATGTTGAAAGAGAAGAACTCTATTTTTCTGGGATGTGTGATTCATGCTAGTTTGCAACTTCTACTTATTGTTTATTGCAGAGTGGAAACACACATAACTTGCATTTTCCTTTTTCTTCTTTTGCAACGTTTTTTAAAGCTCAAAATTCGCACGACAATTGGATGGGAACAAAGCTACTGTTATCGCAATAAACGACAATATTGTTGTTTTGAGATTTCAGGTGATATATTGATAATGGCATAACAATGCAAGTTCGCCCACTCAGAGACCAATAAACTTTAATACTGTAAAGAACATTAAACACTGGAAATTGAATGTATTTTAAAAACTAATTAAGAAAGGTTGGAGAGTTTTAATCAGCTTTAACTTACTCTCTTCAACATCCAGAAGAGGATAAAAGTGCATATATTGTGAGTTATGTTCAAACTTTTCTTTTCTCAATGGAAAATAAGAAAATGTAAGAGTCCATTTCCATTAAACTTGGTAACAACGGTGTTCTGTTTTTCCCACGACTAGAGAAATAAAACCATGACTGTCATCTCGTGTTAGGAGGGAAAAAAGGCTCAAATGGATTTGGCATTTCTAGGGGGGAGCACAAATCTGAGTTTATTCTGTGTGGTTAATTATAATTATGTGGCTCCATCACTGGGCTGGTTGCACTGATGGTAAATCAGGCCTCAGGAGAAACTAGCTGCCTATGCAGCCTGCAGCGAAGGATGAAGGATGATGACTGATAAACGAGAGTAAACAGTGACCTCTGCTAGTTGTCACAGCGGAGCACGAGAGGAGAGGAGAGGAGAGGAGAGGAGAGGAGAGGAGAGGAGAGGAGAGGAGAGGAGAGGAGAGGAGAGGAGAGGAGAGGAGAGGAGAGGAGAGGAGAGGAGAGGAGAGGGATAAACAAATAGGATTGTTGAGGGGGAGAAACTAAAAGCTCTGCCGGCGGCTGCAGCCACTGTCAAACCAGAAATCAACAAAATTGTTGTAAATCAATTTTTTATGTGGGACAATCCTTTTTTATGCACACAAGACAGATTGAGGTCTTCATTTCACACATACACACCCTTAAGTACTTAAGACATGAACGTTTAAAGTAGACCAAGAGACGCTGGAGGACAGAAGAGCCACAGAGAGATTACAAGACTAAAACTATTGGTGTCAACTCAATAGGCTATAATCAGTCCAAATTCAAACATGGCTGCAGTTTAAATAAAGTCCCAAACAGGAAGTTAATGGAAACAAGAGGAATGCTGCCACAGGGAGCACTTTGTGCCAGCGTGGCCAAATGCTTAATGCACTGACCGAAAAATATCGCAAAGCTCAGAGTTTCTGTTTCTTTATGACAACAGCAGCAGGGATTTTTAACTGGCCTTATCAAAAAAGATCAAATGATTAATCGCTTTTTTAATTAATCTTCAACTAGTTCAGTAATTAGTTACTGAACTACTTAATTACAGCTTTATCAATAAACGATTAATCGCTAACTGGAGTTCAAATTCACTAACACAATGCTACGTTATTGTATTTTAGGCAATAACATCTTTATTTTCTTATGTAAAAAATGTATTGTTAATTTGCATCTTTTAATGTATTTTTAATATTGTTAAAAAAGATTTAAGTGGTTAAATTAAAAATGTGGCAGTTTTTATCTGATTAATCGTTAGAAATATTAAATAGTAGTTAGTTGCAGTCCAAATCAGAAATGTAACCTTTTGGTAATAATAACCTGCTTTATCTGTAGGATTCAACTTCAACTACGCTGCAAAAAAAGAGAATGGCTTAAAAACAACAATTTGTTCCATGCAAGTTCATCAAACTTGATTTACTTACATTTGTTAAACACGGCAATAAACTTAATATATTTACTTGAATAAATGTGATTTATTTGTAACAAAATACATTTTTTTAAGTTGTTTTCTATTTCTGGTGTACATGTCAAACAAAAACCGTAATTTTTTGGTTGGATGAAGTTAATATGATAACGTTATTGTCATGATAAGAATTCTGATTTATGTTTTCTCACAATAATTTACAGATAAATATGTTTAAAACCTCTCAAAACTATTATTAGTTTTACAACTTTCTCCACTATTTTCAATAAAAGTATCAATAAATTTGAAAATGACTAAATTGAGTCACGGTGACCAGTTTAGTGATATAAATAATACTTTTTTATGCACCTGGTGTTTATTGCAAATGGTCTTCAAGAACAGTATTTGTGCTTGTGTGTCTGTTATTTCCAGTTATTCCTTATCCTCACTTTTACCTTTATCACAATATTACCACAAAATATCATGATAAAACTTAAAGTCCAGTTGTTATTTTAGAGAATTACTCCTGATTTTCTAAAAGCGTGTGCTTCACAGATATATTATTTTAGATATTAAAAGGGAACAGAGTCAGTTGTGTGGATTTCCAGCAGAGCGCTGCAGCTTTTCCCAACAGCATGAAATGACTTCTGCTGTTGTCCGAGTCGGTTTTCTGCTGATTTAGACGTCATGGTGAGCCAACCATAGGCCTGTCGCGATAAACGATAAGTCAATTAATCGAACGATCAATTAAAACTATCGACCTCATTTTAATTATCGGCTACATCGTTTCTTCCTGCCCTTTTCTCTTACTGTTGATGACACTGAATAAAAAAAGGCTCAACTCCGTTGCTCTCCATTAACTCTCCCTTCCTTACTTCCTTAGTGTAATGCCCAGCGCGCTGCACGATCTTATGTCGCGGATTGTCGGCCCATTATCAAAACCTGAGAGACACATTAGCCGACAGAATCCTCGGTATAACGGTTCGATCTAAACCGTGTTGTGTCCAACAATAGACACAAAATAATAAGTCCAGTTTACTAATTTTGAAACCAGGCATTAATTAATTCCTTACTACAATCTACCTGCAATGCATGTGGCTAGTGTCAGTCTGACTGAATGAAAATCATTATAACTATTTATGTCACGTTAACGAAGAACAGCTGAAAAGTTACCGGGTTTTCTGGTAGAAATTTCGCTCCAACTCCTCCCCTAGTTATTTATATTTTCTTTGCACGAACTGCTGAATAAACATTCATGTTGTTTCCGATGTCTGCTGGACTTCGGGTTGCACCGTGTCAGCTGTTCGGGATTCCCTCCGTGTTTCCCCTCAGAAAGCAGGAGGAGAATCCGCGCTTTCTGATTGGCTACCGGTCACATTCAACAGGCTGCGTCACTCTCCCAGTCTGGGCAAATCCTTGATTTAGATCGGAGCCGCACAACGTAACCGTAAAACACAACACTAGTGACGATCTCAGAACGAAGAACGTTCTAAGATTGTAGTTCGAGGTAAAAAAAATCCTGTAGTTTGAACTACTGCATCAGGCAGTCGGATGTCTTCTCTATTTAAATCTAATGATTACTGAAAGGCAATATACTATACAGACTTCATAATCTGCACTCTTTTGGTTGAATGCAGTATTTATTTCCACTTTGGCTTTATGTTGTTTAGTTTTTATTCAAGTACATTTATTGTTAATGGAGACTAAGAATCTATTTTATTTTTGGTTTTGGTTGTTTTATTTATGTTGTGTATCAGTCCCAGTATTACGTGTTCTTTTGAAAGTAAAGTGTATCTATCTTTGGCAGGAAATCGCATGTATTATTACGCAATTTCCATTAAATCAATGTAAAAAGGTCTTGAAACAATATTATCGTTTATCGCAATAATTTTTCGAGACAATTTATCGCCCAGCAAAATCTGTTATCGTGACAGGCCTAGCCAACCAAATCCGAGGAGGTCCGAATCATCTGTCTCATTTCATGTTTCAGCTCTGACACAGAACCTCGAGGTCGTTGTGGGCCGACTCTGCTGCGGTTCAAAGTCTATTCAGATCTCCTCTTTTCCATCAATCCTTTTATCTATCTCTCATTTCTGGCCTGTGACGGCACACAGACCAATCATTCAGATATTTCTTCTGCATAGAAGTCCAAGTACATCTATCGGAGCTGACTGCAGGCAAAAATGAATCAATTTTTTCAAAAGATTTTTATAACCTGAGGCCTTGCAGGTAGAGCTCCCCCAGGTTAAACCTCCAAGATTCCCTCATTCAGAGTCAGAGTCTACATTTTTAAAGCCGTCTGTTGAATATATTTACACATCTTGCTATCCTGCTACAAGAGCTGATTTGATTCATTTGTGCAAAAATTCACTTGTTCCATTGGCACATTTATGGCAATAACGTAATGAGTTTTGGTGTCCCAGATGTAATGTCACAGATCAGCAGGCACTGTGCCATTACCTAGCAACCCCAGCGGAGTTCCGTCTGTAACCTAGCAACCCAAGTTACAGCATGTTTGGTCAGGTGGTTTTACAGCTGTATGTGTTGTACAATGGCTGCTGGAAAAGACAAGAGTTTTGTTGTTGACTCACCATCCAGGAACTGCTTGCTGCATTGTTGTTGGTTGTGCAGGAGCCTCTACTTCTGCTTTTCTACAAGACTACAAGAAAGGACAGAGCAGACTGTACATTTTGCAGATGTTTGGATTCCTCAATGTTCGCAGCATCAGTCCGTCTCTCCTGCTGTCATCTGTTGGGGCGGCAGCATCAGAACCAGAGACCTAAAAAGGTCCAAGCGCCTGATAAAGAAGGCTGGTTCTGTTCAGGTTCTGAAAGATTTTTCATGAAATCAAGAAAATTATGGACAAGCCTGACATCTTCTTCATGAGCCTTCCTTTAGTCAGAAGCTTCTTCAAATTTGCTGTAATAGACTGCTACATGAGATCTGAGGTACAACAAAATGTAATTTCCTTTGGGATTAAAAAATATTTGTGAATTGAACTGAATTTTCAAAGTTGTGCGGTTGTATAATTGCGTATCTGTTTGCGAGTTTAACATGAGAGTGTAAACGTTGAGTTGGGGGGCGTGGCCAGCAGCAGCTCATTTGGATTTAAAGTGACAGAATCCCAAAACTACTCATTGTTAAATAGTTCAAAATAAACACAATGAACCAAACTAAAGTCTTACCACCCAAGGATGATTTTATGTGGACCAAAAATCCTAATCTGTTCAAGGGAGCATTGTTAAAATTATTTTATGTAATTTTAACAGGTTTAGAAATAACCGAGGTTCAACATGTGTGGCAGTCTGACTCTGCCTGCCGACTGCAAAACCTTCAACCCGCGGCTATGAATCAGCCATGTTGTTACGGTGAGAACAGCATCAGCCTGTATCTCTCTGCTGTAGTTGGAGGCAAAAAGGAAGACTCTGTTCTCTTCGTCGTGTCTTTGCTGAAAGGAACAGGCAGTTAGCCACAGGTCGCTAAGTTTATGTTCTCACCGGCACGAGCAGGAGAGAGCAGATTTACAGGGCGGTGGCAAACTCTGTGTCACAGCACTTTCTATTCCTGCTTTTCTGTCACTCTCCATGTTGCACTGCTGCATGCATGTTGAGACGTGTGCATCGGAGAAAAACACATTTTCAGGCTTCAAGACGAAACATTTGAGGAAATCTAAATCGAGTCCTGCAGCTGATATTAAAGCCTTCACTAATTTAGAGGCTTTTCAGGACTTCTGACGACCAGAATTTTTAATTTTCAGCATGGAAAAAGCAAATATGGAGCATTACACTGCAAAAACAGAAAATCCAACCATTTATTTTTGGTGTAGTTTCTATAGCAAAAATCTTAGTACATTTGAAGTAAGACTAAACAAACTTGCAAGTAACTTATCAGCATTAAATATGAGATTATTTTACTCCATTGGCAGATTATTTCACTTTAAACATTTTTCCTATGATGTAAGTGAAATAATGGAAGAATGTTTCATAAATATTAAGAAATTATTCACTTAATGCAAGCTCATATTTCCTGCTGAAAAGTGACTTATTAGTTTTGTATTATTTCAAGTGTACAAAGATATTTGCACTGCACAAAAACACTTGGTAGGATTTTTTTTTTTTGCAGTGTTTTCTCTGTCTTTGTGAGACAGGAAGTAAAGCTGAAAGGTCATCATCCTGCAGCCCATTTTATCTGAGGTGTTTACAGCTTTAATTTCAGGCGTCACGTTTAAGCTGCCGCTCCGGCTCCCGAGCAACAATCTTTGTTTCACGTCTGGCGTTTGGCTCCATTCTTCAGAAAATAAATGCACGACTTCTTTTGTGGAGACGAAAACAGCAGAACGAGACGAACTGCTTATGTTTGCAGCCGGTGATTCTATCGGAGACTAAATATTTTCGCTAATATAATTAGAGCTTATTGCGAAAGTAGCTGTGCCATTCAGCTGTAAACAGCAGCTCAGAGAGGCCATTTCTTTATGAAACTGCCTTTAATTATTTATTATCACAGAGTTTCTCCTCCTCTTCCTGCCTGGGAGTGGAACTGCTGCTGTAAATTAAGCTTTACACATAACGTCGTGAGTTGACTTCTTCATGCGTTTCCCTCCAAAAGTCGCCTCTGATCATCATCAGACTCATCATGAATGTTTGTTTCCATAACAACTCTCTCATAGGATTGATCGCCCACTTCTCCTCGTCTTCCTCTTTATGACTACATCTCTCTCTCTCTCTCTCTCTTTCCTCTGTTGCTTTTCATTTTCTTTGTCGTGACGCCCACGCGACTATCAGCGGATGGCTTCACACACTTTAACTTCCCGGCAGAGGATCCCAACCGAATCTCTCCGCTTTTCTCGTCTTTTCCTTTTGTTGTGATCGCCACGGTAACGGGGCCTCCGGCCGAGGATCCCGCCAACTGAAGATCAATAAGGTCAATTCAGTCAAGCTCACTGGATTTTTTCCAATCATGTTGCCCTTTGCTTGGAGCAGTTTGCACTGGTGCAACATGGAGAGTCTCCAAAGGTCAAGCTCTGGGGTCACAGGGAGTGAACGAGTGCAAGATCATCAGAGTCCAGCTGCTTTGTCAGCAATAGGGATAAATTCAGATTAAAGGGCTTTTATTGGTATAGTGTGGATGAATATTTAGCTATATAACCTATATGTTGTTTGACTGGGAAAAAGCAACGGAACAATCCAATTATTGCTGGAAATGGTCGTTAAACACCTACGACGAAGTCAGAACAGCCAAGTATAGATGATGTATGGGAGTTTTCACACCTGGCAGTCTGTTAGACTCGGTTCAATTTGGGACCAAAGTTGCAACATTTGTTAAATTTTCAGCTGCCCTGGTTTTCTTTCACACTGATCTTTTTTTATAGGAGTGCAGTATTAACTAGCACAACTCCATATTTGGCATGATTATATTTAAGTATATCTATTATTATTTTCATTAAAGACAGAATCGTTCTTTGCTCGGGGAAGCGGCTCTCATCTGGGGAATGTTGATTTATGCCCAGGGTTTAAAGGTCATAAACCCAGAACACAGAAATGGACTCATAATGAACTAATACCAGACCGACTGAAGCAGAATGCAATAATGAGAATGTATGCAGTTAGCCATTATTTCTAATAGGATTAACTCATTGAAGATCGTTTGTTGATGCTTACATCAACCTTGGACACAACTCTGATTTCCAAAGACGCACAGCTGTCATCAGGTGTTTGTTTATTTTACATTTTCAACTTTGATTTAGAGTCCATCAACAAGATCTCCAATCCCATAAATCCCTGCTGCAGTAACGAGGCTCCATGCTTCTGCTGGGGAGAAGCAGCGTTCATCCTTGACAGGTTGCCAGTCCATCACACTAACACACAGAGACAGACAGCGGGTCGGAACCAGGAGTCGTCTCGCTGCAAGGTGACAGGGCTAACCAGTTCACCAGCGCCGCTCCTTTACCCTGATGAACAAGATTCCTTTACAGAAACTGAACGCAACAACTGAGGGATTTATCACTTTCCTCCGAACTTGATGGGATGATATGAGGATTATTTTTCAATCTGCAGATCTGCATTTTCATTTTCTATGTTCTGCTGTAGCAGAAAGGGCCCCTACGTAGTCCAAAACAGAAAAGACAACTCTGGGAAAATGATGGATGAAAGCCACTGCTTAAAGTTTGTAGCATTTCTACGTTTTCTACAGGCACGTCTTTCAATTCTGACATTGTAGATTAAAAAATAAGTGTACATTTCTGCCAACAAAACCCTCAAATTTTGAGATTAATCTTGGAAATTTTGTAGAAAAAATCTCGAAAGTTTCCTGAGCTGCAAAAGTCGAAAATTTGTCCTTGAAAAATTATTGTTTGGGATTCATCTCATAAACTTGAGAAAAAATTTGAGCTTCCTCTCAGAAATGTTCTAGAAAATATTGACATTTTCAGAGCTTGAAAAGTCAAACATTTGCTAAAACAAATCAGAAATTTTCAGAATAATCTTTGAAATCTATAAAAACTTGAAAATTTGTGAGGAATACAAATATAAAAATTTTGAGATTGTCAGAAATGTAAAAAAAAAAAAAAGAAAATCTCTGAGCTCCAAAAGCAGAACATTTATTAGAAAAAATCTTGGAAATGTCCGAGTTCGAACAAACATTTTCTAAAACAAATCAGAAATTCTGATATCTGAAATTTAAAAAAAACGTGGAAATTTCTGAAATTGAAAAGTTTTAAATTTGCAAATAAAAACTCAAATTCTAAGCTTAATCTCACAAATTATATATATATAAAAAAAAAACAACAACAACCCTCAAATCTTTGATTTTTGGAGCCACACTGACGTCTGATGATGCAGATTCCTGCCGAGGATTAAATATTAACATCTACTGTGATTGTTTACGTGATTTTTCATGACTTTCACATGAAGACGGATTCTTTTGTGACTTTTATTCCTTTTCTTATTTAATTCACACACCTCATTGTGGGATTTTGCTCACATCCATAATGGAAACGCAGCAAAAAATAATCCAGAAAGTTAAATTACATATGAATTTACAAACATCTTTAAACTTCCAGCGTTTCTGGTTGGTCTGACAACTTGTTACCGTGGCAATGGACGGAAAATATTGCACAGGATTGTATCATAGCTCCCTTCAAACGTGTGCGTTGAACCCACTTTCTGTGGATTTACGTCGACTGTCAAGCTTTCATGCACCTTTAAATCACCTGAACTGTACAACACTTTCCTCCAGCTCATTTAATTAATGATTGGAGTGGCAGAAACCCTGGAAGGAGCCGAGCGCTGCATGAATCTCTCCTGGCTGGACGTTCTCCGTCTCGGTTACAGATATGCGAGTTTGTGCGTTTGGGAGCAAAAAGGTCTGACTCACTGAATGTTGTTGCAGCTGATTGTAGCAGTATTCAGACAGACACGTGTTTTTTTTACTATGGTTTTATAACCGACTCTGTCGTGTCTCATCCCATCCTGTCCCTCGGCGCTGCAGGAACCAGGAAGTCGGCTAATTAATCTAATAATTTAGAGACTCGCTCTTGATTGAAAAATAATTTCTTAGAATTACTACAATAATTACTTGGCAGTATCACACTGTTTGTGTGTCGGTGTGAGTTTTTCCGTCTCGCTCTTTCCAATCTTGAGTCTGCGTCCCCAGAGGACAGCAGCCGGCCTAGACTAATTTTTTTTGTTCAGCAGTGACACGCTTTGGTCTATATTTCATGTCACTTTGACTAAACTGCCCCACCGTTGAGATGTCCACATTAAAGCTTGATGCACTCCTCTTGTATGGATTCGGCTGCCATGCCAGCAGAGCACTTTGCCTTGAGAGAAATTAAACCCCCGAGGTTGTTCTAAGATAGATTAAATGGAGGATGAGAGAGAGAAAGCTCGACTCATGGGAGGGGCGCTACCCAAATATAGAGAAACCTGCCAAATGCCAACAGGGCGTGGGCGAAGAGGCTGGCCTTTGCTGATGTGCATGTCTGTACACGTGGGTGTGAGTTTGAATGCGTTATGAGGGGTTTCTTTTCTAGAGGAAAAAATTCACACGCCTGCGTCTCTCTGCGAGTCTTTCTGCACATGTTGATCACATGCAAAAACAATGCAAAACATTTTAAAAAATAAACGCACGATTCTTCAGCTCGAATAACAATTAATAACACACCCACTCCTCACCCGTTGGAAAGGTAAAATGACATTTTTAATGCATTCCAGTCATTTCTTCCTTATTGTACTGAGTTTCTGTGCCGTGTTAGCTAGCTAATCATAGGATCCTGACTGACAGATTGGAAAATGGTCAGGATTGTCCACGACTGTATTAAACTGGATTAGAACTGGATGACTTTTTGTCATTTGGAAGATAAAGATCTGAATCGAGAATCATATTAGGGGTTCCTCAAGGCACCGTACTCGGGCCATTTTTATTCAACATTTGTAGAATTTAATTGGCTTAGCTTACAGAACACTACAACACATTTATTGTATTGTTTATCATTTATCGTGATAAACTTCTTAGGAATTTTAATTTACTGTTGTCACAATAAATTCCAACCAATGACACTAAAAACTCTTTGAAACTGTCCTTACAGTCAGGATTAATAGTTTAGTCTCGCCAATGTTTCGCCACTTTTATTCAACATTTATATAATTTAATTGGTTTAGATTGCGAAGCACTACAGTATACAGCCATACTTTATATTTCTGACATTTACCGTATCATTTATTAGTTATTGTGATAAATTTCTCATAAGAAAACAAACTACAACAACTGGAAATGAAACAAATGTTGCAATTTTGGTGCCCAGTCAAAGTCAGGTGTGAAAACATCCTTAAAGTCAGATGTGTTTTAAGTTTTACATTTATTATTAATAATCTGTTGAGTTTTTCTGTTCATCTGAGTCTAGAATAAAATAAATAACCTGTTATGGATTTTTTTCTCTTCTTTGTGTCAGATGTTTTCATGTTGCAACTTCAAGAAAGCAACAGAAGGGAAAATGAAGAAGTAAACAAAAACTTTACACGGAAGAGCGGATGAAAGGATCTAGAAATGGGAATTGTTTCAAAAATCAGAGCAGAGAGAAAAGGTTTGTTTGTTGCATCTCATGTTTGGTTACTCAAGCTAATGAGCGGCAATTAGACGGCTGCCAATTAACTCTGCCCATCAGACTGAGACGGAGGTAAACGAAAGCAGAGACGTGAGGGAAGAAGTTGGAGGTTGTGAGGAACGAGGGAATAGTTAAACGACCCGGGAATCACAGGCGGCGTTTTCTTCAAGGGATGTTCATGCGTGCATTTGCATGCAAATGAGGCGGGTGTGCATACAGATGGGGCCGTGTGCGTGTATCCGTGTTCCAGCAGAGGGAGCTGTGTAGACCCATGTCACCGTTCGTGCTCTACATGACCATCTGGCTCTCACCGTCAGGCTGAACCTAAAGTTAACCCCCTCACTGCCAGAGTCTGCTCCACCTATGGGGATAAAAATAGACCAGAATGTCTGAGGAAGCATTTGGATTGATGTTTACTTGCTTTTCGAATGTTTAATGCGAGCTCCTGATCAGTTATTGACCAATAATCGCGGATGTGAATGGCTGCTGAGTGGCTCTGAATCTTTCTGGCAGAATGTTTGCTGACCAGATTGTGTGTGCGCTTCAGGCAGCGGAGGCAAGAAAGCAAATGGTTAATTTCTCATTCTGACTGCTGATGCAGTGTTCCAGCTGAACCCCTCAGAGAGCCTTTCACTCTCTCTCTCTCACACACCTACAAGTACACACTGTGGCGTAGAGCGCTCGTCATTCTTCCGAGTAGCCCGCTGACCCCGCTTTAATTAGGCTAATTGAAATGGGAGAATAACCATTTTCTTGATTGCTGTTTTTTTTCTTTTTTTTTTTTTGGACAGTTTAAAATGAAAAGCGTGCTTACACAACCAGAAGCCCCTGAGAGTTGGATGACACGATGACCCTGTTGCTTGGTGCGGAAGACTTTTGGCTGCTCCTCTCTGGATCTTGAGGCGTAATTCATGTCCGTCTGGCAGTCGTTTTGACCGCCATGCATTTGTCTTCTGACAGATTCTGGCTTTATCCACCGCAGCCCAGCTTAGTAATACACAGTTAGCAAGACGCTAAGAAACGTGTGTTGAGAGTAAATGCTTTCAGATGAACACTTTCATTATTTTTTATTATTTCAATCAATACTTCCATCCTTTTGTCAAGGTAGAGGATCCAGAAACTGAACTCAAAAGTAGCAGAACTTCAACATATTTTTACTCAAGTAAAAGTAAAAATTAGCCGTCAAAGAAATCACTGAAGAGGAAGAAAGTATTTGGTAAAAAGGCTAACCAAGTACTGAGTGACTGTTCAATCACGTAGTATTTAAAAATTACATCATTAAATGGACCAAAATACAAAGTTATGTGGACATTTTGGATTTAGTTGTTTTTCTGTAAAAGTTTTGTGGCTACTAAAAGTTTTACAACCATTAAGAATAGTTTGAAATACTTATTAATACCAAATATTAAGCATTTTGATCAAACAAAGTTTAATTGATTCAGGTGAGCTTGTCATAAATGTGCAGGTGGAGCTTATTTTAGATTAGATTAGCTTAACTTATCTTAGCGGATCTTAGCTTAGCTTACTTCATCTGATTTTAAGTTGTTTTGTTACAGTTTGTCTTGTTAGTATTGACTTATTGTAGCTTTGTGCACTGTATGCCAGGTTGACTTGTCTTAGTTTAGCTGATATGCTCTGATTCTAGGTTGTATTAGCTGATTTTATAGCCCAGCTGATCTTATTTTACCTGTGAAATCCATAGATAACCTTCATTTATCTTAATTTCTCACAAAAATTAAGATAAATTTTTTTTTTAAATAATTCCATTATTTAAAAAAATTATGGAATTATTTTTTAAAATAACTCCATTTAAAATTTTTTTAAAAAGAACTTCCTGCCTTCTTTTCTCAGTGTACAAACCAGTGAAATATTGCCACCTGTTGGACTGGAGTAAAACTGCAGACCTAAACATGATCGCGTTCGTGACCCTAAAACCCCATCAGTTAAACTGACTTCACTGCAGCCGCGTTGCTGTCATGAAACCTTATTGTTGAAGACTTATTGGTGATCGGTGGATTGGATGCTAAATAAATCTCTGCTCTGTGCTTCAGACTCCCTTCACCATTTCAGTTATTGCCTCTGCATTTCCAGGGAGGCTTTCTCTCTCCAGAAGGTTCAGTCGTAAACAACTATCAGAATTTTTCAGAGATCCTGATGACAAACTGGTGGCTGGTTTGCTTTTTCCTATCTGGAAATCAATGAGTCTGTCGCTACTGGACTGCAGCTCTGACTGGGTCGTCCCCAGAACCAATTGTGAAAGAAACAAGTTTGCTTGGATAAAAAAAAAAAAGATCCACGGCTAAAACGATTAATTGAATTAATCACGATTAATCGATTATTGAAATAATCGTCAACTGATTTAGTAACTGACTAATTCTGAACTGAAATATACAAACTCAAAAACAGGTTATTAATTAAACCAAAATTGTACAAAAACGTATAATTTTTTTATTTAAGATATAAAAAACCTCTTTGTAAATATATTCTGCTCAGAATATAATTCTGCTGAAGTGGCATCGTCTCAGCTTCACCTTTTGCATTCAGTTACTAATCAGTTAATCCAAGAAATAGTGAACAGAGCTGAATGGACTGAGCTTTCCACACTAAAGGAAAACTATGTTAAAAATTTGTTAAAATGTTTATTTGCTTTCTGTTATGCATTTCTAATATTGCATAAAATGAGCTTACGCAGTTAAAAAAAAAGTCAGCAGAATGTGTAACATTTTTTTATTTGATTAATCAATTAATCATCAAGATAAATAACTAGTGAAATAATTGTTATCTACTCATTAAGCAACATTCTGCAATTTTAGATATGATTTTTTTAACTGCAGATGCATCCTTTGATGTACTTTAGGAAAAATTGTTTTTTTAATTTATTGAAATAAATTCAAATAAGAATTTATTTGAATAAATGTAACATAATTTGTTTATCTGCAACTTTTAAATAATTTCTAATATTGTATGAAAAGGGCTTAAGTGGTTAAAATATGGAATTTCTTAAAAATCTGATGAATCAATTGTCAGAATAAACGGTTGTTAAAATAATTAACAGCTTAATTGATAATTAAATTAATTGTTGTTTGCAGCCCTAAAAGATTTAAATATTCCTGTGCAGAGTGACGGGACTTGCCTAAGAAAAGGTTTGCTTGTTGCGTGACTCTCGTCAGGTTTCGTCTTTCCTTCAGCACAAACACAGGCAGCTGCTGCCACAGCAGACAGAGCTAATCACCTCCTACTATAATTTTAAACATTTATTAAATGTCCACATTATCCACATATGAAGTCATTTGCCCCTGGGGATCTGTGTGATTTCCTCATTAACTTCTCGAAATGTAATGAGTCACGGAACCGAGTTCTGTGGCTCTATTAATTATGACCCGTCGCACAAGCTGCTCACCATGGCAACCCCAAGTTCTGCCTGTCACCACGCAAAAGACGAGGGTATGAAGAGGTTTTTTTTACATCATGCAGCCGGCGGAAACGTCTCTCCCCTCAGTCAGGCCTGCTGGAGTCTGTGGCGCTGATGTTTTAGCTCCCTCTGCTGAGGATTACCGGTAGATCCTCCTTCAGGAGCAGAGAAATGTGGACCAGCACCACAAAAACACAAAGTCTTACTGAGGATGCTTGTCTAGTTTCTTGTGCAAATAGCTTATTATAGTTGCAATAAGACAAAACTAACATACAACTGACTTTTCAGAAAGTTATAGCAGCTTGTTTTAAGTCAATGACAGATTATTTCACTTATAACAAAACATTCTTATTATATTTTAAGTTAAACAATCTTCCAGTGGAACAAGTTCTTTTTAAAATCAACATTAAAGAATTACCGACTCAAATATTGCTATATCTTGCTGAAAAGTTACTTCTAAGTTAGTTTTGTCGTATTTTATGTACTAAAAGATTAGCATTGTAAACCAGACAAAAATACTTCATAAAATGTTGTGTTTTTGCAGTGCATTGCAGAAATACTGAATACTTATTCAGCTTTTTCATTTGTACTTCAAAAACAAACACAAAGTTATGATAGTCATGCAAAAGACAGTGTTTGAAATAATAAACTGCAATAAACTTAATTTCGGTAAATTTTTAGAACCACATTTTGCAGCATTCTTTACAATTCCTTAATTAGATTTAGTTTTGGACTCTAATCTAAGCTATTTAAGTTTATTTGTATAGAACATTTCAGCAACAAGGCAGTTCAAAGAGCTTCACATTATAAAAACACAAAAACAAAAGTCCTAAACAATATAAAAAACAGTCAATAATCAAATCCAAGTTCAGATCAACTCTAAATATTCAGCTACACTGCAAAAACACAAAGTCTAACAAAGTCTATTTTTGGTCTAGTTTTTAGTGCAACTACTTTAGCAAACTTAAAATAAGATAAAGTCGCAAGTAAAGCTGTGGGAGATTGTTTTAAATCAATAGTTCCTTAATATTGATTTACAGAAGTCCTAGTTCCAGAGGGAGATTATTTCACTTACAGTAAGTAATTTCCCCCATACTTTCAGTGAAATAATCTGGTCTATATTCAATATTATTAACTTAAAACAAGCTCCTATGTTACTGGAAAGGTATTTGGTAAGATGTTTGTGTTTTTGCAGTTGGATGCAAACCAAACACCTGCATGTTTGATACTTTAAGGCTCAATGAGAAGCACATAGCAGCTGTAAGCTAATGTAACATTTGGCACCAAAATAAAGCGTACATACAGAATAACATGTATAAACAAACCTTGTGCGCCTTCTTCCCAAACACTGAGATGTTATTGTCCGTTTCATCCGTTTTTAAAGCTTAAATCCAAGCTAACGTGTCTGTTGCCTCAGCTAGCATCCATGTTTGCTAATCAACACATTTCCACCAACATGTCAGAAATACGACAAGGAAGTTATCACTATAGTTATAGTTACAAAGAAAATGGCATTAACTATAAACAAACACGGTTTTTTCTCTCTGCGACAACCACCCGGAAGTGGCGGTTCTTGATGCAGCGCCCCCACAGGCGAGGAGGGGAACAGCTTTTTTTGTGGGTTTGGTTTGTTTGACAATGCGTGGTGAAAGCGAACTGAAAATGTAACAAATGTTGCACTTTTGGCCCCCAATTAAACCAACAATCACGGTGAAAACACTTTAAAAACAGCTGTGCTGATTGCTAAATCATTTAGCATGCTAGTTCTAAAGAGCTAAACGTTGGACACCAGAGGTTTGTTTAAGGTTTTAGCATCTCTACATTTTTGCATTAGTTCAACTTTATTCTCTTAATTTTAAAAATTATTCTCAAAATTTTATTTCTTTATTATTATTAATATTAATACTCCATCGTACAAGTTTGGAGAACATTTTCCTGAATAGCTTTAAAAGCTTGTGTAAAGTTGTGCGTCACAAATGGGGTTCCGGTCAGAGAGTGGGCGTCCACATGTTGACCTCGATGAAACCAGCTGTGAAATATCTGCAGCAAAGTGGCAACTAATTGAATATAACGCGGCTATTAGCATGCAAAGTCTCTCTCTCATTATGTCCAGTGACAAACAGGAGCCTGGTAATGGCGCATTTACATTCTGCCTCCACAATAGAGTGAGGAAGAGTTAATGAGCGGAGAGGTTTGCTTTGAAAAGTGGTTTATTTACAGAAAATGTCATGATTTTAACTGCAGACGTGTGCTCCTATCGGGGATGCACTTGGTATTTTTCTCGTTTCCTTGTTAACCAGCCGAAGCAGAAAGCTCGCCTGCAGCTCTCAGTAATGCGCTGGATGCAGACCAACTTTCTGCATCACCAATTACAGGCTTTGTGTCTAAGTGGCCGAGCGCAGAGGCTGCCAAATAAAACCTCATGACTTCTTCATCTCTTCTCATCTTGGCCTGTTTTTACTTTGATATGAATCAAAGCATCAGGAGCAATCGCTTCCCAAAAGAACAAAAAGAGACGAAGCAGATGATCACTATGGAAATAACCTGATCCGTGGACAAACGCCAAAATAAAACCCAGACGTCTTCATAAAGGAGCTGGCAGAGGCTTCCCTGCAGAGGGACAAAATTTGATTCGTCATCCCTCAGAAATGTTCTTCTGCTTGCTGGAAGTAAGATAAATGATGATCTCCTTAAAAGGAACATTATTTATTACACTCTAGATATATGCTTCCATATGCGAAATAAACATTTTTACAAACATTTTCATACTTAAAAACCACCCAGCTGTTTCCTGCTGTCTGGAAAATGAGCAGTTTCAAAAACTGCTCACAATTTGTTACCTAGCAACACAAGCATTGGTCCAAAGTTTGGTCAGCTGGTTTAAGACAAGTGTTTTGTTGTTGATAACCACTTCCTGCATTCTTGTTGGTTGTGCAGGAGGCCCCATTTCTGCTTTTCCAGTTGTATAATCATGCAACTGTTCGCAGCCATTTTCAGGTGCCAGTGTGAAGGTTGAGTTGAGAGCGTGTGGCCCTTTATTATTTATAACACAAGGAAAATGTCTTGGTATAAAATAATCTGCTGTTAGTAGTGGCACTTTTTTTTGTACCAACATTGAGGAATTAATGACGAGTTCCAAGATTTTGCAGAAAAGGGTTTTCAAAGAAAGATTTGTTCTAATTCTGTTTATTTCAATCGAGTTCATACCTGTAAGCTTTTATTTTTATAGGATTTGTCCACATAGAAAACTCATCCTGTTTAACTTAAATATTGCGTCCTCACATCATTGGTCACAATCTAAATCTCTGCGGCTCTAATTTTTAAAACATATTTTTTGCTCTCGAGAACTTTTGACTTAATTTTAGCCATAGATAAAGAAAATAAACTTAAAATTCTGGATTTTTCTACAAAAGCTCTTTACCAATTTTTGTTGTAAGGTTTATTCCACCTTATAACAATTAAGCGCAACGCTGGACAATAAATCAATAGCAATATGTAATGATACAATTGATCAATATCAATTTTTGTAGAATATGAAATAATTTCAATAAACTTCAAGCCAGAAACACAAAGCATTCTGGGGGGTGTAGGCAGAGGAAAGACTTTAGCTGATTCTAAGCTAGCCTGGTGGAATCAACCAACTCACTTGCTGTCTTCTGGTTACCTAGCAACTCAGTCACTCTGTGGTTACCTAGCAACAACCTGTGGAGTGATTTGCAGCAGTTTATCCAGTGTGGAGTGAAAATATGACAAATTGGGGAAAAGTCACACAATCAGTTTGGCTGCATTTCAGATATTTAAAACAAAAAAGTTAATTATTGATATGAAACACTTGCAATGTGGTACAATAACATTATTCAGCCCTAATTATTAAAAGTTTCTATGTTCATTCCACTGTTACCTGAAACTGTGTAGTGGAAAAAAAAGCAACAAAAATGTCTTCAAGTGTGAAAATTCCTTCCAGGGGGGAATCATCATCTCCATTTCTCCAAACCAAAACAACCAGCTCTCCTCTCCTGCGCTTCTTTTTGATTTGATTTGATGTCAAGGCAGCATCACTTCGGCTCACCTGAACGCCGGCGCGGCAGGTGGATCTGCTGACATCTGGCTCCGTGTCGGATGGAAACACGGGCGCAGGATCCTGAGGGGATCGACGCCATGATGCTGTCACACACATAAAATGAACACACCTGCTGCTGTTTTTAGCTTCGGAGTTTATTTCCAAAAGACATGAAGAGTTTACGAATGTATAATTCTCACATGACAAAGATAAAAGTACAAACATGTATATATAGAGAGGAGTAGCTCTGCAAGGTAAAGGAAGCTTTTAATGAAAGGCGTTTCCTTACTTTGGTAAAGATTGTCTCTGTTTTACAGAAAGTCTGTTAGCTCAATCTTGAACACTGTAAAAAAAGAAAAACAAATCTTAAAGTATTTTACTAGTGAAAATCTCTCAAATGAAAAATAAGAAACTCAAGTAACTTGAGCAATAAATGAGCTTGTTTTAATAAAAATATTCCTTCATGTTGATGAAAAAGCACTAGTTCAATTGGCAGATTATTTATAACATCAGAAAAATTTCTTGTTATAAGTGAAACAATCTGCCAATTTATTGATATTATGGAATTATTGATTTAAAATAAGCT
Source organism: Poeciliopsis turneri (assembly GCA_922788865.1). Lineage (NCBI taxonomy): Eukaryota > Metazoa > Chordata > Actinopteri > Cyprinodontiformes > Poeciliidae > Poeciliopsis > Poeciliopsis turneri. The sequence continues at coordinate 632,741 of CAKLNU010001002.1, forward strand.
CTTATGTCTTGCTGAAAAGTTACTTGTGAGTTTATTGTCTTCTTTCAAGCATATTAAGAGATTTGGATGAAAAGCTAGAAAAAAATACTTGGAAAGATTTTGTGTTTTGCAGAGTGCATGACCAAATCCACCACTGATGAGTAATAATACAAAGTCCTGTCTCCAATTTTTACCAATTAAAAACAATCAATTAAGAATGCTTTAAATTTTTGGCCTCCATTTGATACAAAAATATCAAAAATACTTGGTAATATTTTGTGTTTTTGCAGTGAAGAAAAAGCCAGAAATATGGCCGTTAATCTGATGTCATGGCGACGATTACGCTTTGCAAACAGCAGGTGACACATTCAGCTTCTTTTCCATGAAGCGGTGCCGATTGAGCAGATCCTGCCGGGTTGTTGGAGCAATTTGAAGACAGAACGTCAAACTTTACCGCTAACGGCTGAAAATGACCCAGAGAGCAGCAGCTTTAGATTCCATCGAAACTTTCTAAACGCGGCACCAAAGATCAAAATGTTTAACTCACTGTTGCCTTTGCACTCGATTTGCATTGCAGTTGAGGCAACACAGAAATGTTGAGTTTCACTAATTTAATTTTATTAAGGTCACAGCAGCAGCAGGAAACACAGGTCGCTATCAGACTCAGACTGATTTGTTTGTTTGCAGTTTGACCTGTAAATAAATCGATTCTTCTGACGATTCTTTGGGTTTTAAAAATGGAACTTTCTACAGATTTTATTAAACAACTTAAATCTTTTTGATCCAATAATATAAATGCATGAACAATTCAACTCACTGATTAAATAAGAAAGAGATTTTATTGCCTAAAATGCAATAATGCAGCAATTTCTTAGTGAATTTTAACCAAGTGAAGCTAAAACTGTGAGAAGTTTTGGGTAAAATGCATTTACAGACAAAGTTGTTTTCAATCTTAAATGCAAAATGTTTTTATATTTTGTACAGTTTCGGGTTAATTACTGCTCTGAGTTTGTTTTTTCAGTAAATGGCCTTTTTTTGAATGTTGACTAATCGGCATTAAAAACAAACATGAAGAAAGTTCCTTCTGGAAAAGATTCTCAGGTTTTAAAACTTTCATGCTGAAATGTTTCGCTGCACTGAAGGAGATTTTTATCAGCACAGTGATGCTCTTTCTGCAGAAACATAAGAAAATGTAATTAAAAAAACCCAACATATTCTGCAGGACGAAATGCACAAGATGTTTAAATTTCTGATTTATGGCAAGAAAAATCTGAACTCCCTTTGGAACCTGTGATCAACTCCAAGTGCAGAAAACCAGAATGTGTCGCCATTAATTAGGATTTAGTCCAAATGTTTCATTTACTTAGACAGAATATCACCAGGTATGAAGGAGAAGGCTCAACACTTTATGCATCTTTGCATAAATTGTGTTTATTTTCTCCTAAAAGTCTTTGCAAACATGAAAATGTTTGTAATTATTCTTCAGATTACTGTAGAAATCTGCCGCTTATTTGGAGACGTTATGGAGAAATAAAGCGATCAGAGTTCATCTAAAGCTCCATAAAGAAGACAGAAGCTGCAATAATTGACTGGTTTATGTGATTGTTCCCTTTCAAGCAGCGAAGTGGTAAAGTGGAGGTGAAACGCACTGCAAGTACTAAAACCCACAAATTAAGACGCTTTTAGTGTCTCGTCATTGGAGAGTTTTGTGTTTTGGAAGCTGCAAACATTCGTAACGATTCTCACCTTCACTTCTGCAGCTGCTTGAGTTTTAAAAGCAACATAAAAAATTTTATTAGAATAAAATCTCAGTCTTGTTTTGTAGCTTCAATGCCAAACATTAGCGTGACTTAATATTCCAGCATATAGTTGTCATGGTTACATAAAGGGATTGCTTGCTTGTATTTTTGTCTTAAAACATTCATTAAAATCCTTCAGGAGGTTAAAAAAAAAAACTTACAAATCTGTTTGTCAAAATAGTTCAAAAAGGTTTTTGTGTTTGGAAAACATCTCGGTTATAATTTTTGATGTATTTTCTAAACGTTTCTGATCAGAACCAGACGCAGCACCGGGTTGTTTTGCCCATCCTGTTGGTGGAAACTATACGACCTCCACGTAGTTCGCCGGGTAAAGCCCCTCCCAGCCTTCGTCCTTCTTTCCCCGACACCAACCCTGGTCGTCCTCATCCTCGATCTTCAGAAACTCCTCACCTGCAGAGACAGAAACTTTTTACTCTCACATATTCTGGACTGCTTCCTTTAATTTTTACGGGTTTATTTAATAAATCTGGTGCTAAAGGGAAACTTTGAGTTGTCAGGTTAGATAGAAGAGACTGAAAATGGAGGCTTTCCACACTGATTATGAAGAGCTTTGCTTCATTTTACACTGAAGTCGCTGAAAAGTCAAAGCTTTAGTTAAACGACTCTGAAATTTGTTCCATCTAAAGGTGAAGGCAAAAATTAACAGCAATAATTTGGATTATTCAGCCTGTCATAAGAGAAGAAATTAGATTTATTTTCCAACGTCCTTTTGAGAAATAGAACATTGAACTCATTTATTAATGTCACAGTTTCAAATAAATATTTAATTAACAGGCTAAATATTTAGCTTCCAACTAAAAATCTGGCTTGAATTAAGTGTTCAGTTTTAAGCTAAATACTAAATATTTAGCTTTTACTAAAAAGCTAAATATTTTTTAGCTTTTTATTTAGCTTGAAACTAGTATTTAAATTTTTAAATGTTATTAGAAGCTAAATATTTATATTTTTTTGTGAGTTTAAGCTCATGGGTTTAAACTGACATTTAGCTAAATATAAACGTATAACATGGTGAAAATATGACTTTAGAAAATGAATCAATATTTCTTTTCTGTTAAATAACCAACCCAATTTTTAAAGAGTGATTTCACAAACGGGACCTCATGGACTAAACAGAAATTGGAAGTTGTGTTTTTGTGTCAACCTCTTTATTGCAACGTGTTCTGAAGGAGAAACAGAATAAACTGACATAATGTTGCTTTAAACTTCTACAAGAAGAATCTTATAATCTCTAATTTTTTAAATTTACTTACATTTTTTTAATCTATAAAATAATCTTTTTGATTTTTGTGGCTCACCCAGAGGTTTTCCATTGAGTAATGCATAAATCAGTAACATCTGCTGTTTGTGTGGAAACGTGGAGAATGATGCTTGATGTGATGCTGCTTGTTGCTGCATGTTTACCTGCTTTAAAGGAGAGTTCATCCGTCTCCTGACCAACATAATCGTACAGAGCTCTCACTCTCACGCCGCCAATCATCACACTGAGCAGGAAAAAACACAAAGTTTGATCACAACAACAACATGGAGAAAAACGCAGGCAAAAATTTACTCATACAATCAACAATACCCCAAACCAACCAACCAATCTATTCATCCATCCATCTATTCATCCATCCATCTTTAAATTCCACAGCAACTAAACGTTTAGCTGCTGAATAAAACATCAAAACTGGTTTTGGTATAAATAAAGTAAGCCAACATTACGGTTGACCCAATCTGGACGGGATTAGAGGAATGTCTGGATTAAATTAAACACCAGGAAACCAACCAGTTTGACTGAACTCTGACCCCCCACAGATCCACTAACCTCTTCTCTATTGTTCCTTTCTTTTCCACCTCTTTCTTCCCCTTTTTGCTTTTCTTCTCAGGTGAATAATCCTTTGAAAGATTTGAATAAAGTTTCATTTAAAGCCTCAGAACTGAACTTTGCTCTAAAACAAACGTTGGAGTGGATGAAACACCTGGAAGTGAGGCCAGTCGGTCGGCATGCCGGGTCCGTGAGTGTTTTTCCACCAGCGCAGATCCTCCTGATCGTCGATGGCCATCAGGGTGTTGTGCAGCTCGCTGTACACGGCGATCACACTGAGCGACAAGTGGGGAGAAGAATGGATCATCATGAATCAGAAATTAAAAAGCATTAAGTCGATGCAGTATCTCCCCTATTCCCACCCTGCAGCTGTGACAAATTTTTGAAAACTAATTAAATGGCTGTTTTATTTGTGATTCTCCGTTAAGAGACGTGGAGTCACTGAGAAACACTTGGGCAATAACATGGAGCGGAACATTTTTTTAATCAGCGTTAAGTTTGATCTAAAGTCACCACCAGCATGAACAAACCATGGAGAAATAAAACAAATAAATCACAACGACATGTTTAACACATCAGAGAATCAGACGCAACACAGTGACCACAATAAAGTCAAAATAACGACAATAAAGTCAACATTTCCAATATAAACTTGTACAAGTATAAAGTTATGAGAATTAAATAATAATATTTAGAGAATAAAGTCAGTTTTCTAATAAGAATAAAGTTATGAGTATATCATATTTCTAGAAATCTCATATCTTAATTCTCAAGGTTTTTTTAGTTTTATTTTGAAAATCAGGAAACCGGAAGTCACTGAGTTAGCACTTCCTGTTTAGCAGTGCACCACTATGGGTCGTTTGCAGCTTTTCTTTGAACGCAGCACAACCTTTGAGATAATAAAAATGTTTATTTTACACAAGTATATATTTACAACGTACAACAAATTTTATTTGAATAAATAAAATTATGTGATTATTTAAATGTTGCATCTGACCTGTTAGCATATGTTAGCTAAACAATAAAGCACATCTTGATGTGCTTTATTGTTTTATTCTGACCAGTGAGTGCTGAATGAAGCTGAATGAAGCTCCGTAATGACACCATTCGGGCCTCACCACCGGGTCGGGTCGGGTCGGGTCGGGGCAGCTCACCTCTCGTTAGTGGTGACGTCCAGGTGTTTGTGGATGGACAGGAAGGCTTCTTTGAGGAACACGATCCTCCTTCGCTCCTCGTCCTGGGATTGGTCGAAAACGGACTCCATCTCCTCCATGTAGCGAGGAACGTAGCGGTTCACCTCCTCCAGGACTTTCTCATAGCGAGCGCGGACCTAAGATTCAGCCAAAGCAGCAACAACTACATGTAACTGAAACGATTAATCGTGATTAATCGATTGTTTAAATAATTATAACTGATTAATCAATAACTGGAGTATGAAGACTCAAAAAAAAGTCATTTGCTAAAAGAATAACATTTTCAGAGCAGCAAAAATTATACAAAGACTATAAATTTTATAAATTATGATAAATTTTGCAATTTATTGAATAAAAATGTGAAACTGGTTAAAGAAAAAATTTACAATTGTTTTTTTAATCAAACGAATCCTCAGAATAATCAATTACTCAATCCTTAGTTGCAGTCTTAAATTAGAGGCTAAAAATGTTTTATTTTGACATTTATTTTTGTATATTTTGTGCTTTAAGTGTTTTAAACACTCAAATGTCTGTTCAGGCAAACCTTAAATGTTTTAACTGTAAATATGATGAATTAAGAACGAATAAAGATAAAACATTCATGCTAGTGCACCTTTAAAAGTAGTGAGTCAATAGTACAATAACAGAAAGACAAACATTTTAATCTCAGATTAAAGTTTTATGGTTTGGAAAAGGGTGAAAAAAAAACTTTAAACACCAACTAATTAGAAAGAAGAGACTCGACTTTTACTGCTGTTACAGACAAAAACTGTTTACATGTTGCCCCCCCATTCAGCCATTAGCCCTTGTTGGTTTTGGAGCACTTGATTTGCTGTTATGAGCCATTTTTATTGCCGAGTGGGAGCTCCGGTTGAACCCCCATCTGTGAAATTAATGGACAACCTGCTGTCCTTCCGCAGCTTTAATCGCGTCAGTCTTCAAAGCAAATTACAGTGTGTATTTAACGCCATACAAGGACTCCGAATTTTGAAGTTAGGAGGCAAATGAGTGGAAGAGATGGCGATGAATCACATTTTAAATTTAAAGTAAAAAGAAAGGGGATGATTATTCACCTTCTCGGCCTCCTGCTGGGCCAGTTCTCGCTCCTCTTGGATCTTTTTCTGCTTGTCGATAGAAACGTCTGGGTTTCCCTGAGCGTGAAAGTCTCTCTCCTTGGCGGCGTGCTCCTTACGGCTCACCTTATGGTACGCCCTCCTAGCTTTGTCCAGCTGTGGACAAAAAATAAATAAAAACGGATCACTTGGTCACATAAGGTACGAAAGCATAACTTTGATGAGAAGAGAAGCCAATGTAGCCAAGAAAACCTGTAAAATTAAAATACAGTGCTAAACATTGAAGTTATTTTACAATAACAGTTGAAAGAGATCAATTTCTGCAATCATACGTTGTTTGTATTGTACAACCGGATTCATTGCGGTTTTATGACCAACAATAACAGTTATTTTGCAACAGGAATTGAAAGAGATTGCAACTCAGATTCCTACCTAAGTAGTAGGAGTATATTAGTGGCAGCATTGAGCCAAGATGTCTGGATGCAAATCAAATGTTTATAAGCTACATAGAATATCTGAGACCAAGTTGTCCTGCTGCGACAAAATTCAAGAGCTGTGATGAATATGTTTAAGGCCAACTTAGATTTCTGTAATAAATTCAAGATATTTAAGGCCTTAATTTTACACAAATTTAAGACTTTTTAAGGATGGCACTTGTGTTTACCTTATTCTAGATCAATATAAACATATTTAAAACATATAGGGATGCCACTTTTAGCCCAAAGTCACACTTTTAACAGCAATAACTGTGGAATAACTATGTTAACAATAGACAATCTCTTCTAAGACTCGTTTTTCAGTGTATTTCTTATTCATATGGGTCCGATATATGTGAATTCTCTGGACTTAAGGTCTAAAGAAACAACTTAATCACAAATGTAAAGACTCCTCTTTTCAGCAGAGGTCTATAGACGCTTACATTTATCGGAGAGAAAATAAATGGCAAAGAGAGATCGCTTCAGAAAGGACACATTCAATGTTCTCATGTCCACTGAAAGAGAAAACTACATGATTTGAGAGGCAATTAATACATAAACATAATCCGTTAACAAGAAATGTCATTTGCATCAGCTGGGAGGTTTTAATGATACATTACAAAGGTCAACTTTTTTAAAAGGCCAAGCTCATGGTGACACAGCTCAAGAATGATTACAGTCATTTTCAGAGCAAATATAAAATATTAAATTCATCATATGCTTAACAACATGAGCTGCAAACTAAAGCAATTAATAAATGTCACTTTCAACCTCATGGATCAAACCTAAATGCAATAATTCAAGCAGGAAGAAAATAATAATTGTTACATGTAAAAACACTATTAGCACAGTTGGTAGTAACTAGTTACATTTACTTGAGAAACGTTTTTGATAAAATTTGCTTTTAGGGGTATTTTTACTACTCTGTAATTTTACTTTAGTAATAATAGGTTTGAGAGAAGTTAATTTATAGTCGTTACTGGTAAATTAATGTCAGATAAATTAAGAGTAGCTAAAAACTCAGCTAAAATCAGCTAAGCTAAACTCAACTACGCCAACCTACAAGATCAAATCAGCTTAAATAAGATAAATCAATCCAGTGAACACAAAGCTAAAACAGATAAGATTAACTATGACAAACTGCAATAAAATGACTTGAGGCCAGATAAAATAAGTTAAAATCCGCTAAGCTAAATTAAGCTAACCTAAAATAAGCTAAACCTGCACAGATAAGACAAACAAACCTCAATAATCCTTTAGGAAACAAACTTTGTTCGACTTAAATCTTAATATTTTGTATTACTTCTATTTGAATGGCCATTTTCATTTACTGACATTTTTGACTACTCTACCCATCTACAACTATTACAAAATGGGCCCAGCTTAAATTTGAGTTTTACCTTCTTGAGCCGTTTCGCCCAGGGCTTCTGAGCGCGTGCAAACCCGGTCTCAATGTCCTGGGACTCCTTGAAGCCTCCAAATAACTTCTTGTGAAAGGTGTCCTTCTGCCAGGTTCTGACCCGGTCTGCGTCTTCCGACACCAGGGAGCGACAGATGGAGGCGTGTAACGAGGCCAGCCGGTCGGCGGACGACAGGAAGCACTGCCAAGCTTTCAGTAGTGACCCATAGAGAGGACCTAATGGAGGAGCAGAGGGTTTAGCTTTCACCTCATGAGTTCATTATTTGCTTTGCAGAGGCAACACTAACTGGAGTCAACTACTGGTTTCCACTTGTTGCTCCATTCGTCGAGCTGCTGGGCGTACTGCCTCTCCACACGGGCTCGCTCCTGGAAACACGCCACGATGTCGTTGCAGGCCTGGAAGGAATCTTCTGTGCGCTTCACGGTGGGATGATAGTTCCCAGGCTGTCACGACGCAGAAAGAGGAGGAAGAGGGAAGGATGAATGGATGTCAAATCAAACTGCAGTGGCGAATTTCATCTACCAAATCCATTAGATTAAAATTCAGCAATTAATTTTTAGGAAATTTGTATATCAACAAAGATCCAAAACTCAAAAGAGTTTCAGGTTGTTAAATTAGCCTCTATAAAAATTAGCTCAGCATATTTTTTTTAATTTTATCTGAACAGTGGCTTGGATTATTGTATTATTTTATTTTAGCTTATAATATATATATATATATATATATATATATATATATATATATATATATATATATATATATTGTCTCATCTTTGAAAACAATTGATGACTTGTTTTGATAAATTGTTTTTATTTCTTTTAATAAGGTTACAACAAATACAAACCAAGCAATTCTATGCTGATATAAGACAAACAGAAATAAGATAAATGCCTCATTAAAATAAATTTAACCAAAATAAACTGTGACAAATTAATATAAATTAAAGTATTTTATGGTTATTATTACAGGGAAAATAAGATCAGATAAGTTAAGCTAAATTAGCTAAGCTAAAATCATCTGTCATAACCCGGATTAAGATCATATACGATAAAAATAACCTAAGCTAAATTAAGATAGCATTGAATAAGATCAAATCAGCTAAATGAAATTCAGCCAAACTAATCAACCCTACTCACAGCACACAAAAATAAAATAAGCCAAGATCAACAAAAACATGCTGTAAAAAATGACTTTAGGTCAGATCAAATAAAATAAGCTAAATCTGCTAAACCAAATTATGCTAAGCTAAAATCAGCTACCCTAAAGAACCCAGAATAAGATTAAATAATTTAAATTGATGACTCAAAAAAGATAAAATAACTGAAGATCAGATAAATAAACTCGGGGAAAATCCACTAAACCATTTTGCTAAGCTAAAATCAGCTTAGCTTATTTTGGTGAGCTAAAATAGGCTTAGCTAAAATAATAATCGTTTATCAAACAAAGGTTTGATCAGATAAAGTATACAGCAACCACATAAAAGATACGCTAAGATCAAATAAGATAAATTAAGCTATGCTAAATTTGTCTGATTTAAACCAAATTAAGCTAAGCTGAAATAAAATTAGCTCAATCTGCACAGATAAGTGAAGCTCACCTGAACGACCCTTCAGGAAACAGTAAACTTTGTTTAATACTTTCTATTAACAAAAATTACAAACCATTTTAGTCATGTGACCTCCTACTAGCGCCCTTTGACCCCATTTCCTGTGGTGAACTGACCATAAAAGGACCACAGCGTGTGGCCCAGCCCTGAGCGCAATAACATTCACTTCTGTTTGTGGATGTGGAATTTGGAAATATCTGCTATTTTCCTGGCAGCCGCCGTCAGCTCCAGCTCCGCTGCGCTCTTCCCTTCCTGTCAGACTCTTTCAGCCACTGACACGAGTCGACAGCTGGTTAAAAGGACACTGTTTGTTAAATAATCGCGCTGCCTGTAAATACCGACCTGTGAGCCGGTTCGTCTGACTGCCGCGCCGGTTCAACAGATGTTCCTAATCACGCCGTTGACGCAGCGCCTCTCGGTGGAGCTGCACACGTTGGCACTCACACTGGCCTACAGCTAAGAATAGCCGCCATATTGAATTCAAGGCATGTAAATAATCCTCAATGTGTCTGCAAAGATATGGAGTTAATCAAAGACATTCTACTCTCTTTACTACACTAATCCCTCCTTATTGTATTAGATAGTGAACATTCAAATCTCTTATTTAGCAAGTTGTGTTATATCCTTGTTTTTAATTGAAACCACTTGGGGTCTTTTGCATCCATGCCCTCCCATTCTCTCTCTTTTTCTCCTCATTTATTCCTTCTTTTTCTTTGCCTCTGTTGTGGTTTCCAGCAACTCTCCTTTTCTTTTTCGTCCGCATTAAACAGAAACAGCTGAGGAATCCGGTTCGAGGCCAACAGCAGCGCTGCAGAGACCCAGTTGGCAGATCTGAAGCAGATCTAATTCTACTACAGCCAACAAAAAGACGTGTCCAACAAAGACAACCATGCGTGTCGAATTACAAAAAATATACAACACAGCGTTTAAACTTACAGTACTGCAGGTTCTTGTGGTAATTATTGTGATTATTGATTTTCCTCAAAATATTGCTTGAAAAATTTAGTCAAGAAATTTACTAACTAGCATGTTGAAGAACTGTAGGATCACAAAATGTTGCATCGTGTGAACAAGTGACAGCAACCAGTGGGGAATAAAAATGTCATTTTATGGCTCAAATATTTTATTTTTGTACTTATTAAATTTTTGTATTCTTGGTGCCTAAAGTCCAAACTGAACTTGGAACGAAATCTTTTCAGCTTTCAGTTGCAGAATTACATGAACTTAAAGATGTTGTTGTCCAACTGTTTTAAAGTTTGTTCTTACTGATTTTGAGAAGTAATAATCTGTCTGTAAATGTTTTACCTGAGGAATATTTTTATTTATTATGGTTTTAATTTGTTTAAGTTTGGCTGTGATTATTCTGTAACTTAGGGTTTTCTTAAGAGATTTTTAATCTCAATGGGATATTCCTGGTGAAATAAAGATTATTCTTAAACACAGTAATTAAGGATGATTTTAGTTTGTCTGAATCAAACTAATCGTTTTGCAAACTTGGTCGACTCTGTTTCACATTTGCATCGTACTGACAGGAGGCCGTAAAGCGTGGCAGCAGGATGACAGACAGGAAGTGGTCTGGAAACACAAAAACCCAACGGGAGCCTTCCTAAATTACAGGACGAGAGAGATCAAAGTGGGACAGCCCCAGTGATCCCAGTAAATGGCAGCAGAAACCAGTCCAAACACTCAATATTCACCCACACTCAGTTACAACCTGGTTTAAAAATATACATGGTTTAGATATCCTTTGTTTTCTTAAATGTTTCAAATCATGTCAAAAAGTAATTACCCCCTAAACCTAAAAGCTTTTGTATGAGTTTTGTGTTTTACACCAATGTGGACAAAATTTTTCTTTTTTTTTGGCCAAAATTGTTTAAATTCAGTCATAATAGAAGATTTGCAAGCATAACTGGGGGATTTAAAGGAGAACTATGAAGGAAAGTTAACTTTCTTTCTCCTTTTTGGGTCTTAAATGCTTATAAAATTAACACAGGCACTTAATAAAAACATTTTTTTTAAAAACCCAAAAAACGTCTGTTTTATGATGATAAGGTCACGTTTTTTTAGTGTCTGAAAAACAAGCCGTTTCAGAAACCTCCAGATTGTTAAGTCACATTCACTGCTCCGTTACCTAGCAACCACATGAGAGTGTGGTTGCTAGATCACCTAGCAACCCAAGCGGAGCTCCAGCATGTTTGGTCAGCTTGTTTTACTGTTGTGCAATGGCTGCTGGAAAAGACAAGAGTTTTGTTGTTGACATACCATCAAGAAATCACTTGCTGCTTTCTTGTTGGTTGCACAGGAGGTGCTACTAATGCTTTCCAAACATGTACGGTTGTATAATTTTGCATCTGTTTGCAGCCATTTTCATGCGAGTATAAACGTTGAGATGGGGGCGTGGCCAGCAGTAGCTTATTTTGATTTAAAGTGACTACACACCCTAAAACAGCTGAACGGAGCAGATAGAAATATCATTATCATTTTATACAAAAAAAATGTAATGAACATGATTTGCTTCAACCTTTGACCTAATGTAACCTGTGACAACAGAAGGAAATGATAAAGCTGGGAAAAGATGATAACTTTGTGTTGCATCCAACATTTTTTGCAAGCAGATTTTAAATTAAAAGCAATTTTGTCTTAATTTAATTGAATCTTGAACTGTGGTCAAGGGGACCGTGTAAAATCAGTATAGGGCCCGCAAATGGCCCCCACACCCATTTTGAACACCCACGGTTTAGATCATTTATAAAGCAAAGAAAAGCTCTCGTAATATAAAAATTCTATTAACTGGAGTTATTTTTGTTGGATATTAAAAATCATTTTATGATGACGTTTTATTAAAATGCACAGTAATGAACTAATTCAAGCGTGTAACTTTCACCTTTTTGAGTAGAAAATGGTTAAAATTAAATTATGTTTAAATATGCAGCACTGCTGCAAGTAAGCATAAGATTTGCCAAACTTAATCATAAAAAAAACCTTCTAATTAAGGCAGTTCTGAAAGACTAGAGGTTACTGTTGACATTTAAAAGTGGAGATAAAGCCTGATTTCTGAAGGTCTGCTCCTTGAGCAACAAAACTATTTGTTCTGTTTTGACTGGAAGCAACACAGCCTTCAGACTGAGAAAGGGAAACTATATCTCCCACTCCCTGCACACTGCGCGCACACACACACACACCCCCAGACACCCCCAGACACCCACACACACACCCCCACACACACACACACACTGCACATACCATCCAGAAGCTGCGATGGTTGACATCCTCGGGATTGTTTTCTGATGAGGACGTCGACATCGTGGTTTCTGGGAAAGTAAAAAAGCATCTCTGATTAGTTCTGTGTTGTCATTCTGCATTTTTATCTGAAAACTGATTCTGGAAAAAAAAAAAAAAAAAAAAAAAATGAAACAGCTTAACTGCACCCAGTGGAACATTTTTATATAAAAATGCTTCATTTATGACAAAATAAAACAGGGAGTACATTTAAATCATTTTAATTCCCTTTATTTTTATAATATTAAATTTAAGATGTAGCTTGATAACCGTATTCATTTAATATCCCTGACATCAACCATAATTTCTGCCTGCTGGATCAGGACTTTGCATCATAAGTTGGGAAATTACACAACTAGTTAAATATTTTGCTGAACTAGTTAAAAAAGACAAATGAGTAACACATTGTCCAACTAGTAAGAAAAATGCCATTATGCTCTAATTTGCAAAGTTAGACAAAAAATAGCTTTGAGATACTTAGCTTGTCATAACAGAGAAAAAAAGTTTTATTTTTCAGTCACCATTTTAATTTATAATTTATTAACGTCACATAAGTAACTTAGTACTTAATTTCTGAGCTAAATATTTAATTTACAAACTACATGTTTAACTCAGATAACTATTTAGCTCAGAGCTAAAGTTAGCTAATGCTAATTCAGTTGAGCTACAAATATCAAAATAAAAGCGGAGTAACTTCTGCTGGCGTGGCTGATTCGCTTCTAATGTTGCTCATGTAATCGTTGTTTCTTTTCCTCTTGTCATACACAATATTTCAGCTTAAAACACAACATGACCCGTTTTATTAGCATTACTGACGTCTACAGCAACACTTACATGCGGCCGCTCAGCAGCACCGCTCTTATTTTGACAGTCCACTTCCTTCCAGGTTAACGGCAAGTGATTTGTCCTATTAGCTAAATAATTGGCTAGCGAGCTAAATGTTTAGCTTCAAACGAAAAAGTTAATTTTACTAATTAAACATTTAGTTTGAAACTATGACATTAATAAGTGAATAAATAACATTGTTGAAAATGAGTCTTTAAAAAATATTCACCACTTTCCTCTCTTATGACTAAATAACCCAAATTATTGCTGTTAATTTTTTGACTGTAGCTTTACAAACCCTCACCATAGTCCACACGTGTCAGACTGTCATACTGGGTTAAATCATTAACTAATGAGTCATGAAACCTACTGGTTTCCCTACCAGTAAAACTTTATTGGCCACTCATTTTTCTACCATCACAGCAGAAATACTGAAGTTAAACTACAAGATAAGAGCTACTGCCAGTATAGAGTATATTTGCCATGCAGCTGTGTTTATCCAACATTTTCTAAATGCAACTCTAAAACTTTAAACTATTCAAAGCAAACAGCTCACAGAACGCCATTTCTCACTTCACCAGGCAATCAGAAATCCAGCTTACAGACCATTGCTCTCCGTTAGGGCCGGTATGAGGAAACGCAGCTGCTGCAACACATGTCAGTTCCTGGATCATATAGTGGAGGTTCTGTGTGCAAGATAAAGAGCTGGAGCTCTGTTGAAAGATGATTTGCGTTGTAAATTTGAACCTTGGGGCGAGCTTTACAGTAAACGGGAGGCTGCTAATAATGAGCTCTGATGACTTCACTGAGAAGGAGCCTCCCAGCATTCCCAGCTTTGCAACATGAGCCATCCGAAAATAAATTGGGGCTATGACCGAACTCATCCCATCTTTCACAGCCGCTTGTTTACAGTTGTGCACATGCATCTTTTTCTACAAACACAAATAAACAGTTTTTGCTCCTATATGGTGTATTTGCAGCCTGAAGATACAGAAATGAGGTTAAACATTTAAAAACGTAGCTTAGTGCCAGGACACCTTAACTACTTGGAATAGAGACATGCAACAAGTGGCAACAACACAGGTGTTGCTCTGTAAAGTGGAAGTAATTCACACTCACTAAACACATTTTCCATCAAGGTTCTCCAAGTTTCTTGTAGATCACATTAAAAAAGTCCTTTCATTTTCTTTCTTGCAGTCATTGCACAACAGCAACTTTGGCAAACAATAAGACAGAATCTTGGTTTCTCCAAGGCAGACATACTCTCAGATGGTAAAAGGTTTTATCACGCAACTACAACCTTTATGAATCTGGTTTGAACGTCCTTTATCTTCATCTTCTTAAAGGCGTATAGAAAGACCTGAATGGAACCCATTGGTGCTTTTGCGATATTTTCTTCTTAGCTTTTGTTGTTCTTTAGTGGGTAAAGAAGTAAAATATAGCATCTTTCAGTATGATCTACCTCAACAAGTCGTGGGTCGGTATTCAATTCTCATGGTTTGATAGACAAGTTTTTGCATTATCTTTGTATTGACACAAAGATCTGAAGCAAAAATGTCAAACATGATCGTAGTTTTACAAAGGCAAATTGTTTTTTTTTTTGTTTTTTTTTTATCTGAGCTGCATGGTGGCGTCATTTTGCAAGAAGACCCTCGTCTGGGATCTTTTTGCTTGGAGTTTGTATGCTGTCTCCGTGGTTGAGTAGATACTCTCCAGGTACTCCTCTCACAATCCAAAAACATGACACTAAATGTGTTTTCAAGTCCAGTAGACTTGGTTCCATTGGGGCCCAAATTTGCAACATTTGTCATATTTTCAGCTGTTGTGGTTTTCTTTCGGATTGAGTCAAACAAATCCAAGCTTTTGAAGTTGATGAATACATTTCAACTGAACAGAGACCGAGGGCCATAGGTAAATTAGAGTTCACTATTTTGATCTATTTAGGATGCTAACGCTTTGAAAACAATTGGACACGTATCCAGTTTAGTTCCACATATGGAAGTGGGACAGATTGAATACTTTGGAGGTGAAAAGATCAGATTCAAACTCGGATAAAAAAGTTGGGTTTGGGTCGCATTTGCCTGTTGTGTGAACGTAACCCAACTTCCATCAACTGAAGGATCGTGTCCGCTGTCCTATGACCTTACTGACAGCAAGTCACCATGGTAGTTGAGTTTTTTTTACCAACATTAATGTATAAGTAATAAAGTAAGTCTATATTATGCATATTATAGTTTGTTTGGTCACATATTCTTGATACAGAAGGTTGTTTTGAAGAACAGGCCCGTCTTGTGTTGTGGTCTGAAGGGTGTGACTTTGTCCTCATATGAAAACAGAACCTTTTCTCAGTTTAATATTAGAGCAAGCAGTTGTTATGCCTTCTGGTGTTTCTAACCCACAGCTGCTGGTGAAGCTGAACTCCACCCAGACAGAGAAGTCAGTTTTTTCCTCCCTGCAACCATCTCTTCTCTTTAGGCGATTTCAGGGAAATCATTAGATCCAATGATTTCCCTCCACGTCTCGCTTGTTCACGGGACATCACATGCTCCGCCGTTGAGGCTCAATCTTCTCCGCCGCCGGGGTGGGGGGGTTACACAACACAGAAAGCTGCAGGAGATCACAGAAATAACGAGCGAGCTGCCTTTTAACCCCTGACCTTAACTTCCTGAATGCTTTCCCAATGTTGGCCGTCTCTCAAAGGGGTATAGCAGGGTTCCCAGGAGAACCCAAAGGTCGTGGAGTTCTGCCCCTTTGTCTTCCTCTACCAATTACGTCCAACTATTTTGCAGAGTTTGACGCAGCTTTTCAGAAGCAATAAAGAAGAACTTTCTCCTTAAATTGGCGTCTTAGTCAAACAGAGCTTCATCGCTTCTTTTCGGAGGTTAAAGACCCTCCAGGAGGAGGGAACTGACCCAGATTCCATGATCCCGATAACTTTTGAGCATAAACATAACCATGTTTGGAGTTTTCATCCTTTCACTGTTGAAACCTCAATAAATCTTCATGCTGCTTCAAAACAATGAAGGCTTCTGACTTACCCCTGACTGTTTTATCCTCACTTTTTGCATTCCTAAAAAAGGAATTTGCTTCCCTACTACTTCTTTTCTTCAAATGCCCATTATGGATCCAGACATTTGAATTTCTTGAGATCTTTGGAGTTGTCAAAGTTCATATGAAGCTCCAAGTAGAGCAAAGTCTTCCCTCCTTTTGAATCCTGGCTCACACTTTCGTTCCCTCCCTCTGTCCTCGTTTCATCTGTCACGCATAACTCACGACACACACGCACACACACATGTTGCATGCAGGAAATATATAGCAACAAATGGACGGGCAGCAGGAGCCTCGTCACTCCAGGAGATCCCTCCTAAATGAAAACCATCAGAGCTCTTTACCTCTTTCAGCAAAGCAGACGTTCCCGATTCACTTTTTTTCCGCCTTCTTCTTTTCCAGTTAGTCTCTGAAATCTTCTTCACGCTGTCTTGTCTTCGTCCAACTCCTCCTCTTAACCCTCTCCAGCGTTGATTTTCCACCCGTCCAGAACCCTGCTGCTGCTCTTCCCCTTTCTTTGCCCCACTGTTAATGTCAATGTTCTTTCCCTCCTCCTTCCTTCACTTCTTCCCTCCCCCATTTTACTAAACCTATCTCCTCCTTTTCTCACCAACACAGCTGTAGAAAGGTTTTTCTCCTGTTCATTGGACGTCACCACTTGTTGGGGGTTGATTTTGTGAACTTTGGGTGTCTGAAATAAGCTGATTCACCAAACTAGATTCAGTTTTTGGATGTGCACCAGCAAAAATACACATCTGTGCTTTAGTTTATCCCCTTCCTCCCTCTCTCATCCACATTCCTCTGGGGATTTTTAGGAAGGCCAGCGATCACAGCTGGATGTCACTTCTGGTTTTCGTATATAAATATATACTTTTGAGAAGCTTTAAAGTGAAACAACTGCACACACTCACATATTTCTGACTTTGTGGCAATTAGTCATGACATTTCCACCTGCCAGGGCATGCAGGTAAATATGTAGACAGGTGTGTGTTACAGAGCTTGCACGCAGCTGCTCAACCTGCTCTCCCTATAATCAACTCTGGAGGGACAGTAGAAGGAAATGACAACATGAGGCAGGAGAAAAAAGGTCAAAATGTGAAATTTACTCTTTCCTCCACAATTACTAAACCCATGTGCTTCTTTTCTGTCATTCCAGTAACTAAATATTGTTTAAAAAAAGTAAAGCTTTCGATTAACGAGTTAAACTAGTTTTCTAACCGACGTAGAAGATGCATTAAAATAGAAGTACAAGATTATATTTAAACATTTTGTGTTAAATACTGACTAAATAAACAGGAAAATGTGGATATTTCAGCTGGTTAAAGTTAAACAGACCTTAAAATCAACCCTGCTTTAATGGCGCCATGTCTTTTTCTATCACGTTACATAGTTTTTGCTTTATATCCTCCGTTTTTAATTTAAACATCCAAACCTTCGCAGCAAATCTGTAGGCTGTGGTTGAGAAGTTGGCGGAAACTCCGCAGTTTGTCGGGTGTTTAATATTTGGAAACATTATCGGATAAAGTGAATCTTACCTCCCAGGTCGGACTCCGTTTGGACCGTTAGTCTTTGCGCTCTGGGAAATCGCCGCCATCTTTGTTTCTGAATCAAACGGCGCCAGTTTTTAGGATGACCGGCGGCGCCCTCTGCTGGACGGAGGCCAAACTACAACACTGGGAAAATAAATCTAAGTGGACTTTATTAATTAATCAATCTTGGTTTACATGCCGAAACCCGAGTAAGGCAAAAACATAGAATTATTATTATTACTTTTTGGCCATTTATGTGTTTATTTGGATCATCATCTCCTTAAAGGAAGTCACTAATTACTTTCAAACTCTATGACTATAACCTACCAAAACTTTTTTATTAAAATTACAATTAATGATAATCCTCATTTCAATTAAGAATTTGAGGGGATATTATTCTTAAACCTTGGATGGAGGCCACAATAAACTGAAAGTACGTAATCCTGATTAAATATGTGATTTCACAAGAACAGATAACTGCCTGTGTTTTTCTAAGAATACAGATATTTTTTTGTGGGAAAGGAGCAGAGCAAAGCAAGCAAGTTTCTGCTGGAAAGGATTATTAAGATGCTCAGTGGTTTTAGCTGCAGTGGCTCGGCATGTTGGTCGTACAGATGTCACATTGTCCTGACGTTGGAGTCACTCTGACAAGTAGATTTAATACATCCTGTAGAGGACAGCAGTCTATCACAGGAGATAAACAACCACTGACACATAGCAGCCTGATTCAGAGCCCTCACTTAAACCAACATGGTTTTGGCTTCAGGGATCCAGAAATCAGTTTTTAATATAGAACATCCATTTCTCTACACAAAGAGTTTAATGTTAATTATTCTAATATATGGTCATAATCAATAAATTTGAATTTATTTCAGTAGCTTCAGCCATTAAGCTTTATACCACACTAACTGATGTTTCAAGCCTTTATGCCTGGAAATTACAATGATTTTCCGCTGTAAAAACATGACATTATGATTAGTATATTACAGCAGACTAATTAAGAAAACATTTCAATACAGAAATGTGGGCTTAATAAAAAGTAGTTTTAATACCTGATTAAATGCAATTTTCCAAAGGTACTTCTAATCAAGCTAACGAGCCTCATCAGAAGCATCTTCTAATTTACTGAATATGATTTTTTATTGGAGCGGGAGATCGCGCCCTCTGGTGGTCAGAGAAAGTAATTTCACACAAACACTGGTACACATGGTATGGTGTTATAATGTATAAATTATTCATAAATGTTCTATATTTTTTTTAAGAAAATAATTCAACCGTATGACTCTGTAGGCGGGCCATGCCACCCAACGCCCACCCACTCCACCGGGCCTGGTCCTGATAACTCTGGCTAAAAAGGAAAACAACCAGCAAATGTTTGTAAATTTATACATCAACTACAATTGCAGGTCTTTACCAATTTTTTTGTTTATTCTAGCAATATTTGCATTGAATTTCCACAAAGAATGACCCTAAAAAATATTATATACATATTTAAATTCTTAATTTTCTATGGTAGATATTTAGACTTTTGCGACTCAAAGACATTTAGAGTGACTACCTGCAAATAAAATTTGTTTGTATTTATTTCGTTCCAGGAGGAAGGAACTGTATGTTTTTATTTATTATTTCAAATTAATACAACTAAGAGGAAATTCACAGATAGTATTTCTGTTTTCTTTTTGTTCAGGGTAAATATCTTATTCCTCCTCCCGTCCACCAGGGGGAAGTGAAGCGGAACTGACCTTGCTGCCAGTAGTCAAACTGCGCAGCCTCCGTTATGACCAGTCAGTAACTGTAGGTGAAGAGCGGGGAAAAGGTTCACTTTTCGATGAGGAGGTAAATGAACATTACTTCGATCAGAATTATTATACAACAATATTCACTGTAAGATTTCAACATTTAGCGAATCTGCAGATGTTTCTCATCATTCGTAAATTGGTGTATTTTGGGATGTTTTCCCGAAATCTAAATGCTTCGGTGGATAAATTGTGAGCCGAATTTAACTTGTTTTAAGCCTTTATGTGAATTTGACAATCATTACCTCCCATGGTTTATACTACGCGCTATGAAGGTAGTTAAATATAAAATTTGACATTTTTTCTATGGAGACTGGTTTTCAACCACGTGGAGCTGACTCCACGTGTTTAGCATAAGCTGCTAGCATGCTATCCTCAAAGTGCCAGTTAAAGGCGAGCGACTTTTAGTCTGATAGCTTTAAATGACGGTTTTCTGACTATTTAACAGTTTTTTTGACCCTCCTGTGATGACTTGCACTGGGCTCTGAATCTGTATGGAGAAGATGTGCATCTTTGGCCTTGACAAGCCAGAGTTTCTGAGGAAAATAAAAGCTAAACAATGTTGAGCTTAAGTGATCATAGACCAGAGTTAACTCTATCCTGTTTTCATTTGTAGGTAATGCAGAAATGATTTAAATGAAGATGGACTCTGCTAGGTGGGTCAAACACTCCAGTCCAATGAGAATCTGAAAGCTTCTCCCCTGATGACTTGCACTGGGCTCTGAGTCTGTATGGAGAAGACGTGCAACTTTGGCCTTGACAAGCCAGAGTTTCTGAGGAGAAAATGACTTCATGACATCCTGCTAATGATTACAATCTCAAACTTACACTTTTCTTTTTATTTCTAGGGTGTGAATCACTTGGAATGACGAGTAATTGAAAAGGTTTGTGTTAAAAAAAATATATATTGAAATGCTTTTATCTGCTTCCTTGTTGAATCATGAAAGTTAATTTTGCTGCATTTTTTCTTTTCAGACACTAAGATTCCTACAGACTTCCTCACCAAGTTGCAGCACATTTTTTTTCAGGTTTACTCTATATGTATACAATTGTGGTTAATAAATAAAACTTGGATTTAAAATTTTGTGCGAGATTGTGTACATTTATGTATTCTTCAATGTTCAGTTCAAAATTTAAGATTTAAACCTGATGGGAACTTACATTGAATTAAGATTGTGGCCTGCATATCAGGCCACAATCTTGGCCTGATCTGCCAAGAAACGTTAAACGTTTAATTACGTTTATATTTTAATTTTGTTTTACTCTCAGACCAGCCAATGAAACTTAAGAGCTGCAAACATCACATGACATTCTGAAAATATAACATAATTTAAGATACACAATTTTTAGGATGAAAATAATTTGTCAAGGATTAATATTCTTTGAGATAGAAAAGTAAAAGTATCTAAAGGAAGATTATTAGTACTTGGTGTCATTTTGTGAAAAATATTTATACACAAATTAAAAAATTTTAAGCATAAGTTTTTCCCTCCATCTTTCAGATTCTTACCCAAACTTGCAAATTTTGGGTAAGAATCCACACTTAGGAACATCCATTTATTTACTGATGACACTTAAGAAATCAGATGTTTTTTTTTTCTGTAAATATCTGAAATTATCACAGATAAAATTGTTTCAGCCTTACCTGGATCTGCAAGGCAGAAGACAAACCTGAAAAGAAAAATTTTTCTTCACAGAAACAAAACCACCAAACTAGAGCTTTGTTTATCTTTATTATAATTCTAACAATTTATTATCTCTTAAAACATTTGAAATTCATATATATTTATATGAATGTGTGTATATGCATTTCACATATACATATATATATATTCTGTAAGATACCTTTCTTCAGTTCATACTCATTTTTTTTAAAGATCTCTTAAAGGAAAAGAAATGCTTTCTATAGAGTCGGACCGATTCCCCTCAGATTGTAACCTTTAACCCCTGACAGCTGATATGTGAGCCACTCACTCGGTTTTAAATAAGAAATCCAGAAAAAAAAAAGGTCCAGAATATTTTCTCAAGAGTCACAAAAGAAGAGAGATGAGTTCCTGTTGAGCTAAATTTACACTACATGAACACTTTGTAGAACTGATAGAAACATCTGGCTTAATAAAAACTTTTACTTTCACTAAGAAACGCTGGTAGCAACATGTGATACGACGAGAACCTCCAGGGAACGAACAGGTGGTAGAAATAGTTTCATTGGTTAACATTAAGATTTATTAACAAAAACCAAAACAACCTGCAACGCTAATATCTAATTATACAAGAGAGAATGAAATGATTTGGAACCCTATAGCTTTATTTGGTACTAAATAAGGAACCGTACAGGCCCCAGCAGACATGCCATCATTACCCTCATCAGGTGACCTGTAAGCACTGCACAGGTTTCCAATAAACAGGTTTCCCCCAAAGTGACTTATAGGTTCCCTAGTAGTTTCAAGGAAATCCCCATTAACTCATCAGTTGCCTTGTAATTATTCCATAAGGTGACTTGAAAGCAGTTCATAGATTCACCATAAACAGCCTGAAGTAACTTATAGGGGCCCTATGCATATCTGGACCTTACTGGTATCCTCTCCAAATGCCTTATAGGTTCTCTATAAGAGCTATAAGATAATCCCATTGAACTCTACAAATACCTCATGAATACTGCTGCAAGGTGACACGTAAGAACTACATAGGTTCCCAATAAATAACCTATAGCAGTGGCCACTGCCTTGCATTGTTTTAGGTATTTCCCTTCTGCCACACACCTGGTTTGAATATGTGGGTGATTAAGAGGTCATTCAATCAGCTGTTCTGGAACAGAAACGCATTGAAAACATGCAGGGCAAGGATTGGATTTCAGAGACCCTGGCTAGAGGTTCCCCTCCCTGGTCGTTTTTATAGGTTTAAACTCCTGCCGTGTGAACCGGGCGTCAGTAAGAATCTGCTGTTGATAATTTAGCTGATTCTGCGTTGGTACTTCACCTACAGGCGCCCTTTACGTGACCTCCAAGAACAGAAGGAGATTCCTGTTGGTACCTCCGAGGTTCTGGCCTGTATTACACATTGCTACGCGAATTTCCTTGTGAGGTTACTGACGCAAAAAATGACAGAAATAATTCACTGTGATCGCATCGACACACGTGAGCAAACAGAACGACCAGCTTGGATCATTAACAGTGGAAGATGCAGAGAACGGGTCAAACTGTATAGAAAGCAGAACAGTTAAATAAATACATCTTCATGATAAACATTATTTGGAAGACAGAGATTCTGTAGAACTTTTGAGACTTTTTTTTTTTACATCTTAAACGGTGTTTAATGACCATTATTTTCATCGTCCTTATTGCTATTTCATTATGCACTCTAAGATAATCTCCCCCCTGACCTCCTGCTGATACAAAAATGAATAACCATTTGCAAATTTCACATCGACAGAGTGAAAATATGTGCAACAAGATGCATGAGAACCGTTTTTTTCTTCTGCAAAACAAGACTCAAAGACAGCAGAGGGGAGAGCGACTCCCTATGGGATGCATCGATGTGTTCTCGGACTCGGAAAGCAGCAGGAGAAGTGAAAGTGTGAAGTCATGAGAGAGCCCTTATATTCCATCTCAGAGGTTAATGTGCCATGAAAGCTGATGGAGAAGTAAAATGAAAAACATGGCACACAGATCTGATAACAGGGCTAGCTATACTAAATTTCCATCGCTGATATGTCCTGGGTTTCCCCAGAGTAACATTTGCTACATCGATACAGCATCTGAATAAACTTTGAAGGAGAAAAGTAAAGTTTGAGGCTTTTAAAGTTACCATGTTAACATAATAAAGGGAAAATATACCCATCGATGTGCTTCACATTATGTCCGCGAGGCTTCCTTTCACTTTGAAACAATGTAGAGGGTTCAGCGTCTCCACAGCACTCAACCACCTGAGCCCGCGCAGGAAGAAACCGGAATAACAGTAAGGACGATGATAGTAACGATAAGCAGTAGCAACAAATCTCTTCATATCAACAGCAGTTCCAGTGTTTCCCCGTTTAAAGTTTAAAAACTGTAAGAACAATCGTAGTATTAAAATTTGATTCGAGCGTTTCTCTCTTGGGTTTCGCCGTTGGGAGGAAGGGGGAGAAAGGCCGCTCCTGGAAGGAGCAGGGAGGAGCGGGAGGGAAAAGACGGAGATAATGGCAGTTTTTCTTTTATCCCTCCCGGCTCCTTTCAAGTGTCCCTCTTCCCAGAAGGTCTGAGCAGAGATGTTCTCCAGAAGAAAAAGATTTCTCTTCACGTTCTCTTGGATCCGGAGCACAGTCTGTCCTCAGGTCCGTCTCGGATCTCTGCGTCTTTATATATAAGTTGTTAAATAAACTCTGACACAAACACAGAGTGCTTGTGTTTATCTACATGTTGGTGTATGCATGCAGGCATGGATAACAGTAAAATGGGTGCCTGACTGTGTGCATATATATATGTATATATATATATTTTTTAGCCATTTATTCTTTTTATGATGTAGGTCTGGGCACTTGTTTTTGCTACAAATTTGTGATACAGTGACCAGTCTGTACGTACGTCGCTAAAAGATGACAAAGAGCTCTTATGGAAAAATAACAGAAATGCACACAGGATCCGTAGTGAGGACAGAGCCCTACCGGTGGTGAGGTAAAAAACAAGACATGACCAATCGCAACCAGATAAAGACACACACACACACACACACACACACACAGCGAAGACACTGGTCTGCTCCCTGGACTCCTCGGAAAGATGAGGACGCTGTTGTCAGAAGAAAGTACAACCTCATCCGATTGTAGAGTTTAATGGATCAGGACATAAAAAACAATCTGGACTTTACCAAGTTCCTATTATGCTTCCCTGAACAGGTTGAGACGGACCTACGTCTAAACAAAACATGTTCAATACATTTGTTGCACAAAACTATTGTTAAATAATGATATTTTATTCTAGTCAGTTTTTCCTATATGAACTGTTTTAGGTCGTCTTGTCACTTTAAATCCAAACAAGCTGCCGCTGGCCACGCCCCCCAACTTGACGTTCACAGCCGCACGTGAAAATGGCTACAGACAAATGCACAATTATACAAAGGTAAATCCTCGAAAAGCAGAAGTGGAGCTTCCTGCACAACCAACCAGAATGTAGCAAGTGTTTTATGAATGGTAAGTCAACAAAATAGAAAAAAAGGTCCAATTAAGTTAAAAATCACAACTTGTAAATTAATTTTTGCCAAACAAAATATGTTAATAAAATTTTTTGCACAAAATTATTCTTAAATAATGAGATTTTAGCCTGATCAGTTCACAGTGAGCTGTTTCAGGGAGTCTTGTCTCTTTAAATCGAAACAAGCTGCTGCTGGCCACGCCCCTAACTTAAAGTTTACAGTTGTATGTGAAAATCGATGCTAACAAATGTCCAATTGTACAACAGTACATTTTCGAAAAGCAGAAGTGGAGCCTCCTGCATGACAAACAAGAATGCAGTAAGGGGTTTCTGAATGGCAAGTCCACAAAAAACTTAATCTCTTTTCCAGCGCCATTGTACAGTGAACGCAGCAGTAAAACCAGCTGACCAAACATGCTGGAGCTGTGCTGGAGTTGCTATGTAACGGCGCTTTGCTTGCTGAATGTGACTTAACAATGGAAACGGCTCATTTTCTGGACAAAAAGCAGCTGGGTGTAGTTTTTTAAGTGCTTGAGTTGTTTCTAGAAGCAGTTGAGACCCAAATAAAAGAGCAACAAGAAGCAAAATTAGAATTTTGCATAATAGGTCCCTTTCAAATTATATAAATTTAACCTAAATAAAACATGTCACATTAAAAATAAATACACCCTCACTGCTTTTGTGGGACTTGAAGGACGGAAAGACGGTCCAGTTTTGTTAGCTTGGTGCTACAGAACATATGAGCATCAGCATGATGTAGAAGAAAACAGAACAGAAAAAGCATGGACCTACATTTAAAACTTAATGTGAAAACAATACTTTAATGACTCCATCTGTCATTCTGCTTTGCAAAGTAGCCTGCAGTAGATCCAGTCTTTACAGATTAAAACCGAAATCCTTATGAAAAATCATATTTAATCGATTCATAAGAAAGTAAAAGATTTCCACCCCTAATAACAATAAAGCCATTAAATGCATAATTTTTAAATTTATAAACAAAATTTATTTTTGCTTCAATTTTGCAGATTGCTTCAAGTTGAAACATTCAGAGATATTTTAAAACGTATAAAGTACCTACATCTGTTTGGAAATGTTGTGCTAATAGAGCGGTGACAAGGAGAAACTGCAGATTTTAACTTGGTAAAGACCAGATCACTTATTTCATCCCCTGACATTTAAAATAAAAACACAGTGTGTTTAATTTTTACCATGACTCTACGGTGAAATAAAGCCGCAAACGGAGCCTTGTTCTTTAAACAACACCTTCCTACTTTCTGACACGCAGACATGTTCCTCAAACGTCACACAGGAAGCTAAAATCTGAATCCTCTCACCTTTAAACCTGAACAAAAACAACCAATCAGCTGTTAGGACTCACCTCTGCAGCCCTACCGAATGCGTCCTCTGCTTTGTGATTGTTCAAGTTGATAAATCTGAAATTTGCTGCCATTACGATCCTCTTATGTTCACTGAGAGGAGGTTTAGTTAAGATTGTGTTGCTGTGGTTGTGTTTGGATGGATGTAAATCAAGGAGCACCAGCCGGCGTGTTTTCAGATCATCATCTTCTCCTTCCTTTCCGTGTGAAATCTGTGTGAATCCTCCGACATGAACTTCAACCCCTCCCTGTTCCTCCTCTGCGGCCTCAGCTCCGACTCCCGTCGTCCCTCCTCCTCTCAGGCTGCCCTTCCCGAGGAGAGAGGACAGAAATGGGAAACGGGCTGCTGGACAACCTGAGGACAGAGAGACGCAGGACATTTCAAACGCATTTCATCGTAGAACAGGGATGAAAAAAAAAAGTGGGAAACACATTTTCAACAGAGTAAATTTGAACTCTAACAGGAAGAGGGCGCTGTTTACCTGTTAAAATAAATCTAAAGTACTAAAGGAATTTTCCCTTTTCCTTGGGAGTTTAGGGCTGAATAAATAAAACAAACGAATGAAACAATTCAAGCTTTTTTTTTGACTCGTCTTAGATTCTAAAAGTTTAAATTATTTTTGGTGCTCAATTCTTTACAGTAAGGGTGTTCAAAGTGAAACCAATCGATTGATCTTGTGTTGCCCCTTAAAATCGACCATTGCCTTTCCATGGTATTCTGATGATCATCTCTCTTCTTCTCCGACTTGGCTTCCTCCCACTGAAACGGATTCCTCCGGCACAATTTCCATCAGGCCAATCAGCAACAGCAGGAAAAGTCGTGAACAATGTTGATTTTCTGTTTTGGAGTTGTAGTCTGCCTGTAGTTTCAGCAACAGCAGCGTTCAGTCCGTGTTAGCCACGCTTCCAAATATTGAATTAATGTTTATCAGACATCTTGTTCGGATTGACTCTTCTCTCTGGAGGAGGTTGGTTGTTTAGAGGCAGGCAATGTGGTTTGTTAGACAGAGTGCAGCCTGATAGCGAACTGAAAATACAACAAATGTTAAAATTTTTCTGTGGAACCGAACCAAATCTATCAGACCACCAGGTGTGGAAATGCCTTTGATGAATTGGTTAAAAGTTTCACAAAGTTTTCGGACTTCTGAGACCAAAAATCTTCCCCAACTTACGTTTGATTATGTTTAGAAAATGCAAAAACATGGTGGAAAAGCTTTAGGGTTTAGTTTTTTTCAATGGTATTAGATCAAACTAGAGATGCATTGATCCACTTTTTTTCACTTCAGATACTAATATCTGAGGTTTAGTATATGCCAATACTGATTTGATTAGCACATTACATAAAAGTAAAAAAAAAAAAAAAAAGACCTAAATCTACGAAATTACAAATTTATCTGATAATTACACTGGGACAGGACACTTAAACATACCAATAGCTTTACAAGTTTGGTCAAACCTGTAAAAACAACTTTAATTTGTTCAGTTGTTTTTTTTATGTAAAATAAACAAAGATCCGAAACTGACAAAACAGTAGGTTGCCTACCTTGGTCAACATGTCAAAAATAAACTAACAAGACTTTTAAATAGACCAGAAAATGCAATTAGTTACTCTGAATAAAATGTGAAATAAATGACACAGCAAAGGCTGTTTATCGCAATAACCAATACATCAATAATTCTGTGATATATTAAAATGAGCCCAATAATTTTCATTTGCATGATTTATCACTTTTCTTTCTATCAAAAACTGGATGATAAAAGTCTTCAGTTTGTTGTTTTGGTCTCAACCAGCCATTTTTGCTTCCACAGACTTCATGATTAATTTTCTTTGTTTTGTTTATTGGATCAGTGCATCTCTCGTCCAGACAGACACGTGTGACCTTACCTGTCCATTACACTCCTTAGGGCTCGCTCTATGTTCATTCTGTGTCCTACTCTCGTCACCCCCAGATCCAGATAGTCTTCCTTGGTCAAAGAGGGTAAATGGGTGCCATCAATCTCGTTGTCAAGAAACCGTTCTCTATGCTCGCCAAGGTTGAGGTACGCCAGCCAGTCTGCAACATCGTACTTGGTCCAGTAGGGCAGCGGCTTGGAAGCGAAAGGCTTTGTGGGGGAAGGCGGCGGTAAGTGGGGGTAACTCAAGCAGGTAGGCGGCGGGTGGGGGTGTAGAGGTGGAGATGACGTCCCAGAGAGAAAATGAGTTGGAGAAAGGGATCGTGATACTACTAAGGTGGAGTTTGGAGGTGGAGGGGCTCCAGAGGGGGCAAAAAGGGGAGGAGAGGGTGAGAAGTAAGGGTCTCCAAGAGGATTCCCAGGTGACGGTGGGGTGATTGAACCGCGGAGGTCGTAGATGGCACTGTACAGGGGTGAAGTGGGGAGAAGGGGAAGTGACGATGGGCGGGGTGGGGCTACTTTGGGCCTCTCTGATTGGGAGATAAGCGGACTCGGAGCTCGTCGGCGCTGGAGCATGTGTGATTCTGCTTTGCGGGACTCTCGACTGGGGATGAACTGGAATTCCAGAGCTTTGGTCCGGTACACGGGTCTGTGCTTGGGAGACGTAGGGTAAGGGGAGTACGACGTCGGGGACAACGGAGAATGTGAGCGGGGAGGTTGAGATGCGGCTGGAGGCTGAGGAGATGGGGAACGTCCCCAGTTTGGGTATTGGGAAGCCGGGGTTGGGGACGGCGATAAGGACGGCTGCGATAAAGAGATTGGAGATGGAGACTGAGAGCGGACTGAGGGTGGGCTCAGAGCGGAGGCGGAGTCTTCGGAAAATCTGTGAACAGAAGCATTAAAAACGATAACACAACACTATACCAGAGATCAGGCAGTAGCGAGATAAATTCCAGAAAATTTACATTATTAAAGATGTTGGCCAACAGCTAAACTCCTAACTGCCTGTTTTAAAAGTTCCAACACCAAATATACAATATTGTATGTTTAATAAAAACAATGGAGAGTATTTGGGAGCTACAGCTAATCAGGCCAAAGGAAAGCAAATGGCGCTCCTGGATTGGCTGCTTTGCAAATGCCAGCCTCTCTCAATTAATCCATGAGCCACTATAGTTGCTTAATACAGTCTGAGTTTCTGTAAGGAATGTGATGTCACAATTTTACATCACATATTCTAGATATGCCTAAGATATACCAATTATCTACCGGAAAGGAGAATCTCTAGAAATCCGAAGAAGTGGTGACAGTGCTAACAATAACGTCATATGTTACCAACCTGTGTCTGGTCAATGGTCTGTGGCTGCTCCAGCTGTCTTTACTTCTTTGCTGCAATTTGCTGCTTAGCTCAGTGATGATGCTTGGCTTCATACTGGATGCAGGGGGGTAAATCTTCTTCCCTTCTAAAAGCGACCCGGACTGGCTCCCCATATCGCCACTCATCTGGCTGTCGCCCCATAGGGGTCTCATCTCAGGAGTGCGTGGCCTCTCAAAGTACGGCGACGTGGGACGGCCCAAATTCTGCAGGTCCCTCATCCCGTACCCATCTTGACCACTCTCGTCGTCTCCAAGTCCCTCCTCTACGTCGTCCTCTAGCTGCCCATCTCTTTGCCTGTGGGAGTGGTAGGATGCAGGGGCAGTGCTGGTCTGTCGATGCGAGTCACCAGCGCGGCTACCTTCTCTAAACCTGCTGGTTTTTGGGTAGGTGGAAGCTGCCGCCGTCGCATTCTGCATCTCAAAGGTTTGCCCATCCAGGTAGCTCATGTATGACTCCAGAAAGTCCGCTCCTCCTCGTTCTGTTTCTCCTGCACCTCCTCCCATTCGCCCTGGACTTCCACCTCTGAGTCTCTCTCCCCGATCCAGTCTGTCTCCTCTGATGCCAGCCCCACTTAGGCCCAAAATACTGTCCAGGTGATGGTCGCTGCTACTGCGGCTATCCAGTTCCTCAATCCCAGAGTCCACAACAGTTTCCTGGGACTCTCCTTTTTTGGCAGTGGGATGAGGACGATGGTGCTCGCCTGTCCGTCCTGTGATGGTAGTGGAGTATGTCGAATGAGCAGGGTGTGGTCGCTCTTGATGGAGCTGAGTGGAGGTGCTTGTTGTGGCAGCAGTGGTGGTTGTAGCAGCACAGCTAGCGGTCGTTGCGTGGGAGGCAGTGCCCCTATGTGGGACAAACGTGGCAGCAGTGGAGGATGGAGCTGGGGGACCTCGGTAAGCTGGAGGTGGTGCGACTGCATGTTGGGGAGGTGTTGGTGAGGATCGCCCGGATGCATGAGTGCTGTTGTAAAGGTGGTGAGACATTGAAAAGGGTCTGTGGTAGGAACCAGAACCAGGGGGAGGTGGAGGTGAGACTGCAGGGGGAGGAGGAAGGCCCATGGCTGGCTGAAGGTTTGAGGGTGAGGAAGGGGGTGGAGGATTTGGTGATGTCTGTGAAGGGGAAGGAGCAGACTGAGTCAGATTTGCCACTTCACTGTCATATGACGTGAGGCTGGATGCAGTGGAGTCACCTGCCTGGGGAGAGGGCAGAGGAGTATGGGCAGGAAAGCCACTTATATAATGTTCTTTCTGTGGAGGGGGAGGAGGTGGCGGAGGCGGCGGAGGTGGTGGAGGAGGCGGTGGGGGAGGGACTTGCTGTTGCCGATGGATCAGGCTGTTGGCAAGCATCGCGTGTTGCGAGTATCCCGATCCCGCTCTGTCGAAGCTGTTTGCAAACTCTAACGGAGGAGGGAGGGGATCTGCATAAACAAATTCATCGTCCGCGTCAACTGATGGGGCAGGAGGAGGAAGGACCATTATACCACTCCCTGTGCTTCCAGAAGCATGCTGGGTAACGGTTGGTGGAGGAGAGGGAGGGGTGAGAGACAGCATATAGGCATCGGCTTGACTTTCCATCCTGAGATAAGAGGGTCTTCGGGGTTGCGGGGGTGCACTCTCAGCAGCCTGCTCTGCCCTTCTCATGTCCCTTTCCCTAGAGTGGTCTCGCTCCCGTTCCCGCGACCTCTCCCGCTCTTTGTAAGACGGCTGATATGGCTGAGACTGATAGTGGTGTGTGTGGACAGTTTTGTCCTCCGAAAACCGCACTCTAAGACCCTCGCGAGTGCCTCCCCCTTCCCGCTCCCGCTCCCGCTCCCCACCTTCTTCCCCCCAAGTACTCCCTACTCCTCGGAGGATTCTGGGCGAGGGTGGGCGACCGACTGTGGGTGTGGTAGCTGCCAGAGAAGAGGAGGTCACCAGGTAAGAGCTTGAAGACTGCGTTGTGGAGGAAACTGGCTGAGAGGTGACAGCAGATGAAGGGAACACGACGCTCGACATCTGGCGGGTGAAGAGGTGCTCCGTTCCCCTCCTTATCCTGCTGTCATCCCTCAGAGCACGCTCCCTGGCAGCCAGGGCGAGGCCCAGAGGTGATGTGGGGTCGAGCGCCTTCCCAGTAAGAGGATGAATAAAAGTGGTGTTGGCGGAAGGCGCTGGCTGTCGACCTGCTGCTGTGTATAGATCAGCAGGCACAGATTTGGGCTGATAGTCCAGGGCCGTAGAAGAGTACTCCGGTAGGCCGAAGGCTGGAGGCATACTCCGGGTGTGTTGGATAAAGGTGTCTGCAGAAAACATGCCCTCATCAATTGACTTGGAAGGGCGCAATCGTGTTGACGAGCTTTCAAGCTGAGTGTTTAACTGCTGCTGAGACACCTGAGTTCTTGATACTCCTCCTAGCGCTTCGCTCATCCCAAGACTCAGATCTTCCTCAGCAGACATGAACAAGGAGGCACTCTTTCGTCGGGCTTCGAGGAATCTCTCCCTGTCTCGGCGAGCTGCGCCAACAATGGCAGCCCCGAACTGGCTGGTAAAGTCCAGATTATCCTGGGCTCGAATAGAAGGCAAAGATGGAGGTGGTGGTGCAGGAATGGAGGGTGGAGCAGGTGGCTGTGGAGCAGGAGTGGACGGAGGAGGGCCGTGAGGTGTTTTTGTATCACCCGCTTCCCCTGACGCAGGGACATCAGCTTCCACGCTGCTGCCCTGGCTGCTCCGTCCACTGCTGCTGGTTGAGGGAGCCTTAACAATGATGGTGGGGATAGGAATGGAGCTTTTCTCCACCGAGTCTTTGCTCCCCAGGCTTCCCTGGCCTAGACGCAGTTCCTCTATCTTAGATTGCTTCACCAGAGGGCCCTTGCCTCTCCTGGTCCCTCCTTTAGTGCCACCTGCTCCAGCTGTGCTCCGGTCTGCCCGCTGGGGTTGACTCTGGGTAGTCTGTTGTTGCTGGGGCATTACAGTAGCAATGCTGGACGGGGGTACGGCTGTACTGTAGCCTCTCCTCAGGCCTGCTGTTTTAGCGCCTGCGCCAGCCCCAATCCCAGCTCCAACAGGCTCCCCAGTATAGGCAACCTTTCGCGACGCAGTCCTGCTCTGAGCTGTATGGGCAGATGCGTGAACGTATGGTGTTGCGTGGTCTGCTGCTGGGCCAGCGGTGGGACCACCCGCCCTCTCCCTGCCACCTTGGTTCAGGTGGCCTGGCTGGGAGAAAGGCTGGTAGTGCGCAGAGCTGGATGTTGACTGGGACACGGAGACAGAGGGCTGCTGGGACAACTTTGTTCTCCAACCAAGTGGTGGAGCAGAGGAGAACGGGGGCTCCGGTGGAGCCGTTGTGGGAGGAGGAGGGATATCGTCCGGACCAGGCACCGACAGACTCCGTGCAAACTTCATCGCAGGAGGATGCAGGAACTGCTTCTCCTCCTCAGGCACGCCTGCAGTGCAGGATTCACAAACAACAATCCAGAAAAATTAACAGCTGTTAAATAAAAAAAGTGTTGGATAAGTAAAGTTGTGAGTGTGTCTGAATCTGCCTGCCCAAGAAAGTCTGTCCTCAGTTCCTCAGTTAGAAGCCTGTAAATCAATCAGTAATACTTATTCCTCAACAAAAAGTGAGTCAACACTCGGCCTGTTGCAATAAACACTATATAATTATTCGCATGGTAAATTGAAATGGGCTCAATCATCTTCATTTGCATTATTTATCAATTTTCTCTTTCTACCGGTTCTTTAGTTTGTTTTTTGAAAGACAAGTTTGCTTACAGAGGCTTCATAATTCCTTTTATTAGTTGTTTTGTTTGTTTTGGTTATTTAAAATGTTCTCCAGTATTAAATATTTGCTAAAATTTAAAGTTTATTGATCTTTGAGAATGTCTTCCTGCATTATTGTGCCACTACCTTTATATTACATAAAAATGGTCTTAAAACAACAATATTTGCAAGAACTTCCGAGACAATTAATGAGCCATCAAAATATGTCATCGTGCCAGGCCTAAACAGCAACGTTAAATGGTAAAATATGATTTGTTGTTCACATGGAAGCCTACAACTACAGTGCGTTCCTGTGATATTTACTATTTTATTGTGTCGTAACCACAAACTTCCATGCATTCATTCTGATTTTATGTGACGCTCCAAAACATAAAATAGGGCATAATTGAGAAGTGGAAAACAGGAGGTTTGTAGGTTTCACCAACTCAAATTTAAGACTTTTGAAGATTACTTTTTGAAAGGAATTGTGTTTCTCAGAATGCTTGGAAAGTACTTTTCATTTCAGTTATGAATGGTCAGCATCTTACTTCTAACTCAGAGTAGGAGGAGTGATTGAAAAGTTGCTAGGGGAACAATTCAGGGCAAATTTACACCAAACCTTACATTGATTATTCTAACATCTCATCACTTCTCCATGAGTAAGTCGTTGATGTTGTGTTTTATTTTATTGCTGCTGAATGTATATTGTTGCTTACGACAAATATCAAACATAACATGGACAAAAAAAACTGTCATATTTTGGCAGAGGTGGGCAGAGTACCCAAACATTTTACACAACTTGTAGCACTATTTCATCATGTTTTTGTTCAAGTAAAAGTCCAACCAGAAATTACCTGGCTGAAAGGCCACTCAAGTAAATGATTCAGGAAGCAAAAAAAATAAATGAAACTAATATAGGCAGTAATGAAGTAACTCAGAGTGGGTAGAAGTTACTAAAGTAACTAAGGAAATGTAACTAGTTACTACCCACCTCTGCATTTTGGGTATAAAGGAGAAAGCAGCTTTGCTAAAGATGCGAAAAAATAGTGTGAAGTGAAGTTTATGTGCAATCTGCTGGTATTTTTTCCGTGATGTGTGACTTCCTGATTCTTCAAGCTGCATCTCTCTGAATCTGTTGACTACTCATAAATAATCCGCACACACAAACAGACCAGATAAAGTACAACGACTGAAGCATTTCGTACAGTGTACAGATACAGGTAAAGTACATACTGTGGGCCACAGACAAGACACGGGTCAGAGAATCAGAGTTTACTGGACCAGAGGACGGACAGACAAGCGGACGAGGGGCAGACGGAAGAAACAGACAACCTCACCGATGGATTTCTGCCGCATAATACCGTGCGGAGGGCCGTGACCCGGGCCATACTGGCCTCGCTCGTAGCCCAGTCCCAGACCCGACATCATCCCCATCCCAGGCTGGTCCGCGTAGCTCGGCTGCAAAGACACACGACACGAGTTGGGGCGTTTCCGCTAACAACCACTAAGAAACACTAAAAACGGCTGCTGGAAATCATTAGCAACCAGGTTTAAGATTTAAGGCAATCAATGAAGCTTTACTTAAAACATATATCTACCCAATGTTCCATTTATTAATTCATTCATCCATGCAGACTCACCCTAAATCTGCTACTCCTAAATTGTGATTTCTTTTCAGTTGCATTTTTCCTTTTCACAATCGTCTCATTCTTTTGTAACTTGCTTTGAAATTTAAGTCTGGAAAGCAGCAGACATGCTTTTCGAATTAGGGATTCATTTCAGAAACACAAATTACAATCAAAGTTTTTCTCTCTACTTCATCTGAAAAAGTGCAAACATTTCAGATGACTTTCACAGGTTTTCAGTTCAGTTTCAAAGAGTAGCAATTTCATTGTTTTAAACCAATGTCTCGATGCAAACCTCGTTGCCATAGAAACTTCTTCCCCGGTCCCTCTTCGGGCCCTGTCCCCGTGTCCCGGACGCCTCGTTGGTACTGATTGTCTGCTGAGCCGCTGCAAGAATTTCATCGAGTTTATCTGAGAGGGAAAAAGGAGTAAAGAGGCAAAAAAAGAGAGAGACAGAAGAGACAAACGGAGATGAAACGGAAAAACGGACAGCTATACAACAGGTAGAAGTGTGAAGGGAAAGACGACAAAACCGATGAAGGGAGAAGAATCCTTACTCAAAGCCATCTGATAGACTGTCCTCTTCTTCTCTGAAACTTGTGAGGATTCGAACTCTGGGAGAGAGGAAGGAAACGAGGCCGGTGAGAGTGCCGAGTCATTTTGGACAGATAAAGAGGTGTCATCGTTAACTGGGGGAAAGCACCGGAACACCGTACCTGATTTTTTTTTCCAAGGGGTAGCAGCTGGAAGGAGGACAAAAGGAGACTTAAGTTTTGGCAGGAGTGAAAGTGCATCGTTACAGCGCATACTAATCATATTCCCCAGAGCCGAACGGACTGAGTCACCCCGTGAAAAACGCACATTCACACCCACGCAGCACGCACACTCGTGTTACAGTAAATAGGCTGCAGTCGCATATGCTGCGCATTCACAGCGGTACGGATTCCCACCTCTCTCCACTGTCAGACGGTTACGATCCCATCGGCGCGCGGCGGCGAGGGAGAGAGGAAAAACAGAGTTAGTGGTTAACCCGGTGAACAGAACCAGAAGGAAGTTGGACACCACAGGTTCTTCAAATTAAACTAAGTTTCTGTGAAACTTTTGTGGAGCTGAAATTTCATTAAAATAATGTTTCATAAGATCATCAAAGGTAAATAAACTTGTCCACATTTACAAAATCAAATGAAATAGTTGATCTAATTTTTAATTAACATTCCTGTCCCACATAAAAGCTGCAGTATTTAAACTTTAGAAAAATATTTTATTTATTTATGAGATAGATAATCTGTGGGAACAAAAATCAAACTCCTTTGTCTCAGTACTTTCTAGAAACAACCAATCAGAGCCAGGAGGCGGGTCTTAGCACAAAACTCAAAATTGATTTGTGCACTAAAGTATCTGCACCAAATTCTTTTGATTTTGTAAATCTGGACAGGCTGCTTGACCTTAGACGACCTCTGGAAACATTTATCAGTATCTTTAAAGTGAGAGCAGCACAAACAAAAATCTTTAACTTGAATGAGGTGGATTGGTGCCAACTTCATTCTGGTGTGAAAGAGGAGTGCAGAAATGAGTGGAGAGGAAGAATTTGAGGTGACCGTCACATTCATGGGTGTGACAGCGGTTTGGTTTTCACGTTTTATTGCTACTCCAAACAACATTGTCCTAGAAACTAAAGCCGGTTTGGAGACGCAGCAGGATCATCCCCGTTTTAATGTTCTTGTTCTCTTGCTGCATGACTTACAGGTGAACTGGGACACTGCAGCAATCAAAAAGTTGAACAACTAAATGAATTCATTAGCATCAGAATCAGCATATGGCAGCGGCTGACGGGGTTCATCACACAGCCTGCTCTTTTCACCTTGATTCAATGAACAAAACATGCCTGGCTTTGTCTCGCAAATTAGGCTCAATTATTTGAAATGCATACATAGATTTACATTTTTATGCAGAAATGTACTTTTAGTGTTTTGCACAAATAAACCTATACACTGATATATATATTTTCCTCAACTACAAACCTTATTGAATCAGGATTTTATGTTTTGGACCAAGACAAAGCAGCGCAACGATTATTTTAGTAATCGATTATTCTGTTATTTTATCGATTAATCTGATAAAGAATGACTACATTCTGCAGATTTTTCACTTAACCACTTAAGTCTTTTTATACAATATTAAAAATATTAAAGGTGCAAATAAACACTTAAATATTTTGAGTTTGGATTTATTACAAATTCTTTAGGTGTTGACAGGATAAACATTTACACATTTTAGTCAATTTTGAGCAATAAAGTCAGGATTTAGGTCAGTCCTTAAAAATTTCAGATTATATAACAAAATGCAGTTATATTTATTTTATATTGTGATCTCATATGAATCTTCAGTTTGCATACGAAAGAAAAAAGTGTTGTTTACATTAAAACTGGACAAATAATTACTGAAAAAGCAGACTAAGTCCAAATGCAAACGTTTTGTCAGTACTTTGTACTGAACCTGTGAATAATTTAAGTGGAAATTTCATTGAGTACGTGGTGAGAACGGGGTTTGGTGGAGCCCAGAAAACCTGTGGCTGTGTTCATGCTTAGCTGCAGGTCAGGTGAGGTCACGACACCAAGAGAAGGCAGGAAAACCATTAGGTCAAAGGTTCATCTTAAAGCGGCAGCGCTGGATTTCTGAAGTGAGGTTCTGTTGAAGGGTTAGTAGTTAATAGCTTACTTGTGGAACAGGACTGGACATTTTTATTGAATATAAATTATCATTTTTTACAAAAGGAGCCTTCTGATAAACTTGAGCCTCAAAAAAACTTCTGATTTAAATGATTATTTTATTATTGTTAGACAGTTCTGGTTAAAAGCTCTGATTTCAGTGCTTCATTAATGACTAATGATACAACATTTAATAGAATTAATCTTTCACTTCTTTGTAAATAGATGTGTAAAATAATTTGCCCTTCCTTCACAGTTTCTTATTGAAAAACACACTTAAATGTTTTTTCAATAATTTCAGTAAAAGGTACTTTTTAAATTATTGAATTTATAAAAAAAGAAAAGGTTATGGTGCCACACACCTCCTGTTAAATCATCAATTAATTATAATTAATATTGTTAATAGGTGGGACATTTCTGCAAACCCCACACAGACTTTACCTTCAGTGTTATTTTCTTGAACCGTTTTATAAAATATCTGACTGAGGTGCAGATGCATAAACTGAAAAACAGGATATTTATGTTCAAAAACCTTTCCATTGTGACTAAAAAATTATGCAAAGAAGACATGAAACAAGGGAAAATGACTTTTTTCTCTTAGCTAGTTTAATTTTCCTAATTAGAATTTTTTTTTTTTTTTTTGCATTTGCTTGGGTTATTTTTTTCTGTTCTCAAATTTTATTGTAGGAGAGATACTAGATAGGGTAACAATTTTAACGCACAGTAAAAATGTTCACATGATTAAGCACCCTTTTTTTTTTTTTTTTTGACAAAAGTCCCAAACCGGAACCGTTGCATTTTGTTTCTGATACGACCGTAAATCTGACGCACAAGCTACATTAGCCAACAGAACAAAGACGCCTCTCTTTTCCCAGATTGGGTTAATTTTTGCTTTAAAAACTTGATCTGATTGGATGCTAGAAATGACTATTGTTGTGTTCAAGCACTGCTAAAAGCAGTTAGCATACCAGCTGCTATATGCTGCTGTGCTAGCAGCATGTAGCAGCTAGCACAGACGCTAATGTCAGCATCAGCAGTCCACATTCCTACAAAAGCCCCTGAAACACTTGGAAAAGTGTTTATTAGCACTTTGCTGCAATCTGATGGCTGAATGACCTAAATAATAATAAATATCTTTGTTGTTGAGCTCATATGCATATTTATTCAACAATTAAGCAGGAAAAATGTTTTTTTAATTGAAAATATTGTTTACGTATTTAACTTTTACAACAGAACCTCACATTCAAAAGGTCTTTAACTACCCCTTTAAGTTTTAATGTCAGGAGTTGTGAAAAGCCAGCTGACTGACTCCAGCATCTCTGTTTATCACTGTTCTCCTGTTAATCATCAGGCGCTCACTGAGCATGCTCAGAACCACCCAGCAGAAGCGGTAAACACCAGAAGATTCAAGCGATCCACAATTAAAACATTGGCAGACATTATGATCTGCGAGTGGGGGCGTTGACCCCTCGCTTTGCACTCTCGTCCCACAATTTTTGCCTCAAATAGAGATACTGCTGTTACCATAGGAACAGACCAGGAGCAAAGTTAAATTACTCATCTCATCATCATTACTGATTTTATTCTTGGATGGATTTCTTCCAGAGGAATTAAACATGTTCAACATAAGATTATAATGAAAAAGGAGGAGTTTGGACACTTTGTGCACTGCAAAAACACAGAATCTTACCCAGAATTTTTTCTAGTTTCTAGTGCAAATATCTAAATACACTTGAAATAAGACAAAACTGACTTGCAAGTAACTTTTCAGCAACATATCAGAGCTTGTTTTAAGTCAATAATTCCTTAATATTGATGAAAAAGTACTACGTATATGTAGGGCGCAAGTAATTATTTTAGTTATCGGTTAATCAATTATTTCGATGATTAATTTATTAATCAGATAAATTAAAATTGGTACACTGCAGATTTTTTATTTAAGCCTTTTTACATCATACTAGAAATAAATTAAAAGATTAATTTAAGCTTATTTTTAAAGTAAGAAAATAAAAATGTCATATCCGAAGCTGCAACAACATAAAGGTCTTGATTATTTGCAGCAAAAGATGCATCTGCAGTTTATAAAATGCTTTTTTTTTTTCCAGAATTTGAATCAGATGAAGCTAAAATTGCCAGACGATATTTACAGTTTAATTTTTGATTTTTTTAATCTTAAATCCAAAAAGTTTTTGCTTAATTGCAGTTCTGTGTGTTGTTCTGTCAGCAAATTTTCTTTTTTTGAGTCTCTTTACTCCAGTTAACAATTAATGGATTACTAAAGTAATTGACAATTATTTCAATAATTGATTAATCATGATTAATCCAATTAATCAATTCAGCACAAGTTATAGGAAAAGATTATAATTAGGATATGAAAATTTGGGCCACTATCGATATCCAATATTAATAATGTTGTTTTGGCCGACAAACAATATTTACCAATATTATATGTATTTCTCAACTTTTTTGGACATTTTTGGGAGAGAAAACCAGAAACAACAAGATTAAAACAAATATCGGTTGTTAATATCGGCAGGAACTAATGCCACATAAAACAAGATCCTATATGTTGCTTTTTAAGCAGAGTTGGGTAGAAATTAGTTACATTTACGTTCATGAGTAATTTTATTACTTGTTACTTTTACCTGAATAATTTTAGTATGAAGTATTTCTACTCTTATTTGAGTAAAATTTCTGGATTTTCTACCCACTGGAGGAAAAACAAATGTGTTTTAACCAAAAATTCACCAGACGCAGACACGCACCTGCAGTTTCTGTTAAGGTTTCATGTTTTTTATTGAAAGAAACTGATTTACAAACATTTTATTTTGCCTGATTTTACTATTTTTCTATTATATGTATTATTGTCATTTCAGTCTTTAAAATACCAAAACTTCAACTTAACTTTATATTTTGGTCTGTCTGATTATGTAATTTTGAAATTAGTCAACGTTTTTACCAAATGCTTTTTTACTCTTCCTTGAGTAATTTCTTGAATTGGCACTTTTTACTTTTACATGAGTAAAAATGTGTTGAATTAGTGCTTTTCCAGTTTTTGGAAAAGCACTAATTTTTGCACTCTCGTCCCACAATTTTTGCCTCAAATAGAGATACTGCTGTTACCATAGGAACAGACCAGGAGCAAAGTTAAATTACTCATCTCAATAATTTTATTCTTGGATGGATTTCTTCCAGAGGAATTAAACATGTTCAACATAAGATTATAATTTTATGTTGATTCAACTCTGCTTATTTCAAGTGTATTGAGATATTTACACTAGAAACTAAACCTAAATATTTGGTCATATTTTGTGTTTTGCAGTGTGGCGCCTCTCCTCAGGTGTGTTTGTGACAGTTTGTTCGTCCTCAGACGGTAAAGGGCCGGGGAGGAGCAGGAGGTGCAGGAGGTTAAAGGTTAAAAGAAGCAGGGAGTGAGAGAGGGATCACACAGTGGAAGGCGACACGTTTCTGATTGGGGTTACCTGTAGCGGGAGTGCTGGCAGTGACATTGTGGCACCTCTGAAAACACAGCGAAATGCATTGAGACCATCATCCGACGCCAGCCTTCTCCGTCTTGTTCCTGCAACTAAATAACTGCCGTCTAAATTTATCCCTCGCTCAAGTTTTCTTCACACTCCCAGCGTCTCCGTCTTCACACTGCCTCCATCGCTCCTCATTACCTGAGTCTGTTTCTAACCAGCAAAGCTCCCGCCTTCTTCCTCTACATCTCCATAGCAATAAGTTCCTTCATCCTCCTGCTTTTATCTGCCAAAAAAATAAAAAAGAAGCTAATTTGGGCCTGTTTCTTACCCATCTCCTCCAGCTCTGAAGTCATTGATTTGGAGCGCAGAGCGATGGCTGGAGTGCTCAGCCTCTTGCTCTGCTGAGGGACTGGAAAGAGGAGAAGGCAGCCGCAGTCGGTCGAGCCGCTCCAGATCAGCTGTCGGTTATTGAGAGTGATTGCGGCGGCTCTTACTTTTCTTTCGCGCGCCTTCCTCCATGTCGGGGTTGCGGGTTACCATGACAACCTTCACCATGAGGCTGTTGCCGCCCTGCCGGATCATGTTGACGACCTGCCGGTGGCCGACCTTCACGACGTTCTGACCGTTGACCTGAGGCGCAGACAGAGGTTTTTATGAACATCAAAATTATTCTTCAACCCTCCATTCAGTCACTTTGACTAGGCCAAAGTTAAACTCAAAAGTGACCTAGCACGCTTCCTTGAACAGGTTAGAACAGCTACTGTTTTTGCACAAAATCATTCTTAGATAATGAGATTTCAGTCTGATAAATTCATAATGAGCCGTTTTAGGGCTTCTTGTCACTTTAAATTAAACTACTATTGCTTTTGATAGATACATTTTTACTAACCGTTTTTACTGTTTTATGCTTTCATGCTTTTAAAACTAAACACATGGATTTCTCTGATTGAATGTCAAAGTTGATATTTATAAATGGTGCTGCTATCTCTTGAAAAGATATGATAGATCTCACCAAGGTTTATTATCTGGTTAAGTAAAAGGTTATTATTATTATTATTATTATAAAACCAAATGAGCTTTGACTGAAAATGGCTGCAAACCAATGTACAATCATACATGTGAGCATAAGTGGAGCCTCCTGCTCAACCAATAAGAAAGCAGAAAGTGGTTTCTGGTTGGTAAGTCAACAACAAAACACTTGTGTTTTCCAGCAGCCATTGTACAGCACATACACAGCGATAAAATCTGACCAAATATGCTGGAACTCGGCTGCTAGGTAACGAGCTGGGCTTCACTGGAGCTGGTAGCTGAGGGACAGCAACTGCTGATTTGTGTCATTATGATCGAGAGGTTTTAGAAACGGCTTATTTTCTAGACACCAAAAAACATTAACTTAATGCCAAAAAACATCTGGATGGATTTTAAGATGCTGGGCTGTTTTTACATAGAAATACAAATGGAAGAACAAAAACATGCAAAATGTGAATTTTTCATGACATGCCCTTTTTAAAGTAAGGAACTCTTTTCTGGATCTTCAGGATTCTCTGGTAAAGAACAGATTTCATTGGTCCATTAACAACAAAACTGGCTGAAAATTCTTTAACTTAATCCAAAATCAACAGCTGAATTGTTTTTGACACAGTTGGGTTTTTCAACAAGACAACATCAGAACTGGACCAACCAGGCCAACATTGGACTCCCTGAATGGCCTTCTCAAAGCCTAGATCTCATCCCTATTAAAAATTTATGCCACATATGCTTAAAAGTTGGGTTCCTGCCAGGAAGCCAATCATTTCAAATGAGTTCTACTAATTCTGCCAGTCACAGTGGCCCAACATCCAGTCAGAATTATAACTTTACAGAAATGTTGAGGTGCAACTTGCTTCAGACAAACGTTGGTGACAGAGTTTGTCCTTAAACCCGTTTCTCAGCTGAAAGAGCCATTTTGCTATCAGTCCAGCTAAAGAAAACTTTACAGCTGCAAAAGTCACATGATCTTTTAAAAAACAAAATACTTGCAGAATTGTTTTGCAACAAAATGGTTGAAAACATTTTCTATGGGATGTTGATATTTGAGGAAAATGTAAAAATAAAAAATTCTTTAATTTCTCTAATGTTTATATATTCATATCTAATCTCTGCAATGCTTGAAATTGAACTCAAAATGTTTGTTTTGACACAAAATCTTGATTCTAATTCTGAAAAAGCACATAATTTCCAACCTAATGAGAAAGAACTAAAGCAGTGCTGGCTGTTTTGGTGTCACTTCTTTTTATATTTAGTGTAATTATTCCATCAAAAAAACAAAAGCTAAAAGAGACATTTTCTTGCACAGAGGGTTAATGTTCTGTAAAGCTTTCTTTTATATTTATCAGTAACAGTTGGGTTAGTTATTCCTAATACTAAAAATACAAGACTGGTTTCAGTTGGTTCTTTATTACATTCTGCCAAGGTTTCTGTGGAAGGTCCAAGGAGACGTAATGAAAGTAACTAATGGAAAATTCACATTTCACACGTTTTCATCCTTCAGTTTGGGTTTCTACTGATTCTAAACCCAAGCACTTAAAAAAACAGACAGTTTTTTGCAATAGTTGCATGATTTTTGATGTCTGGAAAATGAGCCGTCTCCAAAATGTAGCATCAGAAATCAGCAGGCGCTTCCTGTTACCTAGCAACCTCAGTCGAGCTCCAGTGCAACTGGCCAGCTGGTTTTACCGCTGTGTGCGCTGTACAATGGCTGCTGGAAAAGACAAGTGTTTCGTTGTTCACTGACCATTCAGATACAACTTGTTGCATTCTTGTTGGTTGTGTAGGAGGCTCTACTTCTGCTTTTCAAACATGTGCGAATGCATTATTGCGCATCTGTTTGAAGCCATTTGACAAGTGAGAGTAAACGTTGAGTTGGGGGGGCGTGGCCAGCAGCAGCTTTAAATATTTAAAGAGACACGAGGCTCTAAAACAGCTCATTCTGAAATGAGCAGAGTGAAATAATTTTATACAAAAAATACAGAAACATGTTTTGCATCTCCTCTAGACCCATGCTAACCTGTTTAAGGAAGCATAACGAATCACCTTTAATCTTCCTATGTTGATTTTATTTATTGAATGTTCTAAATCATTGCTGCACCTCGATGAGGAAATCCCCCATCCTGAGACCGGCTCTCCACGCCACGCCGCCTTCGTCCACCGACTCCAAATACTGCAGGGCCGGGAAGGCCGGAGTGGGAGTAAACTCTTCAATGGGAGTTTGAGCTGGGGACACCATGAAATATTAAGATCAGGTCGTTAAACGATTTTATTACAGAGCATGAATCAGTGTGACAACTCTGAGTTCATCTCAGATTTCTTACCT
The DNA here is from genome assembly GCA_922788865.1 of Poeciliopsis turneri. Classification (NCBI taxonomy): domain Eukaryota; kingdom Metazoa; phylum Chordata; class Actinopteri; order Cyprinodontiformes; family Poeciliidae; genus Poeciliopsis; species Poeciliopsis turneri. Next base: position 677,306 of record CAKLNU010001002.1, read on the forward strand.
TTGGCCCCTCGCAGCACAAAGCCGAATCCCTCGCTGTCTTTTTTCTGCAGAAGCACCGTCTTCTCCTTGATTATGTAGTCGCTATCGCAGAGAGAGGAGATGAGTCAGACGGTTAGAGATGTTACAAAACACAAAATAAAGGGAATGCAGAATTAGAAAGTTCTTCAAGTTCAAGTTTCAAGGAAAAGCAGATTTTTAATGGATGCCTTTGCTTCTTTCCACCAAAAACATAGAGAGAAAAAGCAGTGTCTGTACTGTTTTTATTGAACTATTAAACTTAGAACAGCTTCGATTTCAATGAAACCATTTAGGGAAAATGTTGAGTCTTTTAGAAATGGACTGGCAGAGTTACTTCATCCTGTTCATACAAAAATCTGAATTAATCCAGTCAACATATTATAATAGTTGTGATACAAAATAAACCAATTTAGCAGCTGGTAAAATATAATGTAAAGAAGCCTAAAAACCTCCAACAGAACCCAACTATGCGAGGACAAACAAGGGTTAAAAAGAGAGGCGTCCAAAATGAGGTCCAATGAACTATTTGAGGCCCTGGAAAGGATTTTGTGTGGCTCTAAACTTCAATGCAGATGGAGACGTACCAGTAAATTTCTTACAGTTGAAAAAGTTAAGCACAACAAAAAGTGTTCATCTTTATCCAAACAAGCATTTGTAACCAGTATAAACACATCTTTTCATTATAATTTCCCAGAACTCTCAGAGAAACTACATGAACAGTAGAAAGTTAACCCAACCTCCAGGTCTTCTAAAATCTGACAATAACAAAAACACTTGTATTATGATTTGAAACGTTGCTATTTATGTTTTTGCATTTCTCTCTAAACCAAAGACAGCATTGTGAAAACAACAATAACTCAGCTTGATTCAGCTGAAACTACAGCAACAAGCTGCAGCTTAAATAAGACTGAAAGAAAAACTGTAAAACATGTTGATGCTTTCCTGAATGCCAGTTTTTTTTTTTGTTTTGTTTTGTTTTTTTAGCAGAACCGACGGCAGGAAATGCTATATACAGTGCAGCTTGTTGCCGCAGCAACAGCTAGAACTGGACACGGGGAAAGTTGGGCAGGTCCTGAGCCGAGCCAAGAGATGTCCTGGTGAACTATTAGTCACCGGCAGCAGAGCTGCAGGCTTACAGGTGGAGTTAACCGAGCGACTGAGCTAAACCAGGAGGAGTCACTGGCGGAAAGACATGGGAATTTATTCAACGCAAGCAATGCTAATGTTCTTCAGCAGAAGGAAAAATAAAATGTCTCCTCCAGAGGCTGTGTTAGACATTTTGAAGTTATTTATTTAATAGGAGTTTGTGGGATTAGTGGAGTTTATTCACAGTGTTTCAGACAGAAAAAGGACATGGAAGAAGAGGGGAAACAGACGCAGCAAAGCTCCTGATGTCAAGAGTGAATCTTTCATCACTGCTCTGAGGACAATCACCGCTGTAGAAGTGGGATGCTCTCTGGACCGGAATGTAATTTTTTTCTCCTTAATGTACGACTTTTTGATATCAGAAAATATTCCAGTTTTCTTGTAAACGCGCAAAATGCCAAAATCTCTGAGTTGTTTTGGTGGAAATTTTCTCCTTGGTTGCTCAACAGTATTATAAGCCTGCTTGCCCGCCAGGCTTATAATACTGTTGAGGAGTATTATAATCTTCGTTTGTGGTTTGTGTATTAATTTAAATTTTTTTCAATGTTTGTCCTTTTTTTAAGATTTTATAGTTGGTGGTTAGATATTGTTAATAATGTCTTTTTACAACACATAATGACCTAAGCTTCGTTCACACTGCAGTCTGACGTGACACAAATCCGTTTTTTGGGGTGTTTTTTAGCTTTAATGCGACTTGTACTTCATCTTTTCATGACAGTCTGAACAACACAGATCAGATTTTTTTCTCACTTGGAAATCTGATATGTATCCAATGTTTCCAAATGTGACCTGAAAGTCATTAATATTCAACAAACATCACTAATCTAGCAGGAAGAAAAGTTCTGATGTTAGAGTGCTCTCTCAGAATCGTAAAATATACTCCAACGTTAGCATCCACATTTACAAACACTGACGACGACTACTTCTTCTAGTTTTTACGGTGGTTGGTGCAACACTGGCGCAGTAACGTCACTCTATGTGTGACGTTACTGCGCCCTCTACTGCGCATGCAGGACACTTTCAGATCGTTTGCAGTTCACACTGGAGATCACATACAACATATATTTGGAAATATGCAAAAATAAAAAATCTGATTTCACAAAAAATCAGAATTGGGTCACTTCAGGCTGCTGTGTGAACGTAGATTTAGTGATATTTTCAAACTTCCTGTAACTAAAAAACACAGCAGGACGCTGGATGACTGCTGCAGCGCCCCAACCAACCACCAGGGGAAACTATGAAATGTTTTTCTAATATGTGAAGAACCTCAATCAATATATCAGACATGAAGTTTTGGCTTTACTTTTAGTAAGTTTAGTAAGTAATAGCTCCTATTAACCCCTTATTGAAACTTAATATAGACGAGTTTTCATTGACTTTACGTTTACAGGTCAGCATCTCTAGCATATCTGCTGTGCTTCTCTTGTTATGAATGAACATATAAATCAGTACAACATATATATGGTATCAGCTGTACCATACTGTAACCACATGCCGATAATCGCATCATGCACCAAAATAGTCCCAGCCCATTCCATCTGTTCAGGCCGCTCGTTTCCTCTTGTTCCCATCCAGGCTGCTGCTCCGTCCTGATCCCTCTCCGATCAGTTAGTTTCCCCCCCTAATCACATTTCCTCCTCTGAGATCTTTTTCATTCACTCTATTAAGTGTGTGATTCTGTCTATGAGCTTAGAGAGACACTCTGTCTCTGCCATCGCTGCGTTATTCTTGCCCCCTTTTTGTCCGTTTCTGCTGCAGCGGCTCAAATCTGAAACTCTCTCAAGCAGCGACTGAATTTATTTCATGTTCTCAGTTTAATTTTCATCCTAAAAACGTAATTGGAAGAAGGATTAAGTTCATCATTGAGCTGAGGTCAACCCACACAATCTTATCAAATAATTTTTTTGTCTATTTTTAGTGCAAATAACTTATTAAACTTGAAATAGCAAAATTAACTTACAAGTAATTTTTCAGCAAGAAATAGGTTTTAAAAATTCCTTAATATTGGCGAAAATCTACAAATTCCACTAGACGTTTATGTAATCTATCATTTGTAAAATTAGAAATGAAATAATCTACATGTAATCTGCCAGTGGAACTAAAACGTCTTTATTAATATTAAGGAATTTTTTTAATTTACTTAAATTAGGCTATTTTTTGCTGAAAAGTTACTTTTAAGTTAGATTTGTCTTATTTTAAGTGAATTTTTGTTTAAAATAAGTTTGTATTTGTTCAGAAATTTTACTGAAGTCAGAGTAGTAAAAAGTAGAGCATAGTAAAAATATTTCTTTCCAAAATGTTACTCAAGTAAATGTAACTAGTTACCACCCAACTCTGGTTCTGACTATTAATTTTCTATTTGAATAAATAAATTAGTTTTTAATTGAATTCAATTTAAATTAAAGCAGAATACTGAGGAAAACAGTCAGAATATTCCAAAGTATTAGTAATATAAATTATTTAACTATATTTAAAATGTAATCAATATGGATGAATGGTGCTTTACTCAACACTGCCGTCTGTCTCTGAGCTAATGAACTTGTTTCACATTTAGAACATTAAACCAATAACTTTGACGTATTTTATTGGAATTTTAAGTGATAAATATAACTCTTGAAAAAAAGGCTTGCAACTGTATTACCTTCGATTCAATCAAATACCCTTAAATAAAATCCGGTACAATTAACTGTTTTCAGAAGTCAGTAAATGGCGGTTCTGCCGATCGCTGATTACCGATCTTTTAAAAAGCCTAACCTGCCAATTTTGTTTTTGTCTGAAATGTTGCTCAATATAAGAAGAAAGCTGCTGAATTGGCAACTCTGGGGCGACTGTTGTGATCTGTAAACGTGCAGACATGATGTGGCGGGCCGGTCTGTCAGTTTCACAGGAGAGCAGAGGACTGTGGCTGATTTTTAGACCTTTGCTGAGGTGGATAAGATCGGCTTCGCAGGTAAAAATCTGCGGCTCACTGATCTCCCAAAATTAAGGAAATCGGCATCGATAAACCAGCTGGCCAATAAATCGGTGCACCCCTAAAAAACAAAGCATCCTGTGTTGTTTTCCTTCCACTTTTTACACCAAAATGTGCTGATCCCAGTAAAACTTCCAATAAAACACACTGACATTTATGTGAGAGTAGAAGCAAAAACAATTATTTTAAATAATCTGACTGAAAAACAACAAAAACTACATGATGCGTCCCTGATTGGCAACAGAATGAGTCCACAAACTAATCCGTTGTGTTTCGACCAGCAGACCTCCATCTGCATCATACGTTATTCAGCAAGATGACACAGTGAAGCAGATCTGTGTGTTAATGCACTTGGTGCTTGGTGAGTGTAACTCATAGGCTGCCACGTGCCCCACAGTGTGAACAAACACTGACAGAAACAGCTTCAGAATATACAACAAGCTGGCCGCTGCAAGGGGAATGTTGCACTTATAATCAGTCTGTTTTAGCGGCTGCATCACATCCAAACGGTGCGACTCTGACTCAGCCTCGGCTCTGAGCGGCATCAGCTGACCCAACTAACTGGACAAGTCTTCTCGACCAAATGGGAGTTAAAAAAAGTTTGTGTCACTTTGCTAAACAGATCTTTCAGTCTCCTGCTTCCCCAGGGCTGCTGAGTTTCCACTGGGTTTCCGGTAGGGACGGGAATCGAGAACCAGACGTTGTTCTCAGTGGTTCTTGCTTAATGATTCCGCTTATCGGTTCCCATAATGTGTGACATAGTTCCATGACGACGTGCCGTACACGCGCCGTGTTTTTGCTTTAGAAAATATTCAATATGGCGTCACGGCAGAAGCGTTCCAAAATATGTTTATATTTCACAAGAAAACACGAAACTAGAATCGGCTGGAACATACTCAGAACATTAGTCACAATAAGAGCAGGAAATACCTCCAACTTCCTCAAATCAAGGTTGAGGAAGTTGCACAGGTTGCACAGACTGCAACTGATTTGTACGGATGTAAAATGTTTTGATAAGTTGCTTATCAACGCAGTGACTCTGGAGGGGGCGGAGCTTCGAGTGCCGCTGCTATGAATGTTCCGGTTAGCAGTCAACGCCTCCACATCCTGGTTATTATGTTAGTGCTGATTAAATTATCTCCATCTTATTTTAACATTTACAGTCATATTTAGGAAATCAGAATAGATTTTCTCAAGAGTCTTGTTTATTAAAATAAAATAAAAACTGTTGATGTGCAGAAAGTTGCATTTTCTGTTAAAGGGTTAAATTTATAGAAGGTTTTTCATTGTTTAAACAAGTTTTAATCCAGTTTAAATGAAAGAGTTTATTTCCTAAGTCAATGAGAATCGATGAGATGGAAATAATCTACCAAAGCAACTAGTACTTTTTCATCAATATTCCGGAATTATTGACACAAAAGAAGTTCCCATATTACTCAGAAATAAGTTAGTTTTGTAATATTTCAAAAATATATGTGAAGATAATTGCAGTACGAACAAGACAAAAAGAAATTGGTATTAATTTGTATTTTTGCAGTGTAGTAAAAATTTAAATTTTTTTTTCCAAAAACTTACTCAAGTAAAAGTAACTAATTACTACACTGTAATGTCCCATTTAGACATTATGTCAAAATGGGACATAATGTCTTAATTTTATATAAGCAAACAAAGACTGCACAGTTTTGGCCTGAGCAGGCTTCCATAGAGGAGTCAGAAAGATGCTGGAACTTGTCACGCATGCCGCATCGCTAAAACTCCCTCACTGAAAGCCGGAGACGTCTCACACACACACACACACACGAAAACAACATGCCACGCATCAAACCAGACCCAAGTTTCAGGTGTTGCATGTTCCTCTGTGACATGACAGCAGCTGGAGAAATTACCTAAGAAAAATTAAACTCGTCTTTTTTATTCTTGTTTTTTGCAGGATGGCAGCAAACGCGGTGCACACACTTTGGTTCAGCACTGACATAAACAAACACGCAATCAGGCAGCACATCAGTAACAGCAGCAGGCATCAGTTGTGCCAGTGCAGCACCGCCAGAGGACATTTGTTCAGAGCGGCGTGCGAGAAACGCGACACACTCTCACATGTTGGCAGAGCGAATCACACGGAACGGCCGGATCAAACATCTGTCTGCACGCTCGCTCTGCAACATCTGCCGATCCGGTCGACGCGGCACAGCCGCCGTTTCTACATGCATGCATCCCCCCTCTTCCTCTTCCTCCTCCTCTTCCTCCAGTTGCTGGAGGAAGAGGAGGAGGAGGCATGAAAAGCCATGGCAGGTACCTGTAAATGAACCAGACGCTCCTGTTCACAGGGCCCAGCGACGGCCAGGAAGAAGAGAGGGAGAGGGAGAGGGAGACATCCTCCTCGCCGCATGCCCCCATCGCCATTTCCTCCCCTCCCTCTCCTCCTCCTCCTTCTCCTGGTCCTTCTCCTTCTCGTCTTCCAGCGAGATAGCGGCGAGCGCGAGCAGCGAGAGAGGAGGAGGAGGAGGAGAAGAGGAAGAGGAGAAGAGAGAGACAGAGGAAGGGAAAGGGAGAGGGCCAAGCTCTCCCAGCCCCTTCATACTTAAGACGGAGAGGAGGAGGAGGAGGAATCGGAGAGACTGAGGGATTGAGATGGTTAGCTGTGACTGCGGCACAGAGAGAGAGAGGAAGGAGGAGGAGGAAAAGGAGGAGAGGAAGACGGTGGCTTAAAGAAGTAGAAGAGATACGGAGATGTTTCAGAGGGGTTTCGAGCACGACTCAATCAGAGCACACCTCTGCCTCCTCTTTTTCACGCTCACAAACAATTTGACGTGATTTCCAATTCACTGGAGATCCATCATCTATCGGCTTCTACACCCAGAGGTGGAGTTAGGATTGGACCTTCTCGCATACCATTACGTCTGTCGCCACAACTGTTTTTAGAAGTTATTCCGATGAGAGATTGTTGTTTTAAGGCCATTTTAAAGTGATGTAAAATTACTTTAAATTTTATACTAAAAATTTAATGTAATTTTTCTTTTATGTTCTTTTGATGTCATGAAAGAACTCATTATGAAAGATAAATAAACGTAACATTCTAATTAACATTTAACACTGGCACTTTTAGATATCCAAATTTTGTAAACAAATCATCAGAAACAACAAAACTGTCTTTCAAAAACAGGAGTTAGCTGAGACCAAAGCACCAGACTTTAGACTTTTATCATCCAGTTTTTGGTAGAAAGAGAAAGAAATTGTATTTATCCTGTGATTAATTGATCTACTGTTTGTTCTGTTAGGCCTATATGTCACTTGATGATAATTCTGATTAAACATCATCACTATGACTCCAATTCCAAAACCTTAAACTGCTGTTGCGCAAGTTACTCAACAGGCCGTTGCTAGGTGACCAAAGAATGACTGAGTTGCTAGGTAACTAAAAGAGAGCGAGTGAGTTAGTTGATTCCACCAACCTGGCTTAGCTGGCAGTGAGACTAAAGTCTTTCCTCTGCCTACATCCCCCAGAATGCAGTGCGGTTCTGGATTATTGGATATATCAGATATCTATCGGACTCTATCGATCACGTTTCTATGGTGATGTATATTGTCATTGATTTATCATCCGCCCCTACTGCTCAGTCATCTCCAGAACTGTAATCCTTTTACGATATTGTAATAGTTTTGATTCAGTAGTTTTATATCACTTTTTGACCATTCCGTTGTACTTAATTTTGATCTTAACCTCATGTAAACAAACTTTATCTATAAGGTGATTCTAGGGGTTCCAGGTTTTGTGAATGTTGTTGTATCAACCTTCCAGACCCCTCATGTTCCGGTTCTGCTCTGCGTCTCCAGAACCAGAACCAAACACGGAGAACCAGCATTCAACTTCTACGCACCACAAATCTGGAACAAACTTCCAGAAAACTGCAAAACAGCTGAAACACTGACTTCCTTTAAATCTTGACTAAAAACCCACCTGCTTAGAATTGAATTTGAAACTTAATCAATTACGAATTTAATGATGGCACTTTGTGTTTTTGTGTTTGTTATGATGTAAAGCTCTTTGAAATGCCTTGCTGCTAAAATGTGCAATACAAATACAATTTAATTGATTGATTGATTTAGCAAAACAAATGAAGCTGCAGCCCCAGCTTCCATCAGACAGCTGAAGATGAAGTCAGGTTTTATTGAAAGGATTATTTGAACACTACAGACGAGAGACATTCACACAATCACAGAAATTTGGCAAATTTTTTAAAGCTAATAGTAAAAAGCTAAATAAAAATAGATTGAACAAAGTTTTAAAGAACAGTTTTTGGTTCTCTAGTCTTTGTTGTACTCAAACAACATGAACTACTTCCTGCTTGCTGGTGTAAACAAAGCATGAGTGAGGCACTGCAGAGGCTGTGGATGCAGATGGGAGACGAGTGGCACTCACATCATCTCTCCGTTGCTTCCTTCCTTCCTTCCATGTACGTTTAACCCGTCCTCCGTCAACTCGCCCTCCCTCCCTCCATTTTCCCTCCGTTCCTGTCATCCTCTCGCTTCCCTCCTGCCTTCAACCGCGGCTCTCGCCCGCTCTCCTCTCATGCCTCTGCCGTTTTGTTTTCCTCCACGCTCGGCGGGCGGCGCCGCTGTGATTGAGCGAAACAGGGCAAGCTGGGCTGGGTGGAGCGAATGTTGACAGAAGGTCCACAGGATCACATGTTTGTGTTCGCACATGGTGTTCTCTGAACGGATCCGTCGTAAGAGGATCCAGTCTTTAACCATTGACACACAACGGTACAGAAAGATTCATCTTTCATTGCCAAGACTGTTTTTAAACATCCAAAATAAAAGAAAGAAGTCCTGAATTTAGTCCAGACTGTCCAGGAACCACTGATAATTTAGTTTAATACAGTTTGAGCTGAACGTCCTGTAAAGGTTTTACCTTCAGAGGTCTGAAGGATTGCAGAATGAAATACTATTGAACTGATAGGAGACATTACTGCAACAGTAAGGATTTTAATATACAAGAAAATGGATGGATGGATGGATGGATGGATGGATGGATGGATGGATGGATGGATGGATGGATGGATGGATGGATGGATGGATGGATGGATGGATGGATACACCAGCTTTGGATAGAAGGAATTTCTAGAGTTCTAGTCAAATCCTTCCCTCAGAACAAACTGAGGTTCAAAACTGAAACAATTTTTTCACACATCAATATTTTCCTGACAGCAACTCCAACTCTGTCACAGAGAAACTTTCCTGAAAATAATCCCAATCCCCAGAAACCACAGTCTGCTTCAATCCCAGCTCCTGTCTCTCCTCTGCCTCTCGATCGCCCTGCGCTGTCTGACCTCCAGATGGAGACTCGGCAGGGGAAGCCAGGGTGATAGAAAGAAAATTAAAAAGTGCAAGGGGGGTTCGGAGTGCAGCGATGACTAGAGCGCGAGGGCGGGAAGCAGAAACGGTCCGGAGATTCAGCCAAACATGAACGGATGAACGGATGAAAGGAGAGATAGGTGAAACGATAAAAGTGGGTGGATCTGAGTCAGCCTTAAAGTCCAAAAGAACTCCATCTATGAATGTGTGAATGACTCATGCATTCATAGATGCATGAGTCACATACATGTGTAACTCTGCAGGTTGTTGATGAAGCATGTTGATATATGAGAGTTTTAAAGTGAGTGAAAGGAGGAAAATAACAGCTGAATGATGGAAAACATGAATAATACAGAGAGTTTGATCAGTAATTACAGGATTTCTGCTCAGTGATTAACCGCATGTCGACAACACAAGATAAATTCAATCAGGTCACAACAGCAGGACATAATTATGAGAAGCGGCAAAACTACGGTGAAACTCATAAATCAGGGGTGTCCAAAGTGTGGCCCGGGGGCCATTTGTGGCCCTCTGAAGGATTCTGTCCCAACCATAATCAGGGTTTCAACAAGTCAAATTAAAAGGAGACCTAATGCTAAGAAAAAATCACATTTTGCGTGTTTTTATATTTCCATTTGAACAAAATCAGTGTTGTTTCAAAAACCTCCTCATTGTTAAGTCACATTTGATGGCCTGTCGCCTAGCAACTCAAGCTGAGCTCCAGCATGTTTGGTCAGCTGGTTTTACTGCTGTATGCGATGTACAACATGGCTGATGGAAAAGACAAGTGTTTTGTTGTTGACTTACCATCAAGAAACCACTTGCCGCAATCTTGTTCACTGTGCAGGAGGCTCCGCTTTTGTTTTTCAGAGTTGTACGGTGGTATAATTGCACATCTGTTTGCAGTAATTTTCACATGCGACTGTAAACGTTGAGTTGGGGAGGTGTGGCCAGCAACAGCTTATTTTGAACAGTCAAACTAAACTCCCATTATTTAAAATAATTTTGTGCAAAAACTGTCATGAACATATTTTGTTTAGCAAAAATGATTTTTTAAGTTGTGACTTTGGACCTGATGGCAAATAGTTTGGACACCACTGACATAAATAATATTAACCTGATCATCCTGGATATTAGTTTCAGAAATAGGCAACATATTCTAGATCGAAACTCATTTTTTGATGAAAGAGAAGATGGAATAGTTAAAATGGTTTTATATACAGAGTTTTATTTATACCATTGTGCTGTCACATATGATTGTAAAACATAAAACCTACAAAAATATATATATATTCGAATTACCTAAACAGGTTTTCATAAACATTGGTTTTGGGGAAAATTTTATTTATTTTCCTCTTGATTAGAAGGCAAAATGTATCCATGAAACCCAGTAAAAAACAAGCAATTAAATTATATTTTTTCTTTTACAAAGCACTAAAAATTCTCTAGACACTCATCCTTGACTTTCAGCACCAACTGAAACTTAATTTTCTGTAAAAGCAGTTTCCGTATAACAGCAGTTTTCAATTCTTTTTCCAGACATAAAGGAGAAAAACAGCTTTTTGTTCCTACCTTGGAGCATCAAAGCTGTCATATGATCCCACAGTGTAATGGCGAAACAACCTTTTGGCTCGTTCTCCACGACTCTCTGAAACATAAAATGACTTGATTCAAAGTGTGAACACCAGCTTTCAGCAAGGGTTTTTTTTTTTTTTTTTGATTGAGCTAATTTACTAACTAGCTTTAAATCATATATTTAGATTGAATCTAATGCTGACTAAGAAATTAGCCTTGGCCTCAAACAAAATATTTAGCTTGAATCCATTATCTTGAAGCTAAAAACCTTGTTTGCTAACTAAGTATTAAGCTTAGGCTAAATGTTTAGCTTGAAATAAATAATTAGCATAAAATATTTAGGTTTAAGGCTAAATATTTAACCTCAAACTAAATATTTAGTTTGAAAAAATAAAAAGTCTAAAACACTAAAGCCTCTGCAAGGAATTTTTACCATCAGATTTCAGAATGGGATAATTTTGTTTAGCTATAGCTAATTTATTACTTAGCTTCAAGTGAGATTTTAATTAGCTTGAAGCAAAATATTTAGCTTGAATCTAATTACCTTGAAGCTAAAATGTTTGTTTTTTTAAACTATATATTTAGCGATAAGCTAAATATTTAGCTTGAGTATAATTATTTTGCTAAGCTAAATTAGCCTGAACTTGCTAATTTAGCTTAACAAAGCTAATTCACCTTTGTTAAGCTAAATTAGCCATAGCTAGCATAAATTGTTTTTGTTTAAAAACAATAAAAAAAAAACAGCTGTAATTGTAAAATTAATCTAATCAAACATTTCTCTTAGTGTTGAGCTAAACAATATTAAATATTTTTACTGATGTTTGGCTCTCTGTGTTTGTGCACCTGATCGGTTGTCCTGACTTCGAAGCACCACTTCCTCCACACAGTCGGAGGGGAACCAGCCCGTGCGACCTCTGACCGTCCCCTCCCAGTAGCCGCCCTCGCCGACACTCAACACTGGGAGGAAAAAAGGTCAACAGGTCAAATACAGAAAACCCAACAGACACATACTCTAGCTAGTCTCAGACACAGAAAACAAGAACAGAAATAAAAAGACATCCAGGGTTATGCAGACAGCAAATTAAAAAAACACACTGACGTACATGCAAACTCCCTACATACTCACCAAGACATACATACCTGGCGACACTTTAGACTCACTGACAAACACACAAATATTCATACCTGCAGACATTAGATATAAACATATATGGAGACCTTACACTCTCGTTAAGACTGTTCAACGAACTCATGTTCACCCAGAAAACAGGACATATTCCTCCTAAATCAGCTTAACTGAATCAAAACTCCTTTATTGCTCTCCCTTTCCTCCATTGCCAGCAAAACGTTTCCCACCCTTTTAATTTTTGGCTACATTAAAGGTAAAGCTGCAAACGTTGGAGCTAATAGCTTCTGATAGAGACATTGTCCTTTATGAAATAGCGTCAGCTTTGACAAAAATCTAAATATTCATCTTGAAATTAAAGAAATGTTTGCTAACTAAATATTTAACTTGAATCTATTTATCTTGACGCTAAAACATTTTGTTTCCTAAAAATTTTTTTAATTTTGTTTTTATGTTAAAAATGTAGTTTATAGCTAAACATTTATTTTGAAGATAGAAAAAAATATTTGCTAACTAAATATTTAGCTTGAAGCTAAAGAAATGTTTGCTAACTTTTTTGTTTGAGTAAATTTTGTATTTTACAAATACAAATTTTTTAAATTTGTATTTGTAAAAAAAATATGGTGCTCGTGTCACTTATTAAAATTAATAAGTAAAACTAGATGTCAGTGTTTGTGATGAAGTAAAACACAGAAATTCAGAGGGTGTGAATACTTTTTCGAGGCATTGCAGGCGCTTCATTCCTACCTCGTTAATCCCACATCCCTGCCCTCCTCAGTGAATTTGTGATCATAAAAGACGAGATGCAAAACCACAAACTCCCAAATGGAAGTACGTGATCAGGAAGTGATGTCACAGTGAGGAAGAGCTTCACCTTTGACCCTGTCTCCTTTACTGAAGCTGATCTCGCGCTCGCCCTGAGCGGAGTGGGACCGGGTTGCTACAAAGACTCGTCCTGGGACGGCGCTGTAGAGGCGTCTGCGCTGGCCTGCGGTTTGTATGGTGGTGGTGGTGGTGGAGGTCGGAGGAGGCCTAGTCAAAGTCAGGAGAGGATTAAGGAAAACATACAGGTCTTTAAATATATCACTTAAACTGGTTTGGTTGAAACAAATAAGAATCTGTAATAAACTTTACTTGAGCATTTTACGTCTTTTTGTATTCGCTAATATCTAAATTGTTACTACATTTATCCAACTCTATCAAATAACTTATTTTTGCACTTTAAAAAACACAAAATCAGACCAAGTACTTTTTATAGTTTCTACTGCAAATATCTCAGTACACTTTAATTAAGACAAAACTAGCTTTTCAACAACATATTGGAATGTTTTCTAAGTAAATAAGATTATTTCACTTATAACACAGAAATATGTTTTGTTATAAGTGAACTAATCTGACAGTGGAACTACTACATTGTTTATCAATATTAAGAAATTATTGACTTAAATATATTCTTATATGTTGCTGAAAAGTTGCATGTAAGTTAGTTTTGTCTTATTTAGTAGTGTTTGATGAATTTTTGATTTAAACAAATTTATTTTTCATTTAGTTAAGTTACTCATAGTGAGAATTCAGAACTTTTACTCCAGTAAGAGCAGCAATACTATAGAAAAATATTACTCAAGTGCAAGTGAAAAGTACAGCAGAGTAAAAATACTCTTAAAAGTAATTTTTTTTAAAAACATTTACTCAAGTAAATGTAGTTTTCTTGTCAATATTTAGGAATTATTGACTTTAAAAAGCTACAATATTCTGCTGAAAAGTAAGTTCATGTCTCATCCTCCATTCTTTCCTTCTCTGAAATTCATCTCTAACTTCTTAAACCGAACCATCACTGAGTTTTTATCTCAGTTAAGACTCCCAATAAAACTTCATCGATCTATTGCAGTTTCCAATATTCTGCTCCAAAGCCTTTTCACTCAAATCAGAGTCAGATTTAGTTTCCTGCTCATCCTCAGCAGCACGAGCAGCCAGCGTTCAGCTCACCCCCGTCTCTGGCTCTGCCGGCTCCGGTCCTCCTTGTCTCCGATCCGTCCGCGGGACGGGGAGCGCGTCCTCGCTCCTCTGGGGCTGCTGGAGCTCCGCAGGGTTCCTGTGTGTTTATACCCCTGAGACAAACAGCGAAATGAAAGGAAAAGAAAGGAAAAGGGGGTAAATATAATTAATATGCTTGACTCTTAACATAGATCTATGTTTTAATATTACTGAAGGAAATGTTTTCTAAATCTGCCCGAATTTATGCCATTTAGATCTACAAATAATCAATTTCTTTATATTTTTCTACTTTTTCATCTTTATTTTCTTTGCAATGTTTCAAGAAAAATTGCATATTATAAACATCAAGCAACCAAGTGTTGTCCATTAATGAGGTCTAGTTATTTTGTACTTTCTCTTTTTCTGTTCTTATGTTGGTTGTAGTGATTTATATGTTTAAAAAAGAAATTGGAGAAGTTATGTAAGTTTTGCAAAATGCATGTATTGTGAATCACTATAATCTCCTGAGAAACAAATAAAAAGAGATTTAAAGTTGAACTTATTGCTCAACGAATGATGAAGAATCGATCAATAAGTCTCTTGTTTCAAGATGGCCGACCATGTTCCACAACATAAGGAGGAGATTTTTCAATATGGAGAATCTAAAAGGAGAACCATCTGAATGTATCTTAATTTTTGTGAGTATGAAATAATGACTGAATAGAATAAAACAAAACACTGTGGTTTTGTCACATCATCAACTTTAGTCATATTTTTTAAAAATGTGATAAAAGAGGAAGCTTTTAGGTGGCTGAGTTGAAAAATAACCAATAAATAAAAATAATAAAATATGTGAATCAATGTCAAAAATTCAGAAATTTCAGTGTTTTCTTCTAGAAAATCCCTCAGATTAATCTCAAACTCTGAATTTTTCAGCAGAAATACTCTTTTTTTTTGTTGTTTTTTTTGTGATGTGTCATTGCAGTGTCAGATACCTGCACAGAAACTATGTTGGTGCTCGGCGCGTTGGGAACAGCCATCCAGTCCGGCAGATTCATGCTGCTGTCGCTGTTGGCCCGCAGAAACGGGTGGGGGTGGGGTACCGCCAGGGTCCGGGTACTCTCTCTCCTCTGGGGGGCGTACTTTGGAGACTCCACAAAGGGAACTAGGAGGAAAACATCCAACAAGTCGTCACTCTCGTGATCGAAGGATGAATTTCTTTCTTTAAGTCAAAATTTCTTTCCTAACATTTTTGTTCTCCGTTAATTTGCTGCACAATCAGATGAGTTCAACAGAACAGAAACTAAGAGGAAAAACAGACAAAATCCAAAACACCACAACCAAAAACCTTCAAAAAGTGTGAGGAAGATCCTAAAGTAGAATATTATAATGAAGTCTTGCTGCATGGAAGCAAATGAAAGATTTCATCATCATCAACAGATGTTATTCAGGACTTACCCACATCTGTATCCCGGTGGTTTTTTATAATCTCCCCCAATTCAAAATGGCCGGACATAACAGCCACCTGAACAAAGCAATAAGCAAATAAAACATCAAGTACGTTAAAAAAAACAAAAACCATTTTTACTGCCAAACTGTCAGAAAACAAATAAACTCAGAACAGCAGCTGACCCTGATTATCCACAGTTTAAAATTATTTTTTTCTTTAATTTTGAAATAAAATACAGTTTGATAAGATGAAAATTTTTTCTGCATTGCTGCTCAACATTTTCTGATCAGCCAATCCGGTCGCATTATTTATTTTCCTTGTTGACTTTAAACTTTAGATAATTTATTGATGACGGTTTTTATTATTATTTAGAACAGAAATTAAAATTAGACATAAGTGAGCTATTATTTTATATTTTGCAACTATAATCAGCCAGGAATATTAAGGTAAATAAAAACATGAATTTTCTGGATCTCCTCCATAAAACACATCTGTAAATATTTATTTAATTGGTAATTGAAAATAGCAAGATTAGATATTTCAAGCTTAATTACTTAACGTTTCCTGCTTCTCTGTTCATCGTGAAACAATTTAAACTGTTCATAAGGCTCATCAAATACACCCTAAAAAAATTATCTTATGATTTAATGTTTGCATTTCCAGATTTATTTTAATTAGCCTTTATGTATGTGAATATAAAATTATATTTTATGTTAAACTTATGATGAAAAAGATAAAAATATCATGACTGATAAAGACATAAGGAATAAATAAATGAATGTATTATTTAAGTTTATTTAATGACTGCAGTAATATTTAGAATAAATGTGCATTACGAAAATTAAAACAAACTATAACCAAACTAAACATATTGGTAATAATTTTATTCTTTTCTGCATTAATAGATTTGTTGATCAGATGTCACTCAGCACCTTTATGTCACATAATGGTTAAAAGTTAATATAGAAACTTTTCCCGGTTTTGTCTTTGTAAACCTTCCTGCTAATGAACAGTTCATTAGCTGGTGAACTGTTCATTCATTTCCAGCTCACCTGGAACGGCGTCTGGCCGCTGTTGTTCTTCATGTCTTTACTGGCTCCGCGGTACAGCAGGATTCGTGCACAGCTTTCCTAAAACAAACATGGCAGGTCTGGTTCAGCCCGAGAAATATATTTATAATTCACAAAAAAGAACAAGGAATAAATAGAATAAAACATGCAGGAACATTTAAATTCAATTTAATTTTTCACACAAATAACATGAAATTTGTCTATATACTAAACGGCTTCATGTGTTGCTTGTTTCTGAAATGAACACTTTTATTTCTTTTAATTGAACACCATCTTGTTTTCTTAATTGAACATTTACTCTTTACCTGAGCACTGTTTTGTGTTTTTAACCTGAACACTGTTTTGTGTTTAAGTACCTTGTTGTATAAAGCACAGATGTGCAAGGCAGTGTTTCCAGAAGCATTCTGGGAGGAGGAATCCGCCCCGTAGAAGAGCAGGTGCTCCAGATGCTGCGAGTTCCCGTTTTGGCAGGCCTGCGCGTCGTCGGGATCGGGAAACAGAACCGGAAGAACCGAGGAAATCAAAAACACAGAAAACAGGAACGGTTGTAATCTCCATGTTGGAGTATCTTTGTTATGTTAGTTCTGATTTGTTCCTTTTAGAGACTTTATTTATTTTTGGACAATAATTTCCAGCTAGCAGGAATTTTCTCTTACTTTTGTAATTTTTTTCAGTCTGATACGATGAGTAACCGTGGTAACAAGGTGTCAATTTCACACAAACAGACATTTGAGGAGGAGTGGCAAAAGCAAAGGAGGAGGATTAGCAGAGCTTGCTAATTGTTGATGGTGTCATCCAGGAGAATGTAGAATGCTGAGCTGTTAAAATGATAGTCGTGTCTGACCTGTACATCAGTCTGCAGGCAGAAGCCTTTTCAGATTCACTGTGGGACTGACTGCTACTGGAGATTCTTCTCAACCAACAACAACAACATACAGAACGAGTTTCTGGAGAAACGAGTTGGAATGACAGACGGACGGATGGATGGATGAACTTATGAACTTAGGATAGTGATAAGGAAGATGCTGATGAAGATGGTGTCTACCTTTCTGCCTCTGCTTCTTGTCATTCCCTGATCAGTGCGGACGAACGGTTGGAATGAAGGATGAAGGTGGAGGAAAGATGGAGACAAACTGGAACACAGAGCAGATCTGAACTCAAACGTCTCGGTTTCCTTCCAGACTCCAAATGGAGCCTATAAACTCCTTCTGTCCTGGTCCGGGTCGCCTGAACGCACCTGATGCGTCTCGTCCCAGCCGTTCTCGTCCCTGATGCCCAGCTTGCCGCGGTGGAACAGCAGCGTTTCACAGCAGGAGGTGTCGCCCCCTGTTAGCACAGTGTGGTAGAGCGGGGTCAGCCCCCGCCGGTCCTTGTAGTCTGGAGACGCACCCAGAGAGAGCAGGACCTGCAGTGAGAGACGAGGGATCTCACGATGATGACTTGGAAAAAGACAAAAACAGGAGCATGTAGCTTCAGTTTGGGTCTAAGAGGCTCTTAAAAACAGGCAGCTTGACTCTGAATCATGTGGACAAGTGTAGATTTTTATCTTGAGGTAAATCTTGTTTCTGACGCTTTGGAAGTGAAAACGTCTCTTTTCAGTTTGGGGTGCCATTTGTTAAGTAAGACAGGAGTACTTTGAATAATTTAGCCTGTCAGAGAAAAAACAAGTGTTCATTTTGTTCATATTTTCATCATGTTATTCATACATTTATAATGTCAGAGCCCCAAATTACAAAACTTAATTCACAAGCTAAATATTAAACTTGTAAACTAAAACCTTAATTCCCATCCAAATGTTTGAAAATAAAATGTTTAGTTTGTTTATTTTGCAAACTAAATATTTAGCAAAATAACAAGTATTTAGCTTGCAAACTAAATATTTAAGCTACTAACTAAATATTCAGGTAGCAAAGCTAATATTTACCTTTTCTGGTAAATATTAAACTGGGGAGCTAAATATTTGGTATGAAAAATAAATATTTTGTTTGTTTTGCAAACTATTCCAAATTAATATATTTAATATTCATACCAAATATTTAGCTTGCTAACAAATAGCTAGCAAATAAGCTATATATTTTGTTGTGAGCTAGAACTGAAAGTTAAATATAGTTTTCAGACTAAATATTTAGTCAGTAAGTGAAACAGTTAGCTAACAACCTGAGTAAGCTACATATTTAGCTTAATCACTAAGTATATTGTTAAATAGCAAAATTATTTAGCCTCCTAACTAAATATTTAATTTGAAAAGTAAATGGTTAGTTCATAAATATTTAGTCTGGAATGCTAACAGTTATAAATGCATGAATAACATGTTAACTCATAAATGTAATTGTTTGTATTTTTACAATGTAACTGCACCATGCCTCTGTGATGTGGCAGTTTGCTGAGAGCAGGATGGAGACGTTGTGAGTGTTTACCAGCAGGGCTGTATGGCGGTGGCCTCGAACAGCCTTGTGAAGCGGCGTGAGTCCGTCTTTGGCACGGAAGTCGATGTGAGCGCCTCCCTCCACCAGCACCCGGATGGCCTCTCCTCCACCTGGCTCGCACTGCACTGCCAGCGACAGAGGAGTCTCTGAACACAACACAGGAGGCTCATTCAGTCACAGGAGCCGGATCAACCTGTTGGCTTCCACTTTAAGGATTTCAATCAGAATGATCTAAACATGCTGCCAAGAAGCAGGATAAAAGTAAGTTGCAATGTCCTGTAAAGGCAATAAATGTTTCTATTCTTTCTCCCTTTTTGTTTTTCCTTCCCTTTTTCACAGCAATAAAGGTAGAAGTTTGATAGGAGGACGAATCGGTCACATTCATTCATTAACAAACAGTCCAGCAGCAGAAGCAGATGGCTGAAACCTGATTTTCTGAGTTTGTTGTTCAACAGGAATGACTGGTGATGGATGGATGGATGAAACTATTTGTGGATGGATGGATGGATGGATGGATGGATGGATGGATGGATGGATGGATGGATGGATGGATGGATGGATGGACAGACGGATGACTGGATTGATGGATGGACGGATGAACCTTTTTATTGATGGATGGATGAACTAATGAGTAGACGATTGATGGATGAACATTTGAACAGATGGATGAATGAACATATGAACGGATGGAAAGATTGATATACTTTACACTTACACTTTGAGGAAAGAAAACATTTAAAGTATTTCCAGCAGAAATGTGGTTGTCATGGTAACAGTAAGTTTCAGGTTTCGCTATCAGATAAGCAGGAAAATTGCTGAATCTTTGTCTTTGCTCATCTTCTGTGGATCCCTTGTAAAAATCTAATAGCTGGTGTGTATTAACTAGACTTCTTCAGGTTTTTCTCCTTCAGAACGTCTTTTCTTTCTTCTTCCTGCCTTCGATGGAAATGAGGCGCCACCAACCAGATTGAAACCGACAGAAATTAATTATCTCTAATTAAAGACTCATTCTGTGGCATCTGGATGTCGCGAGTCGGTAAAGCATTTTTATCCGTCAGTTCCTCACTAAGCCTTGTGCTGGACTTTAAGAACAGCTCTGAATCGTTTCATTATGACTCTCTGCTGCCCCCGTGTGTCCAGCAGCGGCAGCACGCTTCACACCCCTGATTGCAGGCCTCTCTCCGTGTTTTGACACCCGTTCCCAGAGCGGCTGGAGCGACTCCGAGCAACACGCCTCGGCTGTAAACGAGCCGTCTGCCGCGGCCCTTAAACACCGGCAGGATCCGGGAAAAGCCACTAGTTAGCTGGCCTGGCTCTGATCTCCAACCAACTGTTGGGACAACAGCCGACAGAGCCGAGGGCAGAAAACAGAAGGTTTTATTTCTGCTTGGAAAAACTCTAAAGGTTGAGATTTAACAGCTGAGGCGTCAGGTCACACAGGGGCTTAAATCTACCCTTTTAAAAAGGAAAGACAACTTCACTGCTTTAGTGGCTCTCAAAATGTTCAATTTTTATGTTAAAACATCCCGCATTAGGGATCATTCAGTCATCATTAATGAGTTAATCTAAAGTTAATCAACTAACTATTGACTAATAAGCGGCCATTTTCTTTAAAAACTTTGTATCAAAGTCGCCTTTTCTAAATTTTTCATGCGCTGCATTAAAAAACGCATTAAATTAAACATTTTTGTGTGTCGACTGAGTGAAATACTGAGTAAATAAATAGAAAATTATGGTTTTCTCACCTTGTTAAACTTAACGAGTCCTGTAAATTAGCCGTGCTTAATGGCGTCTTTTTATAACATGTCATCCTATTTCTGAGTTATCCACCCCGCTTTTCTGTCATCACGTCCTCCAGCGCGATGTAAGCTCTAACTTAAAGAGCTTGTCGAGTGTTTTCATTCACAAAAGAACCGCAAAAATTCTTTTGTGAATTAAAAAGGACTCGGTTTGAACCGTTACACTTCGCTATGCAGCGAAGGCTCCGCCATCTTTGTTTCTGTAGCTCCGGTTCAGGAAGACTACCATCGGCGCCCTCTGCTGGACGGAGGCCAAACTGCAATATTGATCGACGGTCTTAATGGATGTTATTAGTTAATCTATTGGAACTAATTTCAATCTAATAAATCATATTCCAAAAGTATCCTGTACAATTAAGTTAAAAGTGAAACAACTGTGAACGCAAAAAATGTTTAAAAAGTGGAATAATCAGGTTGAATAACAACTAATCCTTCACTGAAGCAGCTTTCTGTTTAACTTCAGGACTCAGTCTCAGGAGCGCAAAATGTTTCCTGCCACCACCACGTTTCACTTTTATTGTTGCGTCTGTGATGAGCCTACTTTTTGAAAATACAGCACAAAAACATCAACAGTTTTTTTGTTTTGTCTAATTGTAAACATTTTCTCCCACAAGGTGAATGAACTGGGTGCTTCATTAAAAATGACTTCAGTTTGCAGACTATAGCTTCAAAACAGAAGAATGTTACAAAGATTTTAACTTCCTGGATGCAATATTTTGAAGGGCAGACTATTTAAAGCACCATGCATTAAATTACTGCTTTCCAATCATATATCTGGATACTTGGGATGCCACAACTGATAATTCAGGGTCTTGGTAGGTCTCACCAATTTAATGCTTAACCAAAATTTAAATAAAATTTAACCCTGTTAAATCATTATGAATTACATTTCATACCTGTATCTCGACAAAAATGCACAAAAAGAAACAACACAAAATGGCGGCTAGTTAGCGGTAGCCTCAAGTGCCAAAAAACACAAAAACCAAAAAAGATGGTGACTCAAAGAAAAAAAACAAAAAACTGACGATCCAGGATTGAATAGTCCTGCCAAACCATAAAAAAAAAACCTTTGATTAACATTTTTAAGGCTAACTTACATTCTGTTTAGTGAATTCAAGACATTTTAAGGCCTTGTTTAGATTTTTGAATTTAAAACTTTTTAAGGAAGAATTGTGGCGACATTATGGTAAAAAGTAAAAAGATATAATGGTTAGAAAAATTGTAAATATGTCGCCTCTGCCACATTATACACTCTTGGCGGCTAACTGGACCTCTTTCTCTCTGGATCAGCTGTCGCTGCATCCAGTGGAACTGTTAGAAAGACGATGAAGTAAACATCTGCTGTGCAGCTCTCCTCACCACCAGTGTCAGGATCCTGGTAGTTTGGATCCAGGCCCTTGTCTATGAACTTGGCCATCTTGTCCACAGCGCTGGTTTGGATATAATCCATGAATTTCTTCAGACTCGCCTGTGTTAGCAGAGGGAGTGTTAAGACTCTCAGATCTAATGTTCTGTTCTGATATCAGATGTGAGAAATAAAGGATTTCTTACCTTCGTGTGCAGCTTGGCCAGTTGCTTCTCATCCAGATTGGTCTGTTTGTAAACCCTGGTTTTATAGCGGAACTAAACCGGCGACAGAAACAGAGAAAAACAAACAGGAGAGCCTCTGTTAGCATTAGCATTAGCATTCTTACCTTTGTCCAACTTTTGACCCACATACACAACAATGGGGGCCACAAGCCTATTGCAAATCCAATTGTTTTATTTATTGCCTATGTAAGATAAGAAATGTGAAAAAAAACACTGCCTCAACTGTGCGTAATATAAATACCAGAATATTTGAATAGTTCAGCTCTACTTCTTTATAAAGCCAGTATTCAACTTACATTTTAAATGACACAAATCAAAACTAGCCCCAAAGACAATGAACAGTTCATTAGCTGGTGAACTCCTTTAAAGATGGAGGTGTTTTATATGTTTCTTAAGCAGATAATTGTAGCTTCAAAAGAGAAACTCTTAACTGGTTAAGAATATGCCTCATATCCCGGTCTTGTGTAGCAGCTCATCCTCTCTCCCCCACTTGTTTTCTGCTACACTGCTGCTAGCATAGCATGTTGTGAATGCTAGGCTACTTAGCATAGCCGCTGATAGTAACAAATAAATGGTTTTTCTTTAATGGTTAGCTGTATGCGAGGATAGACCGTCCTCTTGGCTCTGATTGGTTGTTTTTGAACGGGAGCAGTTCATTTCTTCAGATGGTAATAGCAGCTCAAGGAGGAAGTGGGGGAAATCAGTCTTTTCAGAGATGATCCGTCTCATATTCCTGTCATGACATGGTGACAGTTTTGACAAACAATCCTTACACAAGCTACATACCGCAGCTTTAATCCAATCTGTTTTTGCTGTACTAAAGAACAGCAGTGACATCTTCAGGAAGCACAGCGAGCTGCACATCAGGCAGAAGAAGTACCTCCAAATATGGCACCCCTTTCTCAAAGGATTGTGGGTACTCTCTGAGCGGCCTCTCCTCCTCCAGGAACTTGGCGTCGTGTCCGTCTGTGGCAGGCTGGAAGAGGCCGTAGTTCAGCACGTCTCGCAGCGATTCGGTCAGAGAGCAAAGCACCTGCTGCTTGGCCTTCCACACAGTGGCGTCGGGGTTGAACCGCAGACATTTCTACAGGATAAACACAGGAACTCAGCCTTTAGACAACAGAAATGCATTTACTATTCTGATTAATCAAGACAGTGATCAATAGTTCTGCTTAATGGAAAACAGTGTAGCATCGTTTTATGAATGGAAAAACTTTGAACTAATAAAAACATTTTTATTTGAAACCTGAATCTAAACCCGACTCATTAAATGATCTGTGAAAAGATTCTTCCTTTCCTTACTGCTAAAATTATAACTTCACGAGATGCTCACCATTCCTCATTTTAATTTTTTATATTTTTTTTGTGTTGAAGTTCTCGTTAAATTACTACTTCATTCTTCCATTATGATCTTATTCTTATATTAAGAAAAAGAAAAGAAAAATCACAGTCTGGCCTTTATATTTTGTTGTATAAATAGAAATTAAATTTCCAAAAACCAAAAATTTGATTAGCTTTAGTTCATGTCTTTATATTAAACTCTGTCACGCTTTTTTAGTTCCGTACAACTATTAGAAAAAATTAAATAAAATTACAAGAATAAAGCCGTAATATAAAGTCAAAATAATATAAGCATAAAATAATATTATGACAATAAAGTCAAAATGAGAGTATTGTTGAAATGTTGAGAATGAAATCATAATATGAAATTAAAGTCAAAATAAAATGAGAATAAAAAATATCACAACTTTACTTCGGTGTCCTAATAAAGTAACGTGAATAAAGTGGTAATATGATTTAGTCTCAAAATGCTAAGACTTTATTCTTGCATTATTTCAACCTTATTCTCGTCATTTTACAACTATTTTTGTGATTTTAAATACTTGTAATGTCATTTATGTTGATGGTTTTGTCAGTTTGGCCCTAAAACTCCCTTGTAGTTTCGTTCATTGAGCTCAAGCTAAAACGCCCGGCGGTTCTGCGGTTCTGGAGTTCAGGCAGCAAAATGCAGCTGAAGAGCTGCAGTTTGGTGGGCTCAGGCGGGTTCTGGAGCTGCAGCCCAGCCGGTTGAGTTCTGTGTTCTGATCCGTCTCTACCGGTCCGGTCCGGTCTGGTCAGGTCCACCTCTGACCTTCAGGCAGCAGCGAGACGAATCTGGCCCACGCAGAGTGCAGCCAGATGCTGGGATCGCACTTTCCTCTCTCACGCAACGCTCATTGAGTGTGTCATTTATCTCAGCATCACACACACACACTCCCACTCACGCACACCAACATCACAGAGAGAAAGGAATGCTCCCAGTTTATTATTTTTCTTTTTTTTTTCTGTGCATCTCCTCCACTTCGATTGAGCACAGCCAACACGGTCGCCACGGCAACCGGTTCATTAGCGGAGCAGGATGCTTGTTGCCATAGAAACCTCCCTGTGTTCCCTGGGATGTGGTACGGCGATGGTGCGCCTGTGTGAGCACGTGCATGGGTTTTATTGTGTGAATAGGTGTGTGTGTTTCTTTCCTTTTTTTTTTTTTTTTACCATTTACAGATTTAATCCTAATGTTTGTATTACACTAGGTTTTTATCAAACACACACACAGGCGTATTTACAGTAGCATCAAAGAAGCTGGAGTGAGTCAGTCCCAGCAGGAGGGGATGAACGCTGAGGATTCAGCTGTCACACTGGGATGCTACTCAAGCTAATACAAGCTAATAGCGGCGCCTGAAAGTTGAGATATCTGCACTTAATGAACCATCAAACTTTCTGGTGAACATACCTCCAGGAAAATTTGATTTATTCTGCAGCTAAATTGGATTTTTCTCACACTACAGCCCGTTTCTAAGCTGCCACACAAGCTCTTAATTAAACAACTCGAGCGCCCTCTGGTGGACAGACAAGGCAATGCTCCTCTGCAACGGTCAGAACTGAGACTTTCTCTTATCTATGAGATAAAATTACAACTTTAATGTTTTCACAAATTAAAAACATCAGAAGAACAGAAGAGTTCAATAGATTATAGTATTTAAGATGCAAATTATTCAGGTTTTCTGAGCTAAACAAAAGAGTTTGAAGCACAGCTTTAACTGAACGTAAATGTACATATTCTAGAGCTGAAGCAATTAATCGTGATTAATCGATTATTGAAATAATCGTCAACTAATTTAGTAATTGATTAATCCCTAACTTGCATATATAGGCTATAAAAAGCCATTTGCTGACAGAGCAACATCATCAGAGCAGAAATTAAGTCAAAAATGTTGTATTTAAGATAAAAATAAAGTCGTTCTCAGTCAATATGTTCTATTACCATTAATAATCAGTTACATAAAAAAAATACCTTCACATGTCGATGTTAAATATTTTTTAGCTGCAGATGCATCCCTTGCTACTAACCATTAAGCATAAACTAAATATATGCAATATTTTTTTTGGAAAAAAGGCAATATATTTTAAGGTATTTCTATTGTAAAAGTGGTTAACTGAAATTTTAGGTAATTTTAGTCAATATCAATTAACATCAGAATAATTCACAGATTAATTAATTACTAAAATAGTCGTTAGTTGCAGTCCTAGAATATAATTAATATATTTATACATCATTTTTATCACTTTAATTAAATCTATAAAGCCTTTAAAAAATGGTTCCAGTGTTGAAATCCTGAGGAAGGTTCTACTAAATTAGACCTAAGTAAGTAAGACGAGATGTATGTATAGAAGAAATCATACATTAAAACTCACACATTCGACTGTGCATAATGTTTTCAGCATTTGTGTAAAAATTTCATATGATTTCTAGCTTCACATTAACAAGTTGATGCTGCATTAATCCCAGTTCTTTTCCCCCCGGTGGGTTTTTAATATCACTCAGATGTGAAATCCTGTCTTGCCTCCTGAAGCCGTGATCACACTTTCCCACTCACAAACGCCCACTCTCTCTGTCCGTGCTGCACTTCATCTTCCTCTGCCTGTCTCCGTCCTCCTTCCCGGAGAGGCTCCGGCGCTTATCTGTGCTGAAATAAAGAGTCGCTGCCCCTCTCTGCCACCATCTCCGTCCCCATGGCCCGTTTTCCTGCAGGTCGAGTGCCGGGGGACCAGAAGCTTTTAATGAGCTCTGCTGGGAAATATATTCCTATCAAATACACCAAGAAATTAGGGCTGCAACTCACCATTATTTTAGTAATCGATTATTAGATTATTCTGACGATTAATCAATTTAAAAAACAACCAAACTTTGCAATTATTTGATTGTACCAATTAATCGATTTAAAAAAACAGTCACATTCTGCAGATCTTTCACTTAGGCCTTATTAAACTACAGTATTAGAATCATATTAAAAGGAAATTATGCTTCAAACTCAGTATTATTTTAATTTTATTTAAAAAATATTTTATTAAGGCCGTATTATGCTTCAACTAACCATAGTTGATTATTCTGACAATTAATTGACTAATTGGGTTTAAAAATTGACACATTCTGCAGATTTTTATATAACCACTTAATAAATTAAAATATGCAAATGAAATCATCATTTAATTCCTTTTCTAAGTGAGAAAATAGATACTTTATTGCCAAAAATGTAATAAAATAGCAATAATTTAGTGAACTCTTGATCATTCATCGAATATCATTTATCGTGATAAATCTCCTGAATGATCATTTTGATTTATTGTTGTTAATTAATGACATTCAAAGCACATAAAACTGCTTATAGTGTTGCGATCACTAGTTTTACAATTTTCTCTACTGAAACTATCTATAAATATTAATTTTACGTTTCTTACTCAAGAATCCATTTTTAGGGGATGGGTTTGTTGTTTCAGGGCACAAATTGTGGCTGGAAGCTTCTACAACTACTGCAAAGACTTCATCTCTAGTCACACAGAAAAGAAAAACCCATTTGCTTCATGCTGTTTAATACACTCAGAAGCCAAATGCCGACTCTGCTGCATCTTCGTGACTCTGACAATTTAATAAACCTGCAGTCAGTTCGGCGTTTACCCCCCGCTGAGGTGGGAGAGTCATACGAACCAAAGTTGCGACACACACAAACGTTTGCCTGTCGCTGTGCAAACAAGTGATTCAATGGACCGTTGGCTTTTTACATGAACAACCAGTTGAAGAGGAGGGACTGGTGCTGAGCACAAACCCAGCAAAGCAATGATTATGCATGTCAGTGTCATCAGATACAGACTGATGTAACACCAGAGTCATGCCTCTCTGCAGCCTCACAGGCATTGCAGTAAAGATGCAGGAGCATCTAAGTTGTTTTGTCAGAATGCATCGGAGACAGAGAGCTGAACACAGAAATGGTTCAGAAATGGCGAATGGATGATCCTTATGGTGGTTTTATGAGTTAGCATAAAAAACAACCTGAAAACAAATAACTTCTGAATTATTTACCAGTTAGACTAAACTGCAAACCGTTATTTGGATATATCAAAACTTTTACTGAGCTACAAAATAGCACTGCTGCCTTGCACCCCTGGAGTCTTTCTGGAGACGCTGGTTTAATCCCCCAGTCCAAAACCTTAACAGTTAGACTTACGGACGGACGGACAAATGGACGGATGGATGGATGGATGGATGGATAATTGGATGGATGAACAGACAGATGGATAATTGGATGGACTTTTGCTTGCTTGTGCTTCATTATTGGATCTTAATTACATAAAAAGTTACATATTTTCAAAAAGCTTCACTGTATTTTTGCAATTTATTTCTCTGCAACACATTTTATAGCTCATATTTAAATTTTCCTATTAAACATATAAAACACTCAGTGAGTGAAGTATTGTCACAAGCAATTTAGCGTTCCACAATTTTTCTTAAAATCAAATTTAAAAACAATTATGATGTTTTTAAAATCTTTCCCATTTTTCTGAGTTTTCCAACAATCAAACATAATAACTCAGATAATAACTCAGAATGGTGGGTCTGTAGAGGATGTTAATGTTCCCATTTCCTCTTGATCAGTGGTGAAATAGGACATCACACAAATCCACCACTGATTCCAATAACCACAAAGGAGGTTCTGCTCAGTTAAATCAGAAAGTTTCACCTTTAAAGGAGTTTTGTCTAAAGGTTGAAGATGTTTTTTCTGGCTTTAGAGGGTTAGCATAGAGCCCTGATCCTCAGCTCCATTCTAACACAACTGTCAGTGCAAAATGATGTCCTTCATAAAACCCTGACCTCCAGGTCTCTTTCCCATCCTCCTCTCTCCTCCAGCAGCTTTACTAGCAGCGATTCGAAGCACTGAAGGCAAATGTACTTTTACGAGGACAGATGCAGCCCTGGATATTTGAGATTACTCATAAAAATCCCTGAAATCCACATAAAAAATATAACTCACTTGAAAAATGCTCTAGTGAATTTCCACCATTTCAACTCTTTTATTTTTTTTTTACTTAATAAACCAGGAATGAAATGATTAATTGGATTAATCAGTTACTGAAATAATTGTCAACTAATTTAGTAATCGAATAATCATTAACAGGAGCATACAGACTCAAAAAAATTTTATTTGATGATTAAAATAAAATATTCGGAGCTGTAATTAAACCAAAACTGTCCAAAATATATGTAGCATCCAGTCAATTTTATATTATATTAATATAATATATTATATTAATATAATATAATATATTATATTATATAATATTATATAATATATATACAAAATTATATGCATTTTGTATCTAAGATAAAAACACCTGTCTGCACATGTATTTCACAAAACTCAACTGGCATGGTTTTGGCATGATTTTAGCTCCATCAGGTTTAAATTCACTAAATTGTATTGCATTTTAGTGAATTAAATGTTAATTTGTTACTTTAAAAATCCTTCATATTTTAATATATTTCTAATATTGTTTGTTTCTTAATGCATTTCTGATATTGTATAAAAAATGCTTAATTGGTAAAATGAAAAATATATAGAATGTGGCGGGTTAAAAAAAACACAAATCTGACTAATTGATTAATCGATAACAAAAATAATCGATAGTTGCAGCCCCTAAAACAAAAACATCACTAATTACCCTCTGAATCTGAAGCTTTCTTCCTCCCTCAATTCATAACATCTGCAGTTGCTCCCTGGTCTCATTACGACACAATTAGGCAGCAATTAGATTTTATTGAGGGTGAATTAGCTGACATGTAGAACAGAGCAAATATACTGGGAGGATGATGGCATATTAGCAAACATTAAGGAGGAAGTGAAGGAAAGCAGGAGGAGGAAGAGAAACGGTGCAGGTTTAGAGAGAAAAGAGGGAAAAATCAGACAAAGGAGCCAGAATGTAAACATCAGGGGATCATTACACCGGAGAGAAAGGGAAGTAGTTTGTTTACCTCAAATTCAAAGTAAGAAAGACAAGGAAACATGCTGTTAAGATTATTTAGATGGGTCTGATAACCAGGTTTAATGTGGTAGCTGAAACAAATTATTATTTTAGTCATCCGATTATTGTGACGATTAATCGATTAATCAGAAAAAATTCTGCACATTTTTTAATTAATCCTTTTTATACAATATTAGAAATGCATTAAAGTATCCAAATAAATGATAGACTTAAATTTAGAATATTAAAAAAAATATAATATTTTATTTTTTATTATTATTATGAAAATGTTAATATCAAAAATTGATCAAAACTACTAGTTCTATTCTGCCACTTATGGGAAAAATGTCTTGTCATCAATATTAAGGAATTATTTACTTAAAACAAACTCCTATTTCTTGCTGAAAAGTTACTTGCAAGTTAGTTTTGTCTTATTTTAACTGATATTTTCACAACAAACTAGACCAAAGCTACATGGTACGATTTTGTATTTTTCTGTGAAGCTCCTGAATGAACTGTAATTGAGAAGATATTCATTACTTCAGTCTTTTTAGGACTTTTATCTCTGTCTTTTACGCCGTCTGCTTCCATCCATCTTTACCTGCAGCTCGTTGTTTGTGACAGTTCATCTGATTTCTGGAGTTCAACCCCGAACCAACTCTCACATCTTGGACTTAACCTCATATTTATGACTTAAATTTAAAGCTGATTTGTTACAATAAACAGAGATAGGTGAATTTTTTATGGCTGGGTTTAAATACGTCGAACACACACACAACTAGGCACGCACTGCTGCAAGCATCCAGCGCTCAGATCAATAATAAATCACACAGCAGCCAGAGGAAAGAGGTGTTCAGTGAAGCATTTATGTTGCACCGGGATGGTAAATATAAAATATGCTTTTGCTTCTTTGTAAGTTAGTTGATGAACACATCACAGAGGAAAGTAACCTTCAGCTCGTCAAACTCAAAGGTGGTCAGCTTTCATCTGCAGATGAGCAACACTTTTCTTTCTTTCGCCACAATTCTCAGCTCTCCATGGTTAAATTATGAGCGGAGGTAAGCCTCCAGCCATAATTCAGCGGAAAGAAATCCCTCATCATCAGAGACGAGAGCAGTGGGGAAATGCAGGAAGCGTTTGTGTTTGTGAACATGGAGGCAGCTGCATCTCCAACTTGCTCCGCCGTGACGTCAGGCCTCTGAAAGCCAGTCGCTCCCCAAAAGGAAGGGCTTTTCACTGCAACGTTTAAAAAGCTCTTTGGCAACATCAACCAAGTGGCGACGCTTCCTCTCCTTCACCCGCTCCTCTCTCGTTTTTTACTCTTTCCCAATGCTGCTACAGTTTTAGGATCAACTTCCTCACATCCAGATGGCTCTTTTAAACATTTCATCTTCTCCTCCCTGAAGCTAGGTCACCTTCAAAGGTCTTTTAGGTGTTTTATGAAAAACGTCCTCTCACTTTTGACTTTTTCTATGCACATATGCTGGAACGGGGCAGAAACACAGTAACTTTAGGGTGCATTCTCACCGGCCCTGTTCAGTCTGCTTTAATCCAACTGCAGTCAGTTTGTCTGGGGAGGTGTGAAGTTGCAATCGAACTCTGGTCCGCCGACTAACCTTGGTTTCAGTTGATGTAAGACTGAGCAATACAGCTAAGAAAAAAATATCAGCGTTTCATATCCATTGATATAAAAAATGACTGATTAGGTTTTTGTTTTAAATATCCGAAATATTGTTGTCAGACTAAGTGGCAGAACTTTAAACTGCTGCTGCGCCAGTTACTCAGTAGGCTGTTGCTAGGTAACCAAAGAATGAGTGAGTTCCACCAACCTTTCTTAGGTTGATCAGCTAACGTATTTCCTCTGTCTACATTTCCCAGAATGCTGTGCAGTTCTGGGTTTGAGTTAAGAGAAATTATGTAATATTCAGTCGAATCTATCATCTATTGATATTAATGACATGTCTATTGTAGTGTGTATTCTTATCGATTTATTTTCAAGCACTGGGTTGAAGTGTACTCTGGCGTGGTTTGAACACCAAGCGGAGACCGCTCCAAAAGCAGGAAGTGGCCTACAGTGCAGGGCATTCTGGGTAAATACAACCTAGTTTGTTTTGGTTGTGAGATATGGCTCACGGTCTTTTACTGATAAAGACAAATAATCTATGAAAAGATCAATCTCCTCCACTTCCTCCTTGAGATCCTGCTGCTGTCTGAAGAAAAGAACTGCTCCCGACCAAAAACAACCAATCAGAGCAAGGAGGTGCATCTTTGCACTGTCAATCAAACTCGTGTTTTCGCTGCTAAATGTGTTAAACATTAATTTACCTTTAGAGGAAAACCGTCTATCCACCATCATCAGTGGCTATGCTAATTAGCCTGATTAGCAGTGCCACACAGAGAGTGATTGGTGGCGCTAAAACCCGCCTCCTCGCTCTGGTTGGTTGTTTCTATTTAGCACTCGGGAGACAGAGGAGCTCGATCTTTTTCCCAGATTATCTGTCTCATACCATCCTGTCATGACAATGTAGCAGTTTCAACAGATATGCAAAGAAATACTTGGTGCAGCTTTCAGAAGATTTCCAACGTTTTGTTTGTGTGCATCATACAAGCCATACAGTTATTGTATGACTTGGACTCCATCTTGGTTTTGAGTGATCCTGTTCTGTGTGTGGACTGCACTGACCGTTTGCTTTATGTCTGGGATGCCGATGCGAAACACCATCATGGCGATGTGGGCGTCTTCAGATGGCACTGAGTTGGCAGTGCGCTCCTTCAGCCTCCTCTGCTGCTGATTGGCTGCTGCTTGGTGCGTGGGTCCGGGATTGGCCGAGTACGGGTTGGCGGCGTGTCCCGGGTTTCCTGGCCTCATCTGTCGATCCCCGCCGGGTCGTCCCGCCGGTTTACTCGACTGTCTGTGTCCCTCGCCTCTCCCGATCCGAGGAATGCCTCCTCGCCTGACCTCCTCCACCATCTCCTCGTCATCATCGTCTTCCTCTCCTTCCAGCTCGCCGTTCTCCTCTTCCTCCCCGTCCTCGTCGCGTTCGTCCTCTTCCATCTCCTCTTCTTCGTCTTCCTCCTCCTCCTCCTCGTCTTCTGCCCCAGGATAGAGATGTCTGCTGTTTCCCAGCATCCTTTGTTGCTCCTCGTCGCTGGACAGGGGGCTGAATGGCATCGTCATGGCGACAAAGATGGCGGTTCCAGTGGGAACACCATCATTCCCAGAGAGACACTGATGGGGAAAAGGAAGAAAGAAAAGTTAGTGTTTCTCAGATGGAAGAAAGAAGAGTGAGAAACGACGACTTTAGGGTTTGAGTGAAGAATTATCTGACAAGTTTCCACCAACAAACCAGTCCCTATGGAGCTAAATCAGAGCCAAAAAGTTTGCTCCAAAAAATTATCTTGAAACTGAAAAACTATATATTTGAGACTGAAAAATAATTTTGAAGCAACAACAATTTTAAAACTGGAAAAAATTAATTGAAACTGAAAACTTTTGAAACTTTTGAAAGCATAAATGTTATAAAAGCTCTAAAGTGTTATGACTCTAAAAAAAATGTGTATACTTAAAGTAGGAATAAATTAAATGTCAGCATTAACATTAATTCACCAATTTTTGCGAGACATTTCAGAATCAGTCTGTATTTTATATTCAACCCTGTTTCCTCAAATCCTTCAAGCAGGATGCAGCTAGTTGCTAATATCTGTGCCTAAACCTTTATTTAATGTATTCTCAGTATAAATCTAAGCTGTTTCGTTAAAGTTTGAGAGGTTCAAACTAATTGTAACTGTGGAGGAGCTGCACAGATTCACAGCTCAGGTGGGCAAGTCATAAGGTTATTTTTATGGCAGATGGAAGCCATTTTTACAAATCACCAGAGGAAACACATATTTCACTTTTTAACAATGCACTTTTCAGATTTTCATCCTGTTTCACTTTCCTTCCACTTCACATTTATGCACTTCTTTGTGTTTCTAAACCACATAAAATCTCATAAAAATAAATTTAGGTTTGTGGCTGTAACACCAGGTATAAACCAGTGACAATTTGTTCCCTTTTCTTTTGCATGAACTATAAAAATCCAACAAAGCATTTTAACAGACAGATAAAATGATTGGAAATGCAGCAGATGAGCAGCTGACGGAAGCTGAATCACTTCAGTCTCTGTCAGGCCGGAGGAGGTGTTGAAATAAATGCTTTTCATCTGCTTTAGACAGTTGTTCTGTTTCCTGGCTTCCTTTTCTTTCTCATTTTGAGAACACAAACAAGACAATATGCTGTCATTGTCACAGAAACAAAGCTGAGCTAGAAATTAGTGAGGAAGCAGCGGGGAGGCAAAGACTTGGAGAGCATCAAGGTAACCGGCAGTCGAGTGCAACAGCATATTAGAGACATTATGGATAGAAAAAATTTATTTAATTTCTACAAAAAAAGTTTGAAGTTAATCTCAGACAACCTCTAGAAAAACACAAGTACTATTAAAAAGCCTTGCTATTAAAAAATTCAAATGTTGAAATTAATCTAAAAAATCTTCTAGAAAAAATTTATCAATTTCTGAGTTTTAAAAAAAAAATGCTAACAAAAAAAGATTTATCTCATCAATTTTATAAAAGGAAATTTTAAATTTTTGAGTTTGAAAAGTCAAAAATTTGCTAGCAAAACAACTTTTTAGATTAATCTCAAAAACTTATTTTAGGAGTTTTTTCAAGAAGGAAAAACTTCTAGAAAAGTTTTTAACTTCAAATTTAAAAATTTTTGAATTTGAAAATTCAAAGATTTGATGGAAAAAATCGCCTTCATTTTGATAGAAAAAAATTGTAATTTTGTGAGTTGTAAAAGTCAAAACTTTAATCTCAAAAATTTTCTAGAAAACACTTGAAAATTTAGAAAAGTAAAAAAAAAATTTGATGAAAGAAAAACATCAAATTTTGAGATCTCAAATTTTCTAGAAAAATATAGGGAAGTTTCGAGTTGTAAAGGTAAAGATTTTACTCAAAAAAAGCTTAATTTTCTTAGATTAATCTCAGAAAATGTCTTGAAAAAAATTCAGTTTCAAAAGTTTAACAATTTCAAACCTCGAAAATTTTTGTTCTCTGAATTTTTTTTGTTTGTTTTTTCTAGAAAATATCTGACATTAATCCAAAATTTGAATCCTTAGGTGTAAATTAACTCCGACTTTTTTATTTTCTTGGTTGCCTGTTACTTTCATGCTGTTGAATCAACATTTCCGTTCTGAAGGACAATAAAGGATTTCTCTCTTCTATCTTCAGAATGCCTTTAGTGGTGCAGACAACCACCAGACCAGAGCAGAAACTCTGGTCTCCATGTGAACAGACAACATAATAACACACTATTCACGCCTCATATGTATAAATGAACCTTTTGTGCCGCTAATTCTCACCTTCAAGGTCCCAAACATGCAGAATCCCCTCCTGCACTGTGGAGAATCAACCGTCAGACGGCTTTTCTCGCCAAAAATTGGCTCAAAAAAAGGTTTTGTTTCAGCAGTAGCTAAATCCTTGGTTCTAACAACGAAAAGACTTGCATCGGCATGAGCCGTTTTCATGTTTCAAAACGGCTCATCAAAAGTCCATTTCAATTTAAAATCTCCTCATTATTGCTCACAATGAGGAACCTGAATGTTTAAGTGAGAAACCGTCATGTCTCAGTTCCAGATCAGTGATGAGACATTTTTACATCTGCATGTAAAATGTAAAGCTGCAAAGTGGTTTGTAATTACAGCTACTTGAATAAATTTGTGTAATTACAACAAATTAGAGGCTTCCTCATTTACGTTTTCAGTTTTTCTCTGCAGACATTTCTGACATGTCTCGTCTCTGATTGGTCGAGCCTCCGTGAAGGATTGAGGCTGTTTGTTATTCAGCTGTTCGGTTCTGCGGATCCTGACGCGCCGCGCCAAGCAGTGGCCCTCAGGGACAGATCGGTAATCTGACTCACTCTGAAGTGGCTTTTTGGCTCTGAGTGGATGATTTATTCATTTTATTTTTTTAAAGGAAGAGACGTTATATCTGCTCTGCACACATGCAGAGAAATGTTACTTCCGTTTCAGAAGTTTGTTAGGCTTACTTCAGATTATTTCTGGTCTCTATTTTGTTTTAGATAACACATTTACATCATGTTAGATAAATCCTAGAGCAGGGGTCTCCAAAGTGTGGCCCCGGGGGCCATTTGCGGCCATCTGAGGGATTTTGTGCGGCCCCCTGTCCTCAATGCAAGACACTTTTTCATCGTTAAGAAATAAATACCACCTTAAATATAAGGTACAAAAAACAAACGTTTCTGCAAATGTCTTGGATTTGAAGAAACTAGAACCACAAACATCTACCTACTGTAACTCAAATGCAAAGCAACAGCCAAATAAGAAAACAATCAACCCCGAAAGGTTAATCGTTGATCTAAAATCATAAAACATTTGACTAATTTTTATTTATGATTGAGCAGATAAAATTCATTTGCGACCAAAAGTTCTTTCAATGCAACGATTTGGGCCATCATAGTAAAAACTAGAGAATCCTTTAAAAAAAACTGTAAAATCCAGAATATATTTTCAACGATTAATCATGATGAATCGATCTATTTGTATTTTTTTATGTATTTTAAATATTGTATACAAAAAAAAAATCCAAGTTGGTTAAAAGAAAAATCCACAAAATATGCAAATGTTTTAATCCAATTAATTGATTAATTAATCAAATTAATTAGTTGTAGGCTGCGTTAGATGATTTTCTGGAGTTTTGGGCATTTTAAGGGCATAAAATTCACACAATAGAAGCACCTTAATTACAGGAATTAAGTAAAACATAAACATAAGTGTCAGCCATTATATTACAAGTCGTCAGGACTTTAATAAAAAGCAAAGCTAATGAGCCCTCCAGTATCAAGCTGTTTCTGAGGAATACCACCAGAGGAATATAAGAAAACTCAATAAAAACCAAAGTAAGTCTGTAAAACATAACAGAGAAGAGATAACAGGGGAGGAGAGACAGAACAGAGATTAAATGAATGAAGGAAACGGGAGCAGTCAGAGCGAACTGAAGGGGATGTGGGGGAAAGCCGGGAGGTTTCTGCAGACCTGTCAGAAATCTGACCAACCGGAGAACGGTGCACACACAAGAGATGATTATAATGTGAAGAAGCCAGCGCTTTGCATAGTGCTGAGTAATCAGAGATAGGCAGAGGCTTTGGAGGAAGCGGCGGGGTGCGGGATGCAGAAGGTGAGCAGCAGAACAAACCCAGCCGACGGAGCAAAGCAGAAACTAGTGAGGAGAGTCAGTCCCAGACTTGAAGGACAAACACAATGAGAGACTGCATAGGGATTAAAACAACAAACTGCATTATTGAGCAGAGGCAGAGTTAATCCTGGGATGTTAATTAGAGCTGTGACAGCAAATGCTTTTGATTGGGAATTAAATGAAGTAATTTAATTTAACTTAGTTATTGATTAATCAATTATTCTGATGATTAATCGATTTAAAAAACTGTCACATTCTGCAGATGTTTTAAGTCTTTTTTTAAATATATTGTTAGAATCAAATTAAAAGAAAGAAAATTATGCTTCCACTAACTATTTTCGTAATCAATTATTCTAACGATTAATCGATTAATCAGATTTTAAAAATTGTCAAATTATGTTGATTTTTAATTTAGCCACAAGCCTTCTGATATACAATATTATAAAAACATTAAAAGAAGCAAATAAAACAATTATTCTAATAATTTCTTAAACAAAAAAAAAAATGCACTTTTTCTAAAATGCTGTAAAGGATAAATCTGAAATTTTAAAAATTCTCACTGATTTTTCTGTTAAACGGCCGTTTGTAAACCACTCACAGATGCTGTTTAATATTAAAAAATATTTCAGAGTTTGACTAAGGAACAGACAGACTGTCCGGCAGTCATGCTGCTTGTGGCTAAAAATACAAGATAAAGGGAAGGAGCAGAATGTTGCAAAGAAAAGACAATGACTAAGTGCCATAAATGGAACGAATTCAACAGCAAATGCACTGGAGTAAAAAGAGACGAAAACAAATCAAACACCAGCAGAAAATAGAAGTCTAAACAGAGAAATGCACAATCAGGGAAATTTAGAAACTACTTCACCAAACAGTCAAGTTTTGGACTCTGGGAGGAAGCCGGACGAACACAAGAGAATCTGGAGGAAAACTCCATGCAGGGAGACGCCAGATCAGGAATTTAACCAAGAACCTACTTGGTGTCACTGCTAACAAATGCTCCACCATCCTGACCTCACAATAAAAAAATAAACAGCAAGAATTTGGGTTATTTAGCCTGTCATTAGAAAAAAATATGTTAGTTCTTTCAAAGTCATATTTTTAACATATTATTCATTAATTTATAAATGTAAGTTTCAAATTAAATATTTAATTGGCAGGCTAAATATTATGCTTACAAACTAATGATTTAATTCAAAATTAATTATTTAGTTAGCAACCTCAAGCTTCAGTTTTAAAATACTTAGAGAAATATTTAGTTTTAAAATAAAGAGTTTTGGAATTAAATTTTAGATTCAACTAAAAAATATTTAGCTCTAACCTCAACATTTAATTAGCAGGTTAAATATTTAGTTAGCAAGTCAAATATTTTATCTTCAAACTAAATATTTAATTAGGGAGCTAAAAAAAAATCAGGCAAAATATAAACATTTAGCTTCATGCTGATTACGGAATTATGAAACTTAAATATTTAGTTCATTGACTAAATATTTAGTTTCTGAGTTAATATTTCATCATCAAACTAAATATTTAGGTAGCAAGCTAAGCAATTAGGTTGAAGCAAATTTAATTTCCTTTTGTTATCAAACTTGATATTTAGTTTTAAACTATTTAGCTCACTATCTAAATTTTAGTTTGGATCTAAATATCGAATCAGCAATACTATTTTTAGTTTATAGCTAAATATTTACCTTGCTAATTAAATATTTAGTTGAAAGTGTTACATTTATAGTGAATAAATTACAGGTGAAAATAGAACTTTGAGAAATTGAACCTCCATTTTTTCCTTATGAGAAGCTAAATAAGTAAAATTATTTCTGTTATTTTTGAGTGTAGCTTCACAAACAGAACTCTGATTTTACAGAGTGAAATCCACTCACATCCACACCGATCAGATCATCACTTTAGAAAAAATAATCACCTGAAAGGTGCTGGCGTGACAGCCCTGTTTGTTCTGCCTTTTTGGCTCTTTATTCACATTTTCATGGCAGATATTAGTCTGATCCCAGGGGATGTAGAAGAGAAAATGAAGGTGCCGCTAAAAGGCCTAAAACTAAACTTAGGAGAGATTCACTCATCATTCATTAAGCCGGAACAGGTCAGAAAATTAGAGTGATAATCAGTTCCCAAGAGAAAAGTAGTGAGTCATGCATGAAAGACCTTCATTTCACGTGAGGGTTTTTGTGAAAAGGGTGATGAAGCGATTAGACACTGAATCACACCAACAAATGATAATCATCTGCTCATCTTTACATCTAGGCAGGGGAATAAAAGCGCGACTACTCACCTTGGAGAACAGCTTCTGCTCCAGGTCAGATCATTAACCCGTTCAGTCTTCTTACCAGCTTCAAACTGCATTAACCCGGCTAACCTTCACCTCACTGAGCAACCGGAGAGACGAGCCTCGCATGGAGACCAAGAGCATCACAGGCCAGCTTGACTAAATTACATTTCAAATTGAAAGCGGTCACAAAGAAGGGAATGTTTTATGGTTTAAAATGCAACTCCAAAATGAAAACTGAACTCTTATTGCTTCTGCCTGGTAGCTAAAATTAAACGATATGAATTGTTGGTTTATAAGCTAACGCTAAATTAAGCTTAGCTTCAACTGAAAGTGTGACGTTTTCATGTAACGTCATACTTCTCAGATCTCTGTAGCCAACAGCCATCTTGGTAGGTATCCGTAATGAACCGTCATGACAGTTGCTATGACAACAATAAATCAGCCACGTTTTCTGTCTCATACAGATAGATCCCGATATCAACGTTTTTGTTTATATCAATTTCTCTTGTGCGTTGGTCGATATACTTTCTTTTTATTGGTCTCAAAGTCAAGGCTTTTCTGTGCTTTGCTTTATGTCTCCTTCTGTTTGCTGATTGGCCCTTTCGAAATTCAACTGGAGCAATCCACTTCAATGGGAGAAAAGCGAAGGAAGGCAATGGATAAACAATAGCAAAGTTTAAAACTTCAACAGAGTAAAAACGTCAAGCGAACTTTCAAATGGTTCAGAAAGCTTGCATAGAAATTATAAATGTAATGTGAAATAAATAAATCATGACATCGCTCAAAGCACAAATCATAGAATTAGATTGAATAGATCTTTTTATATCGGGACAGATACAGATATTAATATCAAATCTGCACCTCTCCAGTCAACCTGGGGTGACAAACAAACATCTTGAATGCAAACTTAGCCTCATTAAACTGCACTTTTCATTAGTGATGTCAGTTCATGAGTGTCTAAAACAGGGTTATGAGGCAGCACTCATGCCTTTTCTTTTACTTTTCGTGAGACAGAAGGGAGCGATAACTTTCCTGGTTTCCTTCCAGAGTCTTGACCCGGTTCCACTGATCTTCAGTCAGTGTGAAGTCTGTGTGATGCCATCAACAGATTAACAAAATAAATAAAAAAAGCAGCCAGCACAGCGACATTCAACCTTCCTCCATGCTCATCTTTTTATCTCTCCTGAACACACCCGAATCTCCGTATGCTCCGTCTCTCTGCTTCACCCTCTCCTTTATGTAGGACATAGCGTGTATATAGACGGATATTTTCAGTGTCTCAGTCCCCAGGAAATTTCACTGGGAAACTTCCAAAGAACACACCGCCCCAGTTTTGTGCCACGAAACTGGAACGGCCGATTTCCCTTCCCTCCTTGTTTGACATCGACTCACAAATGGACACAAATTGTCCCATCGCTCTGTCCGCTAATGCAAACAAAGACGCTGAGGCTCAACAGCTGTCCCTCCGGAAAGAGTCGACACACGCAGATTAAAAACCCAAACCTCTCCGGATAAAACCCGACCCAACGGTCACCACCTGAACTACACATGTTCTTAAGTAACCAGGCTTTGTGATATTAAACTAGAATGAGGAGCGCAGTTTGAAACGGTTACACCAGTTAGCTCAGAAATACTTGGTAAGATTTTGGGTTTTTGCAGTGCATGGACATGATAGTTCCATGTTTGTAAGTGGATCAGAGTTCAATTGTGCGTTCACACCTCCCCAAACGAACCAGAGTGTCTCGACAAATTAACTAAAGTTGGATTAAAGCGGAATAAATGGGAACGGACTGAAAAAAAAGTTCATTTTCTGAATAATTTGAGCCCACACTCATTCTTGGTGTATTAGAAAAATATACATTGCAAAAAACACAAAATCTTACCAAGTATTTTTGGTCCAGTTTCTGGTGGAAATATCTTACTATACTTGAAATAAGACAAAACTGACTTACAAGTAACTTTGCAGCAAGATAGAAGCTTTTTTTATGTCAATAATTCCTTGATATAAATTAAGGAACTACTAGATTACGAGTAAAAGTACTAGTTCCTCTGGCAGATTGTTTCACTTAAAGCAGGAGAAAAATGTCTTGTTACAAGTGAAACAAACTGCCAGTGGAACTAGAACTTGGTTGCTAGGCGACGGCCTTGGCTTGGCTGGGGTTGCTAGGCAACGATGCAATGCCTAGTTACTCCAGCCAATGTTTGCGAATGTTGATAGTAAAATCAGTGAAATAATGTGCCAATGGAACTAGTACTTTTACATCAGTATAAAGGAATTATTTATTTTAAACAAGCTGTAAAGTTGTAAGTTAGTTTTGTTTTATTTCAAGTGAACTAAGATATTTACACTAAAAACTGAACCAAAATCACTTGGTAAGACTTTGTGTTTTTGCAGTGTTTGCTCAAGCTCGTCTTTTCTCTACAGAACAGGAGAGGGGGAAAATCAATCATCTGGGGAGCAGCAGCGAACATAGAACACATTCAAATAGTCTGCTAATTAATTAGCTTTATTCATCATCGAATCTCTGCGGGCCGACACAGAGCCCACTCTGCTGCTCTGCTCGCAGAGAAACATCCTGAATCACACTCAGACCCGTCAGTCTCGACCAGCGGAGCGGGCGAAGTGGCAGAACCAGAAGAGGCTGCATCAAGGCCAAGCTGGGGCAAACAGTTGGCAGCACGTGGAGAGGTTTATGAATAAATGAACCACAATGGGAGACGCTGCAGGGCGGAGACCGGCTGAACATATGACGAGCTGTGAAATATTGAGAGTGGATGCTGCTCCATCGCTCCAGGCAGCAAACAAGAGGCTCAGCACCAAATATACAACGGCGTGTTAGGACCACTGTGGATGGAAAAGAGGAGTAAATTTACGCCGAAAATACTCAGTAATTTTGAGATTAATTACAGAAATTTTGTAGGAAATAAAACGTTCAAATTTCTGAGTTTTAAATGTCAAAAATTTGCTTGAAAAACCTCAAAATTTTAGATGAATTTCAAAATTTTTTTTTAAAAAAAAAAAATTGCTAGAAAAAAATCTAATTCTGAGAATCTTGGGAATTTTCTAAAAAAAAAAAAATATATATATATATATATTTGTTTGAAAAGCTAAAATTGTGCTAGAAAAAGATTCAGAAATTTTGTAGAAAAAACAAGAAAATTTCTGAGCTCAAAAGTAAAAAATTTGCAAGAAAAAACAGGAATTTTAATATTTATCTCAGAGATTTTCAATAAAAAAAATGGTAGGAATGGAGTTTCAAAAGAAACAAATGTTGACTTTTGAATCTCAAAAATTCTCAAGTTTTTTTTCTACATTTTTAGCTCAATCTAAAACTTGAGTTTTTCCAAGAATTTTTTTCACTTTTAGAGCTCAGAAATTTTCTTGTTTTTTCTCAGGAATTTCTGAAAATAATGTCAACATTTCAGAGTTTTTTTTTGGCAGAAATTTCCTCTTTTTCTCTATTTACAGTGACCCTAATGGACTGTGGTATCCATCCCCCAGGTAACAGTTTTTTATTTTACAGCCTCATTGGAAGCCAACTTTGCATGGATTTTACTTCACCTGGGTCCCTTTAAAGCCTCGTAAGAATCCAGCAGGTTGTGATCCCACCTTCAGGGAGCTGATTAAAGCAGAGCTTAGTTGACGGTTTAAAGAGCGGGTGAATCACAACAGCAGGAGACGGATCCATACTCACTTTATAGGATCCCAGAATGAGGGCAAAGGTCAGGCAGAGCTGTCACAAAGCGAGTAAGTCTTGTCTTAAGAAGCGAAGGAGGTCTGACCCCGTCTCAATCAGGAGTTTTTCTCAAAGGACTTCAAGACTTTAAATTTAACCAAAACAGCTGTTTCTGTGACAGCATTTTAGGTGTGGTTTAGATAGAAAAAAACCCTGTAAATTTTTGCCCAAAAAAATAACATTTTTCTATCTACATTGATCCTAATACACCGTTACTCTTTCTCCTCCATAACATCTAAAAAGCCCCACAGGGTTTGCTGAAGTATGTGTTTAAAATAACACATGCAATTCTAATTTAGTTTTTCTCTATTGGTACCAAAATAAAGCTAACAGTTGGGAGATGCTATCATTTCAGAGAATGTAAAGATGGAATGTCAGATGATTGTAAATTTTTTTTCTTGCATTTTACGATATATAAGCCTTTTAGAAATATCATAA
Organism: Poeciliopsis turneri; assembly: GCA_922788865.1. NCBI lineage: Eukaryota > Metazoa > Chordata > Actinopteri > Cyprinodontiformes > Poeciliidae > Poeciliopsis > Poeciliopsis turneri. Next base: position 720,845 of record CAKLNU010001002.1, read on the forward strand.
ATAAGGTTACACATTTTGATTTGACTGTTACGCTATTAGGTTTTGAACTAGAAACCAAATCAATTCTGCGAATTAAGTGGCCAGAAAAAGGCATATTGGCGACAAATGAGCAGTTAAAAGACTTCAGTGCAGAGAATGAGAACTAAAACTCTAAGCAGTGAGAGAAATCTATCACGTCTGCGATGTAGGCCAATCGATACGACTTCAAGCAGCTCCCACGAGCTGCATCAATGTGCTCCTCTGTCCACCAACCCTCCTCCTATAGGGTCTAAACATCAGCCTTGTGACTTCAGTCATTTTTGCCATTATTTCCAGGATGTGGGTTAAAGTTAATCGGACAGTGTGATGTCCAGCCGAGCTGCCAGGACGCAGCCCATTCATGCTGCTGTGGCTATAAATACAGCCAGCTGTTTTTCCATTATTAATGCAGAAGGACACCCCAAACCTTTTTCTCTGGCCCTGAACACTGCCGACTCATCATCTCCCATGCACTGTCAAACACCCACTACTGCTGGTGCACACAGACATCACGCAGAACGGTGCAAAGCTTTCCAGCTTCTTCGTGCTTTGCCTCCAAGGAAACAAGAGTATGATGAAATTAAGAAACTATAAGAAAACGACACAAAAGATTAAAGAAAAACTGCAGATATGGGTCAAAAGTTTAGCACGATGAACATGAAAAGCTCATTGCTAAATGTTTAATTTGCTGGAGGAGGTTTGTAGAAGGTAAATAAACAAAAAAAAATTTAATATCTTATTTTTAGAACATAACAGCTTAATAATGAGCGGAGGCGTTTCTGTTATCTGTCACTGAGAGGCAAAAATACTGTAATGCAAAATGATAAACCAATAGATGAACAAATTATTAATTTAAAACATATTTGATGGGATCCACGATTAGTTGTAACAACAGATTTAACATTTATTTCAGGTTTGAAATGAATACTGTAAAAATACTGTAAGCTGTTTAGTTTTTATAAACTTAAATAAAATATTGCCACATGGACGTCGTCCTGTTGATAACTCTGCAATGCATTCTGGGTAGATTAGCTACTGCGATAGCTTCGTCTAGCTAGAACTATTATTTTTACACTATAAATAACGTTCAGCAATTTCAATTTGACCAGTAGCGTCACAGTCGAGTATTTTATTTATTGTTGAGTTACCAAAACTTTAAAATGCTGTACCGTCACTTTAAGCATCCACTCATTATGTTCCTGTTTGTTTTGCTTTCGTGTTAGCTCCTGCTAACGGGGCGCTAGCTCCTGCTAAGCTAGCTAGATCAACAAATGATCTAGCTATCTAGATCATTTGTTGATCTACTTTTAATAGATCAACATACTTTTAATACAAGTATGTATTAAAAGTAGTTACTCTCTCATTTTCTTTGTAAAAAAAAATACTTTTCAATAATTTAGTCCTCATTGTCCTGAACGGGAAATTCCAGTCTCCCAGTCCAGGTAATTTCTGTGGTTAAATACCAACAAAAAATGTAAATAAACTAAGGTTACATCAATTTAAATTAGGCAGAACAAACCGAGAGATAAAAAAGCTGTTTAAAGAGGTCATAAGAAGGAGCAACGATTAGTTTTTGTGGCGTCAAAGCAAATCACTGGCCTGGAAAATGAAGAGTGAACAGGCCAGAGCCTGTGAACGTGAACGCAGCTGTTCCACTGTGACAGAAACAAAACCAAGCAGCTCAAACACCTTTCAATCACCACAAGCAAACCTGACACCAGGTGAAATCTACACAAAATACCATGTCACTCAGAGTGACAGCGTCATCGACAGAAACTCACCGCACTAAACGCGAGTGTCTGACTCGACGTACAACTGAAATTATAACTGAAACTCAATCATATTAGTCACTTAGCAATAAGAGGACATGAAGCTGCTGCTGTTGTTGTTTAGAACAAGAACAACAAAGAGCTACACTCCATGTTTGGAAAGGAAATAGCTATAAGGAAATAAATGTGTTTGAAACTCTAGTTTATCCGTTCTACTTCTCTCTGAGCATCGTTTGGTCTCCTTCATCCAGACCTTTATTGGGTACACCAGTTCAATTACTTGCTACAATAAATAATGAATCATCCAATAACAGATCAGTGCATTTGCCCATCCAGACATGGTGAGAAGCTGCTTTCACATTTCCTCAGAAGAAGAGAAAGTATTGAGCTGCAGATGTACAACAAATCACCTTGTTGAAAGTCAGGGGAGAATAAGCAGACTAATAAACAGGAGCTCAAATAATCCCCTGTAGTACATGGAGGACCATCTCTTCATGCCAAGCACATCAATTCTCAACCTTGCAGGTGATACTATGTCAGTTGACCCGCTAAGAGCCCCACCTGTCAGCCAAAAGCAGGAAATTGAGGATGCGTTAACACCAGCCATGTTTAGTCCACTTTCATCCAACTGGAGGTTGTTTGTCGAAAGTCTGGTTCACTCGGGGAAATGTGAATGTGTAATTAAACACTGGTGTGGACCACATATGCAGGGTTCGAATGCAAACACCAAGCAGACCTGAGACAGCTCCAAAACCAGGAAGTGGTCTACAGTGAAGGGCATTCTGAGTAAACATAACCAAAACAAACGTGAGTCCGGCTAGTGGGAGAAATGATTCGTGGTCTTTTACCAAAGACAAAACGCAAATCCTACAAGTGCTTAAAATCTAAAGCCACTCCATTTTTGTATGCACATAATCTTTTTGCTCATGTCTTTTTTTGTGTTGTTTCCTCTAGGAGTTCTTGGTGCAGCGCCCCCACAGGTAAGGAGGGGGACTCCCTCAGGGGAAACCCAGATTGGTCTGAAGGCGTCATATTGATCTTCAGAGTGCCATGAAGGACATCAAAATAACCTAGGCACAAATGAACTCCTATAAATCTTAAAAAAAAAAAAAAAAACAGGCAGCTGGCAGCTTAATATCTATTTACAAGGTAAGTAGATAAATGTTCATTCACTGTACAGGTAAGAAAGATCAGGCAAAGTCAACACATCATGTGGGAGAAGGTGAGATGTTTTCTATGTCCAGCTTTTGAAAATACCTCCATCTATGAGGCAGAACTAGGTTTGCTACTTCCACTGACAAGTTAGCTTGACTCTAGAAAACATGTACTGGCAAAACAATTTGGGGAAACAATGACAGTTTCTCCATCTAGTAGTTAAATCCCTCACCTCTGATGCCCGGCATGGTGATCAAGTACCTGCTCTGCCTTTTAAACTAATTAGCATCCCTTAAATTAGCCAGAAATGGACAGGCTAGTTAAATTCATGGATGAAACTTACTCTGTATTAATGACTACAAATTCATTTATTAAAACTGTTAAAGGTTAACATGTATTTTTAAGTTATGCTGCTGCTGGATAGATAACACCTGAATGCACCATTAGGCCTTCCTGCTGCCTCAAATACAACCATGTGGCGCTTCGTCCCACCCTCCCATCATGGCCACCCTGGGTCGGTGCCGCTGCACCGCTGCCGTTCATCTCCGTCTAAAAATAGCAACCCCACGTTGATGATGCACCTCTCTGTGGCACATTCAGCCCAAATAAACCGAGAGAGAATCCCTGATGCATGGAGGAGTCTGGCCAAAGCGCCACTACCTTCCCTCTCTGCACTCCACTCCCTGAAATTGCCATCAGTGGACAGTTTTAATGGGATAAGTGGGATTTGGTTTGGAGTGCAAGTAAGAGTGTTACTGGGTTGTTATTACTGAGCATGTTGCAGTGCCTGAAGACTCAGAATCACACTCCGAACAGTCTTTGTGCTGATCAAATGTTGGCTTGAGGCAAACCGCTGGTGCTGAAACTTTTATAAGCACATAAAATGCTGCGACTCCTCATTGGCATGGTTATAGCCGGAGAGAGAGAGAGATGGAGCTGATAGGTGTTGCACTTGGAAAATAATGATAGATCTGTTCCCTACACACGTTTAATGCTAAACTAATACAAAAGTACTTCACTTTATTAAACTCCAGCACTTTGGCCACCGTCTCTTGATTTTATGTGCAGCATAAATAAATTTACATTAACAAAATGTGAGTCGAGATCAGCAATAATTCATCTGAATGGATCGATATTACAAATCAACTTCCAAAAATGTCAACATTTAATTAAATACGCAGCAAAAGTATTCAAATCCCTCGAACTCACCAAGTCAACAAGAGGTTTAAATCAACCAGAAATGGTTCGATAGAGAGAAAATCAACTTTTAAGGTAATCTGAACTCTACAAAACAAGTGAGATTAGCTGAAAAAAGGGAACATAGATTATTTAAAAACAGTGAGGATAAAAGGCTGCCCTTTGAAATGTTTAAGAACAAAACATAGCGCCATTTTAATGGAAATCAGGGGATTTAAGATGGCCGTTAAATTATGCTACTGCAATTAAAGTTTCCCGTTTTCTCTTATCTTATTCTATCCTTACTGACACTGACTCTGACACTTTCTTATCTCAGATATCCAAGTATTAACCAACAATTTGGAAGTGCCAACTGGACAAATGTCTCAGAAGAGACACCAAACCAATGTGTGATTTCCTTCCTCGCTGACACCAAGTTTTATCCCAAAAATCTCAGAACCATCACGCTTCAAGGCTGACAGGCTTCAATTTCAACTATTTTTTTTTCTACCGGAAGTAATGGTATCACCTGTGTCTGCAAAACACTCCAACAGCCTATTAATGCCAGACAGAACCGTCGCTCAGGTGTGACGAAGAACCCACAGACGGTGATATGATTAACAGTTCCTGTCGCTCAAAGACAGGTGGCTGCAGGTGAGTGACAGAGGGGAAGGAAATCAGAAGAAACAAGAGAGAGAGGACAAGGCTGAAGTAGGACAAAGCGCAGGGGAGGTCTGTCTGTCCCAGTTCAGAGATTTACCACCAGTAAGAGCTGGAGAAGAAGTGAGAGAGAGAGGAAAAAAGACTGAAAGGAGTGAGAGATGGAGAAGCCTAAATCTGGAGGTGAACTGCATCACCCCCGAGCTGTGCTGCAGGAAGAAAGCCGAGCTAAACTCCCATGCAGTTGAGCAAATAAACCAAGAGGGAGGCTGGAAATAATAAACCTTAGAGAAAGTCGAACTCTGGCAACGTTTCAACACTGAAACAACCAAGCAGATGGACGACCAATTCGAAAGAAACAGTTAATTTTTCTTACAAACCTGCCCTTCTTTAATTAATTTAATAGAATAACCATGTCTGTAAATCCTTCTGTGTGCTCTTAGGCCCTCTTTGAGTCGTGCTCTCCAGAACTGAGAGCGTGTTCTGCAGAGATTGTGGGCCCTGATGCCCATGGAGGGATCTGCACGGCTGGAAACGCTGATTCGCTGCAGAGTCCTCTCATTCTGGGCTAAACTTCGCTGACCCAGATGATATTAATGGGACTTGAATGTCAATTCCAACTACTGGCACCGAGCGTGGGCTGTTTGCTGGACTTTGGCGCTGTCTCTTTGCCAAATGTTTGAAGCAAAGATGACATGGCAGTCAGCTGTCAGCTGCAGCTAAATTGGTTTGTTGAACCAGATCAGCGTGACTTCCCTGGGCTAAATTATCTCCCAAGGAATGAAAGCAGAAATTAGGACTGTAAAACTTTAGGAAGACAATGAATAAAGGCGCCACAGAAAGCAAGAACTCTATAAGAAAGTAACACCTATAACTATGTTTTAAGCTTGAAATGAAGTTATTGTGGAAAAAACAGAGGAAGAAACTGAACTGCTGCATAAACATTTTAAAATTTATCCAGAAAAAAATAATGTAGGGGAAGCAAAGCTGAGCTGAAGGTTTTTACAGTTAGTTGAAGCGCTAAGCAAAAAATTACCTGCTCTGACACAATTTGACCCGTGTTTATCTAATTAAGCTTAAGTTGAAGTCCAGAAACTTGCTCATTTTTCCTGCTTCTTATTTATGAACAGAAAAGTCGTCGGTCGTTATGATTGGCTGCTTGGCGTAAGTCGGATGCGCTTTGATGCATCTGAAAGGTTTTGCACAATAACCCACTTAGCTTGATGCATACCCACAATGCATCACTATTAAACTGCCGCTTTGATAAACCTGTGATGGCACCGCTCAAGATGCCTCCTTTCAAACTCAATAATTCACATTTAGGTTTGAACCGAACCGCTCCTTCTTGCTTTAGCCAGATACTTTGGTTTTATTTCAAACTCCCAGATTTTATTTCAGTCGTTAAAAGTGGTTTTGTTTAAAATCTCTGCAGGCTTTTTGAAAGTCTGTCAAAGTTTTTCTTCAAACTTTGGCTGCGTTTTTGCTGATTTGTGTCCCAATACCTGCTAAGACTAGCAGATAAATAGTCTGGGAAAGTCACATCTTTAAGAAACAGGCAAAAAGTTACCATCATTCAGTTTAACTTTCACTATATAGCTCACTGAGAATTACTGTGTAGGCGATAAAAATCCATTTTATGTTCACATCTTTGGTATTCCTTACAGATTCAGCAAAAGAAATAGGAAGAAATTGAGTTTTCCCCCTTAACATCTGTTAAATGGTCAGACAGAACAGCCAAATAACAGGAAACTTTCTAAAAAGACAATCAGAAAGCCAAAAAAATTAAAATTACCTTAAAAAAAATACAGTGGAACCGAAGTTACTATAAGAGCTGGTGAACACAAACAAACAGGGAATATGTGAGAATAATTGAGAATCCCTTTAAAATATAGAGAAATGGCTATTTTAATAGTTCGAACACTAAGAATGCATTAATATGCAATAATATACAAAATGGAAACCATCTTAGCATCTACCGTCTTCCTCATTTCCGTTCTTGGCAGTTCAGCCAATCAGCAGCAAGGAAAAAGAATGGGGCGCTTTGATTGGCTTCCAAGTTGCAATTTCATTTCAATATTTTAGATAATTTATACGAAAAGAACTGCAAATAGATAAACTTTCCATGTAGAATTTAGAGTTATGTTCCATAAAAATCCTTCAATAAGCTGCAGTCGATGTAACTCTATTCCCTATTGTTAAGTAGTTCTTCTTCTCTCGTCTAAGATTTACAGGATAAATATGCAACATTTTTGCTGTTTAGTTTAATTTTTGAAGAGGATTTCAAACTTCACACTTGCCGATTCCCCTAGTTGGAACCTGAACTCGATTTTAGGAACCACAGTTAATCTGAGAATACTGACCTACAAATAGGTAGGAGTCCATTGTTCCAAAGAGTTGCTGCCCTTCCTGATGAAAAGGCAGAGCACCAATTTAACCAATTTAACAGGGAATGGTTCCAGTTTGGAAGTAATTTGTTACACCTGTAAGCGACTTGTTGAGTAAGGATGACGCATCTAGAAAAGATAAGTAGGATGCAATTGGTTGCACTGCTTCATTCTTCAGATCTCTGAATTTGACTTTTCTTGGTGCCCAACCGTTAATCAGTTTATGTGTTTTGCTTTTGTTCTCGCTGAGATTTTCCGAGTTCTCCAGCTTCCTCCCACTTTCCAAACAAACCTACCTTCGTAATGCATCTGGTTTGTGTGCTGCTGAGCTGGGATAGACGGTACATCATAAGAAAGCCCGGCTCTCTCGAGCCCAAATGTAAAGCAATCGGAGTTGGTATGCAACTCGGCCTGGAGTGTAACGACTGCTTGACATCAGTGAGTGGAAAGAGTTTTTGAACTCTCCTTCATCTCCACTCCACGCCGACATCAGCTCTCCATCGCCTAATGGTGTCTCCACATCAGCGCGTGGCTGGAAGTTCAGTTTCACTGCTGTAAATTGAGCTGGATGCTCTGCAGTTTGAAGAAGCGCTCCTCTGTCATTACCCTCCTCACATTCAGAGCCTGGAAAGCAGGTGTCGGCGTGGGTGATGATGTCCCTGCATTGTTGTTATTCTGCGAAAACTCAACTCAACTCCCAGTCACGTTTGAAACACCTACAAGTCCTGCAGAACCTGCATTTGTGTGTAATTATATAAACCTTCAGCAGAGACAATGGAATCTGTACACTGCAAAAATACAAAATCAACCAAATATTTTTGGTCTAGTTGTGGTGAAAACACCTTAGTACACATGAAATAATTCATAACTAACTGACAGGTAACTTTTCAGCAATATAAGAGCTTGTTTTAATAAAATAATGCATTAACATTGATTTAATGAGTATTAGTTACAAGTGGAACAAGACATTTTTCCTTAGTTAAAATGTCTTGTTCCACTAACAGATTATTTCACTCATAACTACCTTCACAAATATTGCTGGATGATAAATTGTCCCAGAAGTTAATGCAATGTACAATTAATATGGTTGTTTTAAGACAATTTTCAAGTAACATAATGTAATAACGGTGTAATAATGCAAGAACACATCAATAAACTTTAAATTTAATGGTAGAACTGGTAGATATTTTAAATATCCTAAAATAATAAACAAAATAACAAATAAAATGATTTAAAAGTCTCTAAACAAAATTATCCTCCAGTAAAACCAATGCACCAGACTGAAGACATGATAAATGATGCAAATGGAAATTATTGACCTTTGCAATTAATTGATTAAGTCTTTTTCTACAAATATTAAGAAATTAACTTACAAGAAGCTCATATATCTTGTTGAAAAGTTACTTGTGAGTTAGTTTTGTCTTATATTTGCAGTAGAAACTGGACAAAAATCCAAAAGACTTTGTGTTTTTACAGTGCAGAGGTGGAGATCATGTCAGAACATTGTGCAGGAATGAAGCCGTTGAAGTGAGAAACATCCTCAGCAGAAACTTCTGCTACATCTCATATTTCCTCCCATGTATCCGTGTTCATGTTCATTCATGCTTATCCTGCCTCAGTCTGCATGTCAGGGGAATCTCCGTGTGATTCAGGGTGATTTTATCCACCGCTTGGCGTTTTAACGCGAACAACGCTCTGTGCAGCACATCCTTTGACAGGCATGCAAACGTATGTGGGTGGGATTATCAGATTGTCACAACGGTAAATCTGCGCTATGATTTTTATTTTTTTTTATCTGGTGCACAAACATTTTCTTTCTCCTTGCAGATGTGGGGAAATATTCTGCATCCTCAGCAGATTTGTGATCGCATTTCCTGCATGTATACGTCCTGCATGCACAGAGAGGCAATGTTTCACATCATTGCAGTTAACTTGAACATTCACGCCCCCCCCCCACCTCTCTCTCTCTCTCTCTCTCTCTCTCTCTTTCTCTCTCTCTCTTTCTTTCTCCTCTTGAGGTCCTACTACACACAGACAGACCCCCTACTGACTCCCTCATCAAAAACCAAGCTTCCTCTGTCTCCATGCAACTCAGCGATGAAGAACACATAAAAAAAGACAGGAAAGAGTCTTACTGTCTTTTATAATTCCTGGTGAAAATGGAGAATTCCCTCTGGAAGAAAGAAAGTGGGGATAAGAGAGGAAGAGGAGGAAGAGGAGGAGGGGAACCCAGCGGCTTCCAGTTGCAGAGAAATGAGGAGCAGCAGGAAGATGCAACCATAAAAACCTTCCTCCTTCAACAACGACCGCGGCGTTGAAGAGGTCACGGTCAGTCCCGAGTGCTGCTGGACGCAGAGGAGCGGAGCAGCAGCATCTTCATCACCTCCTCGCCTCTCCTCCTCCAATTACACACTCCCATCCTTCGCCGCACGGCCCTCCCCTCCTCCAGCTCTCCTCGTCCTGATTGGCTGTCCCGCTCCTCTCCTCCGTTACCCGGATACAGGGCTCACCCCTCCCTCCTTCAGTCAGCATACCCCCCTCCTGGGTTGCCAGGTTGGGCGGGTTTCCACCCAGTTTGGCTGCTTTTGGACACATTGGGCAGGAATTGTTAAAAGTTTGGGGTTTTTATAAAGCGTTCGTAATCAAATTACTGTAATTGTGCGACAGAGAAAATAAAAAAATTAATACAATTACAGGGAAAAAAAATCGCAAGTATAGGAAGAAAGTCAAAATACGAGAATAAAAATAATATTTTGAGAATAAAGTTAGAAAATTATTTCAGTAAAGTTATGAGAAGAAAGTTGTAATAATGCGACAATAAAATCATCATAATGATAAAGTCATAATAATACGAGAATAAAACTGTGATCACTATTTTTGAGAAGTATGAAAATAAAGTCAAAATAATATCAGAATAAAGTTGAAATGCGAGAATAAAATGTTAATGACAAAGAAATATTAATATTTTGAGAATAAAATCATAATATCACGAGAAATCGAAATAGCACAAGAATAAAATTGCAACAATGACAATAAAGTTTATTTTGAGACGTGAATAAAGTCAATATTACCAGAAGAAAGTAAAAATACGAGAATAAAATCGTAATAATGACAATAAAGTTATTATTACGATAAAGTATTTATAAAATCATTATATTCCCAGAAGTATTACAAGAATAAAGTTGCAATATTACTAGGATATCAGTCAGAATATTTCTAGAAGTCATAATAACACAAGAATCAAGTCATAATTATTATTTCGATAATAATGTTGAAAAAAAAACATTTTTCCAACTCAACCAGAGAAACTTTCCACCGGTTTCTTCACCTTTTCTCTTCAGTTCTTCATCCATTATTATTTTTAAACACAATCCTTTGGTAAGCTAACTGTCGCACTGCACTTTGACCTGACGTCACGGTAATTAAACGGTTGTTTACTTCGCGGGCCTGCAGTGGTCCAGGGACGACAGATTAGCTCGGTCTGATCTGGTGTTATTAGCTGATCGATTTGATTTGGACGGGTTTTACGTTGCGTTTTGGGCTGGAAACCCTCAGTCAGATCTGGCAACCCGAACCCCCCCTTTATCTCTCTGTATCTTTGATGTTTGGGAGTTCAGTCTCTCAGCTGTGAAAAGAATATTATGTTTTCTCATCGTTTACAGGAACAGAGAGGGATCCACCCAACCTTTCAGATGCATCAAATAATCCTGTAATCACCGTGCAAAACAACCACAACACAAAGACTTTCCTCACACAATCAACCAGAATCGAAGCACAGTGTGGAGGAAAAACAGGGAACTCTCACACAGAAATATGAATTAGAAATGAAAAGATGTGGATAAGGAGATGATGAGGGAAGCCGCTGCTGCTGCAACGCTTATTATCATACAGAGAGGAAGACGGAGGAGAGGAGCTCTGTGGGAGGAGAAGGAGCTTCCTACAGACGAGCTGAACTGAATAGCTAAGAGATATCAACTCCATTATCCCATCAGTGGCCACAGTCGCTTTGATGAGCTAACCTTCGCTTTCATAGCTGCAAACCAGGGCGAGCGAGGAGAGTTAGGACGACTGTGTGCAGGAAATCCACCTTCAAACACTAAAACAGATGTTATTTCAGTCAGATCATCGCGATGGGGGAATAAAAGGTTCTGCTTTTCTCTTTTCTGAGAAGCTCTTGTTATTTCTCCCTATTATGCTTCCTTGAGCAGGTCAGGATCGGTCTGTGGCCAAAACAAAACATGTTTAAAAAAATGTTTTGGGCCAAAATAATTTTTACATCATGAGATTTCAGTCTGATCGCTTCAGAATGAGCTGTTTTATGGCTGCTGTCACTTTAAATCTAAATAACCTGCTGCTGGCCACGCCGCCCAACTCAAAACAGAAAAAGAAATTACAATTACATCGTGGAAAAGCAGAAGTAGAGCCTCCTGCACAACCAACGAGAATGAAGCAACTGGTTTCTGTATGATAAGTCAACAACAAAAAATTAGTCTTTTGGAGCAACTATTATAAAAACAGCTGACCAAAGCACTGGAGATCAACCTGGGTTGCTAGGTGACGGATTGGCCTTCATCGGGGTTGCTAGGTAACGCTACAGTGCCATAATGTGACTTAATCAGAAGGTTTTTGAAAGGGCTTATTTTCCAGACACCGAAAAATGATTTTAAAAGAACGGATGGATGTTTGTTTTTAAAGCATTTGGGCTGTTTTTAAAAAGCAGCCGAAACCCAAATGTTAGTACAAAAAGGTGCAAAATGAGAATTTTGAACTATAGGCCTCCTTTAAAGAGAACATCGCAACAACGACTTGATTCACTGCTGAATTCATGAAAAGACTGATGTAAATATAGACATTATATCACAACAACCACTTCAGACAAATCGACAACTCTGGAGTCAAATGTGAGGCCATCTGTCTGGCTCATGAACGGCTGCAAAAAATAATGGTACAGTCAAAGTCTAGACGTCTAGTGCTATGGTGCAAAAACAAATTGATGACAATGAAACCCTGTCAGAAAGTCACCAACTGTTTGAAACTTTTCCACAGGACTGTATATATATATGTGAACATTGTGTGTGCCCACACCAGATCTCAGGCATGATGAGGCATCCTGCGCTCCTACACTGCAAATAAAACATCTCCTCAAAGCGATATTAATACCAACCAGCCTCCGACACATTCAGTGGCATTAACATCCCATCTATTAGCCCCACGCTGCGTGTTCGCAGCAGATGTGGGTGACATAAATAAACCCTCTGTCCACCTCGCTGCTCTCTGACTCACAGCTGCAACTTCCGGTCTGCAGGTGTAAAAACCGCAGCTGAGCCACTGGTTCATCACAGCCAGCGCTTCTCTGACTAATTATTTACAGATTAAAACGGATCATTTACAGATTAAAACGGCTTCTCCTCTTACATGAAGGAAACGAAAAGGTATAAATCTAAAGCTGATTGAGCGACAAGCAACTATTTTCTTACAAACTTGAGTTTTCTCTTGTATGAAAAGGAACTTATTTTTTATAATGTGCTGGATTCATAAAAACAGAACAAAAAACAAACTTAATGAACTTATCGAGTGTTTGGTTTTCAAATTACCGTAAAAAATCCGTCTTACATCCGGACTCCGTTCGGGTGCCTCTGTTTCCGAGGCCGCCATCTTTGTGTCCACGGCGCCGCGTCAGGATGAGCAGCGGCGCCCTCTGCTGGATGGCGGTCAAACTACAACACTGACAGACAGTTGATTTATTGGATTTGGCCTGTAAACTCTCTGATAAATTTGTCAACACTTCCCCCCTTGATCTTTTTATCTGTGTATCTTTGATGTTTGGGATTTGAAGTCTGTTTTTTGACCGGTGGCTTGGATAATCAGATGGCTCATATAATGAGAGCCGAGACATTTCTGCTCGTTACTCCACTTTCCTCTATTGAAAAGTCACCTTTCACCTGAGAAATAACCTTCGTCGTCTCTCTGAAACGTAATTTTCTTCAACGTTGTTGGTTTCCCGATGGAAAAAAGATGACCGTATGCAGCAGTCGGCCATTTTTCAGGGCAGCAGCTGCAGAGTGAAATGCACATCCCCCACTATGGTGGATTATGATCCCCTGAGTGAAGGACAGAGAACATGCAGCCACATGTATTCATGTAAGGATTTACTGGAGTTGTTATCTGTGTAGGAAGAAGATGAAGGATGATGCCCAAAAAGATGAAGATGAAACTAATATTTTATATATTTTTTAACTAAATATGTAATTTATGCAAAGTCCTGCATCAAGTCAGCCTTTCGCAATCAACAATACATCAATTAAATGCATAATAAATTAAAACAGGCTTAATAATTTTCATTTGCATGATTTATCGTATTTCTCGTTTCTCTCAGATTCAAAATCTGAATATGGTGATGCATCCAGATATTCAGAAAAACACAAAGACAATTACAAATTCGCTCTTCTATCACATGACGAATATTTCAAGGTCGCAGAAAGATGTAGAGAAACTCATGCATGCATTTATCTTTTATTGCAATGGTTTCCATTACAAATGTGTGCAAAACTTTGTCAGCATCCTGCTAAAAATCACTATTTTACAATCGCTCTTTCCATTAAGTATGAAATAGAATTAGAATCACATATTAATACATTTGTTCATGTAATATGTCATCCACTAAAGTTTTAAAAAGTTTTTTGATGCTTTCGGTCCAGCTGTTATTTATAATTGTCATTATTATTATTATGGGTCCATAGATTTTGGCTTGTAATCATTTTGCTTATGTAATATTATTTGTTTGTATATGAACAGGGAATATTAATGCCTTAACATGGTTTTAATTACAGATCTCTAATAATCAGTAATATACATTTCATTAAACTGAGGTAAGTGGTAGGATTTAATGTTTACTCCTTTTTACACTGCAAAAACACAAAATCTTAAGAGTATTTAAGGTCTAGTTTCTAAATATCTTGTAATAAGAAAACTAACTTACCGGTAAGTTAGTTAGTTTTGTTCTTACTGTAAGTGAACCAAGATATTCACATCAGAAACTAGACCAATAATACTTGTAAGATTTTGTGTCTTTGCAGTGCAAGCTAATTATTTTGTTCCTGGTTATGTAATCTGATTGCATGATTTCTCATTTTTTAAAACCAGTTTGAAATAAATACATAAATGAAAGTGAAGATTTTAGAAGGAGAAGCTATAATTTTACTCTTTAGATTCTATCATGTATCGCTGCAGCTTTAATTCGAGCAGGAAAAACGTCTTTCCTGCCTTCCAACATCAGTGTCTGTCATCGTCTCTTTCCAGCTCTTTTGACTGTAAAATCCACTATTTCATCCCTCTACTGTAGAAGCATCATCTCCCTCTCATTCTCCTCACTGCCGTCATTATGGGAAATATGTTACACTTGGCAACGGAAATAGCAGCTTGGCTGAGAGCTAGAAAGAAAAGACAGAAGTGGGTCATGTGCTGCAAAGAGAAATGCTGCTCTTAGGATGAAAGGAGCAGAAGAAGAGAAAGGAGAACAGCTTTAAAATCAAGCAGATGAATATTTTAGAGGCGATGGGAACAGTCAGCTTAACGCTAAAGGATGTAGTATCATCACCCTTTATTGCACGCTTTAATCACGATCAGACAAAACCACAAAGGAACACTTCAGTTTAATTTCTGATTAGCAGAGAGGAAGAAAGTTGTGAAGTTTCAGCCTGGTTAAGCTTAAAAGATAAATATCATGAGATTTTATGGACATCTGGACAGCAAAGTCCAGACTGAAATACAAAAGATCTGAAACTGATTTTCTGTTGGGTAGTAACTTGGACATTTGTGTAGCTTTCTTGAAAAAAAAAAAAAAAAATTCTTACGCTCTACTTTTTACTTTTACTTGACTAATTTTATTATGAAGTATCTTTACTCTTTCTTGAGAAAAATGTCCAGATTTTCAACCCAGTGAACTAAAAACAAACATGTTTTAACCAAACATTCACCAGACAGACACCTGCAGTTTGTGTTTCAGAAGTTTTTTATTGAAAGAAACTCATTTAGAATTTTTTTTTTTTTTTTTTTTCATCTTTAAAATTTCCACTAACTTTATATTTTGGTCCAATCTGATGATGTAATTTTAAAATATTAAATGATTGATCATTTGAAAATGGCTGCAAGCAAAAGCGCAGTTATACAACCTTACATCTTTGAAAAGCGAAAGTCAAGCTTCCTGCACAAAGTCAACAACAAAGCACTTGTCTTTTCCAGCAGCCATTGTACAGCAGTAAAACTAGCTGATCAAACGTACTGGAGATATCCTTGGGTTGCTAGGTAATGGGTGGAATTCTACTGGGGTTGCTAGGTAACAGCGCAATGTACGCGATAATCTGGAGGTATTTGAAACTGCTCATTTTCCAGACACTAAAAAAAGAAATTAACTGCCAAGAAACAGAAGTGTGTTTTTTTTTTTTTCAAAGCTCTTAGTTTGTTCTGAAAAGCAGTTGAGACCCAAATGGAAGAATAAAAATGTGCAAAATTTTAATTTGGACTAACAAATCTACTTGAAGATTCAGAAAAGGCTTTTGTTAAATGTCTTTGCTCTAATCAAAAGAAGAAGAAAAAAGAACATTTTAATTTTTTTGCTTCTGGTTTCATCACTTGCAACATTCACAGCTGAATATCTGGTGGTTCAGCCAATTAGCAAGGAAAATAAATTACACTTCTGAATTGGCTGCTTTGAAACACCAGTAAATATTGTGTGAAGTAGCTCACGCTGTTGCTGTTGAAAAACAATCCACATATCAGGAGATTTTCCGCAAAAAATTTGGAGTTACAAATACTAAACGGCAAATGGGTGAAGCTCCGTTGTATTATGAATATTTAACAAAAATCCTGATTATTATATTATAAAAACAAATATTTTGAATTTTTATTGGCCAGAGAAAATCAGCATGTGTGCCACAAATGGACCCCATGCCAAACTTTTACCACCACTACTTTAAATATTTCATGAAAAATAAATATTCAAAAGAAAAAGGGAGAGGCAAACATAGAAAAAAGAATCATCTTTAATGATATAGGCTACATTTGTACATTTCTACAACTTCCAGTAGGACTAACAGCCAATTAGAAAAAAACAAGCTAGTTTCATCTGCAACAGTTAAAAAAACTGATCTTTAAAATTAAATACATCATGTAAATATCGTCATGTCCCATTAAATAACAATAATAATAATAATAATAACATTTTTAAAAAACTCACACATTTAATAGTTTGAACAATCAACGTGAAATATAAATTACATCGAAAGCACCTTTTCCGGAAGTGAGGATATTAAAATAAATAATTGGCCTTTTTTTTCTTCGTCATAACAAGACAGTACGTCGTCACGGTAACCACGAGAACGCTCCCACCGCACGAAGTCAAACCGATTCAACTTCCAGCACGAAATGTTCTCAGTCTCAACCAAAATAAAATAATATAAAATACATCTGTAAATGAGTAGCTTCATCAACAAGCACTACAAACATGGTAACATTATAAAAGAATCCTTCTGAGGGATTAGAAATTACCAACGCAGACGAGAGGATTGTCACACTGCTGATGCAACAACATGGAGGAAATCGGATCTGGTCCTGGATTCGTAGAGGAAATCTGTCACTGCACCGATCATGCAAACACACCTCCAGCCGCATCCGACACATGCACACAACTCAGGAGTTTACACGCCGAAGTGAGACAAGAGCTTAATGTGGGTATTAAGAAAAATGTAAAAAACAAAAAAAAGTTTCTACGGGTGCTTGAAAACATCACGAGAATATCAAAGAGAGGCACCAAACCGCCTCTTTAAGCGCCACCGGCAAACAGTTCTGGTGGATTCTGGCTCTTCTACCATTTATGGGATAGAAAAATTCATATATCTATGTTACAGTACGGTAAGAAGGGCTTCAATGTGTGCAGTGGCTCACAAAAAAACTCTTCAAACCCCTTTGAGTTTCTCACATTTTGTCATTTTACAACCACAAACTTCAAATTTAATATAATACTGATGCATGTTTCTGTAACATTTGACTACATGAAATGATTTAGACTTAATGGCAGAAAACTAACACTAACACCATGATACATGGTGGTGGCTGCATTATGCTGTGGGGATACATTTCTACAAACGTATTAGACGATGAAAAAGCTGTGGTTTAGAGATGAGGCTAAACATATGACAAAAACTACAATTAAAGCACATTAATGTGTTAGTACAGCCTAGTCAAAGTAAAGTTGGACAGCAGGACAATGCTTAATGGAGCAATCTACAAATCTGGTTTGTAAAAGATGCAAAAAGTGGAAAGATCAGTGAAACATTTTGGCAAACACAAAAAAAACACTTTAAACATGTCAGTGACAGTGTCATTCTGTGGGGAAATGTTTCTACTAACTTATTAATAGAAATATACTAATTAGAAGCTGCAAAAGGATAAAAATAACTTTGCATTATTCTAGAAGGGTCCAGTCAAAGTAAGGTAATAAAGTCTACCAATGCTTAATTGAGAACTCAACAAATCTGGCCTTTAGAAATTATCTAAAAAATGTGGAAGACGAGTAAACATTTTGAAAAACACAATCCCCACTTTAAAACATGGTGGTGGCAACATCATGCTGTGGAAACACAGGGACACAGAATCTTTCCCCGAGTTAACAGAAAGACGGATGGAGCCAAACTCTGGGAGTTAAGCTGCAGAAGACGTGAACTCATGACTCAGATATATGGTTCTCAAACTGTGGTACACGTACAACTTGTGGCACTTCAGCTGCCCTTACGTGGTACAGTGAACCAGGAGCAAGTGCTGGTAGCTGTGGATAATATGATACTTCCATTCTCGATTCAAGGTTTGGATGGACGATTCAAGCTAAACTTCAACAAAGAGATTTGCTAACTGATCAGGCTAACTGTTGTTAGCAAAACCAGCTATTAACAGACGATGTAGCTTAGTTAATTATTAATTTACTCTGCTACATTTTGCCTGAAGCTCAAATGTTTATATAGTCACTGATTATTACAAAAATGTTAAAAGTAAGGCAGCCATATTGGATTGTAAGTTGGTGAAAGAAGTACCATTTTACTACATTAGTTAATCTTTCTGTTAAGTTCTCCGTCTAATACTGCATCCCTCAACTATATCCAGACAAACTGAAACGAACACCCACTGTACTGAAATTCATTCATTTCATGTATTTGAATGGCCTAATCAAAGTACAGACTTAAATCCAACTGAGTCAGTCTTGAAGATAAAAAATACAGAAGAGTTTTGTGGTTTTAAAGTGAAGAAATGTGAAAAACTTTAAGACGTATGAATA
Source organism: Poeciliopsis turneri (assembly GCA_922788865.1). NCBI lineage: Eukaryota > Metazoa > Chordata > Actinopteri > Cyprinodontiformes > Poeciliidae > Poeciliopsis > Poeciliopsis turneri. The sequence goes on from CAKLNU010001002.1 coordinate 739,333, forward strand.
ATTTTTTGCAAAGAATTCCACTTGACCTGCAGGTTCAAAGGTAATGCTTTAAAATTTGGTATTCTGAACAAACTGTAGTGGATATTTCTGCTATTTCAGACCCTGCATGAGTCATTTCTACATCAAGATAATTCATTAGAAAACCAGATGATGAACGGAAATGTTTAGAAAAACAACCAACATCTTAAAGGTTTCAAGAGATCCAGTCACTTTCAGTCCGAGTACTGCAAGTCTAAATCCACCGTACCGTCCGTCACCACCAGCCGCACCCGTTTGGGTTTTGTGGCGCCCATTGGGTGCGATGTAGGAACCCCACCGTAGTGTGAAGTGCCTTGGTTTTCCCCTGGCTGGCATTGCTGCTGCATGTCCTTCCGGCAGTGTTCGTCCTGACTTCTGAGGCCAGCGAACCCGCCCAACGAGGACGGGTTGGACAGTTGGGGTCCGCAAGGTTCAAGGACCAACCGTCCTTGAGTGCCCGAGGGCTCCATCAGGCAGTGGTAGGTGTAGTTTGTAGCACCCAGGCCCGGGTAGCCATCAGAACCATCCCTCAGGCCTAGAGTGAGTGAGTGGTCGCCACTGAAGTTCAGCACATAGGGAGGACCTTGGTAGCCGTAAGGGAAGGAGGCGGTGGACTGGATTTTGGGCGCTGGTGTACCTGGAGGTGTGCTATGGACTAGTTGAGGGCTGTTGTGCTGAGAGATGGGCGAGAGAGAGGAATAGCTAAAATCATAAGCATCCTGCTGTGTGTAACATGGCTGGTGTTTGTCGGTTTTATCCAGCTTTTTGTCTTGCTGGGATGAGTAGCAGTCGGATACTTTGCTAGGAAAGAAGAAGGGCCTTGGCATCTCGGAAAAATTTTTGTACCCCATGTTAGTTTCAGCCGCTTCCTGTTTGTCTGATGCCATTTTGTTTTTACCGAAAGACTGTGAAACAGAGGAACTAGGTCTGCTGAAGTGAAGGTTGGAGCTGGCAAGGTTGCTGGAGGAACTGAGATGGCCGATGTCCTTTCCAAATCCATGGAAAGATATGTTGCTTTTTTGAGACACATTAGGAACAAATTTCTGACTTTGTTTGGCAGAGATCCGGGCACCGCCACTAGCAGCTACAGTGTCCTCGCATGGCGCGCTGTACAGGTTCTGCGTCTGGCCTCCTCCCTGGTACTTCAGAACCCTGTGGATTACCGTAGATGGCTTCTCCTGGTAGCTGAACGGACCTTCAGAAGAGTTGGGATGCTTTGTTGAGAGGACTGAAGGGGAAAGGAATCTGTTGGACACTTGAGCCGGCGCTCCTCTGACCACAGTTGGCTGGTTACTTGGGAATGACTGGGATTTACTTGGAATGGTCATGCGATGGAACGGGCCTTGAGTTTTGAGGCTGAGCTGCGTTTTTGATTGGCTGGTGGTGGCCTTGAAGTTGATGGAAGGCTGGCTTAAAACAACGGGATTTCCGGTGAAAATACGAGTTTTGCTGGCAACGGACAAAGCTGGTTGAGTTTTGGGGTCGTCTTTGGAGAGCCTCGCTCCCAGATTTTTGCTCATGATGCGTTCCTTGCTCACGTCTGAATTTACAGAAGCTGAAAACCCAAAACCAGAGTTGAGTGAATCTTTGGAGATGCCCTTGGCCTCACAGTTCTGAACACTCCCGGAGTCACTTTTGGAAGCAACCAAGCCCGGGAAAAACTGCAGATCCTCACTGGTGAAGTTATTCCCCGGACTTGGCGGGCCCAGGTAGGGTGTTTCGGTGGACCAGGTGTCAGTAGGACTGTGGGAGAGAGGACTGCTAAAAGGGTCGGTGGGTGGGTCCAGGGAGCACAGATCTGACGGAGAGGATGGGAGAATGTTCTGCGGCTGGTCGTATCCTTCAAAGCCGAGGCACTGGAAGTCCAGAATGTCTTCGCAGCAGTTGGTGAAGCTGGGCTCGGCGGACAGCATATTGTCAGCGGCGACAAACGGGGGGGACTGGGACGGGGTCTGGATCACAGAACCGGAGGCGGTGGTACAAGCTGCCGCGGGCTTCTCCAATGTCTGAGAAGAACACAGACCTTCGGAGAGCCTGGAGAGGCTGTTGTCAATCTGCTGGAGTGTGTGACTCAGACAAGGGGTGGGCGTCTCCATTGGCACACTCTTACGCTGTTTGTCAACTTTGAGCCTCTGTTTCCTTCCCCCCATGTACGTCTCCAACCTTTCTATGATTCGCTCTCCGGCTGAGTGTGCAACTTCGGTTTTGCTCTCGTTAAGAGGTGATGACAGTGACAACGGCGAAAGAGAGAGGGAAAACGGAGGTGGTTCTGTTTTTAGAGACATAAGATTGCTGTTGAGTCTCAGACAAGTCTCCTCTTTCTTCTGCCTCCCTAACGCGTGACTTTTGACCTCTCTCTTGACATTAACCTCAGCCATTAGGTCAGGCAGTACAAGCCCCTTTTTGCTGTCCACCTCCCAGATATCCTCCACCTTCCTCCGCAGTTTCAGAACCGGCAATTGAAGGCCGTTTGAACCCAGTTCTGGCTCCAGCTTTTGTTGGGATGCACTCTCAAACAGGCAGCAACTTTTTAAAAGACGATCCTCCACTTTAGTTTCTGGAAGCATCTCAGTGGTTCCGTTCAGGCTCAACAGGGGCCGGCTTTCCAACTTTGCTGTAATTTCACTTTTTTTGTCAACAGATTCACTTCGTCCGACTTTAGTTTCACTAATTCCATCCATCTGGACGTCAGTAACTTGTTTTTTGTTGTTTTTGTCGTTTCTTCGTCTCAATCGATGCAGTCTGCTCTTTGACTTCTGACTCGCTTGAACGTGAGCCTCCATCTCTCGGTTTAAGATGGACACAGAATCCATGATTGCTTTGAAAGGATCGCACACCATCGAGTCGTCATGCTTTTCCGTTTTCAGCGCCAAGTTCTCACCCTGAACATCCCACACTTTCCCTCTTCTCCGCTTGAGGCGGATCTTGAAATCAAAGCCAGCTTTTGTTTTCTCTGAGCCGTTTTCTTCAGGGGACGATGTTTCCAGGTTATTTTGGGAGTTTTTTTGGGATATACGTGTGACAGCTACAGGATTATCACTCATATCTTCACAAATTTCCTCCTCCTGATTTTCTTGTTTGCATTGCCGGACTTTCCTCAGCAGGTGGCCTCGTGGGGATCCGTTCGGTCTGGAGCGAAGCACTCTGGTAACTACCGGTTGTTTTTGGAGCCGCCTCGGAACTGATTTATTGTCTTTCTTGGCTTCTCCAGAGGTAGCGGACATGTTCTGTTGTGGGGCTGGAGGCGACGACACCACGGCCGTGTTTTTCTGAGCACGATCGGAGGGGGAAGTCGGACCTCGCTGCGAGTCGATCTCCACGGAGCTCCGAAATGTGCGTTTCTTCAGAGGTATGTTTGACTGCGGGTTTGCGTCCGGGTGCGGCTGAGCCTTCGTAGAAACAGCCGACCTGTGAGGTAGAGAGTTGATGGAGGAGGAGGCCGGCAGTTCACTGCGCTTCGGTTCGGACTGGACCTGTGTACTTTGCACACCCAAGTCCGTGCGAACAGAAACCAATTGCTGATCGTTTGCGGTTTCCATCCCATTTTGTGATTCCTCTAATTTAGTTTTCCGCACACTTCGTTTTTTCATAAACCGCCCCTTAACTGAACGATTGCAACTCCCTCTGTTTATGTCTCCCTGCAGCCTCTGATCTAAAAAAGATTGATCTTTTCTTAAAATGTCCGACAGCAAAACCTTTGCCTGTTTTATCACCACATCTTCAGGACGCTCATTCAAGCATCTCTTTGTCTGTCCTGACACTTTAACTTCCACTGCCTCTGCATTTTTAACACTCTGGATATTACTCCCTGCTTTCGACTTCCCCACTTTCTCAGCTTCAGTTGACTTAGTGTCTCTCTTCTCTTCCTTGAGCTCCGTTTGCACCGTTTTTATTTCCACAACTCTGTCAACCCCCTTTTTCTCGCAGCCAGATGGATTCCCGGCGACTTCTTTGTGAGCATCTGTTCCATCTGTGGCCTTGAGGAGCGTTTCCTTCCCTCCTCGTTTGCTCGTAGCCGTGCAGACGTCTGACCTGGAAACCTGTTTTCTTGGCAGGTTCCCAGGTTTGGGGGGCGGTTGGCTCCTTCCTCTCTCTAAAACGCCACCCTTCTCCTCCTCTTCTTGTGTTTTTCCGGCCTCGACGGGTTGCGGGATTGATAACCTGGTAAGGTCGACGGTGACGTATTGCTTCAGGGTGATTACTGGACTGTTGGCAGCCTTCTCCAACACGGTCAGAGACGGAGCGGCGATCCTGGTTTCAACTTTCCTGCTTTGACTTTCAGTGATTGCTTTTTTTAAGTTCTCCTGCTTTATTGCGCTGCAGGTTTTGTCCCTTTCAGCAGGCGGACAAACTGTCGTAGTGTTAGCTGTGTTTGTGCTACTGGACTCCGTCTTTGTCTCCTGTGTTTTATGAGCCGTGCTTTTGGCTCTTGAGCAGATCTTCATGTTCAAAGCCACGCTATTGACGGCGGATCTGCTTCTCAGATTGGTTGGCGCAGAGGAATTCAAAGTCAAAGACTTCGGGTTTTCCTCGACAGTCGCTTTTCTTGGCTTCATTTCCTCTAGTTCCTGCAGCAAGCCCCTCTCTTTGCTTTTGGGATCCTTGCAGTGCAGCAGGAAATCCACCGAGTGGCGCCGCACTCTGATGCGCAGGTCCCTCAGAGTGACCTGGGACGGCAGCGGAACGGTCCGGCAGCGTTTCAGCAGGTAATTCCCCGAGCGCCTCTGCTTTTCCCGCCTCCACCTCTTGGTGTCGTTCAGCTTCTTGTTCTTCAGAGCGTTTCTCCTCATCTGCTGGGTGAAGGAGTTCCTGGAGGGGATCGCTGGCAAGGAAAGGAGACAAAACGAGCAGCTGGATTACATTTAGGAGGAAAAATGAAAACAAAGAAAAACAAAAGTTTTGATTAATGTGAAGTTTTGGGTTTAATTGTTAATTTTAAACCTTTTTCTTGAGTGCAATTTATTTAATAAACAACCTTCAAAATAAATGTCAGAGGAAAGAAACAGAAAAAGAAAGAAAGATTTTAACACATTTTTCTCAATAAATATACATTTTAACATTCATGCAAACATTGAATTGAAAACCATCTTTCTATCAACCACAGAGCAAACGACATTATTGAAGCACCAAAGATAAAAAAATCAGTTAAGAAAGAAAATCACAAACAAAGAAAGACAAAGGAGGGACAGAAGGAAAGATAGGAAGGAAAGGAGTAAAGAAAGAAGCAAGGAAGGAAGAATGGAAGGAAAGAAGAAACAAAGGAAGGAAAGAGGGGAAGGAGGAAGGAAGGACTGAAGAAAGAAAGAAACAAGAGGATGGAGGGGAGGATCCAAAAAGAAGGGAATAATACATAAAGAAAGGATAGACAAATGAAAACGGACAGATGATGCAATAATTATTGTAAACATTTCTGGTTCAATTAAAAATGATTTACAGATGAAACTCTGGGCGGATTTTATTTCATTCATACCAGAGCTGTAAAATCTCTGGATGAGATTTTTTTCCTGTGTTTCTGTTCACCTGTGAAGATCCCGGCGTGGATCCCGGGGGCGCTGGGCCTGGCGGTGAGGTGTCCTCGCTCCCTGTGGTGGCGCAGGTATCGCTCCCGGAGCCGGTACTTCTGGCCCACGGCCTCCTTGGCCTCCTCGCTGTCCGGCTGCTTCCCTCTGTGCCTGAAGTGACCCTCGCCGTTCCTGATCGGATCAAACACACGCGCTGTGAGCGACACCCGAGCCGCCGCAGAGACAAAGCCAGACGGAGCGGCGGACACACCTCTCGCAGGTGCAGCATTCGCACATTTCGTTGCCTTCGCCGAAGAAGCTGGCGCCATAGTAACAGGTGATTTCCTCCCCAGGCGAGATGGGTCGGATCACTTCCACGCAGGCGATGTTCTTCTCACCGGGGAGAAACTTGACAGGTGCAAAAAGAGAGGAGAGAAAAACGATGAGACAAAAGGTCCAACAACAACAGATGCGTCAGAAAACATCAAATAAAAGGCAGTTTCTGTAATAATAACGCAGGTTGGCGACGTTTTACCTTGCAGTTCGGTTTGCAGTCTACAAACCAGGAGAGAAATGGAAAAGAAAAAGATTTCAGTGAATAATTAAGTCACCATATAAATGGAAATTAAATTAATTAATTAATTCGGAAATCTTTCTGGCTGTGAAAAATAGCCTGGATAAGAATTGTATTGCTAATAGTAATAATGGGGAAAAATACCATCTTAATAATAACAATGAACTCATTAATAAAACCCATAAACTGATGATAATAAATCCACCATTTTGTTTTGCCATTTGAATCATTTTTCCCTAAATATTAATTTAATCTCTGACAGATTTAAAACCCAAAAACAAAAGAAATCCCACAAAATATCAAAGTCAAATTTTACTGCCTTATCCTTTATCTCCAGTGGAAACTAAAGGAGCGCCCCCATCAGTCTCATTCAGGTAATGCAGTTTTAAAAACAGTTAAAGGTGCAACTTTTTAAAATAAGATTATTTCTGCAACAGGATTAAAATAGCAATAAACAAACATTTCAGGAAACATTTTTAGAGGTAAAATATTCTATTTTATGACCTTAAAAACCTTATATATACGTATCTGGGTAAAAAATAGATTTAATCTTCAATACAAAATGTTTATATTTTTGTTATATTTACTGCTCTGAGTCTGCTGTTCTTTCAGTAAATTGCCTTTTTTGAGTCTTCAGTAAACAATTAATCCATTACTTAATTAGTTGATTATTTCAGCAATCGATTAATCACAAATAATTGCACTAATTCTTAGCCTGTAAAAAGATAAAAGCAGAGAAAAGACGCTGACCGTGGTTGATGAAAGCTGCCGGCCCGAGCCACAGCTGAGCGCAGCGTTTACGTGTGGAGTACATGACGCTGAAGTCGTTGACCCCTGCCCTCAGCACGGCGCTGTCCGCGGGGTTCAGCTCCGCTATGCAGCCCAGTAGGACCTCCACCCGCTCTCCAACGAACCTGCAGGACAGACGAACAGACGCAGCTGTGAGAGCTCAGGGCAGGACAGGGACCGACAGCTGGAAGCAGAGAGAGGAAGGGAGGGATTACCAATGCCTGGTGGCCGTTATCTTCGCTCCGTTGGTCTCCGATGAGTATCTGTCACACGACTCTATTTTGATCCCACTGTCCAGCAGGAAGGCACTGAGGTAGCGATACACCTGCAGCCACATCCAACAACACATAACAGTGACCTATTATGCTTCCTTGAACGGGTCAGGGAAGCTCTACGGACTAAACAAAACATGTGTGCCACGATTTTTGGACAAAATCATCCTTAGATAATAATTTTAGTCTCTTCTGTTCAGAATTAGATGTTTTAGGGCCTCCTTAAAGCTGCTGTTTACACACACATTTGAAAATGGCGCACAATTACACAACCATACATCTTTGAAAAGCAGAAGTGGAACCTCCTGCACAGCCAACAAGAATGCAGTAAGTGGTTTCTGAATACTAAGTCAACAACAAAACACTTGTCTTTGTTGGAGCTCAGCTTGGGTTGCTAGGTAACGGACGGAATTCCACTGACGTTGCTAGGTAACGGGCAATGACCACAGAATGTGACTTAATCTTGAAATGGCTCATTCTCCAGACTCCAAAAAACATTAATTTACTGCTAAAAACTGGCCAGATGTTTTTTTTGTTTTGTTTTTCTTTTTAAGGACTTTTGCTGTTTCTCGATGCAGTTCATGACCAAGTGGAAGTACAAAAACATGAAAAATGTGAATTTTGTATAATTTGTCCCTTTTCCTACAATCCCATCATGAAGTCCTTTGATATTTTGTACCAATTGAAGTCAAATTTAGCTTAAAAATATCATCTGGTGTTCTCAAATTACATAATTTGGTACGAATGCTGCAGTTCTTGACAGATTGGACTTCAAAGAGGAATGAAAAGATGAGTTCATTTTTAAGCCACATCGCCCCGCTCTATGTTGACGTTAATAACTAAGCATTTATAAAGATCACATGCATGAATCAGCCTGCAGACATGCTGGTTCATCCTGGTCTGCAGGTTTGGCCACATGTTGCCATTTTCTACTTCCTTCCTTTTCCAATTAGCTTCAACCAAATCAGCTTCTCTTTGTAGTAACAACAGAAATAAACCAAAACTTTATCTCAACGTGTCTCTGTGTCTCCGGCAGTGTGAACGAAGCCCCACATGAACATGCAAAACGACTCGATGCGAGACCCATTTTTACTTCTTTAGGTGTGAAAACTGTCACATCTGTAAAGCCGAGTGTAAAACATGAATATATGTGTGAAGACTTTTTAATAGCTGCTACAGTCACAAACTGTTTCACACAACTAACATCAGATTTCCACATTTTTAAAGACTCAAAATCAGTTTATTTTTTTCCAGTAAATTTTAAAATATTCTGTTAATCTGAGTCGATACGCTGGCCTGTCGCAATAAATGAACAATAACTTCTATTTACATTATTCATTATTTTTCTCTTTCTACAAAAAACTGGATGACTTCAGTTTTTGTTGCAACTTGCTCTGTTTTTGAAGGACAACGTTGTTTACATAAACTTCATAATTGATTTCATTTGTTGTTTATGACTTTGATGATTTACAGAAATCATCCAGGATGCCTCCTGCACTAAATATAGATTCTTTAAAGCGCAATTTGTGATTTATGTTTGGAATCTAAGAAACATTAGTTTCTTAAACTCATCTAAAATTGACATTTTCTTTTAAAAACAACTTTTGTCTTTGGGTTTTGCACAGAAAATAAGCTAACTGATGATGCAAAACTAATATAAAGTTAGATATTTAAATTGAAGGAAACATAAAACAGCAGATTTTAACAAATATTTTCTTCTAGATAATAAGAGATTTAGGGTGTGGTCCCCATTCAGATGCCTACATGTTGTCTCAGCAGCTCCTGCCGGTGGCTCCCCAGAGCGTTGAAGTAGTCGCCAGCGAGCTCCCCGACCGTCAGCGCTTCAAACGTGGCGTTGAAGTCGTGCGTTCGCTGAAACCGCAGCAGCGTCTCCTTGAGAACGCCCCACCGCCTGATCTCTGGTGCCGGACTGGGACGGAAATAACGACCAGTTAAAAACGACAAACACAGAGAAAGAGAGGGAATTATTTAGTCAAATATCTTCAATGTTTACATGATAATATAATAATAATAATCAGCGGGAAATGTTTGTGAATAGATGCTAACAGTGCAAAAAAACCACAAGTAAAATTCCAACAGTTAATATCACGATATGTTCGACAACAGAGAGCAAAATAATACAAGAATAAAGTCGTAATGTTAGGACAATAAAATAGTAAAAACACAATAAAATTAAATGAGGAATGTTGAGTCTTGTGAAGGTATAAGTTTTACAGAAAATACTAAATATATAATCATTTAACAAATCAGCATTAAATTATTATCAGTCGCAGAAATGTGTCTAACTAAACTGAGGCGGTCGCATCAACTTCACGTTTTTATTCACTCCAGGAACTTTTTCTCATTAAAACAACTTTTCTTTTCTTTTAATCAATCAATCAATCAATCAAATTTTATTTGTATAGCACATTTCATAAGCAAGGCATTTCAAAGTGCTCTACATCATAAACACAGAAACACAAAGTCATGCAACAGAGAATAAACATTACATTGTTCCATCATTCAATTTTTAATTGATTACGTTTCAAATACAATTCTAAACAGGTGCGTATAATTTTACATATAATTTTACGTTATTCTCAAAATTAAGCAAAAATTATTGTATCTTGGCCCCAAAAGTCACTTTTTGAGAATATTTTCTGTCATTTATACCTTCATTTTTAGAAAAGAAATTGAGGGAATAATAAAATAAGATCTGGAGCAAGTTGGTGTTTTTTTTGGCAAAAATAACATTCAAACCTGTAGCTGTAAAATAATAAATAAACTATGCTGTAACATTTTTGGCTTAGTAAACTGTTACACTTGATTAAATTACTTTTATTCAACATACAGTTAAAAGGTAATATATTCAACAACGCTGATATTTAATCTTAACTATGAAATCTGAAGATCTCTTCACAGGTGTGAAGAAATTTTACTTTTAAAACATTTTCAAATTATTTCGAAAAGTGTTTTTTATGCGATAACAGGACCAACGATGAGTTCGTCAGGATCCAGAAGCCCAGGCTATATTGTTTTAATAATAATAAAAAGCTATTTATTTTTTCTTTGCTTGTTTTTCAGGTTGTTCCATGTGACAGATAATAAAGCTCTTCACAACACCAGCTGCATAAAATGTTTTATTGTTGTCACTAACCTTCATACAGTTAACAATATATTCAAATTTATTGATAGAAAATATTAAAAATAACATTTTGCAGCTTTCGAAACTCCATATATTCTTGTCATAAGAGACATGATCAGCAGTAACGACTTTTCTCTTATTACAGTAAAAACTGAGAAACGTTGTAGAAATCTTAATTATACATGATTTTGAAGTAATTTGAAGTCATTTCAGTTTTCTTATGTTTTTATCTGAGTGCAGCTCTTTCACACATGCTGCTAACACACTAGTTGTCAGTGTTTTGAATTACCTGATGTTCATTTTATGGGTGCTGAAGCCCAGAAGAGGGTCCAGCACCAAACTGGTGGCCAGGTCATCGGTCTCACACAACTCCTTCACACTCATTCTAGTGTAGCCGTCCATTGCCTCCCACCATCAGCATGCTGCAATCACAGGGGTCAAAATAACGAAACGTTACAGGGATTTGAAGCATTTCTGCACAGCCAGTCTGCAGAGAACAGGCTGAATAGCTTAGTTTAGGTGCTCAGATCAGCAGCACACAATCTCTTCATGCAGCATGTTGTTCATCATTAATTTGCATGTTCAATAGTGGAATAAAAACAAGGTCCAATGAGGTTCTGTAGGGTATTAGCCCGCTGTGTTCTGATCAGAGGAGGGAGGAGGCTGTACGTTCAGCGGCCTGCAGCTAACGGAACATTACTGCATCATTTAGCTGATGAAATACACACCATGCGGTCTAATATTTAAAACGGCATCCTCATTAGAAGATGCGGGAATTAAAACCCACCTGGGAGTCTTTTTGTAGTCGACGAAAGTGCCGCCAGGTAGACAAGTTAACGCCTGGAAGCGAAAGTTAGCCTAGCAACATAAAGTAGCTAGCTCTCCGCCGATCAGCTGCAAACGAAAATGGAGTCTGCTCGTCACTCCGTGTCCTGGCTGGTTGGATGGCGATAAACGAACAAATCCCGGTGTGAATCCCGAAAAGTACAAACGCACGACATTCCAATAAAACGGGACGAAAATGTTTCAAATGTGTCGTAAATTAGCTTTGTAAAGATCGCCTAAAGTTGATGAGAAACCTCCAGCACAACCAAACTATTCATAGCCACGCCCACGGATTTCCCTATTGGCTGAGGCCAACTTCAGTAACGCAAGGAAAGCGTTCCAAGCTCTCTGATTGGCCAGCTGGTTAGTGGGCGTTGCCACCCATGCTGGGCAGTGGTGAGAACGGTGAGAACCTCTTGTAGTACAGTGAGCTGTAGTGATGGGAATTCAGTATGTTTACTGAGATTCGAATTATTTGGCTTAATTTGTTAAAAAACTGAATCGGTCGGCTCCTAAATGTCTCTTCACAAGATGCGCGTTAATTAATTTTGTTTTATTTTATTTTTTACGAAAACAGGTGCTTTTATTATTATTATTATTATTTTTTTAATAATATTTTCAAAACAATTTCTACTGCAGAAACCGGAGCAAAACTATATTTTATTGGAAGGGCAGTTTTCTAAACTGGTTGTTTTTTATGTTAATCTTAAAATGTAAGACACATAGTTGGTATTTTTGTCATTAAAATCCAGCTCCTTATAGTTTATGTTATGTTTTCACAGTGCTTACATTAATTAATTAATTTACGCCTTAAGTATTTATGGCTCACAACGTTTTATTTTTTTTTTTTACTTTTCTGACACTTTTTCTCTCTTTCCATCTCACACTGAGAAGTCAAAATCTCTAAAAATATTTTTTTAATCTGCTCTACTTGGTTTTTAAACCATACCAACTATAAAAGTGGATTAATGCTGAATTGGTCTGTTTTTACAACTTTTAAAAAATATGGTCTAATAATTAGGCTATGTTTTGACCTTCAGCTATTGAACATGAAATAATCATCTTATAATTTAGACAATAATGTTTCGTCTTTCTTTATGTATTAAAAAATGAACTCACTCGTGACACAAAATGAAAACCCGTATGAATCAGTTTTGACTGTTCATTCAAGGTGAGCCGGCAGATCTAGCTGCCTCAGTCATGACTGACACATCACTCCTGCTCCAAATAAACACAAACGGGGAAACGGATCGCAGTCAGATCACATATTTAAAACCTACATTGACAAAAAGCCAATAAATACTGAGTCATTTTGCTGATTTAACGTTCAGCAGAGTCACAGCTTAACTTTAAAAAGCTCTTGCTGTGATCTGGATGTTTGCCAGGAAGTCACTTTTCAATACTGTGAACAAGTTTGAACTGGAAAACCAAAGTAGGGGCTCTGAGAATCCTGAAGTATTTCAAGTATTTGAGTTTCCATGGCCAGAAAGCTGCAGGGCAGAATCTATCAGTAATGTTTTTATGAACCGAATGATTGATGATTCTCTTTAATCAATCAGCAATTGTGAAGGAGGAGAAAGTTTGTGTTGGCAGCTGAGCAGTTTAATTTTTTGAAAAAGAAAGTGTCTCACGAAGCCAAGCAGTTTTCCCAGGATAAACAAGTTAATGAACTCACATCCTGGAATTTTATCTCTTTATAAACATGAACGGCTTTGACCTCACCAGATTTATTTCCATTCAATGCTGCATTAATTTTCCGCATCCAAGGTGCACAAAAGAGTGTCGCAGGAGCTCCTTCCTCCTGGCATCTGTGCTAAATGTCGGCATACATGTAAATATTAAATACACCAAAACATTTTGAAAATGAATCCACCCTGTTGTACATTCATTTGGACTGGAGGACAGAATATCAAAAATTATACTCAAGTAAGAGAAGTGCTACTTCAACATATTTTTACTCAAGTTAGATAAAAACTATTTGGTAAAAACTCTGCTGAAGTAGAGAGTAACTGATCAGATTACCAATCCTTTAATATTTAAAAATTACATCATCAGATGGACCAAAATATAAAGTTAAGTGGAAATTTTGGTATTTTAAGAACCAAAATTACAACAGTTTATACAAGAAACAAAAAAATAACAAAATCAGTGAAAATAAAATTTTCCAAATCAATTTCTTTCAACAAAAAATCTCATGAAACTTTAACAAAAGCTGCAGGTTTGTTTCTGTGTCTGGTGGATTTTGGGTTAAAATGTTTGTTTTTCACTCAGCAGGTAGAAAATCCAGAAATTTTACTGGATTACGAGTAGAAATACATCATAATAAAATCACTCAAGTAAAGATTAAAAGTAAAATATCCTGAAATTTTTATGTCACTTTAACCTTTTTGATGGAATCATTTTCAAATGTTGCAACAGAAAATACTTTGTTCACCCAAAAAGGGAAATTAAATGTTGCTGTAACTCATATTAATTCAAATTCTTCACAGTTATTGCAGATAGTGAAGGCTGTTGGCAGCAAGGATCTCCTTTAGCAGTCTGTACTACAGCAAAATGGAAGAAGCCTCTGACTGAAGACATAAATCTGACAGAAAAACAATGGTAAGACTTAAAAATAAAAATTTTCTGTTCAATTTAACTTGAGTTTGAGGGAAAATGCTTATTATACCATAAAGTCAATACTTTCGGATACTTATTCCAAATATAAGATGCAAAAAAAAAACCCCAAACACAAAATATATAAACTCTATATTTATTTCTACCTTGAAACAGAGATGAAAACAAAAAGATATACAAATAAAAATACCATTAATAGTAATTGTCTTATCTAATCTTAGTTATAATAACTTTCATGTAATGGATCTAACGCTACCCAGCAACAGTGCATGGTGCAAAAACATCCCTGATTGATTAAAAAGATCCTACACCGATAAGCTTCAGTTATCTAAGCTTACATGTTACAGAAAAGAAGATATTTGAGAAAACTGGTGGTGAGAAGCAAAACCAGAAAGGAAAAGGTGAAAGATGCTCGAAGCTGCGGTTTGTACAGCCATGAAAATAACGATGAAAATGGACGTAAAGTTCTGCAGGTCTCATAAAAACTTTTTTTTTCTTTTAATCTAACTTTCATTTACACAAAATAAACTCTACAGATCAGAATAAACAGCTTTCTGCACAACAAATCACTGAATTTCACCAATGCTGAGGCCAGATTGTTTCAAAATTAACCAAATTGGACCCATTTTCCCTGCAGTTCCTCTTCAGGTTTGGATTCCCTGTTTGTTATCTAAATTTCACTTCCTGAGTTGATCCTGGATGTGAATTGAACTTGTGCACAAACTGAAGTCTGGTGACTTCTTAGGCACAAATCAAGAGGTTATAATATATCAAAACCATGCAGAATGTTGAGATTAACTAAAAAAATGCACAAAAGGAGATATTTAAAGTCCATTTTGTCCATCCTCCGTCCTTATTGCCCTGCTGTTACAGAGAGCTGCAGGTTTATATTTGAACAGTGGGAGGACAGAAAGCGGTGAAGCTGGTGGAAGTGGGCTGTGAGATTACCCTGAAGCTCCACAGAGAGGAATATTTAACAGTTACAGCATCCTGCGTTTTTATCAGTTTTTATTTATCTTTTAACCAGAAACACCCTGTGTAATCAGATAAACGCAAAGCGTAAAAACAAACAACTAAATATTAGGAATATCGTACGGGGTGCCATTTGAAAAATTACACAGTGAAAAAATTAACAGCAATAATTTCCTTTATTTAGCCTGTCAGAGAAAAATGCAGGTGTTCAAGTCTGTCTTATTCCTTATAAATCTTATCCTGGATTGAATATTTAGTTTATAACAACTATTTAGTTTGTAAATTAAATAATATAGTAAGCTAAATATTTAGTTCCCAACTAAATGTTTAAGTTTAACCTAAATATTTTGGTTTAAAACTATTTTTTCAAAAAGAAATATTTAATTTTTAAACTAAATGTTTACATTTCCAACTAAATATTTAATTTAGAAGTTATATATTAGCTGAGGAAATAAGTACATTTATAAATGTATAAAGTACAGGGTGAAAATATAACTAAAAAAAATTAACACCCACATTTTTTCCTTTGTATCAAGTTAAAGAAACCAAATTAGTGCTGCTAATGTGTTTTACTGTGTAACTTTACAAACGCTACCCCATAATATCCAGGGCTCACAGTTGATTGGAATAATTTGATATTAAATTTTATTCTTTTTATGGCTCTTTTCCCACAGTTAGGACACAGGAAGCTGGGAACGCAGTCAGAAGCATTCAGTCATTCTCTATGATTTTTAAATTATCATTATTATTATTTCAAAACAAGCACAGACGCGTTTTTAAAAGCTGAAAAATAAAGAAGCGATTGCTTCGCTTGTAACTTTAAGCTAGCCTAGCCTAGCAAGCCCGCTCCGGGTGGGACGTCTCCGGTCAAACTATGACGTCATTTTCTGCGACGTTAGTCTGCCTGTAGTTTTAGCGACGACAGGAAGTGGAAAAAAGCCGTTCAGTTCGTGTTAGCCGCACTTCTAAATATTTAGCGTTAAACGCCATTTTGTTTGACAGGACGCTTCTCTTTTACAGCGCACGTCATTTCCGGTAAGCTTCATCGCGCGCATTCCGTACCTTACGGGCTAACATTAGCAACTGGGTAAAGTTAAAGACCCTCAATACGAAGCAAAGCGTAAAGAAGAGGCGGCGTTTAACCAGGCTAACTTTAAGCTAGCATAAGCCTATACATTTATTTTAAATATATAATATTTCACTCACGCTGAAAAGTTTAAAGGACCCATGAACGCCTCACGTTCCCAGTTTGATGTGGAGTTGTGCTTGTGCGAGATGTTCTGATTAGCTTTGGATCTGATGATAAACACAAAAATTAAACCAAAATCTATCAAAATTATACATGAACTAGGGCTGGGCGATTCATGGGTTTTATTTTGTTTTAACGGTTTAATTTGTGGAAAATCACCATTTCTCCTTTAGCAGCCATCTTGTTAAGTGCATGTTAAAGCAGTTTATTTGGACTTTGAATTCAGATCAAACACTATTTTGAAGAAAACCAACTAAAAATCCTGATATTTTTTGCTGATAAATTTAAGATGTTTTTTTTCTAATATTATGTCTATATCTTTGTAATTAAACACATCACAGAAGGGTTGATTGAAATAAAAGCCACTTTTTGAAAATGTTTTGTCATTTATAATTAATTTTTTAGAAAGAGAAGTGAGAAAAGAAACTGATTAAAATGTAATATTTTAAAAATTATTTTTAAGCCACATCGCCCAGCTCTAGTCAAAACCTGTTCAGAATCCAGAGCAAAAAAATAATCATAATTATCAGTTATTTTACGTCTTAAGATATTTTTTAGTTTAAAAGTCACGAGAAATGAAAAGCAGCCACTGACAAATAAGTGATGAGCATGATGATGTACTTCAAATTAAAGGTTACTTTTATTCATCTTTAGCTTCGAGTGAACTAAAAACAAGGAGAGAAAAAAATAAAATAAAAACCATTCTGGTGTCAGTTATCTACAAAAACAAGCGTCTATATCACATCCATGATCGTGATTTCACGTGATTGGTTCTGAAAATGGAAGAAGAAAAATAAATCTAGTGAATTCACCTTATACCCACCTGTGATTTCCACCCCTTTTCCTCCCAGCTAATGTACAAAAGCTCTTGTTTAGCATTAAACAGTGCCAGACCTCAACATAAACAGCTTACTTCTTCATGGCCCCCATCCGCTCTGCCCTGCACCCAGGTATGATTTATGTGATAAACAGGCAAAAAACAACTCTTCTTTACATAAAAAACAGGAAAACAGGAACATGAAAGGGGGGAAAAATACATGGTGAATACAGCAACTTTCTCTGGATCATTCGCTCACATATCCACACAAATACAACACAAAAAGCAAAATAAACGTTCAAAAAGTGTTTCATTCAGAGAGAAAAACCCGACTGAACCCTGGTTGTCTTTGTTGCTGTTCAGTGCTGACGAAGGGGACAAGTTTGGGAGGTAGAGAGGAAGGAAGAAATGATAAAAAAAGGTGTTGGAACGATGAAGGGTGGTGAATTGTAGGAAGAGGAAGTCAGCGCGTGTTATTTCTTGGCCTTGCCGGCCTTGGCTGCGTTCCGTGGAGGAGTGACGGGTCTTCCCAGTCCCACACCTCCTCCTCCTCCGCTGCCGCCATAAGGATACAATTTCTTATCTGCTGGCTTCAAAATCTGCAAAACAGAAGAAATAAAATCTCTAATTAAACCAGCAGAGACGGAGTTTGTTTAAAAAAGAAAAAACTTCAACACTCCCTTTTGTTATTCATATTAAATTGGTTGGATTATAAAAAAACTCCTACAAAAAAAATTGATGCATCAGTTTCAAACTTCTTTCATTAGTGACCTTTTGCTGATGCAAACTTTGCCTTTTTGACATAAAATATGCAAAAGTTTACACAATATGGAATGGAAAGCCATTTAATAAGAAAATTATTGAAAACACAGACTAATTACACAAAGATGTATATTTTAAAGCCTTTATTTTTTTACTATGTATGATGATTTTCCACTTACAGCCAATAAAAACATGACATTTAAAAAGAGAATATTACTTTTCCAGCTGCTACGTTTCACACTTCAAACAAACCAAATCGTTTGTGCAATCTGTTCCTTTCTCCGCCTGTGGGGGCGCCGCACCAAGAACCACCGACGGAAACAACACAAAAACCTCTGAAGAAAACGCAGAGCGCAACTTTCTTCAGCATGAAATGTAAACAAAAAATGGAGTAGAGTCAGATTTTAGCAGTTAAAATACCACAAGACATTTCTCCTCACATTATTTTGGTTTGATTTACCCAGAATGCTCTGCGCTGTATTTTTGTTCACATTTCATAAAGAAGGAAGTTGAACTCAGAGGTTTTAGTGTCATTTCTTTAAGTGGTACTTAGCATAGCGCCCCCACAGTTGAGGAGGGGAGCAGATTTCTCAAAGGGTTTGGTTTGACACAGAACATCGTGAAAACAAACTGCAGCAGCTGAAAAGGTAGCAAATGTCGCAACTTTGGTCCAAACCGATTCTATTGGACAATCAGATGTGAAAACACTAAATATTCTTTCTAACGGTCTGAACAGATCAAAAATGATGAAAGACCTTCAGAGAACAAGCAGATGCAAAACACTTTAAGCTAAAGTGAATCTGTCTGCTTGGGAGCAAATATTAGAGAAATGATTAGACTTTCTGCTTTACCTGGAAGGAGCACATGAGCGTCTCATCCACACTCATCATGGCACCAGCGTTGTCAAACTCTCCACAGTAATTAGGAGCTGAGAAAAGAGTGACGAGTTGCCTCTTTGCGAAAAACTCATAACCGTCTTCAACCACCTGAGACGAGACAGAAAAGAAAAAAAAAAGTTAGAACGAGGCGAACAGAAAAAGTCAGAAGTTGCTTCAGGAAGACGGGAAGTTTTAGAAAATTACTGCTGATCATAAACTAGTAAGAACCTTTTAATTCTGTCAACTCTTTAATGAGTAGAAACATGCAGGAACACAAGAGGTTTCAGTGTCGCCACATCTACAACCACAACTTAATTATGCCTTGCCATCAAATTCAAATATTACACGCTTTCACCATCCGTCACGCCAAGGAGGAAAGACTTGGGAACACAGAGTTCCTAATCAGAACTCCTTTACATAAAACTTAATATTTCTGGATTTTAGAGAGTTTTTTTTAGATATTTCTACATCATTTGGGTTTGGATTTGTAACGTATGAAAACCAGAGACTGTAAAGACGTAACAGAAACAAATATTCAGCTCATTTTTGCCTGAAACCATTAAAGGACAATTTGAACATTAACTCTGCTCTGATACACATATAATTTTTGGTCTTGTTTCTAATGCAAATTTAAATAAAATATAATTAACTTACAAGTAACTTTTCAGCAAGAAATAGGAGCTTGTTTTCAGTAAATAATTTCTTAATATTGATGGATAAACTTCTAGTTCCACAGATTATTTTACTTATAACAAGACGTTTCTACCACGTTTGGAAAAGGTGAGAGGTAAAAAGTAAGAATCAACATTTTCTATGAAATTCACAAAGTAATTACAAACACTGGAAGCTAAACGCAGTAAATGAGACCATGATGTTTCATTGAACAGGTTTGAAAAGTTTTTAAGGCTTTTTGTTACTTTAAGTCCAAATAAGCTGCTGGCCACACCCCCCAACTCAATGTTTACACTCGCATGTTTAAAATGGCTGCAAACAGATGGACAGTTATACAACTGTACATCTTTGAAAAGCAGAAGTGGAGACTCCTGCACATCCAGCAATAATCCAACAAGTGGTGTTTGGATGGTAAGTCAACAACAAAAAACACTTGTGTTTTCCAGCAGTCATTGTGCAGCAGCTGACCAAATGTGCTGGAGCTCAGCTTGGGTTACTAGGCAACGATGCAGTAACTTAACAATTGAGAAGTTTTTGAAACGGCTCATTTTCCAGACACCAAAAAAAATAAGAACTTCCTGCCAAAAACTGGATGTTTTTGTTTTTCTTAACGTAAGTGCTTTGCTGTTTTTGGAAACTTAAATGGAAGTACAAAAACATGCAGAATTTTAATTTTGCTTAACAGGTCCTCCTTAAAGCCTAAAATGTGAACTCTTTTAATAAGTTTGTTTTAAAAAATTCCGTTTTTGTTGTTGCTACTCGTGTAAAATATTTAAAGACTCCTTATGGAAAAGACATTTTGAAAGCTGTACCTTTTTATAGATTTTAAAGAAACTGCAAACAGCTTTACAAATACAGGAGATCAATCAAATGTTTGAGTATTGGATAGAAAATATTAAATAATATTTGATTTTTAATACTTGGCAAGGTTTATGGAGTTTTACAGGAGTCTTGACACATGTAAACATATTCATAAAACTTTTGTAAACATAATGGACACGTATTGTGTCTCTTTACAAAGAGACCGAAGAGCAAATCACTAAAATCAGAAAACATTTAAAGATCTACCTGATGTGCCTCACATATCAGGTCATGTAAAAATAACCACACTAATCACAAATGTAAAAAGCTGAACTCTAAGTCCTAAAATGTGAATTTTTAAATAATTTTGTCTGTTTAAAAATGTCTTAAATCTCCAGCTTTCATGACGTTTTCTCTCCTTCTGGCAGAAAATATTTTAAGATGACCATGAAGGCCACAGAAGAAGAAAAACAACAATAAAAAAACTGCAATCAGCTTTACAAAAACACAAAACTGACCCAAATTTGGATCGGAACATGAGACAAATTAAATATATTCCATAAATCCTCTGTCTAAACAGTAAAGCACATCATGATAAAACATTTAAAATCTACCTGATGTGCCCTGCATATTAGGTCCATGTCATGTTTGTGCAAAAATTTGGCCACCACATCCGCCCCGAATGTGAAGGAGACGCCGCGGTCGTTCTCGCCCCAGCCCAGCACGTCTTTGTCCGGGTCGGCCCACAGCAGGTCGCACAGCAAGCCCTGGTCCGGAACGTCTGTGGGCCGCATGACTCTGCGGATCTGCTCCATCGACTGCAGGTCCGGAGACAAACCTGGTGGAAAAATAAAACCAGTTTCACTCTTTTTCATCTTTTCTTGTTTTAAAGAGTGACAGGAGAACCAGCCGTACCTCCATGACAGCAGAATATTTTCTCATCTACAATAGCAGCCACAGGTAAACAGTTGAAGCAGTCTGTAAAGGTTTTCCACAGCTTGATGTTATACCGTCGCTTACCTGGAAGCAAAGAAAGCATAAACATGCAGCAGCTCCTTTACATCGCAATGCCACTGAAGTCACTAAGTGGTACTCACACTCATCATAAAAGCCGTAGATTCGGTTAATGGAGGCGCACTCGTGGTTTCCACGCAGCAGGAAAAAGTTCTCGGGGTATTTGATCTTATAAGCTAGAAGCAGACAGATGGTCTCCAGCGACTGCTTCCCTCTGTCCACGTAGTCACCCAGAAACAGGTAGTTGCTCTCTGGAGGGAAGCCTCCGTATTCAAAGAGTCGGAGCAGGTCGTAGTACTGACCATGGACATCGCCTGCAGGGGGCAGCAGAGGCACACAGTCGTCAAACGGCCTCAGCGTGCAGCATTTACGGCTAATTCAACCTTATTTTAACCCTTTTTCTTTTTTTATCACAGGTTGTTCTCCATTTAATTTGATTTTGCAACACTGTAGCCCAAGAGTGTTCAAAGCTCCAGGAATAAATTAGGAGGGGAAAAAAAATATCTGGTTTTAACTCTTAATTTAATCT
Organism: Poeciliopsis turneri; assembly: GCA_922788865.1. Lineage (NCBI taxonomy): Eukaryota > Metazoa > Chordata > Actinopteri > Cyprinodontiformes > Poeciliidae > Poeciliopsis > Poeciliopsis turneri. Next base: position 760,767 of record CAKLNU010001002.1, read on the forward strand.
TTTAATCAAACGGTAAATTTTACTTTATTACCAAGCTGTGCAGTTTGAAAATCAAAAACTTTCAAGGATTTAATGCAGAAATCACAACACTTTCCAAACCTTGAAAACCTTCAAATGAAATTCAAGCATTTTCAAGAATTTCCCGATTTAATTACTGTATTAATACGAAGTGTTTTCAAACAGAGACAGACCTGCAGCCTGTTTTTAGTCACTGAAAATAAACAAAACATTTTTAAAATTTTTCTTCAAATCGAGCCCAAAATAAAAATAAAACTGGATACCTTTCATTTAAAAAGAAAAAAACGGTTGAATTATTTTTAGATGAAATACTTTATTTGTTCAATTAAAATAGTTCACGCTTTGTTTATTGTTAAGTAGGTTAAAAAAATAAAAAGGAACATTTTGGCATTTTAAAATGAGTTTTATTGCTGCTGTAAATCATTTGATCAGACCGATAAAACTAAAACTCACCACATATTTTTAAAGGAGCCTCTAATTCAAGCAGGATTGGCTGACTCAGGAAGATTTCCCTGGATTTGAGGCAAAGGCCACGGATCTCGTTCTCCGTCAGCTGGACGTTCTTCCCTGGCCGGGAGCCCTTCACTGCGACAAGAAGAGAACAATAAAAATAAGATCATTTATGGAGGAAACATCAGGACAAGCGTGTACTGTGAGCCTGAAAGGAGGCCAAACAAAGATTGACATTCAGCACTAAAATGTGATGCTTGGATTGTGCAGCAGACCACCAGACTGGACAGCTAACACCTCCCACCAGCCAAATGCTGTCAAATTCTGTTAGCGGTTCAGACTTGCAGTCGTTTCCACAGGTACCCGCTTCTTTTTTCCTCTTTGCACATATTCTGGAAAAGAGAAGACTTTGGCAAAGAGAAAACTCTGCTATGTGGAAAACGTCGAGGTCGCTCTGTTAAAGCCGAACTTCCTCTTTAGTCTGACGTTTCCGACATTATTAGAAGCTTTTCTGTGTGATTGCATGAAGCAGAGTTTGGTTGTAATAAACTTAAATCCCATTTATTTCCCAGTAAGCGCACATTCTGTCCTCCCCTCGTTCGCTCGCGTTATCTCAGGAATTCAGCAGGTTTATCAAGTGTCTGCTTATCATGCGTCTTCACACGTACCACACACACCGAAGAGGGAAAACACACCGCCATGATGGACACAGAAACTACCATGTCTCAGGATTTTAACCACTTCTGCTCTGAACACGTTTCAGCTGAAAACCAGGCGTGTAAAATGTTTGTGCCCTGAAGCTGCAGCGGTTTGGAATCGGTTCAGTTCGTATCAATGACTGAATCAATAATGGTGCGATCAATAAGTAGCTATGAACTGAAGGAGAGCCCAACAAACCCAAACAGATTTTTAAAAAAGTCCAGTTGATCTTTGAGAATCTGTCATTGTCGTTATTACAATTATATTAACTGAAAATGGTCTCAAAACAACAATCTGATTATTTATCGCAATAACTTCAGGGATAATTTATCATCGTCCAACAAAATTTATCTTGCCCAATTAAAACTCAATAAAAACTTTTTTTTTCTCCTGGGAAAAATTAAATAAACTGACAAACAAGTTGATAAGAATAAAACATCTTCATGTTTTCTAGGGAGGTAAAAATAATAAAGTTCAAGATTATTAAAAAGGCGTTAGCAGCCAATCATTGTTAAATGTTTTAGGCTGAAAATTTCTTACTTTGTGAGTTACAAAGGTAAACAATTTTTAAAAAATATTCTGCATTAAGCAGCAATAAAGTCCAAAATACAGCGACAGTTACAGACTTGGAACCGTTTGCTGGAAATCTGTTTGATTCCTGTTTATTTCTGCAATGAAGCATCTGATATTCTGTTTCATGGTCAATTAAAAAACATAATAAAGGTAAACGTTTACAAAAAACAAGCAATTTATGGCACACAGAATATATTTAACCAAAGGCAGATTCCACATAAACCTCAAAAATGCAATGTTGATTAGTCACAATAAATTTACGCTGAAGTTACTGCGATAAACAATAATATTGCTGCTTTAAGACTATTTTTCAAATAGTACAATGTTAATAAAGGCATAAAAATACAAGAAAACTGTCTCAAAGATCAATAAATTTTACATTTTAATCAACATTTAACACTGGAGCTGGAAGACATTTCAAACATCCAAAATAAAATAAATACAACAAATAAAATTAATTAAGTCGCTAAACAAAACTGTCCTTCAACAAAACGGCTAGTTCAGACCAGAATGAAGACTTTTATCATCCAGCTTTAGTAGAAATGAAAATAATAAATCATTTATCATTAAAATAGACTCAATTCACTTTATGCAACAGGCCTAATTGTTATAGTTTTATTACAATTAAAATATCTCTTCTTAGTGGCAACATGTAAGACTATTTAATATTTTTTACATCTTGTTGAAACATCTAAACAGAAAATCAACACGTGTATGAATAGATAAGCCAAAAAAAGGAAATAAATCAGGTTAAAATCAATAAATGCATCACTAAAAATATGGGAAATATTAAACTTAAGTGTTAAACGTGGAGCTGTATTTATAACAGAGCAGGAATCAGCAAGTGGAGGCAGAATGACGGCAAAGTGACGGAAAAGGCAGGGAAAAGTGGATATAAATACCAGCCTGCTGCTTGTTGCTTTAAAGCGGGATTACCGCAGGCTAAGCCCTGACAGAGCTTACTCCAAAGTTAGCCTCAGAGTCAGTGGGCGACAGCGAGGGGTTCACAAAGGGCTTTAACACACTCTGAAAACAAAACGCTGCTGCAGTGTAACAGGAAAGCCGCGGTCGGTAGCTGGGCCACAAACCGCCGCGGCGCTCCATCAGTTTGCTTCACTTCAGATCTGAGCAGCTAATCCGATTGTTTCTGCTAATTATCCAAACACGTTTAATTGGTTTGGTCCAGCACACAGGAAGCTGATGGAAATAAAACATCTATCAATGCTACAATTCAGCAGCAGCTGCAGCTGCAGCAGGCGCGTCGTTCCTTCATTATCTGGTGGTTAGGATCGATATCGCCGAGGAGTTTGACCCAACAATAAAAGCAGAAACACCAACGGGGGTAAAAAAAAAAGAAAAAAAAAAAGAACCCAGTGTTACATAACAGGATATAAATACTGCCACTATCAGGCCTGTTTGTTTTCTCCTGTGTTTGGCAGACAACCTTATCACGGTCCAAGTACAACAATCCATGGACAAACACTCCAGCATATCCTGCAGTCAAAGTCAAACTCCCAGCAGGCGATTCAGAACCGAATGATCCCGACCAGCGCCTTCATTAGAGGGTAGAACAAACACAGAACCGCGTTTCATTACAGAGTCTGGGAGAACGCAGAACGCTACCATCTGACGCCCAAACAACAAATAAACTGACAGAATGACGTGTTGAGGAGCATCAAAATATGAGCTTTTAGATGATTTTGGTGTGAAAAGCTGAAGCGATAATCAGACAAATGTTACTGGGTGATAAATTGTTTTAGAAGTTATTAAAATAAACAATAAAGTTGTTGTTTTGAGACCATTTCCAAGTAATACAGTGGTAATAATGGCATAATAATGCAAGAATATACTCCCAAAGATTAATGAACTTTAAACACCAACAAAAATTTAACTCTGGGACTAGACAACATTTTAAATATCCAAAACAAATAAATAAAACAAAAGAAACAACAAATAAAAAATCAATCATAAAGTCTCTGTAAAACAAAACTGTCCTTTAAAAAAAGATTAGCTTTTACCAAACTGAAGACTTTTATCATCCAGTTTCTGGTAGGAAGAGAAAAACAATAAATCATAAAAGTGTAAATTATTGAGCTTGTTTTAATTTATTATGCTATTAATTTAACAATAAGTAACTGATAAAATAACATGTGGAAGAGTACAAAAACATTTAAAAAATGAGTTTTTAATATTATATTGATGTGAAAAATTGAATCTCTGTTTTCTAAAAACAAGGTTTCACCAACTCAAATTCAAGACCTTTTGAAGACCATAGTGAACAAAATAAAAGGCCTATATCAACCGAACAATGATAAATTTGCACTTATTATGGTAAAAAGCTAGCTAGGTTATATTAGCTTCTAGTTAGCGGTAGCCTAAAACGCCTTGGTGTGTCTGAGCAACTCAAACTTTTGTGAGAAACGTCCCGCAAGAATAAAAAACACTTTGTTTTTAATTAATTCAAGACATTTTAAGGCCTTGACTTAAGATTTTTTTTATGGTGAGTGGAAACTAACCATGAAATCTGGTTAGTTTTATGCATCTCTAAGTGATAAAATGAACACTTTCAATTAACTAAAAGAAGATAAAGAACCTGAAAGCCTGAATCTAAAGTCGGAATAAAACAGTTTCATATTCTACTGTCCTCTAATCGTCTACAAACATAAAAATAACTTAAATTTATACTTCTAAATGTATTTTTTTATGAGTTAGCAGAATAAATAAACTTGCAGAATCTCTCCATAATCTAAAATTAGCTGCCTGCTTTTGCCCAGGTATTTAAATTTTGCAGTATATTTATCAAAAGAAACACATTCACCCCCCCAAAAATTAACATTTATGAAACAAAAATCCAACTTAAATAAATGTGTTTTAAATGCAGAGAAGGCCATCACACTGAATGTTGAGATAGGAGAAACGTCCTGTTAGTTCTGACATAAATTATACATTTTTTTTAAACTCAAGCATTTCTCTCTGCTGATGTTTCCAGATTTAAAGGTTTGTCACTGCCTAAAGCTCAGGAATGCTAAAAAATCTGCACAAAGTTAAACCAGTTTAGGGCCAAATAAAATATTTCTGACTGATATTTGTGTTACATAAATAAAAGGAACTTGACTCACCAAAACAACCACATTCCTGTGGAGGAGCAAAACAAAACTATTTTTATACCACAGCTTTTTCTGAAAAACCTTTAAAAAAATTATAAAAAAGGCAACAAGTGTGAATATTTTCTTTACCCAATTTAAATTATTTCTATGGCAGAAATGTATTTTATTTGCTATCTTAAAATAAATTTTTGAATATGTGATTATTTCTTCAAAAAATGATTTAGATTTTTCAAAATAAAAGCTAATTTTTTGCATTTTTTTTTATTTTTAGAAATCTATAAATTGCATGATTAAAAAAAAACTACATAAAATGGAGCTCTTATTATTAAACATTTACAAACAAAGTCATACGTATTCAGTGAGAAATATTATTGGACTTAACTAGAAATACATAAAAAATTAGTCTAGTGTCCGAGTGCAAAACGAAACATTGAATTTCAGGTATTTTTTTACTCAAATTGGACTCAGACATTCAAATTATTTACAATAAGTATGATTAAAATCGGATGTAGGAAAATTTATTTTAGCTTTTGTGGAAAGTTTGCATATTAAAACCTGCAGGCAGCTGCAGCTTCAAACGTCGAACAAAAGGGAAACAGAAATCACCGATCAATGGATAAAATTAATGAATTAGAGAAAGCAACAGGCTTTTCAGCAGTTCTTTTCTTTAAGGTATCGTTTGTTAAAAAATAAAATCATACCATATCAGCGTCCCAATCTTTGTTTAACTTAAAGTAAATATTTTTGGAGACTTTTGGAGACTTTGGCCTTTGGAGAGGCCGTGCTCATTGGGGAGGAATCAGACCTTCTGCTGTTTGTTCTGGAAGAACGGAGCATACAGAACCAGCCAATGAACTCGGGTTCTGACCCAATTAAATGGACACACACACACACAGGTGGAGAACAAACAGTAGTTGGGGAAGAAAACTGTTAACTTCTGTAAAGAATTTTAAAGAATAATTAACAGATTTAAAAATTTTCAGCTTACAAAAACTGTAAATTCAGTTTTTTAGATAATTAAAGAGCAGATATTTAGTTTTATTACAGAAATCCGTCTTTTCCTCCTCCAGTTTAGTCAATAAAGCTAAAGACGAAGTTCCAGAGAAAAGGAAGACCACAAAACGTTACTGCTACAGGAGCTGGCCATAACAAACCATATTAATAGAAAATTGAGTGGAAGGAGAAAAAACAGTGGCAGCCATGTGTAGAAATATAACAGGGATGCACTGATTGTAGTTTCCTGATCGATCCCTAATCTGTAGAGTCTGACCTGCTGGTTCAAATTTTGGCCGATGCCAATTTTTTTTTTTTATCTGAAATGTTGCTAAATGTAGCAAGAAAGCTGCAGAGTTGGCAACAAAGGGGCAACGACTGCTAACTGCAGACATTCAGACATTACCTGGTCTGTCAGTCAAACCTCTCCAAAGGGAGAACAGAAAAGCACAGAACCCAAAACTGAGGGATTCCATGCTATAAATTGGTGCATCCCTATTTCAGACCCATAATCCACAACAATAACATCTCCACTCAGAAGATACGACCCGACAGTCTGGCTGAGATTCTGCCAACAAGACCAACCAGCTATTAGCTCAACCTGAGCGACAGCTAACAGTCCTTATTATGAAATCATTCTTTAATAAAACTGAATTTTATATTTATTGGCTTTGTATAATCTTGTTGCAATAAGAAATTAACCAACTAACCGCACGATCAATTGTAATGAGCTCAATAATTGCAATTCTGTTGGCTAATATTTTTTTAAGGGCATTTTAGTTTTGTAATCCATTTTATTTATGGTTTTGGTTGTGATTGGTTTATCTTTTCTATTTTCAAACTGTCTTTTACAAAATAAAACTTAATTTATCTTTGAGACAGTGAACTTGCAGCATAATGCTATAATCAATATATTATTCAAAAATGGTCTCAATTAGGCCTGTTACCATAACAAATTTTACTGGACAAAAAAATTGTCCCTGAAGTTATTACAGTAAATGATAATATGATAAGTAATTTAATGGTCTAATAATGCCAGAACTCATTCTCAAAGATCCAAAAACTTTAAATTCTATTGAACATTTAACACCGGAACTGGAAGACATTTTAAATATCCAAAAATAAATAAACAAAACAATAAAATTACCCTTTAAAAAAGGCTAATTCAGACCAAATCTCCAGGCTTAAGAGTTGTATCATCTAGTTTATGTACAAAGAAAGAAAAGGGAAAAATGATAAAACATGCAAATAGAAATAATTGAGCTTGTTTTAATTTTTCATGTGATTAATTGATTTAGTGCTCAAGATAACAATATTATCATTTATCATGATAATTCATGGGACAATTTATCATCCAGCAAAGCTTTTTATTGTTTGTGCAAATAAAAAAAAAAATCTGAATTACTTTGCAGGGGCAATTTAATTGATCTAGTTTCCCTGAGCAATGCAACATAAAAATTTCCAAGTTACTTTTATAAAACTTAAATCTCTCCACCCAAAACTTCCCATTAAACAAACACATTACGAGTTGATTCTGAAAAGGACAAAGTGCTGAAAGAGTTAGTCAGCTGTTTCCTTTCAAACTCTCCTTCAGAGCAGGCGTACATCATGTTTATGCTCTGCTGGCTCCCAGTTATGTGGTATAAACAAACACCAGAAAACACACCTACAGTCGCTGCGAGCTGACGGTGATTCTGCTGGTTTCTCAGTGATAACAGTGAGTTATTAGGTTGTTTCCTCGTGTATCCGCTCACGTATGAACAAACTGCAGCTTTTTGTTTCACATCTTGCATATGAAACGATAAAATCACTTAAGTCGATACGTCTGGTGAAGTATTAAGCTTTGGGAAAAGTCTGAAAATCGCAGTAATTAGCAGCCGATTTATGGTCTACAAGCACTAGGGAGGCATTTTACTGCACTAGTTTGACTGTAAACTTATCCTCTTGACGTAAAACCCGAGTGAAAAGATTAACAATGTGGGGAAAAAACAAACTGTTTATTTCTAAACGCATAAAACTGATGTGTGGTGCAGGTTTTTGCAAAACATTGACATTAGTGATCATGCTTTCTGAAGCCGTGACATCTGTTTGCAGAATATTTTTACCACTTCCTGAATTGGGGGAAGTTTAAGTTTGAACTCTTCCAGGCGCTAGATAAGCACGTTTTGTTTCTACAAATATAAACACCAACTCCAGCAGTAAAACATCACAGATGCACCAACCAGCTAGAGATCACAATCTGAAAGGTCATATAATGAGTCCAATTCAAAAAACTTAAACCGAAAGTGTGGACTTCTGATACACTCGTTTAGGCTAAATATGAGAAAAACAACACAAATGTAAGTGATATACAGGCCTGTCATGACTACAACTTTTTCTGGACAATAAGATCTTCCAAGTAAATTTTGCAATAAATGATAATATTGTTCTCTTAAGACTGTTTTCAAGTAGTGTGTTGCAATTTCACCCTACTAAAAAAAACCAACTAACTTTAGTTTTGGAAAGAAACTACAAAATACAACACACAAAAACAATACACAAACAACTAAAACCATACGTAAAATTGGTTATAATGTCTCTTCAAAGAATATTATTTTTGATATTCCATGCGATTAATTGTGACGAGCATCTTTAGAAGCCCATATCTGTTGCTTGTGAACCTTGAACTAAACTTTTTTCTTTCACTCAATTTCCTATTTGTGCATTTTTAGAAATGTTCTTTATTCCTGTTTATCTAAACCTAGGGTTTCCATAGGTTTCAAGGATTAAAATTAAAATCTCTCTCTTTGTGAATGTGTAAAGCTATTTACACCACAAGCAGCAAGTTAAAGAGGATGTGAGGAAAAGGTGAAAATATTAGGAGTTAATACAATGACTTTTATTAGTCTTTTTTATAGTATTTACACAAATTAAATAAATTCAGTTATTATTTACGATTCCAGTTAGGATTTCGCTTTCTACAATACTTAATACAGTCTGTAGATGAAACTAGTTTAGCAGAATATATTCATAAAAACAGGAGAGAGAAAACGTGACGTACGTCACTGTAACGTCACGCATTTCTTTTAATTTTCCCACAGAAATGCATCTACAATAAAAACAGAGCGAGAATCGGCTGTGATAAAAAGGGAACCGTCTGTACAAACAGAAATAAATCTATGAAACGCAGAGTTGATTCAGTTCCAACATTTGATCTGGCAAAATCCAACAACCCCCGGCAATAAGAGCAGCACCGGTCTAATGTAGGCGACTTCACCGCACACAGTGCCGATCTCCCGGGGAAAAGGTCTAAAAACAATTCACCATCATCGAAACAAAATAAAGCTTCACACTGGTTTGGATTCCCCTTACCTTCCAAAAGACGTTGAATTATAGAGTCGATGTTTAATTTGTCCGGCTCCGCCATTTTCTGAATTTTCTGACGTTATCGGGAAGTGAGACCTCGGTTTTATGCGTCGCACCTCTTTAAAATTCAAAACAGAGAACAAGAGAAGATGAACCAAGTGTTATTAATTTGCTTTACAGATGTAGTCGGTCGCATTCAGAAGCAAACGACACCGACAAAACCGAGCAACAGGAGCACAATCAATGAGCTAATCCGAGCTAAAGCTGCTACCCAAGTAGCATAAGCTACACTTTTTTTTTTAGTAGCATCGGCACAACTGTACCGCGACTGCTAAGCGCTGTAATAACACATTAAGATAACAAAATGTTCCCGAACCTTTTCTCTAGAGCGGTGTCTGCCCTCCCGGTACGGAAAATGACTAGTTATTTATTAACCAGGTTAAATCTTGGCCCCGTTTTCTCCTGCTTTGTCCAGGTCGCCCGACTCTTCGCCCCCAGGAACTTTAAAACAGGGCCGTTTCAGCCGAGCGTCTACGGCGACATACGAGGCTGAATCAAACCCGACTCTTCCCAGCCTTCTCAGACGCTGATTGGTCACTCGCACCAATTCCTTTGCACCTGATTGGCTATTTGCTATGTCTGTCTTAAAAATAAACTCCACCCACAGCAGTTTTTAACGGCTGCAAAGGTGAGCTTATGAAAACCTTCAAACGTCGCCACCTAGTGGTAAAATTGATAGTTGCATAATTTCATGATTTATTAAAGACACAGCTGATTGTTTTTTAACTACTCGTGGCTTTATTTACCCAACAATTTAATTTTAAGTTGTCTGAAACTTTATGAGTTTTTAAAACTTGCTTTAAATATGAATAACAGCTGGACTGGCCACATTTTTTTCACCGTATTTTGTCAGAATAAACAATATCTAGTCATTAATGCATGCCAATAAAAATGGACAGAAATTGAGCTGATGTAATACTCTTTTGTTAAATGTAATATTTTCACTAGGTATAAATAAGAAAACATCATAATAAGCAGAAAAAACACTTGGACACTTTGTCATCTGTGTAATTTATCCATATAATGTAACTAGCCAGCTTGCAAGATTATCATTTATTTATTGGTAATTCACTTTGAATTCTTCATTCTCAAAGTGCTCAATGAAATTCAGAAAGAAACCAAATCCAATTTGCATTTGCATTAGACAATGCTTAACTAATAAAAATGGAACAAATCTGAGTAAAATGCTTTAGTTATCCTCTGAAAAAATATTTTCTCTAAAATAATTACACCTGTGTAAAATAAAAAAATATTTAAAAACATGATTTATAAATTTAAAATCTAAATGAAAACAAAACATAAACATGCACACCCAATCTATTGGTATAACCTCTCACTAATATATTTAAAGCTTTACAATCTGTTACGACAGATAATCTGCTCTCATTCGTAAAAAACAAAACAAAATCACAGATTTTAGCATTTCTTCTAATTTATATAGCAGCTCTTTGCAGCTCTAACATTTCACAAGACTGATGGATCCAGATAGAGGAATATTAGGACATTCTTTTTGCCTAATCTCAGCAGATCAGACGTCTCCAACACCTCGAGGGCAACTGTCCTGAAACTTTTGTTCCAGCACGTCTGAACCAGATTAACAGGCCTGTGCAACTCTGTCTCTCAAGCTTGTGGTCATATTATGGCTTGGATTGACTCTTATGATAATATTTTATGCAGTTCACTTGTGGTGTAAAGACAGGAAAGCTGCAGTGAAAAAAGCTTTTCAGGATGCGTTCAGTCTTCCTGAGGTTTTCAAGATGGATATCTGCAAGTTTGTCCAGTTTTTTTATGCTTTACTGAGCAACTTTACTTTTAAATTGATGTGCTTTATGAGCCAGGAAATGTAATAATGAACGCTTTAAATGTTGAAACACAAAGTGACACAAGGTTTACGTTAAGCCACAGCTGTCCAAAGTTTGGTCCGGAGGCCATTTGTGAAGTTAGCAGTTAAAAATTGAGCACACTTAGTTTTCAAGCTCTAATTTATATTTATACACATAAAATAACCAACAGGGAAATTTTCACTGCTTTCAAAACATCTTCCAAAAGGATTAATTCAACTTTATATAAAATATCCAGTGCTTTTTATTCCAGAGCAGATTTTGCTTTAATGAGATCGATCACTTTGCCACAAATAAAGGTCAATATATGAATATAATCCAGATTTTAATTGTTCAAAAAACAAAGTTTCCTACAAAAGTCCAAACTCAAGTTGAGTTGAAATGACTCAAACAATTTGAAGAATAAAAGACCAAAATTCAACTGGGTTGTGTTGTAAGGTTGATTCAGTTGGCACAACAACATGGCCAGCTGGTTTAATGTCTTTTTTATTTTTTAAAATAATGTCTAATGTCAGAATTAACCAGGTTAATTCAAAGCAAGAATCACTGTCTGCAAATTATTGCTGGTGAAAATAAAAAAGTTGCTCCAGTAAATGTAACTGGTTCCTACCCAACTCTGCTGACTAATTTCCAATCCTGCAGAAATCCACCTTTGATCAATGAGGTTTAATCTCCAAGTTTGAGTTAAAAACAGAAGAAAAGTCAATATTTGTACTTTGAAATAAAGATGTATTATTACAACACTGTCTTGTAGGGTTTAAGCTAGCTTGTGTGTTTATGAAGGACAATAAACATCATTCAAATCCAGCCAAGAATGGCTAAAAAATAAAGTTTTCTATAAAACTCAGGTTGAGTTGAGATGATTAAACAGACAAATTATGTTGGAAAAACTCTTTAATTTGAAGAACAAAGGATGGAAATTAAATCTTATTGTTGACAAAGACTTTCTGAATTATCTCTAATGATGGATGGAAGTTGGCCAGATTGGTCTAATGCATCTCTTTCTCAATAAATTAAATAAAGTCTGAAATCATCAGAGAATCAGAATTATTACAGTTAAACATCAGAACATTAATGGACTGAGGCTCAAACTATCCATATCTGTCCATTGTCCTGTTTTCTCTCTATTATTTTCTATAATTAATTTTGATGTTATGCAAACCAAAACTACCAACACGTCTATTTTTAAAGCCGACATTCCTTCTCGTTTCTTCATTCATCTTTCTTGTGATCCATGAAACCAACTGGATGAGTCAAGACCTCACGGTCTCTGCTCCTCGTCTTCGTCATCGATTTCGACACAAACAGGTGTGGAGGGAGCTGGGATAGCTATGGAAACCTGCGTGGGATTTGTTTGTGCCGACTGGATGTACTGATGGGAAAAACTGGCAATCTTCCAGATGATTAGTGGTTGGTTTGTTCAACATGTGATGGATACAAATGGAGAAACTCTGAATAAAAACATGAATGAGATTTTATTCCTTTTTTTTTTTTTTTTTCAGAAAATTTGTGACCTCCGTTTCCAAAAAGACGGGAACATGTACAGGTCAGAAGTGGTTTCAGCTCCATATTTCCTCCGTGTTTCTCTGGCTGGACTGGGGCTCCGCCTACTCCTGACATTCCTCTATAAGTAACGTTTGTTTCCTCACTGTGCAGCTTCCAGACGGCCGCGCATCGGAAAACATCTTCAACAAAAACCTCTAAACCTCTACAGGTGTTCAAAGAAGACAAATAGGTAAGTCTTTACATGCAGTATAAACAACGTCATTAAGAAAACATTAAAGAAATAAATATTTTTAAAGGTATTTATTTAAAAGAATATTTGATAGGTTGTTTTTTTTTCCTCTTTTGCTTTAGAATTTAATCAACCAGTTTGGGCAAAAATAGCTTTATATGTTCAAAAACGAAATAAATTAATTGAAATTAATTACAGTTTGTGAGCCAGCCTTCAGATAATTATTTATATTTCTAATTTCAATTTAATCAAAATAACTTTTAATGTTTGTATGTTTTAACTTAGAAAAAGAATAATTCAAGATATTTCAACATTTAAATCAAATGTGTGTAAATCTGCACACCCGAGTATTAAAAGTCTGTTTTCAGTTAACCTGATGTGACCAAAATGGTTACAAATTATTTCTGAATTTTATCTCCCTGGCTGGAAGTTGTGAAGCAGCGGCTGAGCCTTTAATTGGTGGAGAGCTCAGGCCTGTCTGGGCATAACTTTAATTTGAAAATGTTGCCTTAAACCACAGATTAGGTGGTGACATGCACCATGTAATAAGTGTTTTGTCTGAGGGAGTGTATCCAGCTGAAGCTTTGACAAACACACAGATTAACTGTAACAATGAGTGAAACAAAAGAAATTAATTCTGAACATTGTTTTTATTTTAAATAGCTTCAGAAAACTTTATCTTAATGCCTAAGAAATTCTAAATTTGCAATTACAAAAAATCCAGATTTTTAGCATTTATTTTACCTCTATACGATGTGTAGTTTTTTCCAGAATGGGATCGTCAGCTGTTCAGATGGTATGCGTGGCCTTCGGGATCATCGGGGTCATCGGGGTCATCGTCTGTTGCGCCCTTCCTCTCTGGAAAGTGTCAGCCTTCATAGGAAACAACATTGTGACGGCGCAGGTAAGCATTCATGATTCAAAGAGCAACAAAATATATTTTATCACTTAAATGATCAGAAAAGTTATGTTTTTGCAGGTTTTATGTTTTATTGCTCAACAATTATGCAATCATGTTTTATGTTTTGAGCAGGGAATAATTTAAATATTATAATTGTAGGTTTCACTATTTAAGGTCAGTTAGGATGTTTATATTTACTAAATGCCACACCGATTGAAGAAAATAGTATTTTAATTGCCTTTTAATCTTCACTTCTTGGCTTAAACATAATAAATTAAATAGTGCAAACGTGCAAAAATACATTTTTGCACGTTTTTGTGTAAACATTTTGGTCTCAACAACTTCTGAAAACAGCCGAAAGAGCTTAAAAAAACATCCAGTTGTTTTTGGGCAATAAGTTTATGTTTTTTGGTGTCTCGAAAATGTGTTGTTCCACAGCAGCATGCACTACCTGTTGCCTAGCAACCCCAGTGGAATTCTGCCCATTACCTAGCAACCCCAGCAGAGCTCCAGGGCATTTGTACAGCACATACAGTGGTCCAATATGGCTGCATACTTTGGGTCAGTGTCCAAGTGGAAGATCCACTGCAGCCCAAACTTTAACTTCCTGTCTAGGATTGCTGCATCAGCATTTCCACGTAGTTATTTCCTCATGACTATGTGGAGTGCACCAGTCCCTCGAGCTGTTTCCTCCAAATGAAGCAACAAAGTTCAATCCAAATCTTGTGAATTCATCAGAAACCTACAAAGTCCTGACATCATCATTTGGTTTTTCCAAGATTGCTTAAAATTTTGACAGCGTTTGCTGGAATACAGAAAATAAGAAAATGTGTTTTATACAGTGCATGTATATCTCTGTTTCTGCATCTTTCGGTGTAGGAGAGTCAAGAAGGCCTGTGGATGGAGTGTGTGAAGCAGAGCACAGGGCAGCAGCAGTGCAAAGTGTACGACTCCTTGCTGGTGCTGTCCTCTGACCTGCAGGCCGCCCGCGCCATGACCATCATCAGCTGCATGCTCGGTATTCTCAGCCTCCTCATCCTTTTCTGCGGTGCCGACTTCACCACGTGTGTTCAGAATGAAGACGCCAAGCCCAAAATCAGCCTGGTGGCCGCAGTGGGCCTGATGCTGGCAGGCCTGCTGGTAATCATCCCGGTCAGCTGGTCGGCACACAAGACCGTGAGAGATTTCCACAACCAACTGGTGCACGAGTCCCTGAAGAGAGAGCTGGGCGCGTGCATCTATATCGGCTGGGCAGCCGGTGTGCTGATGCTCCTGGCTGGAGGTCTGCTCTGCTGCTTCAGCCGACCCAGATCCAGCAGCTCTGGAGGAACCGCCAAGTACTACAGCAATACCGCTTCAGCACCAAACAAGAACTATGTGTAGAGGCCGTGTGGTACCAGAGAATGTAAATACTTTATGCTAAGAATATCTGAATCTCATCATTATTTCCATAATTTTAACAGTTGCTGCTGGAAGGCATGTGCTCTGTAACGTTTTATTTCCAAGTTTCTGAGCTGTTTTCTTTCTATTCTGGCAAAATGGTTGAATTCCCATGAATTTTCTGAAAATTTGTGACATAATAATGAAGAAAACGTATGAGGAAATCTCTCTAAGCAGCCAAATGACATATTACATGGCTTGTTACTGGCAAGTTACAAGATAATAACCCAAATGGCAATTTTGTTTGCTTATTTAGTCCATTTTATGTTCATGATTTCTTTGCTAAAGATTTGCCTTAAAGAAACATTTTCATTTTTGTATTTCTCAAGCTTCTGCATGACTTTCTATTCATAAAACTGGTTTTGTTTCTCATTTTGTACACTGATCACTAGATATTATTAAAGCTTTGTCAGATACAGAGATGTTTGTGGAAATGAATAAAAACAATGAAGACAGATTCAATTTCAAAGAAGTTTGCATTTTTTTAAATACAGAATTTGGAAAATAAAAAGCTACAGAGCTAAGTTATAATCCCTCTAACAAAAAATGCAGCAATATGATTTTTTTCTGCCTTGCTGTTAGCACAATTTTGTAACATGTTGGCTTCCAGCCAATGCCCTCCATTACCCTCCGGCCTCCAGATGACCAGCACCTCCCCACAGCCAATACCTGCATCTCACGTCTCTACGTGGAATTATATTCTTCTAAACAGATCCTTAAACAAAAACTCCTACTAGTAATTAAAACCAAGAATTTTGGTTTTGTGTAGAGGTTCGACTGAAAGCTGGAAGAAAAAGAAAAGAGGAAAAAAGGTTGTGTAATATTTACCTAGTTCCATTTTTGTAGAAATACAAAAATGATCTGTCCTAAAATCATATTTAGAGGATATTCTTCATGCATCAGAAACCGCAAACGCACAGCAGTACTTGTTGGATGTTGCAAACAAGTCAAATTTTTTTGTTCAGACTTGGGTACATTACTAGGAAAAGTTATGCATGTTTGTAATGCATAACTTCTCCTAATTCAAAAAACTTCCTCACTTTGTAAAACTTACAAAGATAATCAAAGTCTAGTTAATTTCATTAAAAAAATTCTAAAATACTGAAAAATGTTTATATTCATTTTGAGAAGCTAACAAATCTTTGAGAGCAAAAGTAAAAACTTTTTGCATAAAGTCTGCAACAGTGGATGTAATCTTATAAAGAAGAAGCAAAATGTCCCGTCTTTCCTTGTGGTTTGTTTTTGGTTTGGTTGCATGAGACCGAACACTTATAGATTTCACAGTCTATGATCATATCATTTAAAGTCTAAAGAAACAAAAGAACCTGCAGCATCTGATAAAAGTAAGCAATATCTTCCTTCTTTACTTATTTCAATGTTAAGAAAAAACTAATTTAGCTAAAATATAAGTTAATTTTTAAAGCTAAAAACAAAATGCATCGAAGAATATTCAAAATTTAATCAGAAAAGAGAGGGAAGGTGTGACTTGAAAGGAAAGAGTAGAATGACTTAAATTAGTCCAACTATTAGTTAATGTTAAACAGTGTGTATGTATTTTCAGCTCTGACCTGAAGATAATTTGTAACTGTAGGTACATTGACGTATGTGTTTGTACGAGAATGGCCAGAGTGGTTGGAGCTGATAGAACGGCAACAGCAACTCAAATCGTTACAACCGAGGTCTGCAGAAGAGCATCTCTGAACACACAACACGTTGGACCTTGAGGCAGTTGGGCAACAGCAGCAGAAGACCAGACTAGGTGCTGCTCCTGGCAGCTAAGAACAGGAAACTGAGGCTACAGTTCGCACAGGCTCACCAAAACTGGACAAAAGAAGATTGGAAAAACGTTGCCTAGTCTGATGAGTCTCGAATTTCTGCTGCGACCTTCGGACGGTTGGGTCAGAATTTGGCTGAAGGATGAGGTGGAGGTTAAGAGTAAAATCTTTGAACGGCCTTGTTGCTGAAATGTGTAATAGAAATAAACTTGGGTAGCAAAATAAATAATCACACAAACACATTTCCATGTTTTGTGAGATTTGGATAGGGATAATATGCCATCTTTGGAGAACAATTTTCAAATCTTCTAAGCTTTACGTTTAGGGGTAAGTTTGTAACAATTGCTGTCCGTCTCCATTTTCTCTGTTGGCTCTGAAATATAGGCTACCAAATGTAGCCTGGTCCTTCCTGTTGTCTGCTGGATCAGGCATTGGCTTCCCACTAGCAGGAGGACAGGGTGCATATATTCCTCATGGCCTGGAAACGATGCAGAATGATCCTATCACCAGAGTGCCCCAACGCTCAATAAGAGGATGACGATGGATGGTTGACTGTTACCAGAGCCAGAGAAAATATTGCCATAATTTTTTTAATTTTCTGCTTTCTGTTGTTTTCTTTTGCAGAATGAGATCCTCAGTAGGTCAGATGGTTTGTCTGGTCATTGGGGTCCTCGGGCTGATTGGGGTCATCATGTGTTGCACCGCCTCTCGGTGGAAAACTACTGCCTTCGTTGGATCAAACATCATTACTTCACAGGTTACTATATGTTGTATCACAGTTGTGTTATGAAGCTTTGATGGTTTGCATCAACGAACACTAATCTGGCGTTTCATGGTGCTGATGGCTTCTCCCTCTCTGAGTGGCCTTTCAGCCCATGTTTGGTAAATGGCTCATTTCATTCCCAAAGAAGGCTCCAAAGTTTATGGCATTTAGGAAACAAATAAATGTAATGTCTCTATTTGATTTAATATATAGAAAATATAGAACATATTTAATATTTTGTTTGTGTGTCTTTAGGTGACTTATGAAGGCCTGTGAATGACGTGTGTGAAGCAGAGCACAGGGCAGCAGCAGTGCAAAGTGTACGACTCCTTGCTGGTGCTCTGACCTGAAGGCCGGCCGCACCATGACCATCATCAGCTGCATGCTCGGTATTCTCAGCCTCCTCATCCTGTTTTTGAGTGCCGACTTCACCACACGTGTTCAGAATGAAGACGCCAAGACCAAAATGAGGCTGGTGGCCGCAGTGGGCCTGATGCTGGCAGGCCTGCTGGTGATCATCCCGGTCAGCTGGTCGGCACACAACACTGTGAGAGATTTCTTGCGCCCGGTCCGGAAGACAGAGCTGGGAGCGTGAATCTATATCGGCTGGGCAGCCGGTGTGCTGATGCTCCTGGCTGGAGGTCTGCTCTGCTGCTTCAGCCGACCCACATCCAGCAGCTCTGGAGGAACCGCCAAGTACTACAGCAATACCGCTTCAGTACCAAACAAGAACTATGTGTAGAGGCCGTGTGGTACCAGAGAATGTAAATACTTTATGCTAAGAATATCTGAATCTCATCATTATTTCTATAATTTTAACAGTTGCTGCTGGAAGGCATGTGCTCTGTAACGTTTTATTTCCAAGTTTCTGAGCTGATTTCATTCAAACCTGGAAAAATGGTTGAATTCCCATGAATTTTCTGAAAATTTGTGACATAATAATGAAGAAAACGTATGAGGAAATCTCTCTAAGCAGCCAAATGACATATTACATGGCTTGTTACTGGCAAGTTACAAGATAATAACCCAAATGGCAATTTTGTTTGCTTATTTAGTCCATTTTATGTTCATGATTTCTTTGCTACCAACAAGATTTGCCTCAAGAAACATTTTCATTTTTGTATTTCTCAAGCTTCTGCATGACTTTCTATTCATGAAACTGGTTTTGTTTCTCATTTTGTACACTGATCACTAGATATTACTAAAGCTTTGTCAGATACAGAGATGTTTGTGGAAATGAATAAAAACAATGAAGACAGATTCAATTTCAAAGAAGTTTGCATTTTTTTAAATACAGAATTTGGAAAATAAAAAGCTACAGAGCTAAGTTACAATCTCTCTAACAAAAAAATGCAGCAATATGGTTTTTTCTGCCTTGCTGTTAGCACAATTTTGTAACATATTTCTTCAAATGTAAAATGATGCACAAGTCTGGGTTGATCTGTCCTAAAATCATATTTAGAGGATATTCTTCATGCATCAGAAACCGCAAACGCACAGCAGTACTTGTTGGATGTTGCAAACAAGTCAAATTTTTTGTTCAGACTTGTGTGCATAACTAGGTGAAGTTATGCATGTTTGTAATGCATAACTTCTCCTAATTCAGAAAACTTCCTCACTTTGTAAAACTTACAAAGATAATCAGTCTAGTTAATTTCATTAAAAAAATTTTCTAAAATACTGATAAATGTTTATATTTATCTTGAGAAGCTAACAAATCTTTGAGAG
This sequence comes from Poeciliopsis turneri, assembly GCA_922788865.1. Lineage (NCBI taxonomy): Eukaryota > Metazoa > Chordata > Actinopteri > Cyprinodontiformes > Poeciliidae > Poeciliopsis > Poeciliopsis turneri. The sequence continues at coordinate 780,195 of CAKLNU010001002.1, forward strand.
CAAAAGTAAAAACTTTTTGCATAAAGTCTGCAACAGTGGATGTAATCTTATAAAGAAGAAGCAAAATGTCGCGTCTTTCCTTGTGGTTTGTTTTTGGTTTGGTTGCATGAGACCGAACCACTTATAGATTTCACAGCCTATGATCATATCATTTAAAGTCTAAAGAAACAGAAGAACCTGCAGCATCTGATAAAAGTAAGCAATATCTTCCTTCTTTACTTATTTTAATGTTAAGAAAAAACTAATTTAGCTAAAATATAAGTTAATTTTTAAAGCTAAAAACAAAATGCATCGAAGAATATTCAAAATTTAATCAGAAAAGAGAGGGAAGGTGTGACTTGAAAGGAAAGAGTAGAATGACTTAAATTAGTCCAACTATTAGTTAATGTTAAACAGTGTGTATGTATTTTCAGCTCTGACCTGAAGATAATTTGTAACTGTAGGTACATTGACGTATGTGTTTGTACGAGAATGGCCAGAGTGGTTGGAGCTGATAGAACGGCAACAGCAACTCAAATCGTTACAACCGAGGTCTGCAGAAGAGCATCTCTGAACACACAACACGTTGGACCTTGAGGCAGTTGGGCAACAGCAGCAGAAGACCAGACTAGGTGCTGCTCCTGGCAGCTAAGAACAGGAAACTGAGGCTACAGTTCGCACAGGCTCACCAAAACTGGACAAAAGAAGATTGGAAAAACGTTGCCTAGTCTGATGAGTCTCGAATTTCTGCTGCGACCTTCGGACGGTTGGGTCAGAATTTGGCGTCAACAACATAAAAGCATGGATCCATCCTGCCTTGTATCAATGGTTCAGGTGGTGGTGGACTGGTGTGGGCGATATTTCCATGGGACACTTTGGGTCCATCAGTACCAATTGAGCATCATGAAAGCACACATGCGCAGAATGCATGGCTGTAGGATGAGGTGGAGGTTAAGAGTAAAATCTTTGAACGGCCTTGTTGCTGAAATGTGTAATAGAAATAAACTTGGGTAGCAAAATAAATAATCACACAAACACATTTCCATGTTTTGTGAGATTTGGATAGGGATAATATGCCATCTTTGGAGAACAATTTTCAAATCTTCTAAGCTTTACGTTTAAGGGTAAGTTTGTAACAATTGCTGTCCGTCTCCATTTTCTCTGTTGGCTCTGAAATATAGGCTACCAAATGTAGCCTGGTCCTTCCTGTTGTCTGCTGGATCAGGCATTGGCTTCCCACTAGCAGGAGGACAGGGTGCATATATTCCTCATGGCCTGGAAACGATGCAGAATGATCCTATCACCAGAGTGCCCCAACGCTCAATAAGAGGATGACGATGGATGGTTGACTGTTACCAGAGCCAGAGAAAATATTGCCATAATTTTTTAAAATATCTGCTTTCTGTTGTTTTCTTTTGCAGAATGAGATCCTCAGTAGGTCAGATGGTTTGTCTGGTCATTGGGGCCCTCGGGCTGATTGGGGTCATCATGTGTTGCACCGCCTCTCGGTGGAAAACTACTGCCTTCGTTGGATCAAACATCATTACTTCACAGGTTACTATATGTTGTATCACAGTTGTGTTATGAAGCTTTGATGGTTTGCATCAACGAACACTAATCTGGCGTTTCATGGTGCTGATGGCTTCTCCCTCTCTGAGTGGCCTTTCAGCCCATGTTTGGTAAATGGCTCATTTCATTCCCAAAGAAGGCTCCAAAGTTTATGGCATTTAGGAAACAAATAAATGTAATGTCTCTATTTGATTTAATATATAGAAAATATAGAACATATTTAATATTTTGTTTGTGTGTCTTTAGGTGACTTATGAAGGCCTGTGGATGACGTGTGTGAAGCAGAGCACAGGGCAGCAGCAGTGCAAAGTGTACGACTCCTTGCTGGTGCTGTCCTCTGACATGCAGGCCGGCCGCGCCATGACCGTCATAAGCTGCATGCTCGGTATTCTCAGCCTCCTCATCCTGTTTTTGAGTGCCGACTTCACCACACGTGTTCAGAATGAAGACGCCAAGCCCAAAATGAGGCTGGTGGCCGCAGTGGGCCTGATGCTGGCAGGCCTGCTGGTGATCATCCCGGTCAGCTGGTCGGCACACAACACCGTGAGAGATTTCCACAACCAACTCTTGCGCCAGGTCCAGAAGACAGAGCTGGGAGAGTGCATCTATATCGGCTGGGCAGCCGGTGTGCTGATGTTCCTCGCTGGAGGTCTGCTCTGCTGCTTCAGCCGACCCACATCCAGCAGCTCTGGAGGAACCGCCAAGTACTACAGCAACAGAGCTTCAGGTACAAACGACGATGTGATTTAGAGGTTTTATGGAAGGAATTGGTGAGTAATAGACAGGCAGACAAGGGGGTTGAGTTGGTAAAAACCATGAAGACGACAACATATTTTTATTTCTTGGTGTTTGAAAGATTGCAGTTTGTACATGTTCATTTCCAACATTTTGAAAAGTTGCATAAAATGTAAGTTTAAAAAACATAAGCATAAACAAGGTGCAAGATGCAAAAGACTTTCTGTAAGCAGGAAAACAAGATTTTATAGACACAATTTTTTCAAGGTAACTTATAAGACAATTGTGTTTGCTAATTTAATCCTGTTCACTTTTCTGTCATTTCTTTTTATTTTTTACTCATTTAGAGGAAGCTCCCAACCAAATGGGCCTTGGGAAATTATTTTATAAGTGTGTTTCTCAGATAGTCTTCAGCTTCTGCATTGCTTTGTACTGACGAAACATTTACTATAAGTTAGTTTATTCTATTTTTGTTTCTTTACAATGATCGATCACCATAAATTATTAAAGTTTTGCCAGATACAAATGTTTTTAGAAAAAGAAATAAAATGTATCAAAAACCACAGAAGACTCAGTTTCAAAACTTTGTAAGCGAACTTTGTTTTGCTTAAAAAAATTAAACAAAGCAAATTTAAATTACATCATAGAAGATTTGCTGTTCTAATCTTTTATTTTGATTCTTTTTGAAAGAAGCATTGTCTACATTGATTTATAAGTGAAAATACAGTGCTCCATTAAATACACATCACAACGTGTCCTATAACAAGTTTAAAGTCAACGGGTGTTTGATTATTCAAACACCTGTCCAATTAAGTGCTTGGACTGAAGTAGCAGTCCAACAAGAACTGGTATTTAAGCCGTCCTCCTCGTCACACTGTTCGTATTTTGACACAAGACAAAGATGAACCCAACAACCAACAGCCTTGATGAGGCGAAGCTTTAAACAGGAAACTCTCAGATGGAAGAAAAGGCCTCTGAGGTTCAAGCAGGTTTCAACAGAGATGTAGAGAAATAAAACTGAACATATTTTGATCAAATCCCACACTGATGACCGCTTCACTGAAAACTGTCCCCTGTGGATGATGATAAATGCCACTTGTAACACTTGAGCCACATAACAGATCTCAACCAAGAATTTAGTTGACCAAAACATAATATAAGAACATAAATAATGTGGATTAGAAGGTTTGGCTAAATGCCGAAGAGAGAAGGACTTCGCTGCAGCAAACAGAAAGGGGCGGGACAGACCTCAGTCAGTTTCATACCTTATTTGGAAATGGGACCATTGCACTCCGGAAGTGAAACTTAACTTTATTTCCTATATTATCTGCAATCTCAAGTTTTTATTTTCTTTTGATATCTGTGATATATCTTCACCTTTAGGAAGAAGTTGAACTCAGCATGTATTTGAACTTCTCGCTTTTATTTACTTCAGCACATCTCAGTTTTTAACAAATTCTGTAGCTTTCGGTGTACTTCTAAATCTGCTCCTCAGTCGCCTCTTTTCGGGCCTGCTACTGCCTCTAGTGGCGCGGGATGGTAACACAACTAATATAATTAGATTACTAAATCAGTATAGCACAAAGTCTTTATTATTAAGAACATCTATTAGAACTCATTCATTGACAGTGCAGTAGATATCTGGGTTGTTATTCTTCTGTGAACCTAATTAGTTTGTTATTGACCTTTGCTCAAGTAAATTTCTTGCGTTTACATTGCAAATGGTATTTCTAACATTGTGGATCATGTTGTTTACATGTTTCCTTATGTCTTTTGTTCCTCCTATAGTTGATGGAAATATAGAGATATTATTTAATATGTATAAATAATACATACATAATGTATAATGTATACATTTTAAAACAATACTTTTATAATGTAAAAAAATTATTCTGGTGTTCTAATTTAGTAATGTAATTATATTAGTTGTGTTACCACCCCCACGCCACTAGAGGCAGTGGCAGGTCAAAAAGATGCGACTGAGGAGTTTTAGAAGGACACCGAAAGCTACAGAATTTGTTAAAAACTGTGAACTGCGCTAAAATAAATAAAAGAGAGAAGTTCAAATACATGCTGAGAGTGAAAATCCTTCCAAAAGATAAATATACATCACAGATTTCAAAAGAAAATAAAAACATAATAATATAAAAACTAGCGCCCCCTTCACTTCCGGAGTGCAATGGTACCATTTCCTAAGAAGGTATGAGACTGACAGTGTGTACTTGAGGTGTATGGCCTGCGCTCCAAGAGGGAGGTGGTGGGCGGGACATTGTGTCATTTGGCAGCAGCTCATTGGCTAAGAGCGATGCTAGTGTTGTTTTGTGAAAAGTTAAACTTTTGACTAATCCTGACAATAATTCACCATAAAATGAAGAGAACGACACATTTTCTTTCTCCATTGAAATTAGTAAGTTGACAGCATTTGTCGGAGGCTGCTATCAAAGCCCACATATTATCTGTGGATAAGTCTGAAACTGTTGAAACCATATAATACAGTAAAAGCTAAAAGAAAAGAAAATTTAGACTTTTTTTTTTTTTTTTTTTTTACAGTTGCGTATATAAGAGGTACCACTTTGGGTCATACAGAATAAGAGCTTTGGTTTCTGCTTTTAATTCTCGTATTACAACTAGAAACTACTTTTCAGGCCTGAATTTCGGGTGTAAGAAGACCTTAGAAACCAGCGTCTTGGCCCCGCAGACCCCTAGTGTCGGGTTGAACTGGCCCCGCGGGCTCCTAGTATCTGGTTGAACTGGCCCCGCGGGCTCCTAGTATCTGGTTGAATTGGCCCCGCGGCTCCTAGCTTCTTGGTTGTCTTGGAACTGCTGACTCCTAGCTTCTTGGTTGCCTTGGCCCGAAGGCTTCTAGCTTCTTGGTTGCCTTGGCCCCGCAGGGTCCTCGCTTCTGGTTCCCATGGCCCCGTGGGCTCCTCGTTTCTTGGTTACATTGGCCCCCCGGGTTCCGAGCACCTCGGTGACCAAAGCCCCCCAGGCTCCAAGCACATTAGTGCCCGCAGCCCCCCAGGCTCCAAGCACCTCAGAGCCCACAGCCCCTAAGGCCCCACAGCCCCCCCAAGCTCCCAAACCCGCCCCCCAGGCTCCAAGCACCTCAGAGCTCATAGCCCCTCGGTGCCCACAGCCCCCCCAAGCTCCAATCACTTTAGTGCCCACAGGCCTCCAGGCTCCTAGCCATGGGGTTGTGGTGCTAGGAGTCTGTGCCACAACCCCCCAGACTCCGAGCTCCTTCACTCCTGCAGCCCTCTGGTCTCCAAGCTCCTCCAATACGGCAGCCCTTTTAAGGCTCCCTATTAGACACTTTTGTTCTTGCATGTGTCTAGTTCTGTCAAGGTTTTTTTTTCGAATCATTAACCATCATTCGTCAGGTCTTCTTCAACTTTTGATGCAATGGTCTCGAAAGATAGTGATTTCCTCAACCCCTCTGGTACCATAATGTCCGGAGATGATTGTCTGTGAGCTAATCTCTGTATCTTTGCTCGTTCTACTGCCTCTCTTTCCAGTTTGATCCTTTCTTGAAGAGCTTTCCGTTCCTCATGTTCCCTGGAATAGAAACATTTTTCTTCTATCCCCAGGAATTCATCTGTTGAATCAATGAACTCATTCCGCCTTCTAAACCTCACGGCAGCCTCTTTTCGCACCCAGTCCACTTCATCCATTGCTCGAGTAAGTTGCAATAAAGTGGGTGACAGGCAGTACATTTTCACCCTCTGAGGTCCCAAAGAGAGTTTTCGGGGAGCGGCCTCTGATTCTATAGTCTTCAGAGATTGTTTCCTGGCGGCAAGGTCTTTTTTCATGTCGTCTGTGGATTCAAAGGCCTGATTAATCACTTTCAACTGATCAAAATTACGTTTTAGCTCCATGTTCATTTCTTCCATAGTCTTGTACATTTGCAGTTCGAAGTCCACCCAGTCTTTCTCATCTGCGTCAACTGATTTTTTCACATCTGTCAGGAGCTTTTGGAGAGTACAAGCTTCACTTTTAACAGGGAAGCTTGGTGGTTTTTCCAAAGCTTTCTGTTCGACCAGCATTTCTCTTATTGATTCCTTTCTTTCCCCCATTTCCAGTTTAACCTTGCGGGCTTTTATTCTTTCAATCTCCCTTTCAGTGCACGGACCGACAATCGGCTCGACATGAAAGTCCAGGTCATGTTTTATAAGGAAGTCCTTTAAAAAGTACACCGCACTGGAACTCCGAGATTCTTTCCCTAAGATCTTATCGTCAACCTCACCTTTCTGTCGAATCGATCGCATGTTAAGTTCTACTAGTGTGCCGTAGTTATTTTCTGGGGGGTCATGTCCGCGAAACTGCCGCCTAACGTACTCCTCCATAAAGTCCACTTTCTTCTCCTTCTTTACCCTCTTGTACTTGCTTATGCCAAAGATTTGTCCCATTTTGTTGGAAGAAAAAAACAGAAGCTTCTGAAAATACTCTGGCAATCTCTCACCAGTTGGTTTAAAAACACTAATATAATAATAATAGTAATTATTATTATTATTCTGTTAGCTTGGGCGTCTTGCTGCTATTTTCTGAAAACTTCAAGGGTCAAACTTGAAAACACTCCTGTGATCTCTGAAATATCTGAAGAGAATAAAACCATGCACTAACAATTTCACCTATGACATCACAATCGCTGACATCACAATACGAGAGGCGGAGAATTGCGTCATCAGCCGTCACAGATCAGTTTTTGTTTGATGAAAAAGCTACGACCCAGCCAGCAATACCGATCGGTCGACATTGTCTGAAATCCAAATGGTTTTGCTCTAATTGTAGCAAAGGCATGCAGGAGGAGGCCATAACTGATGGTTAAATGCTGATTTATTGAAGTTATCCGCGTCATTCATAAGCGCTAAACAGAAACTTTTCTTTACATTCTCAGACTTTTCTATTAGCATTTCAACTTACCGACTGTAGCTAAAACTCGGTGGCTTTTTAGCATTTTTTCTTTGTTTTGCTCAATTTTAACCTATTCAGTTGGAACTCCGCTTCGTTACCATAGCTACGGTAAGACATGAGATACCAAAATAAAAGCATGTATCCTTAACTGTAGTTACAACAAACGTAACTTTACATTCAGCGTCTTTTACACCTTTATGATGATTATTATGTTTAACGAAATCTCAGTTCTTTTTTCCTTTATGGAGAAAGTTTGCGTTGCTGAACGTCTGGGACGTTTTCATAAAATGCTGGTATAAAAATGCAATACCGCATCGAGCCACTAGACGGCTCCTGACCCAGCCAAACCTCATCCTCTCCATTCAAACAATGGCTGTATGCCCAGTTTTCTACATTTATTTCATTCAAAATCTGCATTACATTTATCCTAAACAGTAAAGAAGAATTTTACTTATATAAAAGTCATGCAATCCTTGACATATTTCAATTTAGAGGGTCTATTTTGTATTACTGAAAATAAGACAAAACATCAGGTAGTAATATCTTCTCAAACCTTGGATACAGTTTCTTCTTATGATTTTTATTTTTCTTTTACCTTAATTTGACCTGTAGGGAAAAGGAATATCGAATTCATCAATGTCAGATCTATTACTTACATAACTGGCCTTTTCTCCTCCTTTCCGAGCCTCTTCTACATTTTTTTTGGGAAAGATTATATTTAAATCCGAGGAGCGAAACAGTTTAAGATGCTCTAAAATGCAGCTTTAAAAAATTGTTAGTGATTCATTAAAAGAACAAAATTTAAATGGATTTTGTAGTTTCTGCTTCAAAGTTATTTTGTGACCTGTGACAGATTAATCAGTGTTGTTAAGGGAAAAAAGTGAGAAGAACAATTTTGTCTTAATTGCAAAGAAACTGAACTATTGTCAATTTTTGACGGTTACATAAATTATGCACTTAACATAATAAAGACCATAATACAGATATTTTCTACCAACAGTCATCATACCGAATATAACTGGATAATTTAAATTAATGTGAGGTGCAACATTTAATTTCCCTTTCAGATCTATTAAGAATTTTTGAATTTGAATGTCATGTAATTTATTTTGTCAACATTAATGTTAAAATTGTACAACTGTGCTAATATTTCAACAAGACTGGTGCCTTGAGGTTATTTAACAGAAAAACACAAGGGACAGAAACACAATTGCTTAATTATTTTTGGTCAGCTCCGTCATTTATTTTGATAGTTTCAACCGAGATGAAAGTGTTTTGTAATTCTTTAGGAGTTGGATCTTCATCTTCATTCTGTTTTCTTCACCTTTTGCCTTTGTGGGGTTTCATTGGTGTGTTTGGGGAGGATGTACACTCTTAAAAGTAAATGAAACAGAAAACGTGCATAAAACACATACAGCCATCTCTGATTCAGTGTCAGTGGATACTAGCTGCCACCAGGTGGCACTATCGCTGCCAGTAGCCCAAACTTTCTTGCAAGCAGAAAAAATTAAATTTCATCACTCATGTGATGCAGTTGCATGAGATAAGTTCAGTTAAAAATACTTAATTAAAGGGAAATTAAATGCTGTAACTCATATTAATTCAGATTCTTTAAAGAGTTATTGTAGAGAGTGAGGGGTGTTGGCTGGACAGACCTCCTGTAGCAGTCTGTGTTGCAGCTAATATGAAGAAGCCTCTGACTGAAGACAGTGTTTTCCAGAGACAGTAACATGAAGAGGACAATGAGGGTTGTCCGCAACCTTCCTGGTTTTTAACGTTCTTCAGAGGTTCAACAAGAACCCAGACAACAATTTTATTATTATTTAATCCATTTTAAGTTTCTGCTATTCCTTACATAATTTCTATATTCTATATGTCAATTTAGATACAGAATATCTTAGGTTGGGTAGATCTTAAGTTTCAATCTCCCTGGGCAGAAACCTGCAACACCCAACAACCTGGTTTTACAAAAGTAAAAAATTAAAACATACACTCATAAATCACTTCATTAGGCCCACCTGCCCAACTGCTGATTAACGCAAATATCAAATCAGGCAATCAAATGGCAACAACTTGATGCATTGAGGCATGTAGACATGGCCAAGATGATTTGCAGCCTGTTACAAACCTTAAAGCACAATGATACACAGTATTCAAGGACTGAAGGCTTTCGTATACAAAACAAATGCCTTCAGAAGTTTCTGATACCAATCTCTTTCCATCTTCGAGAGACAAACAGGATCCGTTATAATAATGAAACCCAACCTTCATTTTCAGTTTTTGTAAAAATGTTCTATGTGCTTTTTAAAACAAAGCTCTTTTTCTAAAATAAAACCAAGATATTCATAATTACTGTCAAAGTCCCTCTGTTGCTTCCCACTGCTCTCTGTGCACAAATGGATCTCTGGTAGTTTGAGAGAAAACCATCTCTTTCGTCTTATCCATGTTCAAAACCAGCTTCTTATTTAAAAACTCTAGATGAGTTTGAGACACTCAGTTTATTTTAATTGTAGACAGAATCAAATCTCTCTAAAGATTTGCTGAAGATGTCAAAAGTTACTCTGGAAAAAAAAATCTAATCTGTGTGGAACAGATCAGGCTGAGACTCTGGCAAATAGCAAAGAGCAAAATTCTTTATTTCTGTCTTTTGCAAACGGAGAACACACAGCAACCACAGAACAGCAGCTGAACCTGCAATGAGTTCTGACTTGGAGCTGCAAGCTCTCCCAATAGATAGGATTCTTCAACAACGTGGTCACTCCCTTGGCTCAGAGTCAATTCCAGCTGAACAGGTTTGATGAACAGTCAGTAGCCACAGGACGGACAGGATGCAGCCTCTTCCTTACTGAAGGTCAGTTAATTATTTAGTTGATAAACATCTTCTTGTTCAAAATATGGGAGTTTCTAAAATTAGGATGCTAATGGAACAATTTTACACCAAAAACATTGTCAGACCTTGTACAAACTCTCAGCTTGTGACATTCAATGGAGAAGTTTGTTAGACCTTAGGGCAGGGGTGTCAAACTCAAATACACAGTGTAAAACTTGAACAAAGTCGCGGGCCAGCATTGAACAAATGAAACTTTTAATATCAGAACCAGTGTTGTATAAAGTACTGAAATCTCGGAGTCAAGTAAAAGTGTAGGTACCGCTCCAAAATATGGCTTTGGTAGAAGTAAAAGTCACTGATTGAAATGTTACTTGAGTTAAAGTCTTAAAGTATCTGAAATGTCTTGTACTTAAGTATGGAAAGTACTGTAAAAATGGATGTACTCAAGTAATGTAATGAAAAGTACAAGTAAAAAGTAAAACAAGGTAAATGCAGTTTGAATGACATTTTTTATATTTTGGTAAACTTGTAAAATACACTTAAAATAATGTACACAACCAAGTGCAGGCAAAATGAAACCTGCTAATAGATAAACCTGCAGCATCATTTAGTTAAGAAAATTAGGAGCTTTACCTAAACCACAAGGTTTAAATAATTAATAAGAGAAAAAAATAAATAAACTTGTAATCCAAAAAATACAATAATCCATGAAACAGCCAACACTCAGTATGTTCTGATGACGTCACCACATAGCGCAACTCTCTCTCGGTGCGTCACGATCCGGAAACAATAAAGCTAATTGAAAATAAGGATTAATGTGAACTGAAGCGGGAACACCGCGTGTGACCCACGATGAACCGCGCCAGTTTAAACTGCAACAAAACGTAAGTTAGCGATTGTGTATGTTTGTGTGTGTTTGTGTGTGTTAACGCGGCTCTTTAATTAGATCGTAACTCGTGACGCTCCTCCGTCACAGTAACGAGTAACTAAACCACACATTGAAAATGTATCGGAGTAAAAGTATGCAATTAAGTTCGGAAATGTAGTGAAGTAAAAGTGAAAGTTATCAAAAATTTTCATACTCGAGGAAAGTATGAAGTACTCCAAAATATACTTAAGTAAAGTAGTGAAGTATTTTTACTTCATTACTGTACAACACTGATCAGAACATCTATTTACATATGTAAAAGGCTCTTTTACAGATGTAAACAGATATTCTGTCTCCCACCTGTCCAGAAAGCTCCTGTTGTCTGCCTTTCTTTTCGGTTCTACAGTGACAGTTGTAGCTTGAGATGCTATAACTACTGTCAAAGAGGAGAGGGCGTTTCTGGGACCCGTCCTGAATGACGCGCCAAAACAACAGCAAGGCATTATGGGATTTGTAGTATTAGCGATGAATGAATGCGCTGTATCATACCGGTGGGCCAGCTCGCGTAGTCATTTGGTATAGCCTCGCGGGCCAAATATAATTACACTGCGGGCCAAATTTGGCCCGCAGGCCAGAGTTGGACACCTATGCCTTAGGGCTTATTCCATCTTACTGTTTTTATCTAAACTATCCGTTATCTGTCAAAGTCTGGCGCCTTGCTTTGGTTCTTGTGGTGAGACATTAGTCAACTCATCAATCTGCTGCATCTGCTGTAGGGAGAGGTCAGCAGGAAACCTGTCTGTCTGGTTCTTGGCCTATATACTTTAGGCCTGAACAGACTGAACAATACTAATGTTAAATGACTAAAATAATTAAGTAAAATTGTTAAAAGAAATAACACAATTTTCACTTCACATTACATCCTGTTGTCTGAGATGACAACAGTCTTCATTGGCACAAAACAAAACCACAGAGGTGTCAAAAGAAAAAGAAAAAAAAAAAGCAGAACATCTGTTATAAAACCACAGCCTCATCTTCAGTGCCATTTTACTTGGTCTCCGCTTTGCCTAAAGTCTGAACTCAAGACCCAGCAGAACGTGAGAAAGGTAAGAAATTATTATTGCTAAGAAAAACTGATGTAGCTGAAATAGAAGAATTGTTGGATTCAAATCTTATTAGAAATCCATCATAATGTGCACAAAATTAATCTTTTGAGAACCAAATTAGGCTTTTCTTATCACTAATACATTTTAATGCTCTATTATGATGCAGAGAAGAAGACAAAATAAATTATTTTCAGTTCAGTTTATTTCTATTGCCCAATTCACAATGTTATCGCTAACAAATTTACAAAGCAAAACAATTAAATTGTCAATGTTAAAGAAAAGTAAAAGGTTAGTCGCAGGAGAGCGACAACGTTTAGTTCATGGCAGCATTATATCAGCTGAAGCCAAACTGAACAGATTGTAGCTTCAACAAAGAGTTAAAAATAAAGTTAAGTTGAAATAAATGCACAGTGTGTTCATTTTGTCCTGCAGCAGCCGAACAGCGATAACTCCAGAAAACCTTTTCTAAAACTGAGAAGCTAAAATAGGAGAAATATTTATTTATTTGGCGACTCTTATTTAAAAACACATCCATTACAAAAACAGTTGCACATTTAACTTTGGTAAATAATTTGAGTAATTAAGAATACACTGGGTGTTTTTTGGAGGTTTACTGTTAGCAAATGTCTGCTGTGATGGCGGGAGGTTTTAGTAAAATGATTTTTTTTTTTTCCACCTTGTGAACTTGACACAACAGAAAAAGTTAAATTTCATTTTCAATGAAGTTGTAAGATATTTTCAGTAATTAATTTTTTGAAATTTTAACAAGAATTAAAGCGCATATATGTTTTCAACAATCAAGTCAGAATTGTGCAAAAATCAAAACACCTTTTAAAACCCACGGCTCGCTTTTGTTGGAAATGTTCTGGAACCTCGAAGGCTGACATTTAAATTTGCAAAACTCTATAATAAAATAATTAAGCAGTTCTTGTTTAAAAAATCTCAGATTTGTTAAATTTAAAACAGATGAAGGAAGTGAGTTTCATGTTTTCATTCCTCTAAAAAATGAGTTTTTTTGAAGTAACAAATGCATGGACCATGTTTTCTACGTCACTCCTGGACAAACTGTGTTTAATTTAATCAATATTCCAGAGGTGAAAGAAAGAAACCACAGAAAGCTGTTTAATATGAGATTTAAATAAGTCCTGATCAAAAATAACACAGAGGTTATTTATTTGCTAACAGATTCAGGAATGCAACCAGACATTTTGAGCCTCATGCCACAAACAAATCAAGCAGCTGTCAACACATCTCCATAATCTAAAGTCTCTTTTCTCTGCCATGTTGCACTCTGACCTGTTAACGTGTGGCTGGGTTTCACCCCAGGAAGTCAGATTTTCCGTTATACGCTCCTTCCTCACTGTGGTGTGTGAGACGCAAGCGCTGCAGCTGTGGTCAACTCTCTGATGTCTGCAGCAACACTCAGCAGCGCAAGTGGGATTTTTATTGAGGTGATAAATGTTAATTTCACTTTAGTTTCTGTGCAAATGGAAAACAGTGAAGGACTCATCGTGTGGCTCGTTGTGTAAACTTGATACAGAAAAGTTTTAAGTTGTTCTTGCAGCTAAATTTAAGTACACATAAAATGTAAACCTAAATTTAGTTGTTTTTTTAATTAATGTTTTTATCAGGAGGAAAGGGGAGATGACAGGAACTCTAGCTGCTAATGTCACAATATGCAACATGGTGAAGCTTCTCCGTGACACAAACAGGAAAAAGAGACGAGTAGAAAAAAGATACTGAGTGTATGGATGGAAAAAGGCCTACAATTCACATCCTATGAATATATACATTTATTCATACGATAAAGGACAAAATATGTACACAAAGTAAAAAAGATAACACAATAAAAGTAAGGGCGAACAAAGCAAGGAAAAAGGGTGCGAGGGGAGGCAGGGTGGGTGGCATCACTCAATCCGGGAACAGAGACTGAAGAGACTGAAAGGATATTGTGAAAGGGCGCCACAGATTATAGAGTTTAGAGAAGTTGCCTTTCACTGAATATCTAATCTCCAATTTTAGATTTTAGAAGGGACATGGTGTCATTGAGCCACTGACTGCTAGATGGCGCTGCAGTTGATTTCTGATGAAAAACAGGCGCCTTGCCAACGGTCTCTTTGCAGCTCACAGCGCTGACGTCACATCCAAATGAGCGAAATGCAGCTGTCTTGTTTCCGCTTTGAGTTACCATGACAGCTACAAAAGATAAAGTCGTATTTCAGACGCAAATAAAGCAATGCCATGAACATTGTTGTCTTGCTAGTTTAATGGGCTTTTAAGTTTTCATGGATTCCCAAACGATCCTGAATTAAGAAGGCATTCGTCGCTACATAATAATGGTAAATAAAGGAGCCGTTCTTGTATTATTTCCATGGAACCACTTCTGTTTCCTGCCTGAAAGAGTGAGTGCATGAGAACGAGAGAGCAGACCAGAGCCAGACAGCCGAGCAACTGATCCGCCTGAACCCGCTGCTGTAACACCGACCTGCTTCACAGGAAGCATGCAAAACTAAAGAAACGTAATAACACAGGGACCTTAAGGAACACGACCATATGTTTCTGAAAGCAACAACTTTGAACCAGAACAGTCAGCTGAACTCGAACTCTGACACCAGAGCCGCCCGACTGTTAAACTATGGGCTTGTTGTGTTTCCTCAGGCTTCGAAAGCAAACAGCCTGAACTGTCGTCTCCTCCGTTACTTGGTTTCTGACACCAACGACAATAAACACAAATAATATTCTTGAGAATAATTACAAAATAAGGTAAAAAATTTTGTCCGATAGAATGGATTAAAATGTTTAGACACTTAAACAGCACATTTTGACAAGAAAATGTAAAAATGGAGATGAACTGTTTGTAGATACCTGGGAGTCCAAATATGGGAGCACGGGAGAGGTTTTGATGAAAGTATCTTTGACATTGTATCAAAACAGTTCTGCCAAAAAACATGAGAGTTAAATTACAGGATGGTGCATGAAATTTGTCACAATTGTCAAACGGAGGACAAGGGTTGAGACAAACGAGTTTTGGGATATTTACCCTGAAGAAAACTTTAAACTGTATGAGTGAAAGCCGAGCACAGACTGAACTGGTATGAATGTTTTCTAAGAGGATTATTCCACCAGTCCTCTCCAAAGTTTAGACCCAGTTCTAGTTCCCAAGCTGCCTTGACGTTGGTAATGGGTGAGGAGTCAAAAGGCAGAATTTAATTGTAAACCTTTAGAGATATATGACTTCTGAAGAGAATCACAGCTCAAAAACATCTACAGGCTTGGTAGTGGAAGGAAAACTGGGAAACAAAACTTTGGCACAGTGTCTAATATGAAAGTACTGAAATAAATGAGAAGAAAGGAGACTCAGTTCTAATAAAAGGTCTTAAAGCTGCGAAACTTATCTTCTTTGTAAAGATCATTACACATAGTGAGCGCTGTTTCAGCCAGCGCTCTCTATGTGAGCGCTGGCTGAAACAGATCCATCCATCCATTTTCTTCTGCTTATCCGGGGTCGGGTCGCGGGGTTAGCACCTTAAGAAGGGAGGCCCAGACTTCCCTCCCCCCAGCCACTTGTTCCAGCTCCTCTGGGGGAATCCCAAGGAGTTCCCAGGCCAGCTGAGGGACATAGTCCCACCAGCGTGTCCTGGATGTTCCTCTCCTCCCGGTGGGACATAGCCGGAACACCTCACCAGGGAGGCGTCCAGGAGTCATCCTGACCAGATACCAGAGCCACCTCAACTGGCTCCTCTTGACGTGGAGGAACAGCAGCTCTACTCTAAGTGCCTCGCGGATGACTGAGCTTCTCACACCATCTCTAAGGGAGAGCGCAAACACCGTACAGAGGAAACCCATTGCGGCCCCTTCTATCTGAGATCTCGTTCTTTTGGTCATGACCCAAAGCTCATGACAATAGATGAGGGTAGGAACGTAGATCGACCAATAAATTGAAGCTTTGCTTTTTGGCTAAGCTCTTCACCACGTTGGACCGGTACAGCGCCCATTTCACGGCAGAAGATGCACCAATCCAGCTGTCGATTTCGCACTCCTTTCTTCCCTCATTCGTTAACAAGATCCCAAGACACTTGAACTCCTCCACACCCCTCGACCCGGATAAGGCACTCTACCCTTTTCCGGCTGAAAACCATGGCCTCGCACTTGGAGGCACTGATCCTCATCCCGGCCGCGAACTGCTCCAGCGAGAGCTGCAGATCACGACTTGATCTTTAAACTCAACAGTTTAAAGGTTGATCCTCTGATTCAGGCTGAAACAGGTAACTCGCCAATAAAGCAGCGAATGTAGATGCTGATTTAAATTTGAAGTCCCTCCTAAATTTTTAATACAGAGCAAATTACTAGATTATTTGTGAAGTCAGAGGGATTGATGTAATGGGGGAAATGAGAGCGTTTAGGATGAGGAACACGACTGTACCGAACTTGCACCATGGGAGGCATATAGATCTAAACCAAATTACATTTTGTGGATGTGTGCTGCCCAATAATACAGTTTGGAAGTTTGGAAGTGAAAATCCGCCACTGAATTGGCATCTATGAAATGTGGACTTGCAGATTCTAGGTTAGTAGTTGTTGTTTATGTAGGCTGAGGGCCTATCAGAGGCTAGCGCCCTCTAGTGTCTGTCTGAGCGCATTGCTGCCAGTGGCCCAATCCTGCATAAGAGGATGCCAAGAGGAAAACCCAAGAATATATTGCAGAAAATGATTTAATCCAGTTTTTTAATTTTTCTTTTTTTACAGAATGGCATCAAAAGTAGTTCAGCTGGTATTCGTGGTTCTCTGCGCCATCGGGGTGATGGGGGCCATTATCTGCTACGTCCCTCCCTGAATGGCTTGTTCATAATGGTTCTTATAAGGTAATCAAATAATCAAAATTTTATGATTGATATTAGCATGATAATTATGATTAGTTAGCTTTAAAGGTTTTTTTTTAATAAACCATTATTGTATGTTATATAATTTAATCAGTACATCTTTATAATAACATATAAAACATTAGAATTTTGACTTTGCAGGTTTACGCTTCATCATCAACTGGGCTTTCATAAACTGTTTAAAGACTCAGTGACATTAATTTATATAAACTTCTGGTTTAGATGGGAGTTTAAAAAATATTCTAAAAAAAATACATATATTTTGACATTAAGTAAAAAGAAATTAATTACACTTTTATATCAGATTTAATTTCATAGAGCATGTTTAATAAAGTGAATGTAAATATCTGTTTCTGTCTTTGGGTGTATAGGAAAGTCATGTAGGTCTGTGGAAGGCCTGTGTGAAGCACAGCAATGAAAAGCAGCGCTGTATAACGCTTGATGTCTCCTATGTTGACTCTAAATTTCACGCCTTCAGGGCTTTGACCATCCTCAGCTTCATGCTCGGTGTTCTCAGCCTCCTCCTCATGTTCTTTGGTTCCGACTTCACCACATATGTTCAGAACCAAGATACCAAGTCCAAAATTATCCTGGCTGCCGGAGTGGGTCTGATACTGGCCGGCCTGCTGCTGATCATCCCTGTCAGCTGGATTTCACATGACTTTAGAAGTCCAGTAAAGGGACTGAAGCTGGAGCTGGGAGCGAGCATCTATATCGGCTTTTTATCTGGCTTGATGCTGATGCTGACTGGAGGTGGGCTCTGCTTCGTCATCAGATCTGGATCCAGCAGCTCTGGAGCAATCATCAGTTTCTTCAGCAACAGAGCTTAAGCTAAAGAAAACTTCGTTTAGTGGCTTGATAGAACGAACTGCTGTCCAATAGACGGGTAGACGAGGGAGTTGATTTGGTAAAAACTGGGAAAACGACACCAGAGATTGAAAATATTATGCTGACAATAAATGGACCAAATTATCACATCAATAGTTTTAACATTTTGAGCTGAAAGCCATGTGCTCTGTAAATCCTTTGACTTTTAATTTTATTTTGGCAGTATTCCTAGAATTTATCATAAAATGTCGAAAAATTTGACTTCACAAAGATGAAGAGAAGAAAAATAAAATTCATAAATGTCTTTATGCAGCACTCTTAATTATTCATTACCAGATTTGCTTCAATTCCATGATGTTTCTCAGTTTTCTGCTTTAATTTCTATTAATAAAACATTCACTGTAACTATTTCTGTTTTTGTACAACCATCACAACAGATCATTATATTTGGTCAAATTCAGATGTGATTGGAAAACTAATTGAGATTCATGAAAAAAATTTAATCAACTTACAGAAAATTTTACTTCAACTGTTTGATTCTTCATCTCATATGTAAAAGAAAATTGAATTTTTAAAAAAAGTTTTTTTTTTTCTTGTCTTTATCATTTGCAAATAAAAAAAAAAGTTTTTGTATGCTTTTCAAAATTACATCTGTTCCTGAGTTTTTCTTCTTCACTTTAAGATCTAGTTTGTGCAACATTACCACAAATAATGTGATAATGTTGCACATTATTTAACACATTATTTAGGGCGGCTTCATTATTTTTGGTCGGCAATGTCGTTTATTTTTATAGTAAACAAGGCGAGACGTTTACTTTTCTGAGTTGTTTTGTTCAGCTTTTGCCTTTTTTGGTGTTTCATCGCCGTGTTTGGGGAAGATGTACGTTCTTCATAAATACTAAATAATAGAACATAACACATACATACAAATACGGCCACCACTGATTCAGTGGCAGTGGATACTAGCTGCCACCAGGGGGCCACAGCATGTCTGAGATGCGGCAGTGCAAAACTTTCTTGAAAGCAGAAAAAATTGGGTATCACTGCGATCTTTTGATGCAGCTGCAAAATGTAAAATATTCAAAAATACTTAATTGATCCCAAAGAAAAATTAAATGTTGTATCTCATATTAATACAGATTCCTCAAAGTTATTGTCAATGAAGGAAATATCTCCTGCAGCAGTCTATATTACAGTGCATCTGAAAAAGCCTCTGACTGAAGACACTGTTTCCCTGAGAGTCTGACGAAGAGGTCGGCAAGATTTGTCCATAACTTTCTTTATTTTAAGAAGAATAAGTCTTTTTCTCATCATCATCTTCAGAGGTTCAACAAGAACCCAATAACTTTGTTTCAGTATTTCATCCATTTTTTGTTTCTATTGTTTCTTTCATGATTTCTATGTTCCTGTTCATAAATCTGCCAACTAGATGTGTTTGTGATTTTGCATTTCCTTCTATTGATAAAACATTTAGTTGTTTTATTTCTTATTTAGTACACCGGTTACTAGAAATTATGAAAGCTTTGTCAGATCCTGACGTGTTTGACAAAAAGAATAAAACATTTAAAACCACAGAAAATTTGAGTTAAAACAAAGTTGGAATATTTTTAATATAAATTAAATTCTGGATGTAGTTAGTTTTTAATAGTGATGCTGCTATGAACCAGGTGTGGGCAATGTGAACTTAAAGATTTCTCAGTATTTTTGATGCTGTTCTGATAATGAGAACTACTTATCAGTTCTTTTTTAGATAACTGTATAATTGAGGCGGCAATCAAACCCCCATAAACATAAATCCTGCTGTTGAAAAACATTTCCATTTGCACTATTTCTGTTTAAACGTCTGAACATCTGCAGAGCTCAGATTTTATATTTAGCTCATCATTCATACTTAACTTTTGAAGCTCTCAAAGTTTTTCATTTCCTTTATGTAACCAGGAAAAAACCAGATCCAGATCTAATTTTCAATACTCTGACAGAGTGACCTTCCCGACTTCGACCCCTGATCGCTCAGTTCAGACGGATAGCAGCTTAATGCTAACAGGTAGCTCCAACAGCGCTCCCCACCATCAGAAGAAAAGTGAAACCGCGGTCGGTTGGTCCACACACAGCCCAGAAAACAGCCAACAACCAGCAAAGACAAGTTAGTTTTGAATACTTTCAAGTGGATTAAGATATTTACTCTAGAAACTAGACAAACACTTGGTAAGATTTAGTGTTTTACAGTGTAGTTGCACTTTGAGTAATTTCAAAACACAGTTCTATTTTACAAGACAAAAGATGCAATAATACTGAATTAACAGAGATTAGTTTGCTGTGATAATTTGAACGTTAGATTGAGGGTGAAATAGACAGAATTGTATTTTGAGTTTGAATGCATCATTTTGAAATCAGAAAATGTATCTGGAAACGTTTTAAATGAGAAGCCATGGTGAAAACCGTGAATGATCCATAGTTATGCACGTTTTAAAAATGCAGGTGATAGTTTCAGTTCACCATTCTGGCAGAATGTACATAAATTGTTTCATGGTTTTGTTTGGTATTTTTCAGTCGAGTGAAATTAATTCTTTTTTTTTTTGTTGCTCTTTAACCCCAGTTTTGATAACTTATCCTTCATGGTCTAAACTTTCTGGTGTTTGAACGTAACAGTTCTCTCTGTTTTGCGCTGTGTGATGTAATTTCCCAAATATTAACAGCTTCCCACAGGATTAGGCAGGAATCAGAAGTCAAGTTAAAGACCTGAGTGAAGTTGCCCCCCCACCTTCTCAGATGTTTGTGCTGCAAAATCTTTTGTTTTGTGCTGCTTTGGCTTTGAAGATATTAATGAAAGGTTAAAGGTCAAAAGGTCAACCAGCCCCACTCCCACTTTTATAAAATTAGACAAAATTGGTGTCAAAATGTTTTGTTTGTGCTGCTATCATTTTAAAGATATGAAGAAATGTTTGTAGAGGTCAAAGGTCAACCAGCGCCCTCACCTTCTTCACATCAGACACAATAGATGTCAATTAACTCGACGTTTGTACTGGTTTGTGAAAACGTTTGACACCAATCTTGTCTGATTTCATAAAAGTGGGGGGGCTGGTTGACTTTTTGACCTTTAACCTTTCATTAATATCTTCAAAGCCAAAACCAGCACAAACCTATTCGTCTGATTTGAAGAGGGTGGGGGGACTGGTTGACCTTTGATGACCTCTACAAACGTTTATGTCTTTAAAATGATAGCAGCAGAGATGAAAATGTTTCCTGCACAAACGTTTGGCACCAATTCTGTCTGATTTGAACTTCACTCAGGTAAAATAAAGCCCAAATTTGCTGTAATAAAAAACTCTATAATTACTGAAACTCCATTTGTGCACCAAGAGCAGTGGGAAGCAACAGGGATCTCTGATAGATCTCAAGAAAACCATTGATTTTGTTTTGTACACATTCAAAACCAGCTGAAAGATTTGTAGGTGAGCTTGAGATACTCTGTTGTTTTTACTGCAGACAGAATCAACACTTTCCACTAAACATTTTCTAAAAGTCACCAAAGCCACATATTGGCTTAGATAACCACAAACTCTTTGACGTCGAACAAAACCGCAGATGTCCAAAAAAAAAAAAAAAAGCAGAACATCCGTTATGAAGAAGCAACCAGATACATCACCATCTCACATGGTTGCTTAAAGTCCTAACTAACAGAAACCTGAGGAAGGTAAGAAGTTTTTTGCCTTTTTTTGCTAATTTTTTATGCTAATCTATGAGAAATCCATCATAATGTGCACAAAATAAATCTTTTCAGACCAAAGGTTCTTTCATCATTAATACATTTTTATTAATGATGTTTTATGAAGTTGTCTCATGTTTTTTGGGAAGGCAGCAATTACAGACACATTACAAATTATATTCCGTTCAGTTTATTTCTATTGTGCCAAACATTATGTTATCTCAAGGGAATTTACAAAACAAAATCAACAAAAATTTGAATTTTCTATGTTAAAGAAAAGGTTAGTCGCAGGAGAGCGAGAACGTTTAGTGACTTCAGTCGAAGCAAACCTTATGAAAGGAATTGGAGCGAAAAGGTTTGTAGCTTCAATAAAGAGTTAAAGAAAGAAACAAAGTTAAAAGATAAATAAACTAAGACTGACGTTCAACCCAGCAGATTGGGGAGAGATCTGTAATGGAATCTTCCACCAATGTACCTCGATTTCTATACATGAGCAGAACTTTAAATTCTTTTACCAACTTAGTACACATACATACTTATACATACAATTATTATACATAATTCATGTTTGCTGTCGGAAGATGTTCCCTGATGATTCACATCCTTGTCATAAATGCAAAATAGGGACATATAAATTCATAAATGTACATTTATAAAACTCTATAATAAAATAATTAAGCAGTTCTTAAAAGCGCAGATTTGTCAAATTTAAAACAGATGAAGGAAGTGAGTTTTATGTTTTCATTCCTCTAAAAAATACGATTTTTGAAGTAACAAATGCATGGACCATGCTTTCTACGTCACTCCTGGACAAACTGTGTTTAACTTTATCAATATTCCAGAGGTGAAAGAAAGAAACCACAGAAAGCTGTTTAATATGAGATTTAAATAAGTCCTGATCAAAAATAACACAGAGGTTCTTTATTTGCAAACAGATTCAGGAATGCAACCAGACATTTTGAGCCTCATGCCACAAACAAATCTAGCAGCTGTCAACACAGCTCCATAATCTAAAGTCTCTTTTCTCTGCCATGTTGCACTCTGACCTGTTAACGTGTGGCTGGGTTTGACCCCAGGAAGTCAGGTTTTCCGTTATACGCTCCTTCCTCATTGTGGTGTGTGAGACGTGAGCGCTGCAGCTGTGGTCAACTCTCTGATGTCTGCAGCAACACTCAGCAGCGCAAGTGGGATTTTTATTGAGGTGATAAATGTTAATTTCACTTTAGTTTCTGTGCAAATGGAAAACAGTGAAGGACTCATCGTGTGGCTCGTTGTGTAAACTTGATACAGAAAAGTTTTAAGTTGTTCTTGCAGCTAAATTTAAGTACACATAAAATGTAAACCTAAATTTAGTTGTTTTTTTAATTAATGTTTTTATCAGGAGGAAAGGGGAGATGACAGGAACTCTAGCTGCTAATGTCACAATATGCAACATGGTGAAGCTTCTCCGTGACACAAACAGGAAAAGAGACGAGTAGAAAAGAGATACTGAGTGTACGGATGGAAAAAGGCCTACAATTCACATCCTATGAATATATACATTTATTCATACGTGAAAGGACAAAATATGTACACCAAGTAAAAAGATAACACAATAAAAGTAAGGGGAACAAAGCAAGGAAAAGGGTGCGAGGGGAGGCAGGGTGGGTGGCATCACTCAATCCGGGAACAGAGACTGAAGAGACTGAAAGGATATTGTGAAAGGGCGCCACAGATTATAGAGTTTAGCAGAAGTTGCCTTTCACTGAATATCTAATCTCCAATTTTAGAGGACTGGATTTTAGAAGGGACATGGTGTCATTGAGCCACTGACCGCTAGAGGGCGCTGCAGTTGATTTCTGATGAAAAACAGGCGTCTTGCCAACGGTCTCTTTGCAGGTACAGCGCTGACGTCACATCCAAATGAGCGAAATGCATCTTTCTTGTTTCCTCTTGAGTTACCATGACAGCTACAAAAGATAAAGTTGTATTTCAGACGCAAATAAAGCAATGCCATGAACATTGTTGTCTTGCTAGTTTAATGGGCTTTTAAGTTTTCATGGATTCCCAAACGATCCTGAATTAAGAAGGCATTCGTCGCTACATAATAATGGTAAATAAAGGAGCCGTTCTTGTATTATTTCCATGGAACCACTTCTGTTTCCTGCCTGAAAGAGTGAGTGCATGAGAACGAGAAAGCAGACCAGAGCCAGACAGCCGAGCAACTGATCCGCCTGAACCCGCTGCTGTAACACCGACCTGCTTCACAGGAAGCATGCAAAACTAAAGAAACGTAATAACACAGGGACCTTAAGGAACACGACCATATGTTTCTGAAAGCAACAACTTTGAACCAGAACAGTCAGCTGAACTCGAACTCTGACACCAGAGCCGCCCGACTGTTAAACTATGGGCTTGTTGTGTTTCCTCAGGCTTCGAAAGCAAACAGCCTGAACTGTCGTCTCCTCCGTTACTTGGTTTCTGACACCAACGACAATAAACACAAATAATATTCTTGAGAATAATTACAAAATAAGGTAAAAAATGTTTGTCCGATAGAATGGATTAAAAATGTTTAGACACTTAAACAGCACATTTTGACAAGAAAATGTAAAAATGGAGATGAACTGTTTGTAGATACCTGGGAGTCCAAATATGGGAGCACGGGAGAGGTTTTGATGAAAGTATCGTTGACATTGTATCAAAACAGTTCTGCCAAAAACATGAGAGTTAAATTACAGGAAGGTGCATAAAATTTGTCACAATTGTCAAACGGAGGACAAGGGTTGAGACAAACGAGTTTTGGGATATTTACCCTGAAGAAAACTTTAAACTGTATGAGTGAAAGCCGAGCACAGACTGAACTGGTATGAATGTTTTCTAAGAGGATTATTCCACCAGTCCTCTCCAAAGTTTAGACCCAGTTCTAGTTCCCAAGCTGCCTTGACGTTGGTAATGGGTGAGGAGTCAAAAGGCAGAATTTCATTGTAAACCTTTAGAGATATATGACTTCTGAAGAGAATCACAGCTCAAAAACATCTACAGGCTTGGTAGTGGAAGGAAAACTGGGAAACAAAACTTTGGCACAGTGTCTAATATGAAAGTACTGAAATAAATGAGAAGAAAGGAGACTCAGTTCTAATAAAAGGTCTTAAAGCTGCGAAACTTATCTTCTTTGTAAAGATCATTACACATAGTGAGCGCTGTTTCAGCCAGCGCTCTCTATGTGAGCGCTGGCTGAAACAGATCCATCCATCCATTTTCTTCTGCTTATCCGGGGTCGGGTCGCGGGGTTAGCACCTTAAGAAGGGAGGCCCAGACTTCCCTCCCCCCAGCCACTTGTTCCAGCTCCTCTGGGGGAATCCCAAGGAGTTCCCAGGCCAGCTGAGGGACATAGTCCCACCAGCGTGTCCTGGATGTTCCTCTCCTCCCGGTGGGACATAGCCGGAACACCTCACCAGGGAGGCGTCCAGGAGTCATCCTGACCAGATACCAGAGCCACCTCAACTGGCTCCTCTTGACGTGGAGGAGCAGCAGCTCTACTCTAAGTGCCTCGCGGATGACTGAGCTTCTCACACCATCTCTAAGGGAGAGCGCAAACACCGTACAGAGGAAACCCATTGCGGCCCCTTCTATCTGAGATCTCGTTCTTTTGGTCATGACCCAAAGCTCATGACAATAGATGAGGGTAGGAACGTAGATCGACCAATAAATTGAAGCTTTGCTTTTTGGCTAAGCTCTTCACCACGTTGGACCGGTACAGCGCCCATTTCACGGCAGAAGATGCACCAATCCAGCTGTCGATTTCGCACTCCTTTCTTCCCTCATTCGTTAACAAGATCCCAAGACACTTGAACTCCTCCACACCCCTCGACCCGGATAAGGCACTCTACCCTTTTCCGGCTGAAAACCATGGCCTCGCACTTGGAGGCACTGATCCTCATCCCGGCCGCGAACTGCTCCAGCGAGAGCTGCAGATCACGACTTGATCTTTAAACTCAACAGTTTAAAGGTTGATCCTCTGATTCAGGCTGAAACAGGTAACTCGCCAATAAAGCAGCGAATGTAGATGCTGATTTAAATTTGAAGTCCCTCCTAAATTTTTAATACAGAGCAAATTACTAGATTATTTGTGAAGTCAGAGGGATTGATGTAATGGGGGAAATGAGAGCGTTTAGAGAGGATGAGGAACATGACTGTACCTAACTTGCATCGTGGGAGGCATATAGATCTAAACCAAATTACATTTTGTGGATGTGTGCTGCCCAATAATACAGTTTGGAAGTTTGGAAGTGAAAATCCGCCACTGAATTGGCATCTATGAAATGTGGACTTGCAGATTCTGGGTTAGTAGTTGTTGTTTATGTAGGCTGAGGGCCTATCAGAGGCTAGCGCCCTCTAGTGTCTGTCTGAGCGCATTGCTGCCAGTGGCCCAATTCTGCATAAGAGGATGCCAAGAGGAAAACCCAAGAATATATTGCAGAAAATGATTTAATCCAGTTTTTTAATTTTTCTTTTTTTACAGAATGGCATCAAAAGTAGTTCAGCTGGTATTCGTGGTTCTCTGCGCCATCGGGGTGATGGGGGCCATTATCTGCTACGCCCTCCCTGAATGGCTTGTTCATAATGGTTCTTATAAGGTAATCAAACAATCAAAATTTTATGATTGAAATTAGCATGATAATTATGATTAGTTAGCTTTGAAGGTTTTTTTTTAATCAACCATTATTGTATGTTATACAATATAATCAGTACATCTTTATAATAACATATAAAACATTAGAATTTTGACTTTGCAGGTTTACGCTTCATCATCAACTGGGCTTTCATAAACTGTTTAAAGACTCAGTGACATTAATTTATATAAACTTCTGGTTTAGATGGGAGTTTAAAAATATTCTCAAAAAAATAAACATTTTGACATTCAGTAAAAATAAATTAATTAGATTTTTATATCAGATTTAATTTCATAGAGCATGTTTAATAAAGTGAATGTAAATATCTGTTTCTGTCTTTGGTTGTATAGGAAGGTCATGTAGGTCTGTGGAAGGCCTGTGTGAAGCACAGCAATGAAAAGCAGCGCTGTATAACGCTTGATGTCTCCTATGTTGACTCTAAATTTCACGCCTTCAGGGCTTTGACCATCATCAGCTGCATGTTCGGTGTTCTCAGCCTCCTCCTCATGTTCTTTGGTTCCGACTTCACCACATATGTTCAGAACCAAGATACCAAGTCCAAAATTATCCTGGCTGCCGGTGTGGGTCTGATACTGGCCGGCCTGCTGCTGATCATCCCTGTCAGCTGGTTTTCACATCTTATAAGAAATGAAGAGGGACTGAAACTGGGAGCGAGCGTCTATATCGGCTTTCTATCTGGCTTGATGCTGATGCTGACTGGAGGTGGGCTCTGCTACGTAATCAGATCTGGATCCAGCAGATCTGGAGCAATTATCAGTTTCTTCAGCAACAGAGCTTAAGCTAAAGAAAACTTCGTTTAGTGGCTTGATAGAACGAACTGCTGTCCAATAGACGGGTAGACGAGGGAGTTGATTTGGTAAAAACTGGGAAAACGACACCAGAGATTGAAAATATTATGCTGACAATAAATGGACCAAATTATCACATCAATAGTTTTAACATTTTGAGCTGAAAGCCATGTGCTCTGTAAATCCTTTCTCTTTTAATTTTATTTTGGCAGAATTCCTAGAATTTATCTTAAAATGTCGAAAAATTTGACTTCACAAAGATCCAGAGTAGAAAAATAAAATTCATAAATGTCTGTATGCAGCACAATTACATTTCAATGATGTTTTTAATTAAGATTTGCTTTTCAATTCCATGATGTTTCTCAGTTTTCTGCTTTAATTTCTATTAATGAAACATTCATTGTAACTATTTCTGTTTTTCTACAACAATCACAACAGATCATTATATTTGGTCAAATTCAGATGTGATTGGAAAACTAATTAAGATTCATGAAAAGAAATTAATCAACTTACAGAAAACTTTACTTCAACTGTTTGATTCTTCATCTCATATGTAAAAGAAAATTGTTTTAGAAAATGATGCAAACCATTAAAGTGTTACCGTCTGATTTTATCTTATCTTATATTTCAGCTTTTACTTGTCTTTATCATTTGCAAAAAAAAAAAAAAGTTTTTGAGTTTTCAAAATTACATCTGTTCCTGAGTTTTTCTTCACTTTAAGATCTGCACATTAATTTAACATTAGTTAATGTTAAATTAACATTAATTTTAGTGAATGTTAACATTCACTGATTAGTTTGTGCAACATTACCACAAATAATGTGATAATGTTGCACATTATTTAACACTTTATTTAGGGCGGCTTCATTATTTTTGGTCGGCAATGTCGTTTATTTTTATAGTAAACAAGGCGAGATGTTTACTTTTCCGATTTGTTTTGTTCAGCTTTTGCCTTTTTGGTGTTTCATCGCCGTGTTTGGGGAAGATGTAAGTTCTTCATAAATACTAAATAATAGAACATAACACATACATACAAATACGGCCACCACTGATTCAGTGGCAGTGGATACTAGCTGCCACCAGGGGGCCACAGCGTGTCTGAGATGCGGTAGTGCAAAACTTTCTTGAAAGCAGAAAAAACTGGATTTCACTGTGATCTTTTGATGCAGCTGCAAAATGTAAAATATTCAAAAATACTTAATTGATCCCAAAGAAAAATTAAATGTTGTTGTAACTCATATTAATTCAGATTCCTCAAAGTTATTGTCAATGAAGGAAATACCTCCTGCAGCAGTCTATATTACAGTGCATCTGAAAAAGCCTCTGACTGAAGACAGTTTCCCTGAGAGTCTGACGAAGAGGTCGGCAAGATTTGTCCATAACTTTCTTTTATTTTAAGAAGAATAAGTCTTTTTTCTCATAATCATCTTCAGAGGTTCAACAAGAACCCAATAACTTTGTTTCAGTATTTCATCCATTTTTTGTTTCTATTGTTTCTTTCATGATTTCTATGTTCCTGTTCATAAATCTGCCAACTAGATGTGTTTGTGATTTTGCATTTCCTTCTATTGATAAAACATTTAGTTGTTTTATTTCTTATTTAGTACACCGGTTACTAGAAATTATGAAAGTGTTTGACAAAAAGGAATAAAACATTTAAAACCACAGAAAATTCGAGTTAAAACAAAGTTGGAATATTTTTTAATATAAAATAAATCCTGCATAAAGTTAGCTTTTAATAGTGACGCTGCTATGAACCAGATGTGGGCAATGTGAACTTAAAGATTTCTCAGTAGCTTCTTTTGATGCTGTTCACACACCTTCAAGATTACTGTGGTCTCTTGTCAGCTGCACAAGCAGTTATTTCTGAGTACTTGTCATTTCACACAGATCCTTTGTGGATTTGGTTTGCCGGGTGAAAATTTCTGTTTTTCAGTACAACACTCTGTAGCAAAAACTGCTACTTCTTGGTGTATTTCCTTGCTTTCCTCACAAAAACAACTTTTTTCGCTTTTGTTTTGTAGATAGACTGACTTCCTGAGATCACCAAACAATGGATCTGAGATGATCTTTGTTTGTCTGTCAATGTAATCTACCAGATCTGTGAACCTCGCTCCTTCCTCTGGCCTCCTGCAGTTTCAAATGCCACATTACGCCATCGCTCTCTCATCTTATATGGCAATTTGGTCAGAATGACTCTCATGTTTGTTGGGTTGTCCATCTCTTCCATATAGTCAACATCTTGCATCGTATTTCGACAACCAATCAGGAAGAGAGAATAAGCGTTTCAAGCCCTTAACATCATCTGTTTTTATTTGTGGCCATTTTAAAGCCTTTTTCAATATAAGCCATGGCTATTTTTAAATTATTGCCATATTGTTTATGAAGCAGTTGTCTGGCTTCTCTGTAGCCTTTTTTCTGGGCTCATGTGTTCACAGCTTCTCACCAGATCTTGTGGCTCTCCACGTGTATATTGCTCCAGAAAGAAGAGTTTATCTTTCTCATTTTCTGTCTTATTGTCAATAGCATTGTCAAATGCTCTGAGAAAAGATCTATATGTGAGTGGATCACCTGAGAACACAGGAATGTCTCTCTTGGGTAGCAGTGACAGGCTTTGCTGCTTGACCAACATTTCAGTGATCAGGTTCTGATGATGCATCACTTCATAAATCCTGTCACCTGTGGATGTGGGCTCCTGAGGACCTGTAGGTGGAGCTCCATCCAAGTGATCCTGATGACACAAATATGCATGAGATGAATGTTTTGTGATACTAGCAGACACATCAGAAATCGGACGATCTTTCTTCTCTTCATCTTGAGCCTTCATTGAAGCATGGACTTCATGTACAGGTTGGGATCTTGGAAGACTTGACCGAGGTTCGTCCAGCCTGTATTTCAAATATTCATTCATTGCATCTCTGAGATCTTCATGGTTCTGGAAAACCTTGAGCTTAGCGGTAGAGGCTGCTATTGCAGTTTCAATCGCTAGCTCCTCCAACTCAGCCTTTAACTTTGCTTCCTGCAGTTGTATCGCCTTTTTCCTTTTTAGCGATTCAGCTTGTGCGAGAAGAGCTGCTCTTTTAGCCTCCTCTTTCATGCGAGCCACTGAACTAGTATTTGACACAACTGAAGATCTTGCAATGCTGGAACTCGATCTGCTATTACTTTTTTGACAGTGAAGATCAGCTATCACAGAAACACTGTCATGTGGAGTAACCTCCTCTTCATTCAGGACGTGTCTTTCACGTTCTTGAATCCATCTTTCAGTTTCCTGCAAAAATTGTTTAATAGTAGCTGTACTTTTTCGAACCAGTTGCACTGATCTGTTTTAGCTTCTTCTTCAGATAACATCTGTGTAACGTTGTTGTTTAGCAATATGAACTCTTCATGCAGCTTGTGAAAACTTTGACGTGTTCTACTTTATCCACATGCTCTTCATTATTTTTCATGCTGTCTATTTTCTTCATTTTAGTCGTTATCTGAGCCATTTTTGCCCTTCTTTGTCCGATAAGCATGTGGAATTTCTCCTCGAGTACCTTCTGTGTGTATTTTGGCTCCCTCTTGTGGTCAACCGCCTGCATTGCGTCTGATGCGGCAACAAAACGATCGTTTCTCTTTCATGTATTAATAAAAGTCCAATACTTTTTCAGACACACTGTCATGTGTTCACAAAAGGCTTTTGTAGTCCATAAACGGAAAATATCTTCAGCTCTAATGTCTCTTTGACTTGCAAACAACTTATGCAGTGCAAATGGTAGCTCCTTCAGTTGGCTTCGCCATTAGCATGTAAGCGGCTCTAACGGCAATTAAGTCTAACGGCAATTAAGTTTTGACAATGGCTCTTAACCTGTCGTCTTCTCAAAGTTTCCTCCTCTTCATTTCTTTCGTTCTGAAAGTCCTTTCATCCTCTTGGAAACAGTTTTTGACTAATGTTATGGCAACAGATCCAATATCTGTGTCATTCCTTAGACACTGGAAGTAAAGGACGCGTGAAAACTATGAATTTAACAAAAAAAAGATTTATCTATAAAAATGATACAAATACAAAAATGACAGCTACAGTTTACAATTTCCTTTTCCTTCTTTCTATCTATGCACAGTTTTACACGGTCAAAAACTGTATTGCGCTGTGTCTAAATAATCCGTTAAGTGAACAAACTGTCAATAGAACTGAACTTTATAACATATGCTCAACAGGAACTAAGCCTTTCAAAATAAAACTAAACTTCACAATAAAAATTGTCTGAACAAATAATCTACCTAAGTGTAATAAAATAAAAAACCATCAAACAAATTACTTAAATATTTTCTATTTATGGCTCTAACAAAAGGAACTTTTTAAAAACATTTTTACCAAAACAGAAGAATTAAATTAATGAATTTCTTTAATTATCAAAAATCAGTTAATGTGGATAAAATTACCTTTCATATTTTTAAGCTTTTCAGGATGATCTGAGGATTTATTCGATGGATGTTGGGTCGTGGTTTTAGTGACGCAACTGAAGGAGAAAATTTTAATTATTTGTGTTTACCAAGGGAATGAGCAATGCCACCAACTGCATTTCCATTACAAATGTGTGCAACCACTTGTTTATATTTTGCCAATGCTAATTCACGCTTGATTTATTAAAGCGTAGTGTTACTGAATAAGCGTCATCATCCGATAAGTGATTAAAAATTATGGCAGTGACGGGTGTAACCATGAGATTCATAATTCAGCCATCAGAGACGGCGGCGTTTTGTTCAGGCTTTGCAGCAACAAGCCACTAATGCTGGGAGAAACTACATACGCAGCTTTTAGGGGAAACTGTAGTTGCCGATTTTACAGAAGAGTGATGGACTCAACATAAATGACACACAACTTTTTATAAACTGTGCAATTCTGTGAGACTAAAGAACAGAAATCACCCTCCTTCTACCACTTCCTGTCATCTTCCTCATTTCTGCCAGGACCAACGTCTGTCTGTTGATCTTGTGACTCATGATATGAAAAAAAGTCTTTCAATATGGCTGAAAAAGCAAAAACGTGAGTTTTTTTTAAAGAAATTGGTGTGTTTCCAACAAGCAAATTAAATTTCATAATTTCAATTTATGTAATTCTATAGTTAATGGAATCACAATTAATGTTTGGTGGGATAAAGTGAGACATTAATAATCAGGGTTTTCTGATGCAGATATTGCTGAATTGCGACACTGTAAGCAACTTAAACGATGCAACTGGAGAATCTAATGTAAAAATGAAAACTAACAAAAACTAAGGCAGCAAAACGCGAGTCGTGGAACAGAACGTAACAATAAAAGGAGCTGAAAACAGCCAGGGTAACTGATGATATTTTTTTTTTAAATGTCGATATGTAATTTTTTTTTTTTTTTTTTTTTCCCTTCCATATCTAAGAGTGCGGCGCCCCCTGTTGACCAGCTGCCACTGAATGACCAAAGCCAGAGGAACTCAGAGAATATATTACACAAACTGCTTTAACTATTTGATTTCTGGTTTTTAGTTTTTGCAGAATGGCATCAAAAGCAGTTCAGATGGTATGTGTGACCCTCGGGGTTATCGGCCTAATTGGGGTCATCACCTGTTGTGCCACCGCTCGATGGAAAATGACAGCTTTCATAGGAGCGAACATTGTGACTGCACAGGTAACTACAGATCATGATGCAGAAAGCGTCACAATGCATTTTATGATTCAAGTAGACAAAATATTATGTTTTGTTGGCTCTATGTTTTATTACTCGACTATTATTGTAAGTGTAATGTTACTGTCTAGCAGCATGAACCACTAGGTATTCAATATTATTAGTAAGTTTTCCATTAGTTTAATGTAAATTTTGGGGGGAATTATACGTTTCTTTTAACTGAACCTCTTTGATTAAAATGAAGAAAAAATATTTTTAAAATCTGACTTACAAATTGTTTCTGATTACAAACATTATTGTTTGTTTGTTTTTTTTGGGGGGGGGGTTTGCTAAATGCCAAAAGATTTAGATCTGGTAGATTTAGATTTAGAATGTCCTAATTTCTTTTAGGACATTCTTTTCAGTTCACATATTATTTTCTCTGTATTTGACTTTTACAGAACGAGACTCAGATAAAAGATTTATGTTTCCTTCTACATCTTTTCACAATAGCTTGACTGAACCAATATGCAGCTATGTGAGCTTTTCAGCTCTGTTCTGCTCTGGCTTATGCTTTAGGTATTGTCCGTTTGAAAGATCTATTTGATCCCAAACTTTAACTTCCTGCCTTCGGATGCTGCTTCACCATTTCCACATAAGGTTCTTTCCTTGTGATGCCATACATTGCCAGACATTTTTCTAGCTTTTTTAGACCACAGAACAGTCAGGCTACATCAATGAACGCTAATCTGGCTTTTCATGGTGCTGATGGCTTCTTCCTCTGAGTGGCCTTTCAGCCCATGTTTGGAAAATGATCCATTTCATTCCCAAAGAAATCTGCAAAGTTTCTGGAAATAGAAATATATTAGGTTATGTATTTGATTTAACATGTAGAATATTTATTATATCTAACATTTTGTTTCTATGTCTATAGGTGATTTATGAAGGTCTATGGATGAACTGTGTGACACAAAATACTGGACAGTTGCAGTGCAAAGTGTACGACCCTTTGCTGGCGTTACCCTCTGACCTTCAGGCTGGCCGGCTCATGACCGTCATCAGCTGCATCCTCTGTGGTCTCAGCCTCCTCACCCTGTTCTTTGGTTCCGACTTGACCAGATGTTTTCAGAACCAAGGCACCAAGCCCAAACTCAGACTGGTGGCCGCAGCGGGCCTGCTGCTAGCCGGCCTGCTGGTGATCATCCCGGTCAGCTGGTCAGCATATATCATAAGAAGAGATTTCTACAACCATGTACTAATGTTAGCCATGAGGAGAGGAATTGGAGTGAGCATCTATATCAGCTGGGCAGCCAGTGCGCTGTTGATCCTGACTGGAGTTCTGCTCTGCTGCTTCAGCAGACCCAGATCCAGCAGCTCTGGTGGAACCATTAAACACAACAGAGCTTCAGGTCTAAATGACAAGTTAATTTAGAGGTTTTATGGAAGGGATTGGTGTCCAAAAGACGGATAGACAAGGGGGTTGATTTGGTACAAACTGGGACACCAGAGATCATAAATACTTTTTGCTAATAACTGGATCTGATTATTGTTTTCATATTTTATCTGTTGGTGCTCAAAGGCTTGTACTTTGCAAATTTTTATTTCGAACATTTTGTAAAGTCTTTGTGTGTTATTTTTTATTTTTTTTTTCAAACTGCCTACGAATCATTTATTATGAATTTGTTCTGTTGGTTTCTTTACACTGATCAGTGGAGATTAAAACTTTGTCAAATGCAAATGTTTTCGGGAAAATGAATTAATTGCATCTAAAAAAAAAAACCCCAGGACTTTAATAAAGTTTTAATACTTTAAATACAGAATTTTAAAACAATTAAACAAAAAAATACATTTGAAGTACATCATAGAAAATATTGTGGTAAACATCTGCTGTTTAAATCGTATACAAAAAAGTTTTCTACCTTAATTTATATGTTAAATTAAAGCACTAAGAAAAAGTTAGCATAAGGTTAGCCCAAGCAGCAGCCGAAAGGAAACAGGAAGAAACAATGGAGGTGGTGGGCGGGACATTGTGCCATTTGGCAGCAGCTCATTGGCTGTTTTCTGATAAGTTAACTCTTTGTCTACTGATCATGATCGTTCATCACAGATAAAGAATAGCTATTGAACGATTCTCTCCATGCTTATGATAGGACTTTCGTTGAAGCTATATTTAAATGCGGGCGACACACTCAACTCCTGGCTGAAGTGCCACGTCAAATTATTCAAAACTATTTACATCAGTGCAGGGGCGCAACATGGGGGGAAAATTAGGACAATTCTAAGGGCCCGACAGGAGGCCCTCCACAATTCATTTATTTTTTGTTCATAGAAATAAATAAATTTAAATACAGGGTCCTTTTTTTTTTTACTCTTACGCAAAAAGAAGAGTTTCCCACCTTTTTTACATACACCAGTAAGAAAAATACACACATAAGCAGTGGAAATTAGCTTTCATGGCATTATTGCTGGACTCTCCCGACATGAGAGAAGAACTTGATGTTTTAGAAAATGCTACAACAGTTGCAGCCTTCAAATCTACCTCTCAAAAAATAACATCCTTCCAAATTCACATCTGTCAGCCTCAGACTATCATATAGACAGCAACCACACATCCACATCTACAAAACTAAGAACAAGATAAAAGCACAACCAAATCCTCTCTATTCCACTGGAAAATATTCTATTTCTAATAGATCTCTTAAACCTGCCATGTTGTCTGTAGTTATATCTGCACTTGTCTTGCTGGACAGATCATCTCTCCAGAACAAGTGTCAAAGGGATTTCAAGCTTTTGCAAAGTAGAGAAATGAAAAGTGAAGGATAATAAATACATGAAACTCTGCAAAAGTGACTGAAAACCACATCCTACCTCTTACACTTACTTCGCTTCAAACTCATTTGGTGAGAAGAGCAAGTGTTTAAAAGTAAAAGACAGCTTCGAGCTTCCTCATTCAGTTGTGTAGCAGTGCTGACAGCAGGATAAATAAATAAAAATCACAACTGAGTTCAGTTCAGAGAACTGTGGATTTCACTGAACATTTCCCATAACCCACATTGTTTTCGCGCAGAATACTCAAAGTTTATTTGCAGCAGAGGTAAGCAACTTTGTTCATTTTTATCTTCGCTAAATGTTCAACCTAAAGTATTAAAATGTTGGACTGTTTATCAAGAGTCAGAAAATTCAGTCACCTTTTAATTAAATTTTCCCCGACAAGATCAAATGTTCTGAGAGTTTTGGAGATTATTGTTGTCTTATCTGGACCCTGGGTTCTCTCTATGAAAGTATTTTTCTCAATACTATTGATCACAGATAAACATTTTTCCCCCAGTTATTCTGTAATCTTGAAGAATTAACAAGAAACATGTCATGTAGAGTGTTAATAAAGTACTCAGTGAATGAACTTTAACAACAAAATGAAAACCAAATATGACGGAAGATCAGTGAAAACCGAGCAGACAGGGACAAAGGAAACCCGGGTATACAACAGCTGAATTCAATGAGGAACGTTTATAAATCTGAGTTTTAAAACTTGGTGAGTAGACTGCTGACAAGATGGAAGAGTGATTACAAACCGGGTGTACCTTGAAAGAAGAAGCAAACAGGTTGGAAAAGAGACTAATACACTATGACTTTACTTTGGATGGTGGTAATTGCTTTATGTCTTGAAGGTTTAATGTAAATAGTTTTGCTTGTGGCTTGAGAAGCTAAAATCCAAAGATGCTACTTGACATGCTACAGGCTGGAATCAGAAGAGCAGCACTGAGTTCATTTTCCTGGCCACTGATATAAGGAGGAGAGCAGAAGTTAGGTTCTATGTTAGCGATAAGACAGTTCCCACTGTGTGTGTTAATGCATTTTAAGATATATTTGGAGTTTGAACTATAAAAAGAGGCAATTGTAAGCCTTTCTCTTGTGTTTGTGGATTTTAGCTATTTGCAGACGGCTCTGGTTATGACCACCACGAGTATTGAGTGTCCAATGTACCGCTAAATGTGGCCTGTCAGTCCATCGTCCTGGACTAGAGGCCTGAAGTTTCCCATCCATTATCTGAAACAAATTGAGGGATGATCAAGTTAAAAGCCCACCAGAACAAGAAAAAACATTTCTGACATGAGCTTCCTCCACATGGACAGTGAGACCAAGCCTTAAAGACGAGGTGAGGATCTCCATTGTACAGTGGGAAGGATGTAAGTCAGTTGATTTAGTTTGAGTATCTGATCAGGATAGTTTGTGAGCTTCTCCATTTGAAGGTTTTTCTTGGCATGTCCCACAAACAGGAGACTCCATCTTGCATAAGAAAAAGACAATGGATGGACAGATGATTGTTGCCAAGAATATTTAGCAACAACTTAAATTATTTACATCCTGATTTTATTTTTTTCTAGAATGGGATTGTCGACGGTTCAGATGATGTGTTTGGCGCTTGGAGTTCTCGGACGAGTTTGGATGGTTATTTGCTGTGTTGTCCCTCACTGGAAAGTGGCACATTTCATAGGAGTCAACAAAACTATGACAGAGGTAATGAAATATTTTAAAAAGGAATCTACGCTAAGCAACTTATCTGACTAGCTTCTTTACCTCATGTTAGATTGCTTTGCAAAAGCTTCAGACATTAACATTTTGGGAGAAGGATAGCTGTGAAAGGGTGGTAACAATATCTATGAACCACTAACAATGACCCTTTCTGTGTTTGTGCAAGTAGAAAACAATGCAGGGGCTGTGGAACTGGTGTGTGCTGAAGTGCTCTGGGCAAGAGCTGTGCAAAAACTATGAATCCTTGAAGGCGATGAGCTCCGACCTCCAGGCCGCTCGAGCCATGACCTTCATCAGCTGCATGGTCAGCGCCTTTAGCCTCTTCAGTTTGGTCTTTGGTGCTTATTTCCCCACATTTGTACAGAAGCAAAACACCAAATCTAAGAACAGTGTGGTGCCTGGGCTGGGCCTGGTGCTGTCCGGCCTCCTAATGATCATCTCGGTCAGATGATCAATGTATTTTGCTTTGGGAGAATTTGACAACTCCTTGATAGAAATGGGAGAGTGCATCTACTTTGGCTGGATAGCTGGTGTGCGGATGGTTCTGGCTGGAGGTCTGCTCTGCTATTTCAGCAGACCCACATCTAGCTCAGGAGGAACCACCGATGAACACGTTCACATTGCTGCAGCTCCCAGCAACGACAGCCAATAAAGGCTTTATGAAAAGTGTTGAATGCTTAAAGCTTCATTCACACACCAAGCAAATGGATCCCATATTTAACTTTTTCACCGCAGTCCTAAATCTGATTTATGCCACATCCTAATGTGGTATTCAATCAGGTTTTATTCTATTATTTTCAAAGTATTTGCAGTCTAAACTGTCAGGGTGTGTTTTATGTCACTGACATGCAGCATAACTTTGAACAAGAAGAAGCCAGATGCATTAAATCCAGATATAGACAGTGGAAGAAAATTGTAATTATAATACAATCAAGTAGATTGGATAGTAGAATGGGTTAAATCCCTTCCAGAGAATAATCTAGGACAGGGGTTCCCAAGTCCAGTCCTCCAGAGCCACCATCCTGCAACTTTATTCAGGTCACAAGCTTTAAGTTGTGACCATTTGAATATTTGACTCCACTCCTAACTACAAAACTAAGAACCAGATCAGACCACAACCAAATCCTCTCCGTTCACAATCGTACTTCACTTTTCCTGGACAGCATGTTATTCCATTCTCCACTTGCAAATACATTAATAAATTTCTTAATACCTGCTTTGTTGTCTGCAGTTTTATCTCTACAGATTATCTATTCATAACAAGTGTCATCAAAAAGGTTTTAAGTTTTTGCAAAGAGGAGAAATGAAATGAAAAGGTTATAGAGTGGTTTTTAGACACTCTGCAAAAGTGACTAAAAACCACATCCTGCTTCTTATCACTTACCTCCAGGTGAGAAAAGCAAGTGTATAAAAGTAAACACAGCTTCAAACTTTCTTAATCAGCTCCGATTAAGAAAGTTGTTATTAAGAAAATCACTTTTCGCCTACTGTCAGCCTACAGTGCTTACAGTAGTAATGAAGTAATGAAGGAATACCAAAACCTCCCTGAGATTAATGTCCCTATGCAAATCTCCATTAACCTCTGGAAAGTGCTGCATGCCACATCCGATTAAACTCATAAAACCCCAGAGGGCAGATAAAAACAGTTTTGGACTAGAGACTCCTCCATCTCAATTTGATCCAGACTTTAAGTCCATTACTAAAAACTATTTGGGTCCAAAAAGTACTGAAAAAGTCTCCTCAATGTTTGGGAGTGCTTAAGCATCCCTTACACAGGCGAACATTGGCATCCTTCTTTTTGACAACAATAGGAGAGAAATAAGAGGAATCAAATTCCTGGGTCATCCCAGCTGCC
Source organism: Poeciliopsis turneri (assembly GCA_922788865.1). Taxonomy (NCBI): domain Eukaryota; kingdom Metazoa; phylum Chordata; class Actinopteri; order Cyprinodontiformes; family Poeciliidae; genus Poeciliopsis; species Poeciliopsis turneri. The sequence goes on from CAKLNU010001002.1 coordinate 819,078, forward strand.
AAAGCATCTTCAGATGCTTCCTCACCACCTCACAGTCATCAGGATGAATGTTTGAGGAGAATGAAGGGATTAGGCAGAACTCCTTCAAACTCAACTCTGCTCTCCACACAGACAAAATAAACCGGTCAGACATGGAAAAAAGGTAATAAACTTTCTGAAACACCAATGTCTTCCTGACAAATAAAATAATAACTCCAAGCTTAGTGCAAGGTTCAAAGCCACGAGGTTATATGAAACAGAAGAAATATTTTCTCTTGGTTTAGGCGGCACACGGATGATTGGAAACACCAGAAACGATTGGACTACCCAGAAACAGAGAACAAGACGTTAGCTAGTTACAGCTACCTCTTGAACAATTAAATAAATTAGAAGAAGCAAAAGTTGAAGGCGCTTATTGCTCTTTGTACCAAAGCAGATATTCCTTGAAGAAAAAATTAAACAAACTTTTCGTATGGTTGGTAGAGCAATGCAAACAGCATTGCAGGGAGATGGGAAGGAAAGAGTGACAGATAAAAACCAAACTACACTTCAGTGGAGATGTCCAAAACACATGGAAGACATGAAAATGAACAAAGATCCTTATTTTGGTATAAATATATTAAAACAAGATTATTAGTTTTACATATAATGTTTGAGTTCATACAAACTTGAGTGGAAAACACTTTGAAACACTTTCTGTAAAACATCAGTTTTACAGTCTGCTTTATTGCAGTATTTAAGTATTTTTATGTACACATGGCAGTTGATTTTCTTTGATCCACTAAATATATTTTGTGTTTTTGTATATATTGATAAATATATTATTTTATTTTGGCGACTACTTATGGTAAATGGACTGAACTTATATAGCGCTTTTCCAGTCATTTTGACCACTCAAAGTGCTTTACACGAGAGTCACATTCACCCATTCGCACTCACAAACGCACACACATTCATCACACCGGTAGGCAATTTGGGGTTAAGTGCCTTGCCCAGAGGCACATCGACATGTGGCAGGAGGAAGCTGAAATCTAACCTACAACCTTCCGATTGCAAGAAGATAACACAGCCACAGTCGCCACTTATTCAAAAATGAAACTAAACTCTTGAAGTTACACATCTGTTTGGCCGTATCTAGTTAAAAAAGTAGAAAATGTGGAATATAATCCATGATATTGTGTTCGAGATATTTAAAAAAATATCTCATAAGATCTTTTTTTGGCAATATCGCCGACCCCTAATAAAGCTCTTTGACGAAACAAAATAAGAAAATATGAAATGAAAAGACCAAGGGAATAAATTGCTCCCCTTGGTCTTTAGATACATGTTGTGATAATAAGGCTTAGTTTTTCTGTTCTCTATTTTGTTATCGTTTTCAGATACTTGGATCTCTAATCTACACTACCTGGGTAAGGTTGAGTATCTGTGGTTCGATTCCTTAGCTGGAAAATCCTGAGATTTCGAAGGCGAGTTCACAGCAGGTCCCTGAAGCAGCTGGCCAGTATTCCAGCAGGAATCTTCAGTGTGTGGTCCAAGGATCTGGCTCGCCATCACATCAATAAAAACAAAGAAAATTATTCTACACATAATATGCAGAACAAAAGAAAATAAATTAAACTTAAATCGCCATGTATACAAATAAAATCACCACAAATTAAATATGTCTAATCACTACATAAAACTTTCATTTAACAGGAAAGACCTGTTTGAAATTATTTGAACTGTCATGAAACGTCATAAAATCAGAACATGTTTTATTTTTATTATATAGTACTCATTTGAACTATTTTAACACAAAACTTATTAACACATTTTAACTAAATCTAACTAATAAAAATGTCCAAAATGCTCCGACAGGCTTTAAAGAGGCTTTTATTTGGTTTTAATGGTCTTTTTATCGTGCTAAATGATCCTAATATAGTCAGTTTGCTAACCAACTGTCATCCAACGGTTAGCCGTGCTAGCCTTTAGCTTCACTCAACGACTTCACTCACCGAAGATTCCAGAGAAAACAACCCCGTCCAGCTCCGTCAACGATGTAACACCATCCAGCATTTGTTTTCCACAATGTTCTATCGTTTTTGATCTTTAATTTTGTCCCAAATTTCTCTCAATTCTCACTGTTCCCGCCATGTCTTTGATTCTCTCTCTTCACGCGCTTCTCCAACACACACAAAAGCGGAAGGTGAAGCCTGCCCCCTGCGGGTGTTACAGAAAATTACAACGGCTCCAGCCTTATTCCAAATGGAATTAAATTAATACCGTATTTTCTGAATTATAAGGCGCACCTTTAATTTTGAACCATTAATTTGATCAAAGCACGACAGTAAGCCTTATAATCCAGAGCGTCTATATTGTTCTGGAGTAAAATATCCCCCTCTAGTGAATTAGTACCACATAAGCGACCTTATGTGGTACTGTCAAAATATTTTACATTACATTACGGCTAATCAGGAGCGTCGCGGAGTAATACGTAATGCGCTTTGACTGACTAACTTATCTGAATAAAAATAGAGCATTCTTTCTGGAGCAGATTTCCATACATTTAAGTCGTAAATATCTCACGGAAGAGAAAACACCTCACTTTAGAGCTTCCTGGAAAAAGACTGAATATTTATCTAAATATAATTTCTTGGTTTTCTATTTTTAATTAGCAAAAGTGACAATGTTTTTCCAAATTTATGTGTAAAAATTTGAGTTGACATTTAAATTGAATCCCTTATCTGAGTCTGATTTTCTTCAGTATTATAGGTTGTATTAACTATATTTATTGAGATGTTTTTATTTTTTTCTGTAACAATTAATATTTCTGAGTACTTTTGTAATATTTTATATTTGTATTGCAAAAATGAATAAAGAATTAAATTAAAAGAAGACTTTGGAAAATACAGAAAACCTTTATTTTTAACACATATATTAAAATATAAATCAAAACTTGTTCCCACAGACAAACAAAACAAATTCAAGCTTCAGGCTAAAAACATTTTCAAACAACTGCTGTTTTAATTTTCCCCTTTAATTCACAACCAAAGGTTAACAGCAGTTTTCTCCCTGTCTGTTTTGGCTCCATTGTTTTACTTTTGACATTTCGCTTTATGTTTTTCCTTCTTTAAATTTTGTAGAATTTTTGTCCGTTTAGTTTTTGGTCTCCAGTTCTTTCACGCGGTTGGTCAGCTCCTCTAAAGCTGCTTTCAGGTCCTTCACCTCCTTCCTTAGAGACTCCACCTCCTGAGAAACACACAGGAAGTGAGCGTCAGAGAGCAGAAGTGGTCCAATTCAGGATAATCAGGCCTCAGAATAGTAGAAAAGACAGTTTTCTCACCCCACTGCCGCCTGGTTGGCTCCCCGCAGAAGCAGTCGTAGTCTTCAGGAGACTCTTATGGACTTTGAATTCCTTGGCCTTGGTGGTGGCTACAAACCCGTCCTTTAGGGAAATCAGAACAGGCGGAGCTTCTTTCCCATCAAACCACTCATCGGCTTCAACCGACGGCTCGGGTCCGACGGTGTCTGGGTATAGATCCTCCTGGAACAGATCCGACTGCGCAGCCAAAAGAGGAAACGGTCAGCTAATCCCAACGTCACCCACTGTGTTTCTGCTGTGTTTAGAAACTCACCTTACGAGGTACCGTCATGACTATGGGTTCACATTTCCTCTCATGCAGTTTGTAGAACCTGAAGGTAAAAGTATTTGGATACAATATGAGCAAAATGAAAAATGTGTGAAAAGTTCTTCTACCGAAACACTGTTTTCACTACAAAAGTACAAAATCTTACTGAGTATTTTGATCTAGTTTTCAGTGCACTTGAAATAAGACCAAACTAATTTACAGGTAACTTTTCAACAAGATATAGGAACTAGTTTGAAGTCAAAAAATTATTAATACTAATTTTAAAAAAAGTCCCAGTTCTAGTGGCAGGAAATGTCTCATTATTAGTGAAATAACCTGCAAAAGAACAAGTAATAGAAGTAAGAAATACTTCCACCTGCAGGTGGAAGTTCGCATCACTTAAATGCAATGATTTTAATTATTTATTGCAAAAACTTAGCAATAAACTCTCTATCAGAGACGGGTCTTGTTTATCATTTATTGTGATAAACATTTTGATTAATTGTTGACAAAACTAGTTCCAAATAATAATGTTTAAAAACCCCAAAGTTGTCCATATAGTTTCACTATTTTCTTCAGTTTGTTCAAAGAAAGTGTCGACAAATGAGAAAATATGATTAAATGCTGTTACACTGAGCAGATTAGTGATACAAATCACTTTTCTTTATGTGTTTTTCAAGAGCAGTATTTGTGTTTGCATGGCTATTATTGCTATGTCAGCCGCAGCCTAAAAACGAAGCAAGACATAGTTTATATATAATCAATTTTATTATTTAAGTACCAAAAAATATAGTGATAAAACATTAATTCCATGTTACAGACTCATGATTATGCATCAAGTGAGGATCTGTTGATTTGCGTTAATATTCGCAGTGTAATTTGGCATCTAAAGAGCCACATAAAAACCTCAAGCAAGCAAGATTATAAACTTCCAGGAACAAACTGCAGAAGCACAAATTCTTACCAAGTATTTTTGGTTTAGTTTTTAGTCTAAATACCTTCGTACAGTTGAAATAAGACAAAACTAACTTACAAATAACTTTTCAGCAATAAATATGAGCTCGTATTAAGAAAATAATTCTTTAATATTTGTGAAAAAGTAACTGATTATTTCACTTATAACAAGACATTTTTCCCATGTTACAAGTTAAATAATCTTCCAGAGGAACAAAGACTTTTTCACAAATATTAAGGAATTATTTACTTTAAAAAAAGCTCATATTTATTGCTGAAAAGTTATTTGTAACGTTTCTCTTATTTCTGAGATATTTGCACTCGAAACTAGACCAATAATACTTGATAAGCTTTTGTGTTTTTGCAGTGTAGTGCGTGAAAAGAAAGCTGATGGTTTTGTTACCTTGCGATTTCACACTTGTTGACCTCCAGGCCTCTCTTGGGCATGTATCCCATCCCCTTCTGGCTCTCCTTGCTGCTGAACATGGACAGGTAGTGGACGTAAGGAGTCTCGTCCGTCACTTCGAAGTAACGGATGCTGCTGTCTCCCTGCGAGAAGGCCACCACAGGAAACATTGAGCCGTTTGTGCGTCTGGGTGGGAATCACACACTGTTTCCCAGTCTGAACCCAACCTTGCCGCAGAGGTAGATGATTCCCGTGTCTGGGTCGAAGAACGGCAGGAGGACGCCGCTGCTCGTGTCCAGCTCCTGCAGGGTCAGCGGCTCTCCAAAGTTGTTCTACAGAAAAAGAAGAAGAATTGCTGCTTTCATAATAACCAGAGGAAAACCTTAAAGCAGACAAACTGGCATAAATAAGAGATGAATTTAATTATTTTCCCACAAATAATACAACTGTAAAACCTCTCCAACTGTAGAAGCTCATAGTATTGACTCGCTTCTAAGATTTGTGCACTGCAAAAACACAATCTTACCAAGTGTTTTTGGTCTAACTTATTGTGCAAATATCTTCGTACACTTGAAGTAAGAAAAAATGACTTTAACTAACCTCGTAACAAGATATAGGAGTTTGTTTTTTGTTAATAACTCCTTAATATCAATAAAAAGAAGGAAAAGGTCTCGTTATAACAAAAAACTCATGCAAATTTGATCAATGTTCAAGAATTATTGACTCAAAACAAGCTCTAATTTGCTGAAAAGTTACTTGAAAGTTAGTTTTGTCTTATTTTGAGTTTAATTGCAATTCATTTTGTCGTTCAGGCAAAAAAAAAAACATAAAATAAATATGGGAACCAGCATTTTAAAATTTAAAACACATAATTTATGTTTTCTTTATCAGAGATAAGATCCCCAGGAGCACTAACTCATTATTATTATTATTATTATTATTATTATTATTATTATTATTATTATTATTATTATTATTATTATTATTATTATTATTATTATTATTAGAGGTTGTAGTAGTAGTTGCAGGTTTTTTCCTTCACTCACCGGATCCCACAGCGCCACCTGCCGTTCACTCATGCGACTGAAGCCGGTGCTCAGGATCTTCCCACCAGACACGAACACGGCTCTCACAGGCCGGGAGCCTTCGTGGGGTTTATCCTTCTCCTGCAGGGGGCGCAGAAGAGCAACGATTCAGACAGTTAGGTTGTGGCAACAACTAATGCTACGGTTATAGACAAAAATTTCACAAAACATTGATTAGATTTTTAACAACTATTATAATTATTAGACTTTCTGTAAACTTTGCAGTCTGCAGTTCGAACCCTTTTCCGGAAGCAGCACTTACTAAGAGCACGGTGCCTTTGCGGGGGTCCAGGACTCTCAGCTTCTTGTCTTTGCAGGAGGTGAGGATCCTGGAGCCGTCCCTGTTCCAGCAGGCGCTGTAGATGAGGTCGGGATGAACGCTGTCGATCCTCACCACCTCCTCTCCGCGAGCCACGTTCCACAGGATTATCACATTATCAGAACCTGCAGGGAGCAAACCGGTTCAGGTCAAACCTTTTGAGTTTCAGCAGTGGGACTGTTGCTGTTGCGATGGAGACATTGGTAAATAAATTGGTTCTGAAAGGTGATAAATTAATATGTAATTTCAAGCTAAAGGTTCAATTTGCAACATGCTCCATGACTTTGTGAACTGAAGCGTCTTATAACAGAGAGAACTTCCTTTTCCCATTCTGGTTCCTGAAAACTGCAGTTCCCTAACAGACCATGTGAAAGTCAGAGGTCACCTGCGCTCAGCAGCACGTTGTGGGCGGTGGGGTGCCAGCTCAGGATGCCGACACGCTTACAGTGACCTTCCAGCTTCACGACCGGCTCTGTGAGCGGTGAGGTGAGCCCGCCATCTGGGATCTCCCAAATCTGATCACAAAATCCCACATGTAAGTCACATGACACAACCCAGGGTGTGTTGAAGGAGTCGAGAGTTTCTGTGGCCCCACCATGACGCTGCAGTCCTCAGATCCACTGGCAATGATGTTGTCATTGTGAGGGCAGAACTCGATGTCCAGAACCGGACCTGTGTGGCCGCAGACGGTGGGGTAGGACATGTCGATACGTCCGGTCTGCAGACACAAACATCGAGAACGTTTAGGGTTGCTTCAAGAAGCAAAGATTAATAAAATACAGCATTAACTGCCATGAGGAATGAAATTAGGTTAGAAAACTGCAGGTCAGCTTCCCCTTTAATTGCTCCCACTGTCTGGTAACCAGGTTAAAGAGCAACTTAGGACAACCTGCTTCTTTGAACAGGTTCGGACAGGTCAGTGGGCTGAACAAAACATGCTTTTTTAACACAAAGTCATTTTTGGATGATAAGATTTTAGTCTGCCTGTTTTGAGCTGTTTTAGGATATCTTTAAATCCAAATAAGCTGCTGTTGGACACACCCTGCAACTCAATGTTTACACTGGCATCTGAAAATGGCTGCAAACCGATGCACAATTATACAACCGTACATCTTCGAAAAGCATAAGTAAAGCCTCCAGCACAACCAACAAGAACGCATGAAGGGTTTTCTGGGTGGTAAGTTGCTTGTGTTTTCCAGCAGCCATTTTCAGCACATATGGCAGTGAAGTCAGCTGACCAAATGTGCTGGAGCTCAGCTTGGATTGCTAGGTAATAGGGTGAAACTCAGACGGGGTTGCTAGGTAACAATGTGACTCCACAATCCGGAGGTTTTTGATCATTTTCTTTAAAACATGATCTTTTTGCCAGAGCTTTGTGGTTTTTCTTGGGCTGTTTTTAGAAGCTCAATTGGAAGCACAAATATGTTCCCCTTAAATGTTTGAACAGCTAAAACAAACTAAACGACAGCAATAGATAATAGTTCTGTTTTGTTGTAATTTAATGCCCACATTGCTGCCACATCTTCGTGTGAAGAGGAAAGGGAACACCAGCCGACACGCAGGACGCATCCGACACGTTTCATGGTTGTTTTAGTTTGGGTGGTTGGAAATGCTTCACCTGTTGGTTTCATTCTTTGCAACATGGTGGAACGTGACGTTATAATTCTTCTTTATAAAATTACTGAAGAAAATGAAGTAAGATTTAAGCTGAAACTAAAAGATAAAACCTCAGTGACTACAGATGAATAAATTGTAACTACATTAAAGTAAATGAGTTGTCTCCTGCCAACATTTGTCGCCCCCTACTGGCCATTCTAAACCACAATAATTTTACATTCAGTCCTGTAATGTTCAGCTCCAGCAGTTAATTAATTGGATTCATTCTGCAGATCTGGTGAACTAGAAGCTTCAAACAACAAAAAAGTGTTAATTGGTCAAAAGTATTTCATCAGAGTTTGTTAAATTTACTTTATTTACATTTGTTTACCTGTAAATAACTTAACAGACTGGATTTGATTACTTGCGACCAATTAATGTGATATGTTTAAGGTGGATCATCTCTCCTTTTTTCAGGTTTGCCTTTGGGATTTTAATTTGATCCCAAACCGTTTTATTAGAGTTTATGTTGACAGTGTGTGATCAGCAAAGCAACAGAAAGAAAAGCTCAAATTGAGGTCAGATGCAACCAGATAACAGATTCATTTATGATTTGATACTGTTTTTTCTATCTGTTCATTAAATGCAATGGCAAAATTAAAGTATCTAAATGTAGCCCTACGAGTGAATGATGTGGGTTATGTTTTAACCCAACAATGATTCCTGAAACTTTGGCATTTTAACCAAATGGATTTAATTAACTTCTTTAAAATGATATTAATCTGTGCCTGAGCTTCCTCAAACTGAAATAAAGCTTCGCATGAAGCAAATTTTCCCACAGAAGCAAATCTCTGTCTTTTAGAATAATTTCATGAGAACAAAAAGTTCAGCTTTGTGTAACTTATTTAAGCGTTTCAATAATGTTGACCCTCATACAGCTGTTAGCTGTTTTCTTTAACTGAAACAATTAATTGTGATTCATTAATTATTGAAATAATCATCACCTAAATAAGTGATCGATTCATTGTTAACAGGAGAATGCACACTCAAAATAAGGCAACATGCATGAAACAGTAACACAGTGAGGGCAGTAAATAAGACAAAACACTGCAAAAAGATCAACAAAAAAAAACCAAACTTCATTGTTTCTACACAGAACCACTCAGATTTGAGCTTCAACTGGTTCATATTCTCTTATTAAGCTGATTAATCCAATTATTAATCAGTTAACCTGACAATGTAACCACCACCCTTTGCTAAATGCCTGATTAAGTTAAGTTAATCTTTTTTATGTTGACTTTTGAAATATATCTTCAGCTCCAGATGTATCCTCTGTTACAAATAATCTCCATTTTAGGCCATAAAAAGAAAAGTTTATTTTAAAAAGTAAATTAATTACTTGTTTATTTGCATTTTTGAGTACTTTTTCATCCAGTTAATCGATTTATTTTCAGGCTAACTGACAGCTAAATGAATCGATAGCCGCTGCCCGACTGATTTTACAGCCGGATTCAGCAGAGAAGCTGCAAAGTAAACGTAAAAGTTGAGGCGCAGCAGCTTCAGGCCACATCCGGTCTCTGCACTGACATGACAACAAACTCCTAATATGGTGAAAACTCAACAGCAGAGCAAGGCAAGTGACGTGAAGAAAGACTGAAAAGACGCTTACGACTTCCTTTTTCAGTTGCCTGCACGACGCTGACAGCACAATTCAAATTTCAGACTGAAAGCGTGGCTTTGCAAACCCAAAGATGTTGCATCAGAAGTGATTTTCAGGTTTATCAGCTGCATGAAACTGAAGCAGTGGTTGCATTTTCTCGCACCTTGTTGAGGGGCAGCACCATGAAGGCCCCGCCGCCGCTGGCGTCCACTATCATGGACACAAACTTGGGGTTGACGGAGCAGAAGTTGCTGTCCCAGGTCATCGTGGAGATGCGGATGTCATCGTAACACTGGTCGGCCTTCACGGCCTGGCCAAAGACGTGACGGAACTTGCTGGTTCTCACAACCTTCCTGGACATGGTGAACTGGGCAGGAAGCAACAAAAAAACCACAATTTTTATTTGACAAACACAACATGCATGATATATGTGGCCAATTTGAACATTTCTGATTTCAGGTTGACACAGACTAGCTGGCACAAAGCTGATTGCACTGCAGGAAAACTAGAAAAAAAAGGGGAAGCAAAAGTTTTCACAACTGCTTCCTCTTGTCCGTCGGTAACTGTTGCCTCTTCTCTCTTTAATTCAAGCCACAATGAAGCAATTCTGCATGCTGACACAACCATACAAGGTAATATATAAAATATAACACCAGAAGATGATGCTATGACGTTTGAGGTTCACACATCGTGACCCTAAAAGGCTAAAGCAACGGTTTCACCACATCCTTCAAGACAGAGAAACAAACCTACAGACTTTTTTCTTTTTTTCCCCTCCACTGTCTCAAAAACACTCTCATTTTTTCCCCCTTCCCCTTTAAATAAACATAAATATCTTCAAATAAAGTGTCAGAAAAAAACACTCAAATCGTTTAAAATTTGAAGTCCAATGAAGCTTTGCATCATTTACAGTAAGGCTCGTTCGGAAAATTAAACAAACAGCAATTGGGTTCTGTTTTACCTCCATTTGTAGATTTTACTTCCTGAAATCTGCAGCCGCGCCTAAGCTGAACACAGCGTACAGCAGTCCTGCTGCATGTGCATCACAAGACATCTGAGGCAGCCCTGCGCCTAATTTAATAAGCCCTTCTGCAAAACAAGCTGTAATTTCATCACAAGCCCAAATGCATGTCAATAACCTGTGACTCCCCGCTGGGATGGAAAACATCGCAGGCCACAAATCCCTCCATGTGAAGGAAGAGAAACCCGAACCATGTGGAATTTGAGGAAGAAAGAGCTTTCATTTAAATCAGAAACTTTCTGTCGCTGCATGATGTCTCGTCGCAGGTGAGGAGTGATTCTGTGGGCTTACCTGGGAGTCGTGCACGGGGAAGAGTCGGCTCAAGAAGTGTCAGCAGTGCACCCTGCCACCAGAGTGATGGCGCAGGGGAGACGCTATGTTAAAGTACATCACAGAAACGACGTGAAGGAAGTGAAAATTTCAAATGAAGGTGGAAGTGGGAGGTGTCTCCTGTGACATTTCAGGGTTTAAAAAGCTGCACAGGGCAACAGGAAAGAAACATGCAGAAGTTGTGAGATTATAACCAGATAAAATGGAGTTTTATGCTCTGGAGCATCCAGGTGAGCAGCAACGCGATTCCAGAATGGAAACAGTTAATCGGATCAATCATGATGAATCGATTAAAATAATAATAAATAATCTAATTTTGTAATCGATTGTTACTCAAATAGAGGCCATTTGCTGATATATATATATATACATTATATACATATATATATATATACATGTATATATATATATGTATATATTTTTTTTTTTTTCAGAGCAGTAATTAATCTAAAACTGCACAAAATACAGTTTTAGATTAATGCAAAATGCATAAACAGTTTCCATTTAAAACCTTTATTTGCAAATGTTTCACCCTCAACTCCTCAAGAGGCATTTTTTGATATTCACTGGGTTCAAATTCATTAAGGGGTGTATGCAGTAAAATGTTTAATTTACTTATTTCTAATGTTGTACAGAAAAGAACAACTAACACATGGTGGTTTTAGCCAAGTGATAAAGTGCAGGAGGAGCTTTCACCTAGAATGCTGAGTGACGTTACGCCTCAGCAGAACGACAGGCCGTGTCATGCCACATGGCAGTAATTCATGCAAAAAGAGCCATAAACAAGTACATAGATATGTACACACGTTCCAGAAATCTGACATTAGTGATTAAAATATCCTTTTTAATTAATTTTTTGTAATATTCAAATCTTCAGACAGGCAAAATTGGGAGTTTTCATTATCTTTAAGTTAACGATTAAACAAAACGGATCACATTTTGCACATTTTTAAACATCCATTTGGGTTTCTACCGTTTCTAAAAACAGAGAAAGCACTTAAAAAAACCTATCAAGTTGTTGTTTTTTCTTCTTTTTCTTTTTGGTGTCTGGATAATGATCCGGATTGTTGTGCACTACAGCGTCACCTAGCAACTAAAGTAAAGACCAGCTTGTTACCTAGCAAACCAACTTAAGCTCCAGCATGTTTGTTCAGCTGGTTTTACTGCTGTACAATGGCTGCTAGAAAAGACAATTGTTTTGTTGTTTACTTACCAGCCGGAAACCACTTTCTGTATTCTTGTTGGTTGTGCTGGAGGCACCACTTCTGCTTTTCGAAGATGCAACGTTGCATAATTGCACATCCAGTGGCAAACATTTTCACATTTGAGTGAAACTGTTGAACTTGGGGGCTGCACAGTGGCGCAGTGGGTAGCGCTGTTGCCTTGCAGCAAGAAGGTCCTGGGTTCGATTCCCGGCCCGGGGTCTTTCTGCACGGAGTTTGCATGTTCTCCCTGTGCATGCGTGGGTTCTCTCCGGGTTCTCCGGCTTCCTCCCACAGTCCAAAAACATGACTGTCAGGTTAATTCTCCAAATTCTCCCTAGGTGTGAGTGTGTGTGTGTCTGGTTGTTTGTCCTGTTTGTCTCTGTGTTGCCCTGCGACAGACTGGCGACCTGTCCAGGGTGACCCCGCCTCTCGCCCGGAACGCAGCTGGAGATAGGCACCAGCACCTCCCGACCCCGTTAGGGAGAAGGGTGACGGAAAATGGATGGATGGATGGATGTTGAACTTGGGGTCAAAACCAGCAGCAGCTTATTTTGATTTAAAGTGACAAGAGGCTCAAAATGTGATCAACTGAAAATGTTTTTGGGCTAAAAATGTACTGAACACCAATCCTAAGCTGTGGTTTCCTTTAGACAATGTGCTTTGTTGTTAATGTGCAGAATAAAAACTTCCTCTTTTTTGTTGCCAAATTTGATCTATAATTCAGCTTTTCTTTTATTACAATATAAAACTTAGGAAGAGTTTAGCCAGGACTGGAGGTTCTCTTGAGAAGAAACTTTTCTTTGCCTCTTAGCAGAGTTAGATAATAACTAATTAGATTTACTTGAGTGACTTTTAGGAAAAAATATCTTTTAGAAGTATTTTTACTACAATGTACTTTGTACTTTTACTTGAGTAGATTCATTATAAAGTATCATTACTCTGACTAAAGATCTGAAAGCTGATAACGATACAATAAACAAGTTAAGAAGTGTAATATACTTGTGTAAAAAAAATTATATAGAACTAATTTTTCCATGTTTAATTGTATTTAGTTTATGTTATTGAACATTATTAAAATATATATATATTTTTTATCATGCTATTCATTTGCTCTCAGCCCCCTGGTGCTGTGGCATCTTATCTTTTCTTCCTTTTTTAAAGTCTTTTGATATAAACTAATAAAATACAGGTGTTAAAATTAAGAAATGAAATTAAATGTGAGAAACAAACAAAGAAAAAAATAATGTGGTGGTGTGGTGTTATTAGAGAAACCTGATATAATTAACCTACACCAGTCTGAAAATCTGCAATATAAATTAACTTGATTGATTTATCTGCCAGAAATCTAAAAATCCCAACAAGATGAAAGAAAATTTTAACTCAGACAAGTTTAAAAATATAGATTTAAGTTTATTGCACAATCGTTGCTGGAGACTGAGGAGTTTGAGAGCCTGTCTGTTACACAGGACGCTAACGCAGGACAGACATGAGGACAGCAGTGTCTATTTAAAGCACACAGACCTAACGAGGCGCCGCGGGATTCGTCCCATCAGCGCCACAACCAGGTACTTATGCAGGTTTCATGCTTGTACGGGTTCGGCTGGACAGTTCATACATGATCATGAAAGGTATAGAGAGCTAAAGAAAAATCTGCTGCACCGCTCCTGGTATAACACAAGTGAATTCATTTCAATTTGGCTGAGGTATGGCTTCAGTGGCGCCAGTGTCGGTGCACAGGAGGCTCCACTAGGGGGAGCCAGAGTGGTGGGGAAACGCTGCAGATGTGACGGTTATAACAGACAGACCCTCCTGAAAGCTAACCTTCGTCCTAAAACAAAGGGCTTCCCCTCGCTGCATGTGCACAGGACTGTGCAAAAGTTTTAGACCGCCTTTCATTTATTGGATGTTGTTTGCAAAATTTTTCAAACTGATTCTAATCAATTTTGGGGTAACAGTGGCGCTCCCATGAAAAGTTAATAAAAGTGACCTGTGAATTTTTTTTATGTGTATATGTATATATACACAAATTTTTTTTGCTGAATTTAAAATGGATTAATATTGTATTGTGACTCTATTCTTGTAATTTTAGCATTTTTATTTTTTAGCATGGTCCTAATAGCCTATCATAATATATAAACAAAACAAAAAATTATACATGTATTTATGTGTATGTATGTCTTTATGTATGACTGCTTTTCTATGATTCGAATAAGATTATTATTTTTCATGAGGGGGGCCATGGCCCCCTCATACCTCCATTTGGGGGCGCCACTGTTCTTGATTCATTTAGGTCCTCAAAGATTTTTTTTTAATTTTTGCTGCTTATTTACAATTTTTTTTTGTTGAACTTAAAGTGGACCCCCCAAAAAAATGTCCTAATATTGAGTAGAAAGGCAGCTGAAGTCGGCACTTTGCAGCAACATCTAATGAAATAACTTTTGCACAGTTCTGCAGACCAGTGTCAAAGTTAGGATCCACAGAATTACAGATATAATAATAATCAGCTTTTAACAATACAGATAATTCATTATAAACAGGTTGTTAAACAGGCTATCCGGCACCTGTGTTGTTTAAAAAAACGTGTTTTGTTAATCATGTTTTACTTTTTTTCTCCATTTAACATTCAGACAAAATAAACAAACACAAGCCTTCCCACCAAAAGTTTCCCTTCTTCTTGTTACAAGGTTCACAGAGCGAGCAGACTGGACTAACGCTGGCGGGCGGAGCCCCGGTTCGGGTTGCGGCACCCTGATCGGCGCATCCTTCGGCTGATAATGCATAGATTGACCGGTGGAAGTCAGGAGGTATCCACTAGCCCACCAGGGAGGTCATTAATGTCTTTCTTGAATCTAAAAATGTGGTTACACTTTGAAAGCGGCTCTACATTTAGCATTGAAACAAATTTAAGGATCTTCTTTTCTGTTCTTTACATATATATGGACACAGCTAAGCGAAACGTTTTTGATATCTGAAGCACAGCAGTGAAGCCTCATCTGCTTCTGGATTAACCCGCTTCCTTCCTGCACTGTTTGCTCGATTAATCTACATGTATTTACATCATCTTTTTTGATCTTAAAATGTGTTTCTTTCCAATCCAGAGCCCTTTGGAGATTAGCGATCAGTGCAGTAACATCCAGGAGAGACTGAATTACGACGATTGGATGATTGGCTAACACTATGAGACATCAGTTTCTGTTTCAGAGCTACGTTCATGCAAAGTTTTAGTTTCATTCAATGGCCAAAATACATTAGTTTCTGCGTTTACATCGCAAACTCTACTTACAGCAGGTAATAACCACTATCAGGCTTGCAGACGTAAAGTCTGGCTGAATTTTTCAGGGCGTAAAGGGAGTGGGTGGCGTCACGCTCTGAAGTTAGTGTGCGGGACTAATGACTGGGGAAATCCTTCTCTCACCTCTGAGTCAGAGGTGGCAGGGGAAGCAGGCGGCGTGCTGAAGCCGACCCGGAGAGACGGAGAGGCGAGGGACCGAGGCGACGTCTGCCGCCTACAGACAGACTTCTGGGGCAAAACGCAGCAGCAGCACGAAAATTTGGAACTAAACGGCTAAATGATTAAACCAAAACCACAGATTAGATTATGACAGAGTATAAAGTATACGCTGAGAAAAAAAAGAAATACAATTACAAGAAAAAAGTTGTCAAATTATGGGAAAGAAATTTGTAGTGTTGCGAGAATAAAATCTAAATAATTCAAGAATAAAGTCGTATTATGAGAATAGTAATTTTACAACCTTATTCTTGCATTATTTCAACCTTATGTAAATAAAATATTGTCTTGGCACTAACACCTCGTCGTACTAATCCAGCGCTGCTGCATGTTTTAAGAGACACGAAGGTGAGGACGTTCATTCCTGTTTACAACAGTTGAGCTGGAAGAATACGCAAATTATAAACACATTAAAACAGAATAAAATTAACGTTTTCAGTTCTAAAAGAAAGCATACGTCATCATAAAACATATGGCTGGAGTGCATTTATATTGAAATATAAAGTGGTAATTATGTGCCTTTGTAGTGGCAGAAATTACATTAAAACTGAATGTAAGGATACATATATATATCTCTATATTCATATAGAGATATATATATGTATATATACAAAATATATATATATAGCACATAATTAGCAACAGTAAATCCATAAATGTACTTTCACATAAATAAAAACAGTAATAAATAAAAGAAATTCTGCACTTTTGGCAAATTATAAACTGCCATCCGTTCATGTAAGCGCTTTTTGTTGCCACTTAAACATTCAGATTCAAAAAAATATTTAGTCATTTTATAACAAAAACCTGAGGTTAAATAACTGCAAAAATACAAACGTGTTCACACCTCTTTACAACCACAAACTTCAATGTGTTTTATTTGGCTTTTATGTGAAATACCAACTCAAAGCTATGAAGTGGAGGGAAAAATATGCATTTTATAGAAATCTGAAAGGTGCGGCGTGCATTTATATTCAACCCCCTTTACTCAGATACCCCAAACGTTTGCTTTCATGTCCCGTTAGTAAAGAGAGTCCTCCCATTTTTAAGTAATCTGAGGAAACTTCATAGAAAATTTGTGAATAAATTTTATAAATACCTAAAATAATAAAACTGGCCATTATTCATCTAGAAGCAGTAAGGACAGGAATGGAGGAACTACTGAGAATCAATCTGTTGTAGCCTCAAAACACACCTTCATCATTATAAAGCATGGTGGAGGCAGCATGATGCTTTTCTTCAGGAGGGAAAGAGTAAAGGGGCCTTAATACAAACACATGCCACAGATTTTTATCCTGAATCATTTTGCAAACGACACGTTTTTCCTGGTTAATGGCATAAAATCCCACTAAAATACATTGAAATCTGTGGTCGGGATGTGATAAAATGTGAAACTAATTTGTAAACGCATAAATAATTCCTGAATTTAAATGACAACGAGATACGGCACAAAAAAAATTTATATTTCTGCTGTGTGAATCAGGAATGAACTCCTCACTTGTGTTTTGTCTTCGTTTGGACGGAAACGAGCAGAAAACCAGGAAATAAACAAAGAAACTCCATATTTAGAGATGGAATCCTGTGACGATCCATTATGAGCGCTTAGCACAAAAACCAAAATTAAACTGTGAGGGAGTCCAACTGTGTGCTGCGATGCTGATGGGTTGAGATATGGATGTGCTGCATAGGTAGCAACAGTGACGTTTGAGAGCAACCGCTGGATATCCAAGATTATCTCTGACTACCTGAGTTCAGCTGGCTAACACGTCTTCAAATTAAACTAAATTGGTGTCAAACATTTGTGCAGCAAAATTTTCGATTGTGGCGCTATCATTTTAAATTTATTAATGTTTCCAGAGGTCACCAAAGGTCAACCAGCCTGTCCATATCTGCAAAATCAAGCAAATTTGGCATTAAACAAATTTACTTTTCTTAATTTTAGAAATTATAGTGGCACAAATGAACATTTTTGCTGCACAAACATAACAGTTTATTAAAACCATATTTTGTTAAATTTTATAAATTTGGACTGGCTAGTTGACCTTTGACTACCCATCAATATCTTAAAAATTATAGCGGCACGAACAAAAAAAATAGATTTTTTTTGTGCCGCTGCCATTTTAGAGATATTAGCAAATGTTTCCAGAGGTCAAAGGTCAACCAGTAAATCCATATTTACAAAATCAAACAACTTCTGTGTCAATCAGCTGTAATGCAAATATTTTAGCAGCACAAACAACTTTTGTTTAAATCTTAGAAATTATAGAACCACAAAAAAATTTGCTGCACAAATATCCAAGTTGATTGACACCAAATAACGAAATATGGTGTCAATAAACTGTGCTACGTTTGTGCTGCAAAAAGTTTTGTTTGTGCCGCTACTATTTTATACATATTTCGAGAAGACATCAAAGGTCAAGTTCATATTTACAAAATCAAACAAATTTTAGCTGCACAAGCAACTTTTTTTTAATCTGAGAAATCGTAGCAGCACAAACAGAAAATGTTGCTGCACAAACACAGCACAATTAATTGACACCAAATTTGCTTGATTTTTAAAATCTGGACAGGTTGGTTGACCTTTGATGACCTACAGAAACATTTATTAGTGTCTTTAAAGTTTAAAACAATAGCGGCACAAAAACAAAATTTTTTTGATGTTTGAAACCAACTTTGTTTAGTTTGAAGAAGTCAGGCGGCTGGTAACTTCACTCAGATTCACCTACTTTTTGACTGTGCAAAAGTTTTAAACCATTCCTCGTTTCTTTAAATGTGATTCCAAATAATCAGATTTTCCTTTTCATCTTTTAAAGCACGAATGTCAAACAAATCATGAATGTTCTCAAAAAACAAACTACTAAAATATTAATAAATAACTCTCTCTGCAT
Organism: Poeciliopsis turneri; assembly: GCA_922788865.1. Taxonomy (NCBI): domain Eukaryota; kingdom Metazoa; phylum Chordata; class Actinopteri; order Cyprinodontiformes; family Poeciliidae; genus Poeciliopsis; species Poeciliopsis turneri. Next base: position 837,637 of record CAKLNU010001002.1, read on the forward strand.
TCAATATAAACTTTGTAAAGTTATATAATAGTGATATCTTTTGACAAATTTATAATTTGGTAGCTTAGATAAAAACTGCTGTGATTTAATTGATAAAAATAATATTTAGGCCACATAAAAAGATATGACAGGCCGGATTTGGCCCCCGTGCCTTGGGTTTGACCCACATGCTTTAAAGATCAACAGTGATGTAAAAAAGCAGCAAAAATCTGAAGAAAAAATATTTATCTGTCTGCTTGGAACCACAATTTAGATAAATGAGGAACAAGAAGACTTGTGCACAGTCATGTTGTTCATTTTACTGTTTAAATATTTCTACTTCTCTGTGTCTGAAGTGTTTGTGTGGTTTTGTCCACATTTCTGTGTGTCTTACGTTTTCTCTCTGCCTTCGCAGAAACGTCTCGGATGGATGAAGATATAAACATTCTGAGTTTAACACATGCAGGGACACTCAGCCCCCTCAGAGGTCCTTTCACTTCCTGTCCCAGAGGACGGGGGGCTGGGGTCAGTCGGAGGGACAGATGTAGCTGTTGATCCACAGCAGGTCGTCCAGGACGCCCCAGTGCAGGTAAAGGATGGAGCCCACCACCAGTACGTGCATGATCTGGTGGCTGTTGCACCAGTAGTCGAAGAGGCCTGGCCGGAAGCGCTCCGGGATGCGTGTGATGTTGATGACCCCGCCCAGCACGGCCAACGCGTCCATCATGAGGAAGTGGCGTAGCGAGGTGGGGCTGCCGCCGCCCACGCCTACGCCGCGCAGCAGGAAGAAGGAGAAGCGGAACACGGCCTGCCAGGCGAAGGAGCGCAGCCGGCGCACGCTGCTGCGGGCCGTGACTGCGCAGTAGATGGCGTGCGTGGACAGCAGGATGTAGACGAGCAGCGACACGGTGCGGATGAAGGGGTAGCACCACAGCGTGATGTAGACGATAGGGAGCGCCCCTGAGGAGGGAAGACCAACAAAGTCACAAAGGTGGGGAGGAACTAGTTACATTTAATTGAGTAACTTTTTGTCCAGAAATTTTAACTTGAGTAAAATTTCTGGACACCCTGCCTACTGAGAGTAACTTCATTGAATAGGTTAAGATCAGATTATGGTCTAATCAAATCATGTTCATTACATTTCTTTGCACAAAACCATTCTTAGATACTAAGATTTTAGCCTCGTCAGTTCAGAATTAGCTGATTTATAGCATAATGTCACTTTAAATCCAAATAAGACGCTGCTGGCCTCGACTCAGCCCCCTCAGTCGAAAAACCATAGAAAATCTCTAATTCAGTCACTGAAATTAAAATGTGAAACTAAGATATTAACATACATATAAAGCGATATATTTCTGCTCATTTACAATATATTTCTGCTCATTTACAATACAAAATTTGCACGTGAAAATTTTCACGTGCAAATTTTCACATTTGCACGTGAAAATAGCTGCAATTACAAACTTTGAAAAGCAGACGTGGAGCCTCCTGTACAACCAACAAGAATTCATGAAGTAGTTTCTGGTGGGGAAGTCAAACAACAAAACAAAAATTATTTTCCAGCAGCCATTGTACAGCGCATACAGCAGTAAAACCAGCTTGGGTTGCTAATTAACGACACAGTACTCGTTGAATGTGACTCAACAATTGGGAGGTTATTGAAACGGCTCATTTTCCAGACATCAAAAAATCAAAAATTTATTGTCAAAACCCCCCCCCAAGAAACTCAGGTTTGTTTGGGAAGGTGTGAATGTTTTGTTCTTATTTTTACCATTTTCTCCACCGTTTGTTCAATAAAAGCATCAATAGATTTTAATAAATTTTAAAACATGATTAAATGCAGTTGTTGTGTGCAGTTTAATGACATAAATTAAGCTTCTTTATGTGATCGGTGTCCTAAAGAAGCGTGTTACAAATGGAAATGTTTCCCAAGAGCAGCATTTGTGTTTGTGGGGCTATAACCGCTGTGACACACAGCCCCAGCCATACAGTTACCTAAAAAATAAGTAATAAATTATTCTTATCTTCACTTTTATCATTACAACAGTTCCACAAAATATTGTGTAACTGTAAGCTCAGTCCATTTACCACTTAAAAACTAAGATCCATTTATCCAAAGTCTTACAATTTAATTAGAAAAAATGCAGTTAAGTACTTTTGTTTTACTGTCATTGAGTTCAAACGTGGTCCACATTTTATACATCTGTGCTCAGCAATTTTAAACAATAAAGCTGTTGGATATAAATTATTAATGCATTGGAATCGGTACATGTAAAGCAGAGGAATCGATTCCCATTTTCCGGCGTGTACACTCGCTTAAAAAATACATTAATAATAAAGCTCCATTCAGTTTTATCACAACATGATAATACAGAGATCACTAATCATCTAAGACGTTGGCTACTGGCTTCTACAAGCAGCGCCGAATGCAGTGAAATCAATACAGCTACACCTCCAGGCAAACAGCAGCATGGTAAGGCATCAGGAGTCAATAAAGCAACATTAAATCCTGAAAGCAAACACAGCAGCAATAAAAGAACAGCAGCTGACGAAAGGACTGGGTGGGGCTCACCCAGCGTGTTGATCATGCAGATTCCACAGACGTCCAGCTTCAGCAGGGTGTGGTAGACGGGCTCGCCGCCCTCGTGGTTCATGAACAGGTGGTAGACCACGGAGCCCAGCTGGGGCGACAGGCAGGCCAGGAAGTGCACCACGCCCAGCCAGGTGACGCTGATCTGAGACCAGGGGATGTTGAGCGGGAGCAGCACCAGGAAGCAAACCAAAGGGATGCCTGGAAATAAAGAAACACGTTATAAAAAAAGCTCAGATCAACAAAATATTTGTAGCTAAGGTTGAAAACGATTAATCGGATTCATTATGATTAATCGATTAAAAAAAAAAAACCTCAACTAATTCAGTACTCGATTAATCGCTGACTGATGTTAAAAAATGCTATTTGCTGGAAGAACATCACAAGTTGTACAAAAATTACATAAGTTTGCAAATAAGATAAAAACATTTTAAAAAAAGATGTTTTGTCAAAGAAAATCTTTGATGAAGCACCGTTAGCAATGAGCTAATACAAACAATTAATCAATTAATGTACAAATAACCAGGAATGCTTTGGCAGTAAAATTTTTCTTAATTAAAATAAGGAAATGCATGAATTATTTGTTTACTTGCATATTTTAATGTATTTCTAATATCGTATAAAAAGGTTTTAGGCAGTTAAGTTAAAAAATCTGAGACACTTTTTTTATGTGACAATTGACAACTAAAATAATCTTTAGTTGAAACATCAACAAACATACCAGGAAGTAGGGCTACGACTATTATTTAGTAATTTATTAATCTGAAGATTATTCTGATGATTTATTGATTAAGTTTCTCTTTTAATTAAGAAAATAAACATTTCATAACATAGCATTCCTTTAGTAAATCTGAAATGGGTGAAGCTAAAACTGTACATTTTGGATAGACACATTTACAGACAAAGATGTTTTAATCTTACATGTAAAAACTAAAATTGCACATTTTTGCTTTGAATATGTTTCTTTCAGGAAATACATTTTTTATTAACTGAATACTTCAGTTAACAATTAATCTGCTTCTAAATTAGTTGTTTATTATTTCAACAAAAGATCAATCCAATTAATTGTTTCAACCATACTTTAAAAAAAAAACCTTCTCAAAAACAAAATCCTGCTGTATGTTTTACGAATGAGGTGAAATGTGGAGGGCTGGCACCAGAAGAATCCACTTTAAAAAAATAAATAAATAACACAGCAGCTCTGACGAAACCAAATTAAGGTGTCATGTTTGCTGTGATGGATTATCTGGCTCAGGACTTTGGGATGCTGTTTCTGGAAGCAAACAGGAACGATTCGGGATCTGCTGAGCGAGTGCACACAGCAGCAAGAAGAGCCGTGGAGGGAAACGTACTTATCAGAGCTCCCTCCTGAGGGAAAAACAATGAGAGCTCATTCTAACGCAGCCAAAGGCGATTCTGCTACTTACACAGGTTGGCAGAAAAAGACTCTGAAACATGGACTGAAATACAGATAAATGTCACAACTGCAACTGGATTCTCAGAGGACATTTAGGCAAATTCTGACATATTTTGGTTGAATTTGAAATGAAAACTTTGTGAGAAAACAAATGTACAACCTACACTGAGAAGTATTGATAAGTATGACAATCATAATCTGCTGTTTATTTTATTGAGATTTGTTGTGATAAGTCAACAAAAAGTCTCAAAAGCAATAAAATTGGATGGAAAGTGTCTTTGAACAATAATTTTAAAATCTTATAATTGATAATCCATTGCATTTATGTCCAGACTTTGACTAGGCTATTGTCCTTGAACCAACCCCTCAAATTGTAGCTTTAGCTTTTGCTTAAGGTCAAGAATGAAGAATTTTTTCAGTCTTTAAAAGGTTTTATCTCAGTTTCCTCACAGCATGATGCTGCCACTATCGTCTTTCACCATTCCACAGACTTACTGACGTTTACTGGTGGGAATACTTCTGTTCTGTCAATCCACTAATGAACTAAAAACAAAGTTAATTTTTCAGCATTTTTGCAAACTTTGAAACCATTTAGCACACTTAGCTTCCATAGCGCTAAATTACTTTGTAAACTTTCAGTTGAAACAAAGTTTGACATTTGTGTTGATGTTTTGGTTGTCGACTGATAAGAATTCTTCTTTATGTTCATGCTCTTATTTTGAAGTCTGTTTACACAGCAATACTATTTCCTGTACAGAAGTTGTTTGTAACTGAGCAAGTGGCAAGTGTAGAAGAAATGAAGAAATAAAGTTAGATTTTTTTTATAAAGAAAAATATGTAACAGACTATATACCACTGACATTTGGTGGGTTGAAATTAGCACTTCAGCATTAGCTTCCACTAACTTTCTATGGTGTTATTGCACTTTAGCCTTAGCAGAACTTATAATTAGTGCTTTAGCGTTACCTCCACTGCTGACATTAAATTACTCACAGAGCAACTCTATTAACTTCTAAAGAACATTTAACAGTGAAACTGGAAGACATTTTAAAAATCCAAAACAAATTTAAAAAACAACAGAAACAAATAAAATGAACTATTAAGTCTTTGGAAATAAAATTTTCCTTCAGAAAATTGCTAGACAAAAGAACCAGATTAAAGATTTCTGTCGTCCAGTTTTTTATTGCGTAACGTGCACGCCCAAAATCTCCGAGAAATCCACCGAAGCTTGTGGTTGTCATGTGACTAAATGTAAATAAAGTAGTTTGAATAGCTTTACAAGGCAGAGTCTCATCTGCTTCTCTGTGTTTGTGCTCACTCTGCCCTTTTCAAAGTCGAAGCATTCGTCCTGAGCAGGTGATACAGTGAACGTCGGCCACTGTAACATCTATTTTAGGTGTGTTATCTCCTCCCCTCCCCCTCCACTTTGCCGGAGCAACTGAACTCAGGCGTGGACGGCGCAGGGAGGACCTCCTCTGAACGCCTGCAGCATGAAACGTGTCTGCGACCCGAGTCGAGGGCAGGAGGTTCCCAGTTCACATGCAAAGCAGCTAGTTAGAAACCTCCAGGCCGCGAATGTTCTGTGATTACTGCGGATGAGGCGTCTCTTTATGATACAGCCGCCGTTTAATCTGTGACGCCGGAACGCCACGAGCTGATGACCTTCAGAGTCAGGAAGCTGGTTCAGTTTAAGCCGGCGAGCGCTGAGATGATGAGCTGACGGAAAAACGACAAGAGACGCTGCTTCAGAGCCGCGTTATTGGCTCCTTATGGCGCGACACTGAGAACTATAAGCAGATGGACAAAAAGATGAGACACGGCTGCAGAGATTAACACATTACTGAAATTAAACTAAAAAAAGAAGAGCATATTGTGTAACTGTGACATTTAAACTGCAAAAACTAAATCTCACCAAGTATTTTGGGTCCAGTTTCTAGTGCAAGTATCTTTATACGTTTGAAATAAGAGAACCAATGAAACAAGAGCTTTTTCATCAACATTGGAAAATTAATAAACACTTTAAACAAGCTCTTATTTCTTGCTGAAAAGTTACATTTGGGTTAGTTTTGTCTTATTTCAACTGTACTAAGATATTTGCACAGATAAAATACACTTGGTAAGATTTTTTGTTTTTGCAGTGTTGAAAAATCCACTCCAGGTAATTTTCACAAACTGTTTCATTTCAACAGCAAGTTAAACTTTTTTTATAAAATTTTTTTTTAAATGATAAAAATTTGTACTTTCCTCTTATTAGAAAAAGGCAGGAAATAAATCTGCATGTTCCCTCATGAAGATTATACTGCAACAAGATGTATTTACTAAACTGCAACTAAATATTATGGTAAATAACATTACAGGAGAACTGTGTCATGTGTTTGCAGGACTAATTTTAAAAAATAGTAACAATTATTTATGTTCTCTGGCAAAAAGCAGCTTGGAGAGTCTTTTTTGATGTAGTTAAATACTTAAAATCTAATTAAATGACACATAAAATGTTTCGTAACATGCCAAAACTGACAGAATTAGAAACGCATCCTATAAACATGTTGAGCCATTGATTTAGTTTTATATCTATTTTTAAGTTCAAAGGCTTTAGTATCTGTTAGGTTAAGGCTGCAACAATCTAATGATCAAATAATCCTTAATCCTATAAGCTTTATCTACTTTACAAGTAAAATAATATGTGTAAAAGTAAAATCCCTGCAGTGAAAAACGTACTAAAATGTCATCAATTCACTGCATAAAACAGTTTTAGTTTGTCGCGTTGAAGCAAATCTAAGCCACTAAAATGGTTGTATGAATGCATGATGGCGTCTTCATGATATTAAATATTCATGGCGCCGGCCTGGAACAAAGTGGGGAAGTTTTGCAACATGTCACTGTACGTTGACTTCATTTGCATATTTGCTCTGCTGCCCTAGTAAAAACAAAAACACAACACCAGGAGACGGAGCTAAATCATACAGAAGACAATTAGAGCCACAAATAAAAAAAGAATTCCCATATTTTTCTGGAAGAAAAGATGGTAATTTAAAGTTGGGAGATTAAAGTCTGATTAAATTATGAGATTTTAAGCTCTGAATTCTGAAATTTCTTCTCTGAATTTTTATTTATTTCTCAGAATTTAGACTTTCATCTCAAAATTCTGCTTTTTTTCCTTCAGAATTCTGAAGTGTCAGAATTTGATACCAGAAATCATACTTTTTTCTTTTTTAAATAATCTTAACATAATTTTTACAATTCGTACCATTTTTCTCAGAATTTGGACTTGGATCTCAGAATTAAAACTTTTTTTGTTCTCAGAATTCAGACCTGTTTTTTCCCCGGTGGATTTAGGTCAGAAATCTGACTTTGGTACGAGAATTTTGATTTTATTCTTAGAATTTACATTTTCTTTCTCAAAATTCAGACATTAATCTCAGAATTTGATCTCAACCTCAGACTTCAAACCCATTTCTTAGAATTCAGACTTAAATCTCAGAATTTAGACTTTATTCTTAGAATTCAGACTTGTGTTCAGAGAAAATAAGTCTAAATTGCTTTTCTTTAAATTTCTTCAACCCTCTTCCATAAAGTCAGCAGGGTTCTTCCATAATTGTATGTAATTGTTGTGAGTTAAATGCTCCCCTGAGACTTTTTCCTGGGTCTCTGTGGCCCTGCAGGTCCATTTTCCAACCAGAGGAGGGTTTATCCTCAACCTCACCTGTACTAAAGCACATCATGCGGGTTAATTGTGTATTTTTATCTCTATTTTTTTTTTTACTCACCGTGTGTGTAAATGTTCCCAAGTTCATTGTGGAGGTAAAACAGGCTCCTGACGCAGTCCTGCACGGAGGAGATGGGCCGGTATCCAGTCAGTACGTATTTATTGAACTGGAGATGTGGCGGGGAGCTGGCCCAGTCCAGCAGCCTCGGTCCGTTTAAAAAAGCCATGGCGAACAGAACCGTCAAAAGGACGCCGCCGAACAGATAAAACACAGACTGCACGCCTATGTACACGTTCAGCAGGATTATTGCGACCAAAACCTTATGAGATATCATTGGTGTCTGTTTGTGTGTGTGTATGTGTGTGTGTGTGAGAGAGAGCTCACGTCAAGTCTCTACGCGCTACCCGGCAACGCCGCGTCCGTCTCGGCGCTGTTTGTTCTGAACCCCCGCTGTCCGTGCGAGTGTCATCCGCAGGGATGGAGGCGGACACGGCCAGCCATACGCATGATGGTGTACGCTCCGGACGGTCATTACATTATTCGGCATTGACGAAATGTGTGCGCGGCGCCTCGAAGCGCAGAGGACGGGACGTTTCCGGACATCTTAAAGCCGCTTCTCGGGGATTTACTCAACGCTCCGGTGCGGCAGGGCGGGCTGGAAGGATTCTCGGGCGGTGATGCTGCGAGAGCCGCAGGTCCATCCGACTCCAGAGGATGCTACTAGCTTGACTCCAGCGGTCAGATGTACTCACGTTAGAGCTCTAGGTCAAACGAGGGGAATTAACTCGGTCGGCTGTGTTTCTCAGCGCTTTTAAAAAGCAGAGAAGCTCCGTGATTTTCCAGCGGAGATTTTGAAGGACTACTGGCTAGCAAGCCGGGCAGGCGGCTACCAACGTCCGGTGTCAGAGGGTGAGGTAGCTGGTGTCTGAGCCGGCCTTTCCCGCACTCTCAAAGCTCGGTGAATCATTTTAATTTTCCCCATATTATTTCTGATCCAGTTGCCTCCCAGCTTTGATTCCGGCGGACGGCATTCCTTAAAAAGCGGCTCCCTTTCTGTCGGCCTCAGATCCGCTGCATCGCCTCTACAGTCAAGCTAGCTAACTGGGAGCAGCACTTCCGGCTGTTTCTTTTCAAAATAAACCACCCGCTGTAGAACATGCCAGAAAGTAACATTTAGTGCCGCTCCGTTCTTTCATGGCACCTCCAGTCTCTATGCAGCAGGAATCCGGAAAGCATAGAAATAAAGATCTGGCAGGACGTGTAGAGTTGGGTAGTCAGTAGTTACTTGAGTAACCTTTTGGAAAAAAATTACTTCCAGGAGTATTTTTACTACACTGTACTTTTTAATTTGCCTTGAATTGCTACTTTTACTAGAGTAAAATTTCTGGGTACCTTCACTGAATGAAGAACAAAATGGTTTTAACCAAAAATTCACCAGTCGCAGTTTTATTTTTGAAATAAATTGATTTGGGAAAAATGCTTCTTTTGCCTGATTCTGGTATTTTGTAATTAAATAGATATTTTATTTTGGTTTATCTGATTATGTAATTTATAAATGTTACATTATTGGTAATTTGATCAGTACTAGATAAGACCAAATAATTACCAAATATTTTTTATTCTTACTTGAGTAGCTGGATGGCTAACAACAATTTCCATTTTAAAAAGTAATTTCACACACATGCACATATCAGATAACCCAGTACTACACTAACAAGGTGCAGTCCATGAGGTTGTTTAATGGACTAATTGATCAAAAAAATGTACAAAACTGATTTGTATGATCATTGCCGTTCCAAAGATTTCTAAGTACTATTCTAAAGATACGTAGAAGTCAGAAAAAACACAAAATAAAGGAAATATTTTCTTCAAAGCCAGAAAATAAATTGTGTTTCATATTGTAATAACGTGATTTAAAAGTGTATGAATTTATTAATGATATGAGGTTATTATTTTTAAACCAAAGCCATTACAGCTGGAAATTATTTTACAAATTACTGATCAGGCCCAAAGTCTCTATAGACTCAGATTGAACATCCAGACACATAAAGACAGTTACAAAGTTGGCCTTCTATCACCTGAAGAACATTTTGAGAATTAAAGGACTAATGTCCCAGCAAGATATTGAGAAACTCATACATGAGTTTTAGTCTAATTTATTACTCATTATTTTCACAGGTTGCATTCTGACTGAAAACGGGAAGATAGAGTTCATCACCCCAGTTCTAAAGTCATTACTCTGACTCTCTATGGCTCAGAGAAATGACTTTACAGTTAATTTATAAATCACATCTGCTGTTGTGTTAACCTTCCAGATCACTCAGGTCTTCTGGTTCTGGTCCATTCTGCAGAACCAAACATGTAGTTTCTATGCACCACAAATCTGGAGCAAATGTCCAGAAAACAGAAAAAATACTGAAACAAAAACCCACCTGTTTAGAGCTGCTTTTGATTAATAACTGTAACATGTTTGTTATTTAGAATCCAATTTTTTTTTCTTTTATTTGACCATGACAATCTATTTTTTTTTTTGTTTTCATAATGTAAAGTACTTTGAATCGTCTTATTGCTTTTCTGTACAATTTTAACCATGTAACCATGTAACGGCAAGTGTATAGCAATAATAATAACAATCCATAAACTCATTTTGAACACTTTCTAAAACACAAAAAATTAAAAATTGTTCCCAAAACATGGGGTATTTTTTAAAATAAAGGTTTTAATAATAATGTATTGAACTTCGGTTTGTGAGTGAAGTCCAGAAGCAGCAGGTTGTGGCCTGTAATTCTCTGAAAAAAAGACATAGGTGAAGATTTGGATGAATCAGACCCCACTCCCACTCTCCCCTCTGTCTGTTTCCAGAACCAGATGACTAGCGATTCCGATAAACAGAAAAAAAAAATCAGATATCTAATTGGACAAAGCAACATTGCACGTGAATCAGCTGTGGTTGTTTTTACTCTGACTTGAGTTTCTGTAGAAACTGATTAATTTCAAAGAAAACAATGAATAGATTTAAAGTATTATTTTAATTTGACCTCCATGTATCTTCTGTTTGAGTGTCGTCATTTAGAAACTTGAGTCAGAGTGAGAATATGTGAAAGTTTAGGGGGATGGTAAAGAGGTCATCCAACCGACCAACGATAAATTAGAAAAAACCCAGCAGAAATGTCAAAAAAAAGAAATTTATGTTGCAAAAAGTCTTTAGCATTGTCAAATATCCTGCAACTATTAAATACAAATTCACTCATTTAGGATATTGCATATCTGTTTGCATGAACATTTGCTGGTGAATATTAAGAATTACTGAGCAATTAACAATCTTTAAAGTTTTTCACACAGCAAGACCAGAGGTGCTGTAGCCGCTACGCCCCAGTTTTTCATGTGGTTTAACACAATGCAGATAAATGTCTTTCAGTATCACTCTTTTGTTACCAAAACCCACAAAACAGGTGAGAAAAATAATTATTTGAATTCACATGCGAGAACAGATGCAAGGACCAAGAGAAAGATGAACCTCTTTATTTGGCTCTATTGGTTTTCATTTGAGACAGACAGACAGGAAAGTGGGTGATGAGAGAGAGAAGACGTTCAGCAAAGGTCTGCAGATCGGGATTAAAACCAAGATGGCCGAGTCAAAGACTGAGGCCTCCATATCTGGGTCACACATCATCCCCAGAACTGCTACAGTGCTGCAGAATGATGGATGGATGGATTAAATAATGAATGGATGGATGAACTAAAGGATGGATGACGGATTGACTCAATTATGATGGATGGATTGATGGATGGACGAATGAATGAATGGATGGCTGAATTAATGAACTAATGAATGTATGGATGGATTGATTAAATAATGAATGAATGAATGGACTCAATAATGGATGGATGGACAGACGAATGAATGAATGGATGGATGAATTAATGAACTAATGGATGGATGTATTTATTGATGAATGTGAATCTTTCATATAAAATCCAACATTAAAAGCGTCCGGTTGGAGTAAATTTCCTGTTATTGTAAATCTAAATATTTAATACCTGTTATAAATTATTGGTGATCATTTAAAACCCAAAAGCCTCCAGTTGTCTGGATCGGCGGCTCTTTAAAAAACATCATGAGAATTGATCACATGCATCTCTGCATGCTCTGGATTGTGTCTATTATTTTGCTGTTAAACCCCGTTAGCAATTGTTTGCATGTCTCAAATAAATACTTTATTTTTTGCAAATTACTCATATAGTTAAAAAAGCCAACATCCTGTACTTCAATTGACAGTGCAGAACTGTTTGCATGATCATTTTCCAGTGAATATTAAGAATTTTTGAGCGATTAACAAACTTCTTGGTATTTGGCATGATGTGACTGAGGGAGGGTGGTGTACGTGTTAATCCCCCTATTTTCCATGTGGTTTAACACAATGCAAATAAATGTTTCAGTGTTTCCTTTTAATCACCCAAGGTCACAGACCAAAACCAGGTGAGAAACGACTTGTTGAAGGGGGCTGTCGTGCATCCGCTGCATCCATGCAACATTTTAACAACGCAGCTCTGCTTGTGTTGCTCAGTGCTGAGGTGATGTACGCAGCGCAAAGGTAAGTCCGTACTCTCTATGAACGTACTACATTTAAAAACATTTCATTTTTAATTCACAATAATTAAAAGCTGTAATAGTGATAAATGCTAAACTTATCACTATTGAACTTATTTAATAGTGATAAATTAAATATTTAAAATAAAACACATTGGCATTTTTTGAGAACTTAGTTGTAAACAAAACAAGGGACTGGAGAGACAATGACAAATAATAATACGATCAAATAATGTGTTTAAATAGAAGCTAAATAGTTTAAATAGAAGTTTTGTTTACTATAAACCCCCCGTTTCTATTGCCTCTATATTAACATATGTTTTTACGTTCTATCTGCTAGACAGTGACCGAAAGTGAAACAGCAACTTAAATCAAAGATGCGCTCTCTGAAGGGTCTTAGTTGTGGTTGTATGTCGTCTGCCAGTCAAGGATTCTGATTAGACGCAATTTAAAAACCGTCTCTGTTTAGTTTGTTCACCAAGTCCAACGGTTTGACATTTTGCTTAGTGCAGAATGACAGAAGCCATTGTTTCAGAATGAACGCAATGCCCAACTAGACTCAATCAAGCTAAAGATCACAGTACATGTGAAAAACTTGTACTTGTAGTTCTGAATTTAAGCAATAATTAAAGGTTTGTTATAAATTAACTTACTTTAACAATGCCAGAATCAGTGGTGGAGAAAGAAGTCAAACACTGTACTTAAGTAAAAATACAAACAAAAACAAAAATGCACTCTAGTCAAAGCAAAAATCAGTATTTTTACTTGAGTAAAAAGTCTTGCATTTAAAAATACTTGAAGTATTGAAAGTAAATGGTTTCTCAAATAAAATTATAGTGCGTCTACTGTATGTATAATTTCTAAATATTAGTACATCAATATTGTGTAATTTTAAGGAACAATAATGCAGATAATGCATGTTTTTATTGTGAGATTGCCTGCAGAGTTAAATGACATTAAGCAGGAACAATTATACATTTAAAGATTTTATTTAACACAAAACAAAGCCAATGTATTATTTAATCATCAGTAAACAGATTGTAGGAAAAATTGTCTGCATGAGAAAACCATGTTCAGGTTTGGTTGTAAAGTACGAGAGTGTAATGGCCACACTAATAAAATTAGCAAATAAAATTATAAAAATAAAGTTAAAAAATTACTAAAATAAAATTGTATTTCTACAAGAATAAAGTGGTAATATTATGACTTTATTCTTGTAATATTTTGACTTTATTCTAATAATATCATGGTTTTATTCTCACATAACAATTCTTGTATGACTTTATTCTCAAATAACTTTAGTCTTGTCATGACTTATGACTTCACAATAAAAAAAAAAGTTTCTTAGTATGGCTGTAATACTCCACCGTAGCAAATCTCTCTCATGACAGAGAGATTTTTAAAAGAAAGGCACCAAAAACTAACCAATAATAACAATCCAGCTTTTTATTGCTTTTGATGGCTTTGTAAGCTAAGTTGTCAAATAAAAATGTCTTTTTTTTAACAGAAACATGTTGCTGTTGCATGTGTGCATCAGTGCCGGCGTTCTGCTGTGCCTCCTTCACCGTACCGCAGGTATTTGCACCGACGGGACACCCAAAGAGTGTCAGGAAGCAGACATCGCCCCAGGAACCAATCTGGCAGGCGAAGGCTTTGATATAACCACCATGGAGCGCAAAGGAGCCTACGTGCTCAACATGAACGCATGGCGACGCAAGAACAAAAAATGCACCTTGTGCGTCAACCCCTTCATGGAGAACAAGAAGCAGAAGCTGCCTCTGTCCGTGCTGGACTGGAGGGCCAAGCAGTCCTGCAACTCCAAGGTGTCGTCCAAGCTGCACAAATCCAGCGAGTCTCTGGTCAGCTCCATTTCTTCTTCCGTTGAGAACAACTGGAAAGTAAGCTTAGATTTTCAAACTATAAAAACGGGTGCGTCGTTGATGTTGGCTGGAACCAACTCTAAAGTAGCCGATTACTCCATGGAGAAAACAAAGAATGACAAGTTCAGCTTCTCAAGCCTCGGCATGTCCTGCGAGTACTACAGGTAAGAAAACAAGAACGCAAACTTCATAATCAATTACTGAATTAATCGTCAATTGATTTATTATTTGACTAATCGTTAAAGCTGCAGTATGTAACATTTGTTAAAACTGTCACCATGTTGTCATACTATAATACGAGACAGATAATCTATCAAAAGATCAATATCCTCCACCATCTGGATAAACACAAAACTCCTGATCAAAAACAACCAATCAGAGCCAAAGGACCTTGAGTGTGAGGATTACCTGCCTCATACTAAGCTCTCACTACAATGTGACAGTTTCAACACATGTCAAAAAAAAAAAAAAAAGTATGAAAGTCACATTCACCTGGAGTAATGGTCGTCAACTAATTTAGTCATCAATTAATTTCTAACTGAAGTATATAGACTTAAAAAAAGACCATTTGCTGAAGCAGTAATTTAGGCAGAACTGTGCAAAAAATATATAAACTTTGCATTTGAGATAGAAAAAACACTCTGCCTTTGTCTATGTTCTACCCAAAACTGCTCAAGTTGCAGTTTTAGCCTCACCTGGTTCAAATTATGTAAAAAAACTAAAAAAAAAACTCTTTAGAGCTACCTTTTGCTATTCAATTACTAACTGTTCAATCCAAAAATAGCCAAGAGATGAACTTCTAGCATTGTCTGAAAAAGATTTAAATGAAAAAATAGCAGAAGGTGTATTGTTCAAATTTGATGAATCAAATAGTTGTCAGAATAATTGATAAATTACTCAATAACTAAAATAATCATTTGTTGCAGCCCAAATATTTTGCTTGCAAACATTTGTTTCACTGTTTATGTTTGTTCCTGACTTGTTGAAACCAGCTACCGAGTGTCGGACTCGCCCAGGCTGCACAGGGAGTTCAGCAAAGCGGTGGAAAAGCTTCCTCCAGTGTACAGCTCCGAAAGCAAGACGCAGTTTTACAAACTCATTGACAACTTCGGCACCCATTACATCAGCAAGGTGACACAAACCAATGCATCAGACTTTAACACCACCGCGCTGTTTTTAGGCCAAATTGTTAAATATGTCTGTAAAATGTGTCTTTACAGGTGAAGTTGGGTGGAGATGTTCAGTCTGTCACCAGCATTCGCCAATGTCAGGCCAGCCTGCAGAGCCTGACTGCAGAGGAGGTGCAGATGTGCCTGGAGGTGGAGGCGTCTGCAAGCTTCAGGGTCACGGTAAAAACTGAATCAAAACACTGCAAGAAGGACATAGAGAAGTCAGAGCGCAAGACGGCGTTCTCAAACCTCTTCAACGACAGGTACAGAGAATTCATTCACTTTTCTCAACTTTTTTAAATTAATAAAGGGGAGTGTTCTTACATTTCTTCCGATTGGAGTATGATATGTTTCTTTTCTTTTGATCAACTATCTCAGTACACTTCAAACAAGACAAAACTAACTTACAAGTAACTTTTCAGTAAAATACAGCGGTTTTAGTAAATGATTTTTTAATATTGATTAAAAAAACACTAATTCAACTGGAAGATTATTTTACTTATGGGATTATAAAATCTATAAGTGAGAAAATCTGGTATTTTCTAATATTTTCTGCCAATATTCACCAGTTCTTGACTTTAAACATTTTGCTGAAAAATTACTTGTAAGTTAGTTTTGTCTTATTTGAAGTTTACTAAGATGTTTGCACTAGAAACTTGATTAAAATTCTTGGTACAATTTGTGTTTTTGCTTTGTTTTGATACCAATATTATTGAGATATTGTAATTGCTGAGAAAAACTAAATTACTTTTGGCTATGATATTTTAAACACAATTCCATATTTTAGTCCTAAGGCAAAAACCACATTTCATGACAATCTAGAGGTCAATTTAACCTCGTCTATTTTTACGTCTATTTTAGCTTTCAGCTAACTTTTTATCAAAGGATAAGCATTATGCAAGTTATTTAGAGCATTTATTTAAGTGCAACGTTGCTTACACAAAGGTTATGTTGTGCAATGTTTCATTGCTACAAAGCAGATTATATTGTATAATCTTTTACTTCTCAACAGGTTTACAGAAATCAAAGGGGGCCATACGACAGAGCCAGACCTCCTCTTCTCCTCTGATAAAGACCCATCGGCCTACAAGGAATGGCTCAAGTCGATTCCACAAAGCCCTGATATAATCTCGTATTCTCTGGTCGCTCTGCATGAACTCCTGCCTCCTACATCACAAACACGGTTCAACCTGCGCTCAGCCATCTCCCATTACATCCTGGAGAAAGGTCTGGTGGTCAACTGCACCGAGCGTTGTAGAAAAGATTTGAGGGATCAGTGCGTCTGCCAGTGTCAAAACGATCCAGCGGTGAACCAGGACTGCTGCCCGACGAAGAAAGGCATGGCCAGGTTGATTGTAACCGCACAGAGGGCTACGGGTCTGTGGGGAGACAGCTTCACATCCACAGACGGCTTTGTGAAAGTCATTTATGGTAAAGAAACCCGCCGCTCACAAGTCATCACCAATAACAACAACCCAAACTGGAATATGACAGTAGATCTGGGTCCGCAAGATCTGTCTGTAGCAAACAAAGTGAAATTTGAAGTCTGGGACGAGGATCACGGCTGGGACGACGACCTCTTGGGATCCTGCGAGCCGCTTCTGCAAAACGGCACCAAGGAGGATGTCTGCAGCATGAACCACGGCAAGCTGTACTTCAAACTGGAAGTGAAATGTGCTCCGAGTCTGACCGGCGATTCATGCAGAGAGTATCAACCTACACCGATGAATCAGAGCCTGAAGAAGCTTTACGTGTCACGTCACGCCCATCCTATTCCCAAAGCCATGCTGCTGGAGATGGGGGTGTTTCTGAACGAATCCGTGTCTACAAAGTTAACTTTTAGGAAAAACCAGAGTCTTACTGCTAAAAGGCAAACATATTATCTTAAATAAGGCAAAAACACAAAATTATACCAACTACTTGTGGCCAAGTTTCTAGTGCAAATATCTTCATACACTTGAAATAAGACAAAACTAACTTACAAGTAACTTTTCTCCAACATATTGGAGCTTGTTTAAGTCAAGAATTCCTGAAATGTGACTTATTGTTCTTCCTTGAACAGGTTAGGCAGCTGATTTTACTGCTGTATGTGCTGCACAATGGCTGTTTGGAAAAGGCAAATGTATTGATGTTGAGTTACCATCTTGCTGCATTCCTGTTGGCTTTACAGGAGGCCCCACCCCTGCTTTTCACAAATGTATGGTTGCACATTTGTTTGCACCCATTTTCTTGTGTGAGTGTAAATATTGAGTTTGGAGGAGTGGCCAGCAGCAGCTTATATGGATATAAAGTGACAAGAGGCCATGAAACAGCTCATTCTGAACTCAACAGACTAAAATCTAAGAATGATTTTGTGCAAAACGATCCAATGAACATATATTGTGTACTCCATAAACAAATCCTAACCATGGTGGAGCTCCACTCGGGTTCCTACGTAACGAGTGGAATTCTGCTTGGGTTGCTAGGTAACAGGCCTGGGTTTCTGATTTGTGGTGTTACTTTCCAGAGATGTTTGAAATGCTTATTTTCCAAACACAAAAAAAAAACATTAGCTCACTGTGAAAACCTGGCTGAGTGGCCAGATCTTTCAAGTAGCATCAAAGAACCAAATGAAAGTACAAAAAAGTACATCATGCAAATTTTAGCATAATACGTCCCGTTTAATGTCGATGGAAAAAGTACTGGAAACACTGGCAGATTATTTCACTTATAACAAGACATTTTTCCCATGTTACGTGAAATGATCTGCCAGTGGAAATGGTACCATTCCATCAATGTTAAGGAATTATTGACTTAAACAAACTCCTATATCTTACTGAAAAGTTAGTTGTAAGTTAGTTTTGTCTTATTTCAAGTTTGCTAAGATAGTTGCACTAGAAACTAGACAAAAATACTTGCTAAACTTTTGTGTTTTTGCAATGAGATTTAATCAAGTTGCTGGCTCTCTATTGCAGAGATTGTTTTATTATCTGCACCCTTTGCTTTTTATGACAATGTTTTTAGAAAAAAAAGCTAATAACTACTGTTTCTTTCTAAAAAAAAAAATTAAAAAATAAATAATTACACGGCCCCAGATGTAGAGGCAATCAGACAAAAAGACAAGCACACTTTGCTTGCCTGTAGGTGTAATGAAAACATATATTGTACAAATGTTTCACCATCTGTTAAACTCATGTAATTTTGGTCCATTTGTGAATTCTTTTTGTGATTTTGTCATGTTTTGTTTCAGATAAATTTTTTTCACTCATTTCTGTTAATTTTTCATTTCTGTTCATTACTAAAAGTAGTCATCATCATGCACGGCCTAACGTCTCCTTTTGAAAACAGGTGAGACCATTCCTTATTTCCATACATCATATAATTAAAGAACTATAAACATTTTTGCATAATTGACGATATCCCAAGCCAAAGTCATGAATAAACACCGTCTGTTTTCTCTTACAGAAATGGCAACTGTAATTATTACAAATGATTAGAATAACTTTGTGTTCTTAATGTCTTAAAGTCTTCATTTTCACTGATATTGAAGGACAGGTTATGTTAAACTAATTCATTTTTATTATTTGAATATTCTACGCTGCTAAATTATGCTGTACTCACCCTTGCAAAGCATTATTAATTTAAAAATTTTATAGAATTAGAGAAGTTTTGCACCTTCTCTTAATCAAAAATTCACTTTTTGCATGTTTTTGTACGTCCACTTGAGTCTCTACTGCTTCAACGAACATCTGAAAAAACACTCATACTGTTTTTAGCAACAATTTAATGTTTTTTGATCCTGCCCTGTTACCTAGCAACTCCAGCTGAGCCTGGCCCCGTTACCTAGCAACCCAAGTGACACTCCAGCATGTTTAGTCAACTAGTTTTCCCGCCATATGGAAAAGTCAGCCGTTCTGTTGTTGACATAGCAATTCAGAAAAGATGCTTGCATCAGTAGCGAATGCAGCTGTACGGCTGTGCACACTCTGCGTAGCTTGAAATAGTTTCTGGAGTTTTTATTATCTAAGCCTCTTTACTGTAAGCAACTTTGAGGAGAAAAAAATATCTTTTGCGTCAAAACGTAGCGCACATCTGTGTGAGTCTGTAGAGGTGGCCACGCCAAGACTAAATGATATTGGTCAGTTTACTTTTCTTCATTTGGCGGCCTGGTGCTTTTTCTGTAAGCTAAAAATCAATGAGCCGAGTTTGAAAACTCCTTTAGTTCTAAGCGGTTGTTTGGATCCCGCTTGAGATTTTTACTGTGTGCGCGGTTCTGAAAGGATCGTCGTTTATGAGCCTTTTTTGTGGTTTCTCTAACTGAAGAGCAGACAGGTCACCCGGTTGGCCAACAGTGACATCTGCTGCACACTCTCTGAGCGTTGTGCTAAGACTGTGACTTAAACAGTAAAATCTAGTCAAAACGTTTGCAGAAAGAGTTTAAATTAAGCAAACATTGTTGCTTCACCTTCTCCTCTTCTGGACGTCTCAGACACACCACAGGAGTAGGCTTTGCTTTCATGTCTGTGTTGGCGATGTGGTTGTGCTGTTGTGGGTCAGAGTGCAGTGGTAGTAGTCAGTGTACCAGCCATAATATTCTGCATGCTCCCCTGGTTTGTATAATGTTCAAAGACGATTATAATTCTTCTGTTTGCAGCCATTGAGTTGGGTGGCCAGCAGCATTTTATATGGATTTAAAGTGACAGAGGCCCTAAAACAACTCCTGAGCAGACCAAGAATGATTTTTGCAACAAAAAAAATTTTTAATGAATATGTTTTGTGTAGACCATAGACCTATTCTAATCTGTTCAGGAAGAATAAAGGTCACCTTCAGTTCTTCAGTGGTGGAACACCTGTCACTATGTATGGTTTACATTCAACTGGTGCTTTTCTGTTTCATTTATACTTCTCGTTTTTCTTTTTGCTGATTTAATAGAGCCCAACTTCTTCTCCAACAGCCTGACTTAGATTTTCTCCTCTTCTCATAAAATATGACTACATCCCTCCACTCTTTCAGGGAAATGACATATTTTTTGGTCTTTGGTTTCTGTCTGACTGATAAACTGGCCTGAGTTTCTCGTACGTTATAAGTATGAGTTTACTTGCTGCTCTGAGGAAAAGCATACGAAACCTTTCAACCACACTTTTTTATGCTCTTCCTGCACTCGTTTGAGACCACTGTCACCTCAACCCCCTCACCACCTCCTGCCCCGTTTCTCTGAACGTTAAACGCCTCATATCGACATATGTTCACTTAGTTTCACTCCTGCACAAAGAACAGACAACGGAGCGGTGAGTCGGCCCTGATTTTCTACAAAATCAATGTGTTTTAACTTAAACAAGTGCATGCAATTTAGTTAGATCATTCGGATGGGTAAAAAAAATACTTGAGGCACAGTTGTGATTATATTTAACACTGTTTTCACTAAACTCCTATGAGGCGTTTGTGTCATTATCAAATACAGCTGAGAAGACATAAACGTCACCAGCCTTCTGCACTGCAAAAACAAAATCTTACCAAGTATTTTGGTTTAGTTTCGAAGGCAAATATTTTTGTACACTTGAAATCAGACAAGTTTTTAATCAAGCTATAGGAGCTTGTTTTAGTTAATAATTTTCTAATATTAATTACTATTGATATTAGGGGGCGTCTGTGGCTGCACGGTAGAGTTATCGTCTTGCGATCGGAAGGTTGTAGGTTCAATTCCAGCTTCCTCCTGCCAAATGTCGATGTGCCTCTGGGCAAGGCATTTAACCCCAAATTGCCTACCAATCTGCGTCTGGGTGTATAAATGTGTGTGCGTTTGTGAGTGCGAATGGGTGAATGTGACTCTAGTGTAAAGCGGTTTGAGTGGTCAAAATGACTGGAAAAGCGCGATACAAGTTCAGTCCATTTACTATACTGAGCAAAAGTGCAGAAATTATCATGTTGATGAAGGGAAAGGGGAAAAAAGTCAATAATTTGAGTAAATGTGGGACACATAAAGTAAAATTAAATGTTGGTAGAGACCATTTCTTTTAAAGAGAATATCCAGATGTTGATAAAATATTCCAAAATGTTGAGAAGGAAAATGTTTGGCATAAAAAATAAAATAAAAAAAAAGAAGACCACAGTTAGACATGGTGGTGGCAGAATCATGCTCAGGGGTTACTTTTCCTCAGATGGAACGGTTTTGTTTTTCTTTCTAATTTGTTTTGACCTGAAATTTTATGGCATCATCTGGAAATCCAAAGAAGAAGAAAGATTTTAGTTTTCAGAAACTCAATGGATTCCAATTACAGATTTGAAGTTATCCATTTTTCTGGACAACTTTGTAATGGTGGAGTCAGGAAATGACACAAAATCAAGACTGAATGTTGAAATTAGGTGGACATTTCTGCAACACTCAAGCTGAATTATTTATTTGCTGCTGAGCTACACGGGATAAAAATATTAACTAAACGACATTTTAATAGGGGTGTACATACTTTGAGAGCCACAATATGCTTTGAAAATACTTATAGTGGGTCATGAAAATATTTGACTTCATAAGGAGATAAAAAGCTATTATGTTAAGTTATTATTATAATAATATTGTTTTGACACCATTTCCAAGTAATAATGACATCATAATGCAAGAACACATTCTGAAAGATCAATAAACTTTAAATTCTAGTCAACATTTATCACTGGAACTAAAATATATTTTAAATATCCAAATTAAATAGACAAAACAGAAAGTCTGTGTAAACAGAATTGTCCTTCAACAACACGGTTAATTGAGACCAAAGCACCAAATCGAAGACTTTAGTCATGATGTTTTTGGTAGGTAGAAAGAAAAGAGAAAAAGAATAAGTAATACAAATAGAAACTTTTGAGCTGTCTTAATGTATCAATATGATTAATTGATTTATTGCAACAGGCCTACATTTCTTTTGCAGCAGCCGATGCTCTTAGTGATTGCAGATATGAGAAACTTGCTAATAATATGCAACTTCGCATTTCTCAGGTGATTATATGCAGCTTTTTAGTTACCTACCCAAGTTTTCTCAAACCACAAGAGCTTCAGATCCAATAAACCAAAATGCTTGACGGAAACTCCTTTATTGTAAATTGTGGTGCACATCTCAACACAAAAAAAAACTTAAGCAAATTATTGCTTCTTTTTGACAATTTGCATATTGGTAGTGCAAATTGGAAAAAAAAAAAAAAAGGTATATGAAATTATGGTTAAAGTCATAGATGAAAGTCATACATGAAAGAGATTAAAGAGATAACAGATATAACGATACCCACAAGGCTTTGATGAGATTTAATCTTCTTTGTTCTGGGCTGCATGAAATATGTTGTTTGAAATAATGATTTCATGCAACGTCTGGACACATTGCAGGTCAATCAGGTCAGGATTTTAACTCAAAGCCTTGCTGAGAACAAGGTTTTTTTCAATACAGTTTAGTTTTATTTTGTTATGACTTTTTGCTTGGCAAAAAACTCAGTTAGTTTAAACATTTCACAGTGAAACAGTTGGACAGTCAGCATTCCATGAGTTTAAGACAACAACTGACATCACTGACTCATTAAGAATGAGCTAAAGATGAATCATAACTGTACTAACTTTTCAATATTTTAATTGTTTTGAATCAGTAGTTTTAACTACATTGTTTTATATCTCTATTGTGTTTATTGTTGATCTTAACTTTTTATTTAACCCCTAACCCTGTTCAAGATCCTATTCGGACAGTAATGACCCTTTGCAGTTACGTCACGATGGACGTCGGAAAAGAGGATCGGGATTATTGAACTGAGCAGCTGAAATTGATTTTCCCAGTTTATTCACGACTTCTACTTGTTCGAGTGAAGCTAACTTCTCCGTGAAGCTAACTTCTCCGTGAAGCTAACTTCTCCGTGAAGCTAACTCACCTGGTTGGGATCATAGACGGCGGTAAAAGTTTGAAACGGCTAGCTTAAATACCGAACCAAACCTTCTGCCTCCTGACGTGTTGATCGAATGACCGACTTTGCCTGAATTCACACCACATGATTTATATCACTTTGTCATATACAGCGTTTTCCCTTCAACCGGAGAAGCCTCAAAACCGTACATTAGACAAGATGTTAACCTGTTTTTCCTTATAGGCTAGGCTAGGCTAGGAGCATTGTTTCCATGGTTACGGTGGGTTAGACGCGTACCTTCTCCATAACGCAATATTTGATATCTTTCTAATCATACTTACTTATAAAGTTTATGATCGCTGCGTCTTCTTACCTTGTAGAAAGTGTTCACTGCAAATCCGCCATGACACTGAGGGCAGCCAGTCATGATTCTTTTTTCTTATTTTATGGCGGTTGGCAAGCAACTTATTGATGTGCATTACTGCCATCTACTGGAATGGAGTGTGGCTCGGGACGCTAGTTTGGTTTTCATCCTTGTCTATTTGTGCCCCTATCTCTCCCTATGACCATTTTTACAGAGAAATCAACTAGATAATAGTGGTAACGTGCTACCACACGCTTCACGACCTGATTGGTTGATTTTCACAGAGGTCATGGCGGAGTGGGCGGGGTTTCGCAGAGTGACGTCACATGCAAAGCAGAATATTTTATCCGTTTTTGTATGAAATAAACAATAAAATATAAGTTTTTTTTATTTTAGAGTGTGTTTTCAAGTTTTTACTAGTCAGTTTTAGTGAAATGTTTAGTTTTAATTTAGTTTCTAATAGTTACAGTAGTAGTGTTAGTTTTTTCATGCTTTGGTTTTTAGGTATTGCGAATCTGTGTACATCCATGAGGTAATGAATACTCAAAAAAGATGCTATTTTCAAAAAATGAATTCAAATTATTGCGTGTGGTGTTTTATCCCAACTTTAGGGGACATCATTTTGTAGACTTTCAATCAATCAAGTTTATTTGTACAGAACATTTCAGCAACAAGGCAGTGCAATCCTGAAAACACAAAAATACAAAGTCAACAACTGAGAAAATATTTACCAGAAAACTGGTAAATATTTTACATCTTGTCAAGTGCCTTCAAAATGTTAGTCAATGTTTCATTTACTATGATTCAAAAGCAACTTTAAACAGCTTGGATTTTAGTCTAGATTTAAAGAACTCAGCGTTTCAAAAGTTTTCTGGAAGTTTGTTCCAGATCATGGCGTTATGGAATGCCGTAACTGCCGACAGTTGATGTAAACTGTTTACACATTAATTCCAAAGGCTAATAAATAGATTCATAAACATGTCAGTTTTCTAAACGCATAATATAGTTCCAGTTAGTTCCAGTTTTCTGCGACAGACTGGCGACCTGTCCATTGTGAACCCCGCCTCTCGCCCGGAACGCAGCTGCAGATAGGCACCAGCGACTCCCGACCTCGTTAGGGAGAAGGGTGACGGAAAATGGATGGATGGATAGATGGATGGATGGATGGATGGATGGATAGATGGATGGATGGATGGATGGATGGATAGATGGATGGATGGATGGATGGATGGATAGTTCCAGTTTTCCCCCCATTAGTCTTCATTTAATTTAATTTCAATTTTTGTTATTTTGTTATAGATTTAGCTGAGAAACGGTTTTTCTCTTTCAGTTTACTTCCACGGACAGCAGGATGTTGCTGTTGAGTTTTTCCATCTTTGCCAGCTTCCTGCTCTGCCTCCCTCGGTATTCGACTGCAACCTGCACCGATGGGAAGCCCAGAGAGTGTCAGGAGGCCGAATTCGCTCCTGGATCCAACTTAGCTGGGGAAGGCTTCGACATCACCAAGATGGAGCGCAAATCCGCATTTGTGCTCGACATGAATCAGTGGAAACGCAAAGATAAGACCTGCACCCTGTGCGCTAACCCATTTCTGGAGGGCAAAAAGATGAAGCTGCCCCTGTCGGTGCTGGACTGGAGGGCCAAGCAGACCTGCAGCGCTAAAGTTTCCTCCAAGCTCCACAAATCCAGCGAGTCTCTGGTCAGCTCCAGCACCTCCTCCGTTGAGAACAACTGGAAGACCGAATTAGAAATTGAAATGAAAGGTAAATCTGGCAGCCTGATGCTGGCTGGGACCAAATCAAAGGTGGCAGAATACTCCATGGAGAAAACAAAGAATGACAAGTTCAGCTTTGCAAGTACCAGCATGTCCTGTGAGTACTACAGGTAAGAAAAACGTTCTGCAAAGCAATTAATATGTCTTCAGGTCAAACCCAAGTTTCAGAAGCACTTAAAATGCTTCTGAAACTTTTTTTTCCTTTTTTTTTTAACAACATAAAACAAAAACTCGGCTGCACAGTGGCGCAGTGGGTAGCGCTGTTGCCTTGCAGCAAGAAGGTCCTGGGTTCGATTCCCGGCCCGGGGTCTTTCTGCACGGAGTTTGCATGTTCTCCCTGTGCGTGCGTGGGGTCTCTCCGGGTTCTCCGGCTTCCTCCCACAGTCCAAAAACATGACTGTTAGGCTGATTGGGCTTTCCAGATTCTCCCTAGGTGTGAGTGTGTGTGTGCATGGTTGTTTGTCCTGTTTGTCTCTCTGTGTTGCCCTGCGACAGACTGGCGACCTGTCCAGGGTGACCCCGCCTCTCGCCCGGAACGCAGCTGGAGAGGAACCAGCAACTCCCGACCCCGTTAGGGAGAAGGGTGATGGAAAATGGATGGATGGATGGAAAACAAAAACTCTAGCAGTTTGAGTTGATTTTAAACATTAAATGAGACACAAAAAGCAAAAAACAGAAGAAATCTTAAAGGGGAAAACACTTTTCAGAATATTAATTAGAATTACCAATGACTAAAAGAGTTTCACTGTTTCAGTTCTGCAAAAACGAATCTTAAATAATGTTTGATTCGAGATTTTAGCTGATAATCTCCTCTTGTTAATTTTTCTGTTTTTGCTCTGTTCAGTTTAAATCAGATTTTTTTTTTAAAGTAGAGAAGAAATCATTGAAACTGAAGCACAAACTGTTCCTTTGTCTTCTTTTGCACGCTGCTTATGCCAAGTAGACCAGCTAAGTTTTATCTTTTTACGTTTACTTTCTGTTTTTACTTGTAGAAATTTTGTCGCCTGAGGTTTGGCACCTTCTTTAAAAAAAACTGTGGCCATGACAACAACATGCAGCGAGGCGGAAGTGGGGGACACAAACATTCACACCTTTTCACTCAAAAACATCATTAGGCACGCACGTTTATTCAGCCTATATAAACACAAAAAAACAAAAGCTGTTTGAAGAGATTTGTCATTTTTGCAGCTGCAAATATATTAAAATTGTTTTCTTGGAAATTAGGAAACTGCAAAACTTTTCATTCAGGCAAACAGCAGAGTGAAATTCGAACCAGTAAGATTTAGTTTTTATTCTTTGTTTCATTAATGTTGCGTGTTTGATTTACTGTTGATCAGAAAAACAAAAAATAATCCACGCTAAAATTATTTAGTGTTTTTAATCTAAAAGTTTCTGTTTTTTGGTGGAAGTTTATTTCTTTTATTATGAAAATTTCCCATTCGTATTCATCAAACCACAAAAGTGTTACCTTTATTTTTACATGTTTGCTTTATGCACATTCAGTGACGTAAACATTATATAAAATCTGGCAGATTTAGACAGATTTTTTCTGTCTAGATGCATTTTGAGATGAAGTTTCCTTTGTGCTAATAATTCATAACTTGTTTGCAACATTAAACTGAGTTTCTATCTCCTCAGCTAGAGGTGATGTGCAGTCTGAGCATTTCCAACTCTTTAGATCGTTTATTTGGTCTTTTTTGGTAATGTGGATGAAGAAATGTATACATATTCAAATTAATTTTGTAAGTCTTTGGTTAAATCCCTTCAACTGACGGAAAAACAAAACTTTAGGTGAAGAGTTCATACCTCCACCAGTTCATTTGATAGAATCCACCAAGACTAAATGAAGTCAAATTGGATTTGCTTCATTGTTTTTCTGCTTTGCTCCTGCAGCTACAGAGTGTCCAGCACTCCCAAGTTGAACAGAGATTTCAACAAAGCAGTGAAAAAGCTTCCTAAAGTCTACAGCCCAGAGTACAAGTCCAGATTTTACACACTGATCGATGTTTTTGGCACCCATTACATCACCAAGGTGAGTAACAACAGACTACTGAGAAGAACGGGGCACAAAGGGTTAAATGGGCTGAATGGGTTCATAATGCTGTTTCAGGTGAAACTGGGAGGACAGATCCAGTCTGTGACCAGCATCGCGAATTGCGAAGCGAGTCTCCAGGGTCTGAAAACAGAGGAAATCCAAATGTGTCTGGAGGCCGAAGCGTCTGCAAGCATCAAAGTTAGTGTGAAAGCAGAGACAAAGCACTGCCAGGCGTCTGCAGACAAGCTGGACAGCAAGAAATCCTTCTCCGACACCTTCAGCGACAGGTACAGCACACTGATCACGCTACGACCTGGGATCGGCGATCAATCCACAAAACTGATTCGTCAGATTTTTGGTTTTGAAGGTTTATTTTTATGGAAAATAAGAATTTTTTTCCATCAATGCACTCAGATTTCCGTAGTTTAGCTTGACACCCAAAGCCGCCAACTTGTTTTACAGTTTCCTTTTATTTGGACTTTTTATTTTGATTATGAGAATTCTGAGAAACAAAGTCAGAAATCTGAGATTAAAGTATAAATTTTGAGATTAGAGTCAGAATTCTTTGCTATTATTGTTAGTTGGCCCCAATCCTCTGATTTCTGTCTCCAGGTTCACAGAAATAAAAGGTGGTCTCACCACAGACTCGGACCTTCTTTTTTCTTCCAACAAAAACCCAGAAGCCTACAAGGAATGGCTCACTTCGGTCCCACAGTATCCAGACCTCATTTCGTATTCCCTCTCGTCGCTCCACGAGTTGCTCCCCGAAAACACGCCGGTCAGGAAGAACCTGCGCAAAGCCATCAGCCATTACATCCTGGAGAAAGGCCTGTGGAGGAACTGCAGCGAGCGCTGTCAGGCCGGAATACGGACCGACTCCAGGGACTCCTGCGTCTGCCAGTGCCACAACGAACCGGCGGTGAACTCTGACTGCTGCCCGACCCGGAAGGGAATGGCCCGCATCTTCATAACGGTGATAAAGGCCGAGAATCTGTGGGGGGACCACAGCGGCGGCACGGACGGCTACGTCAAAGTGTTTGTCAATAAAGAGGAGGTTTACCGTTCTTCCACCATCGTAAACAACAACAACCCAAAGTGGGCCGCCATCGTTGACCTGGAAACCAGGGACATCTCTTCCGGAAGCGTGGTGCGGTTTGAAATTTGGGATGAAGACAACAAATGGGACGACGACCTGCTGGGAGGCTGTGAGCGCCGCCTGTCTGCCGGAGTGTTAGAAGACGTGTGCCCTCTCCAACATGGCCGATTCTATTTCAAATGGGAGGTGAAGTGTATTCCGAGTCTGACCGGAAGTTTGTGTACAGAGTATAACAAGTCGCGCATGACGGAAAGCCTGAGGAGCCTGTACGTGTCCCGTCACGCCCACCCGATCCCGAAACCCGTCCTGGTGGAGATGGGCGTGTTTGTGGATGAAGGGAGCTCCCACTGGAACCAGAGCCTGGCTGGGAAAACCTGGCTGTGAGCGACTTTTATCCACATTTAGCCCAGCAAGTCGGCATTATTTCTGATAATGTTAGCATGTCAATGATCAAACTGCACAGCAATGACGGGCTGGGCGATAAATCGACTTAATTGATTAATCGAGTCTTTGGCTTTTTAAGATTTAATTATTGGAAAATGTAGTTGTTTTTTTTTATCTATTCACTCTTTGGTACGATGGAGTGTTAGAGCCATGCCAAGAAAATAATAAAAGTAAAATTACAAAAATAAAGTTATATAATGATGACTTTATTCTCCTCATTTAAACTTTTTACACGTACTTTACTCAAAATATTATAACTTTATTCTCATTATTTTTTACTTTACTACTTTTTCTGGGTAATTTTAAGACAAACCTCTGGTAAAATTGTGTCTTTATTCTGCTAATATTATGACTGTTCTCATAATTGTGAAAATATTTCCCCTAATACTCCGTCGTATAACTCACAGAAGAGATGACTGAATTACAAGACACTTTTTGAAAATATTTTCTATCATTTGCTGTTTCTTTGTCAGAAAAGTAAGCAATTAAAAAAAAAATTGGAATCAGATCTGGTTTGGAAAACATCAGAATTTATTTTTAAGCCATATCGCCCAGCCCTGTAGTGATGCAACATCCTACCTTTGTGTACTTTTAGGTTTTAGAAAATACACAAGACGCTCTGCTTTATATCTAGATTATAAAATATTACTCTGAAAGCTTATTGTTATATTTATGCAGAATAAAAGCATGTTCTCTAAATTGCTTGTGGTGTTTGAGCTTTGATCTATTTAAAGAGATAGTGTTCATTTTAAAGTTCACTGTGTTCCCCGGCATAAACACGGAAGTGGTGAAGCTTCCTGTGCACGGATGAGGTTTCATTATGTCTATTTAAGAGAACAATGAACATGAAGTCAGATCATATATTGACTCAAAGTTTCTTTTTTATTCAACATCACATGATGACTTATTCAACCGAAACAATAAGATCATCAGGCAAATCTTGATTTACAAAACATAAACACATTTCTTGCTCTCTGAATCTATTTATGTTCATCTGACACAAACTTTGACGAAATAAAACAGATCACAAGGTACAGCAGGCTTTGCAAGGTCAAGACAAATAAATGGAGAAATATAGAAACATACAATAAACATCAAACAGAAGGAATAAAACTCTGCATTAATGCATTACATTGGAAATATTATAGAGATGATCCACCTACAGAGGGCTGCATTTTCTTAACCTGGTTCAAAGACAGAGAGAATAGAGTCAAAAAAAATAAAAATAAAAATAAAAAACACATTTTATGTTATATACCCACACAAAGAAGTGCAAAAATGAGAAAAACAGAAAAATTATACATGATTTTCATATGAATAGGCATAATGGACATTTATGGTGTTTAACACATTGCTGAAATGCAGTACCACACTTTTCCAAGCCGTATTTAAACGCACCATGAGCGTACACATGCTAATGTTGTGTGTGAGAATCATGTTTAGCAAACCAGCAAGAACTAATAATGTTCTTTCTTTTTTCAAACAAACCGTGTGAGTTGAGTAATGCTGCTGCGTGCTAATCATGTTGGCTAAATGATGCTAATATATCATATTAAGCTAATTAGCTAATGTGCTAATGTTGTTGGCTATGTTACATCCCTTGCTAGTTAGCTGATGCTAGCAATACACCAAATAAAGTGTCATTTTTGTCAGTTTAAATACCAATAAAACTGACTGTAATGTGAGAAAATGTTCAAGAAATATAGATACCATGGTAATGCAGAGTAAATATTCTTTAACAGAAAGCTAGTTGCTTTGTAAACAAATAATCTGTATATTTAATGCTAGTAGTAGGATCGCAGAAAGTTAGTTGCAAGGTTTTATCACACTAACCTTTGTAACCGTTACCAAGGCCAGCACTCAGTCCATCATATTTACCAGTCTGCTCCACTGTGAAAATAAAACACCCCCGTTTAAAGTCTTTCAAAGGCAAATTGAAATCTGAAGAGAGTTTAATCCAGACCACCAAATAAAAAACAAAAACATTTTTCCCCCACTGGAGTTCAATACCACCAAATTTTTCTCGTTTTAGTTCGGTGGGAGTTACCAAAATTATTTCTATTTTCTAAGTGCCAGAATAAAGAGAGAAAGACCAGAGGTGGGTAAAGTAACCACAATTTGTGCTCAAGTAAGAGCAGCACAACTTCAACATATTTCTACTCAAGTAAAAGTAAAAATGTATTTGGTTAAAAAAAAAAAAAAAAAAAAAAAAACGTCTTCTCAAGTAGCGAGTAACTGATCAAAACATCAATCATGTAATATTTAAAAATTACATTATCAGGACAGAAATATATACATGTGTGAAAATTTTAGCACGTAAAAATCTGTGATAAAATGAGCTTGCTTGGGTTGCTAGGTAACAGCGCTGGGCTCTGCTGGGGTTGCTAGGTAACTGCACACTGCTGGTCGAATGTGACCAGAGGTGAGTAGACAAACCAAAACTTGTACTGGCACAACTTCAACATGTTTTTACTGAAATGTTACTATCCAACTCTGAAAGAGAATATGTTGGACTCTATATGCTGAAAAGCTACAATGCATCCACAAAGAGTTTCATTTTAAAATAAAATGTTATTTTAAGCCTCGTTATTAGCTATTAGCCGAGTTGTGAATGTTTGATTCAACAGAAACACTAAAAACCAACTCATAGGCAAAAATTAGAAATTCCTTTTCACGGCTGCTGAAATCACAGAGTGAAAGTTGATCAGCTTGGAGTCAATATCTGGTTTTTACTGACTTACCCAGAGCATCCTGAGAGGCTCCGAGCGCTGCGCCGAAACCTTAACAAGGAAACACAACCAAATGTCACAAACCTGAATCAAAATTAAGGATCAAAATTAAGTTTTTGCTAAAACTTACCTGTTTGTTGGGTCCCAAATCCTGCACCAGCACCTAAACCAGAAAGAAAATAATTAAAATTAGCTAAATACCATCATATAAATGGAGAAGTTATCAAAGCTTTTTTCCTTTTTTGCTGCATGTTTTTAAATGTTTGTGTTATGACCTCAGTGGTAGTGCATCTGGTTTCAGAAAACCCCAGAAAGACGACCTTTTTTTCCGTCGTGCGCAGTTTCTCGCACGCTCTCACCGTATTTGCTGGCGGTTTTGGCGCTTTCAGCTGCAAGGCCGAGCTGCTGAGCTGCATACGGGTATCCGCCATCGCCTGGAGGAAATAAAGCGACATTACGCAATATTGAAAGCTGTGAGTGTGAAGAACAGAAAGGATGTTATGAGAAAAAAATAAGTTTTGTCTCACGCTAACAAAAAGCATTTTCACATAAGATGGTGACATTCTCTTTGTTAAAAAGAAAGTCTAAGATACATAATTATTCGTTTTCTACATCTGTATTTCAAAAATATTAAATGTTGCCGAGTATTTTTGCCTGGTTTCCAATGTAAATATCTAAATCAGACAAAACTAACCTGCAAGTAACTTTCAGCACAATACAGAGGTTGATTTAAGCCACTAATTTCTTCATATTTATAAAAAAGTATTAGTTTTAAGTTAAATAATCTGCAAGTGGAACATTTTAAATGGGTAGAATTATGTGATTTCAGGATTTTTATAGCACAATCAGGTAACAATGTTACCTTCAGTTGTTAAAAAAAATGACTTAAAAAAAATCCACACCTTGAAATTGGGCCTCTGTCTCTTTAAAGAACTCCTGCTCTTTCTGAAACTCCACCTTCAGAAAGTTATCACAACATGACTCCTCCAGTAACCCTTTAGCAAAGTTTTTACCAGCGGTTTATTGAGAAGTAGCTCATTTAATGAGCCCTGCTGGGTGTTTGCTAATTGCTGCTGGCTAGTCTGAAGGAGCTGAGTGGGGGAAGTGCTGCTCTGTGAGGTGGAAGCTTGGAAGCTGCAGCTTGGAGGAGGAGCTGCGCCTTGAAGGCGGGGCTAGGTCCACCCAGGCGTTTTGCTCAGCTGAATGGATGAAGATCAAATCATTTCTCAAACTTGAAAGATCAAAGCAACATTCCAGGTTTGTTTTTGATGAAGGAATAACATTATAACATGATGAAAAAGCTAAAAAAAAAAAGTTGATTTTACATAATACTGCCCCTTTAATTTATAATATGGGGGAAAAGTTATGTCAATTATATCTTCTACTTTTTAATCACTTTTAAGGAATTATTGATTTAAATCAAGCCCCTGTATCTTAGTGAAAACTTACTTGTACTTTAGTTTTGTCTTATTCAAGTGTAGCAGTGTTTTTGCTGTGATGAGTTGCATAGGAAGCTCCTACCTTCCAGTCCAGCAGGGATCACCGGAGCGTTTCCATAAGGAACCTGAGCGGCTCCTCCTGAAAGGAAAACAACAACCGACTCACGTGACTCATAACATTTCTTATCCTGTAGCCTACATGTTGCTTCAGATCCTGGGGTGAGACATGCTTGACTTCTGAGTCACGCTTGCAGAGCAGCGTTTACTCATCATGTGACAGGAGGACGAGGTCGTTTCTGCACCACTCACCATATTTACCACCAACTGATTCCAGCCCCGTACCAAGTCCTCCTGCAGACAGATGAACAACAGTTCAGTGGAAATGTTTTATGGTTTTGTTCTGATACATTGAAATGTAAACTTAGGGAGCGGAGGAGCAACTTATTCTGCTTTTAATATTTGTAGCAGAAGTAACGTTTACTAAAAACATTCCTGCCTCATTTAAATGGGGTTGTTTGCAGTACTTATGAGCAGTTAGTGTCTTACTGCTGAGTCAGTTAGTAACTGCAGTTTAGGCTATTTGGAGAAGCGCTTTTAACAGCCGACAATCTGAAGTATTTATCTATCAGCTGTTATCATACTTCCTTCTTTACCAAGTCTACGCTCTCAGTAAAGACATTTTCAATTTAAATATTTAAAAAGGGGAAACAAGTTATTTTGTAAATGTACATGGAGTCTTTTAATACAAGGCTGAATTAGTGCATATATGCAGATATGTCAGAAATCAGAAACCACTTGCTCCATTCTTGTTGGTTGTGGAGGAGGCTCCACTTCTGCTTTTCAAAGATGTACTATAATTGTACGTCTGTTTGTAGTTGTGCAAAGATCAACCCTGATGATCCTCTACAAACCTAACTGTTCAGTTACATAATACTGCCTCTTTAACTCATAATATGGGGGAAAAGTGATGTCAATTATATCTTCTACTTTTTAGTCAATTTTAAGAAATTATTGATTTAGATCAAGCCCCCGTATCTTAGTGAAAACTTACTTGTACTTTAGTTTTGTCTTATTCAAGTGTAGCAATAAGACAACGTTGAACTTAATTTGACACATGCATATTTAATTTGATCTTAACCTGAAAAGAAGCCACTGTTTTCACAGTAATGTTTTTCAGTTTTACATCAGTTGATGTTTTTTTTAAGATAAGGCCGTGGTATGTCTGGATATTAATGCTTGTCGCTGTGAAATAAACAAGATTTAGTGCAAATATGCATGATGTCAAACATCCAAACTGGGTCCAAGCTGTGTGTGTTAGCAACCGCGCTAACCTGAGGGTAAACGTCTAAAGAGTCATGGATTCTTCAAACTTATATTGTGTTTTATTTGTCAGAGAAGGCAGTATAATATGTTTTTTGGGTCACTGAACACAAAGCAAACAACAACTGATTATTTTCTTTGCATTCCAAAGGCTAGAACTACATTTTACATGTAAGGCGGCCATATTAGATATTTACATCAGTGTTGGACAGAAACCTCCAGCTCGGTGGATTGATGTCTCTGACAATATATTGCAAATATATCGTCATAATATTGGTGCAATCAATATTCATATATCAAAATCCTGTTTAGAGTTAAAAATATGTTGTGTAACATATTTGAAAAATATTGCATTTTGAATGTAACATTCAAAATGTTACATTCAAAACAAATACCTGCTCACCACAAAAAGTCTAATAATAATAATTATGCACCAGCAATTTCATAATGGGTCGGTTCTTACCATATCCACCCTGGACCGGTCCGGCGTAGCCACCTGTACTGAGAGCTGAAACATCAGGAAAAGAAAGAATGTCAGTCAAAAAATAATTATTAAAAGCGAAACTTTTAATAAACCTGCAAACTGAAAAAAACACAAAATCTCTAAATAAGACAAAACTAACTGAAAAATAACTTTACAGCAACATGTAGAGACGCTTGTTTCAAGAAAACAATCCTTTAAATAAAACAAAAAACTATTTTCATTGCCAGATTATTTCATTCATAACAAGACATTATTCATGTTTTTAGTGAAATAATCTGCCAATGGAACAAGAACTTTTTCATCAATATTTATAAATTATTGATTCAAAGCTCCTATTTCTTGCTGAAAAGTTATTTTTAAGTTAGTTTTGTCTTATTTCACGACCAAAGTTACTGGGTAAGATTGTGTGTTTTTACAGTGTACCAGAATAAACTGGCCAGCTTCACAACAGCTACACCCAGTGGATATGTTAACCACACTAGCCATAAGCAGACAGCCGGTCGTTATTTTTAAAGCTGCAGGTAAGCGTCCAGCTGTTAGTGTCATCATCACCTGTTGGAGGTTTTCAACAGGTTATTGTTACCTTCAATCTTTCCTGATTTGCTCTCAGCACCATCAGCTAAGTCTGCAGGGTAACCAAGCCCTGAAACATAGCTCTAATTAGAACTAATTAACTAATGACTCGTTAACTAAACCAAGTTTTAACCTTTTTTGTCACCCATATGTGGATTTACTCACCTGCTCCGTAACCATCACCGTATCCGTTTCCATAACCTGTTGGGAGACGAGGAGGAAAGAAGGTTTTATGTGTTTTATTTGGATGTCAGTTTGGAAAGTGAGAATTTTAATGCAAACTGCAGTTTGTCAGCATCTGTTCTGCTGTGTTGGCATTTACCGAAGCCGTTACCCGCCATGGCACCAAGATATCCCGTCACTCCATCACCGTATCCTGTCACAGCAGATGAAACACATAATGTGCAGGATGCAACATGGGTACGGAGTCCCATTTGTGCCAAAAATATGCTTTTATGTCTATATGAGGAGTTTCTTTTCTGAAATATGTCATATAAAAAGAAGCAAATTACAGAAACAAAACTGAATACTACATTTAGATATGTTTAGATTTTATTTTGTAGAAATT
Organism: Poeciliopsis turneri; assembly: GCA_922788865.1. Lineage (NCBI taxonomy): Eukaryota > Metazoa > Chordata > Actinopteri > Cyprinodontiformes > Poeciliidae > Poeciliopsis > Poeciliopsis turneri. The sequence goes on from CAKLNU010001002.1 coordinate 873,645, forward strand.
TAAGTTCTGTAAAATTTGACCCAAATTTTGAAGTTTTGTTTTTTTTCATAAGACATTTTTTAGAAATTTAAACTAATAGTTTCTCTCTGTTTTTATTTAAGTCCAGTGTAAATGATGTGCTTGGTATATTTCTATATTTGTGTTAGTCATAAATATTAGACAGTGCTGTTTGGTATTTTGAGCTGAACAGATTTTTTTTAATCACACAAAGAAGCAAATTAAGTGTCTTCAGTTGTATTCAAATGAAGAGATGTCATTCAATACAAATTGAATACAAATTCAAATGAACATGAATTTTCATTTACACACTGCAAAAACACAAAATCATACCAAGTGAGATCTTATTGACTTAAAACAAGCCCCTATAATTTCTAAAATGTTACTTTTAATTAGTCTTATTTTAAGTGTACTGAGGTATTTGCATCAGAATCCAGACCAAAATTATGTGGTCAGATTCTGTTTTTTTTTTTTGCAGTGTAATAAATAAGCACGCTACGTAAACACACCAGCATTTTTGGCACAAACAGAACCCCATAATGAAAGTGAATTTTGATTTGTAAGCCAGACTGGCTTCAAATCCACATGAAAGGATGATAAGTTTTCACTTTCAGAAGCCTTAAAGTTCACCACAAAGAAAATCACAAGACGGCTGAAGAGACAAAACGTTTGGTTTGCAGGTAAATAATGAGTTTACAAGGAAAATTAGGAGCAGCATCGGATTTTCTGCTGCCTCATCTTGACCCTTCACCTGACATCAGGTTCAAACTGCGTACACTTTTATTTATTTATCTGCTTCCTTTCTCTTTTCCACTTGTACCCAGAATATCTGGGCCACTGAGTTTATCAGGGAATATTAGACAACAGAAAAAAAAATCATGCAAATTTGAAAATAACTGCCATAACAATTTTATTGTTTTTGTTGTGACACCAATTGTTATGTTTTGTGTTTTGTCTTTGTTTTGAATGTGTCCATTTTAATGTACACCTGTTTGTTTGGTTATTTTTATGTCTGTTACTGTTATTCATTGTATTATCTGGTTATATATCAATATCCCTTCTTGCTTTCAGTTAGTCTGTAATGTTTGTTGTACAAGCATTAACTGGTGAATTAAAAATAAAAAAAAAGAAGAACAAAGGTGTTTCAAAAACCATTTGACTCAGAAATAATATTTTATACTAATTGACCTCTAAATAAGAGATTTTAACAGTTTTGAAACGCTTAGTTAAGAAAAAAGGAATACAGTAAAGAAGGTAAACTGAAAAGACTTTGCAATATCAAAATAAAGATGGAGTACGAAATGTTAAAAGAACATCAGGAGGAATTAAAGCATCTTATCTAGAGAGTTTTGCACAATATTTTTTATTTATTTACATTATGTTCTACATTCTCACACAATTTGGTGGAGCTGGTCATGCAGCATCAAAAGTTCATATCCAGGTTTGAAGAAAAATGCTAACTGCTCCTTTAAGTTTACAGAAAAAAACACAATAAAAAAATTATAATTTAAAAGATGTAATTGCACACACTCACCGTTTGATTTCCCTGCAACGCCTTGTGGATACGCGCCCTGTCCAAGCGCAGCAGCAGCTGGGAAAAAGAGAAAAATGTACAAGTTAACACCCAAAATTAAAACTCACCTTCAAATCAGAATTAAATACATCTAAAGACTAACCACTAAGTTTTCCAGCAGCTCCGCCCAGATAAGCGCCTTGTCCTAAACCTGTGAGGAAAACGTGAGAAACATTTATCATCAGTTACTGAAACCACTGAAGAGGAGAGAAACTTCCTGTGAGGAAGTTCAGACGTTACCTCCTCTGTAACCTGCAGCGCCCAGGTAGTTTCCTGCCCCTCCGATGTAACCTGCAGACAAACCGAGGACAGAAAGAAAAAACTCAGTTTGTGCTGTTGGTTCACCTGGAGGACTGGACTCAGTCTGGAGTTTCTCTAAACAGAGAGAGAAAACATAAACTGTCTGCAACAAAAATGTTTTATTTGCAGTTTCTGCGCCAGGTGGAAACTTTCCTAGAATAAATTCAGAGAATCCAGAAACTAAAATGTGAGAAATGCATAAAACAAACAATCATCAGGAAGAGACAAAACAGGCCCACAGATCCTGAGCCATTTTTAACAGTCGGCAAAACTTGCTTTGTTTTTTTTTTTTGTCTTTTCAACCTTAGTCTCAAGTTTTCTGTTAAATTCCTTGTAGCATTTAGCAAATTCCACTTTTACTCTTATAATGGTAGGAAAAATCTTTTGCTCTTGATCTTTCACCCAAATACAACAAAGTTTCAGGGTCATGTTGACAAGACATCGAAGACAATAAGCTTTACCAAAAATTAAAACAAAAACAATAAACAAAGTTTTATTCTCCTTGAAGCTTAGAAACTTTATCTCCATCCATAATCAAGCCTGTGTGTTCAGGTAGAAACGTCTGTATTTGTCATCATCAAAGGAACGTGATTGGAAAGTTGTTTACAAAGCATTATAAAGAAGAAAGAGGACTGAGAACAGAACCCTGAGGGACGCCATATTGTAATGTTTCTGCTGCTGAAGGGAAAAGAATATTAAATACACCGCCATATTGATGCATATTAAATGTAAGATAATAGGATTGTTATTTCTCTTACTTGCCGCCTGCGCATTCCCCTCAGTCTGCTCTGGCAAACGAAGAGGTTTTGACTTTCTGTTTACATGTCCAGCTATAAGAAGGAGTCTGGCATCTTCTTGAGTAAAACCACCAACTTCCTGCTCCTCTCTGGTTGAGGTGGCGCCCAAACTTTGGGTCCTGACCGGATCGTAGCGCCGGGATCCGTCTCTGACCCTGACTTTGTCTTGAGCCAGAGGCCTCTGGAGGTCCTGACTGCTTTCTGGTGCAGTTAAAGGATTGATGCCTGCTTGATGTTGCGCGGTGGAGAAAACATCGCTTCTGCCATCTTGGCCTTGTGCAGGAAGATTTTTACACCCGAAGCGTTTCCCAGCTTTACCCTCTGAGGGATTAATGCCCAACATTTCTGGCAAACCAGCAGGAGCTCCACAATTTTTAGCGTCTTGGTTTGCCGTTCCTCTGGGATTGTGAAGTCCAGAATTGTAGGAATCCAGACTTTTGATGTCTTGATCAACAGGAAGTTGTCTGTTTATACCAGCGCCTGCCAGCATGGCCTCTTGACCTCCAGGTTCATACTTTCCACCAAGAAATTTTTGCCGTTTATCAAGAGGAAATGAAGGTCTGAGATTTGACGACGGCATGCTCGGATCGAGTCGTCTGACTTCGATTCTTGCGTGAATTCTGGGGACAGTCGGACCGAATACGCTGCTTCTCCTCAGCGACTGTTCTCGCTCTCCAAGCATTTCATCTACAGCTCTGCTCTTTTCTCTTTTAAGATCCTGAGCTGCTTGTGCCAGACTCGTCCCTTCAGGTCCACCCAAATCTGCCGCAGACACACCTGGCAGAGAAACATCATCATGCACTCACAACTTCCTGTTTGGACAGTCGGCGCGTTTCCTGCAGAGGAAGACACACTGACCGTCCTGGTATTTGAAGAACAACTGATTTTTTTTTATGCTAAAAGGTGAAGCTAAACTCCTCCTTCAGAGAACAATCAGTGCTTGTGTGGTATGAAGTTAGTTTAGTGGGAAAATCCAGCTTTCTTTTGATTTTTAGGAAATTGTGAATGAAGAGAGGAAGAAAACTTTAGAGTAAAGCATCACAACCCAACCTGAGCCAAGAAAAAGACAACTTGTGAGTCGGACAGACGACTCATTCACAAACCAACAAACACCTGCTGCATAATGACAATGCATTTTATACGTTTATCTATTTTGTTATAATGAATAAACTCCTTAAAATACATGAAAAGTTGGATGAATGGATGGAGTTCAACAATTCTGAGAAAACAAAGATTCTTGTTTAAAAGGGCTTTTTATTCGGATAAAGTGTAAAATGAAGCTTAATGTATTTAAACTTTAACGTATTAATGTTTTGCAATTGTTATGAGGCCATAGATAATTATAGCTAATCAATGAAAATTCACTGTTAAGATCCAGAGCTGTCAGAGTTTTGGTTTCCTTTTATGTTCTCATTTAATTACTTCTGGGTTTATTATTGTTGGCAAATGTCTTGCCATATTTAGTTATTATGACCATTAAGGTTTTGCCATACAGGTCAATTAATTAGCTGGAAAAGCTAATTAAAAAGGAAGATGCACAAAAGGAATCTGAGTTAAAGACGCACAAAATACTACGGCGTCTTAAGACAATTAAATCCAAATGTACAAGGAAATGAACACAAGAATAAACTAAATATAGCAAGTTGTTGATAAGAGCAGACCTTTTCTAACCGTAATAAATCCAGAGGTAATTAGAGACGAACATAAAGAAACACGAAGCTTTTCTCAGATTCCATACAAAATACAATCAGTTTGGCAGAAGATAATAAAATACAAGTATTTTACACAAAATTACCAAAAATCATCTGTTTTCTAACCCGTCCTGAAGACATTCAAACATGTTCAAACAGCAGCAATCAGCAGTCAGGTTATGGCAAATAGATGTGATTTTATTTTAAATAAAAGCAGTAATTCAGTTTGAGGAAATAACAGCACAATAAATTTATGTGTAAGTGATGCATAAAGACAAAACAAAGAATATTGAGATTCTTGTCTCCCCTGATTGATAGAATACCTCAGTAAAACTTTAAATCATAGCAGATATGACAGATTTACACCTGTATTAGTTATACTGGCTTTACATATTGGTGACAGAAAGCATGAGCTGCAGAAACCACTGCACCAGTTACCACAAGGAAAAATGCTCCAGTTTCAGGAATAAAAGTAGAAGATATTGGAAATTGTATAAAAAAGGCCATAAATTACAAAGCAGGTGCAGAGGATGAGGGTTCAGTACTAACCTGGCCGAACTCCTTGGTAGCCAATCCCAGGGAAAGCTCCATATCCTGGCAAACCAGAAGACAAACCAATCGTTCAAACTCACATAAGGCAAGCTGGTTCGCTAAATAATGGTGGAAGAAGCAAAGTATTTATTTACCTGGGAGTTGGCCGAGGCCTGCACCATAGACTGGAAAGTCACAAGAAAGAGAAAGTTGAAATCTGATTTAAAAGATGGATGAAATATTTTCTGATTGAAGTCTGTGATGTTAAACACAAAGACCAAATGGTTTTGGGTTTTTTTCTTTTTTTTTTTGGTAAAATGCAAGAGATTAAACAGACATAAAAGCAGAAGCACAGGTTTCAGTGGTTTTACATCTTTCATAAACGGTTTCCTGTCAAACAGAACCTTCAAGATGACAATCATATGATCAAATATGATTTTATCAATCAAATCAAAGCAGTTTTTATCTGCATGCTCCAGTTTTTCACAGAGATTTACGTAAAGTCAACAGATTCCTGCTTTTTTTTAAAGTAATGCAGCAATAGCTGCTTTTCCATTGACCTTATAACTGCACAGTTTGATTTTTTAAATAAATGTTGTTAATGGAAACGCCCCAATTTTTGGAAAAAAACAAAAACCTTGGTTTTCAATAAAAAAAAAATTGGATGCTCGGATGAGGAGATGTTCTTAAGGAAGTAATTAGTTTATTTCACAAAACTGCAATTGAATCATTTTTTTCATATCACACGAGTTGCATGATCAACAGCCGGATGTTACTACTGGCAGAAACGATGAAAAAGAAGATGACAGGAAGTAGTTTTGAGGATGATGGCGCTGAATGTTTTTAATGAGTTCTTGCTTGAACAAACTTATTTACGTGTGATTTTTATTTAACAGAAACACCACGACTCTGAAATGTTATTGTTTTGACATTAGCGGAATATTGACAAAGTGGGAGTTAGCCACCTGCTAACTCTCTAGTTTCAGCTTTACAAGTTTTTTCAAGTTTTCCAGGTGTAGACTGTGATTAGTGTGACTAGTAACCAAATGTCATATTTTGCAAATATTTCTAAATTAGCACCAGAAAATCAGTGATTTAAAAAAAACCAACAAAAAAACCCCCATAAAATTGTGGAGGGACTGATCAATCTGAAAAGATATTAAATATGATATAATTTTAAGGGCTTATTGGATGCAGAGACAGCTATTGATCATTTAAAAGCTAATGGTTCTCATGATCTTTATTTGGCCCAAAATAAAGATAAGTTAATCACTCCAGAACTTCGTTTCTGCTGATCTTACCACGTTTTCCTGCCTGGCCCAGACCCAGTCCCAGTCCGTTGGTAAGCCCAGGGCCCAGTCCCATTCCCGTTCCCAGACTGGCGCCTGAAATCACAGGAGTGAGGCTTACATGGAGACAAAAGGGGGAATTTGTGAACAAGATGGCGGATGACCTACCGTATCCCGCCGGGGTTCCATATCCGCCGGGCTTCAGGCCTCCTCTTCCTCCCAGTCCCAGAGATCTGTATCCTCCTGCAGGCCAGTAGAAACTAAAGTCTGTGCTGGTTCTGCCATTTGGTTCAATCAATTGACTCAAACAGAGAAAAATTATAATATGACTTTTTATTTTGCTTGGACATCAATTTGACCTTATGTAAAATTCCCATTTTGTATGTTTTTGAGCTTCTATTTGGCCAAAAACACCCAGGCGTCTTCAGGCAACAAGATTATCATCCATCCATCCATCCATCCATTTTCCATCACCCTTCTCCCACAAGATTATCAGGGTCTGAAAAACGAGCCATTTTAAAAACTACCAGAATGTTGATTCCCATGGCGCTGCACCGTTACTAAGCAACCACAGCCACGCCCAGACCCGTTACATAGCAACCCGAATCGGAGCAGTTAAATCAGCTGATTTAACCACTAAATGCAGCTGTGAAATGTAAAATGGCGGCCAGCAGCAGCTAATTTGCACTGAAAGTGGAAGCATCCCATAATATAAAAAAGCTTATAAAAGACAGAACTGATCAGAATAAAGTATCAATATCTAACAATGATTTTGTGCCACAAAACAAAAACATGTGTTGTTTTTGTTTTCCAAAACAAAAAACAACACAATAGATGGATCATAGATCCACTCATAGATCATAGATCCATCTATGATCTATGAGTGGATCATAGATGGATCCACTCATAGAATCCATCTATGAGTGGATTCATCTATTCACTCATAGATGAATCCAGGTTCAGGAAACCTTTAAAATGAATTATTTTTGTGTTGGCTTTGACGTCTATCGACTGATGCAACTATTATTAATGAAAATTTGATCTTAACTTACCAACACCAAGATGAGCCGCAGGATAACGTCCAACTGAGATGAAAAATTATACAAATAAATACACAAAAACGGCTCTTTTTTAAAAAAGTTATTAGTTATTAGTGGTTTTGATCTGAAGATAAGTGACATACTTCCAGTCTTCATTGCTTTTGTGCCGTATCGGTTGCCAACGGCTCCCAGGGCTTCAGTGACTGGAAAGAAAAGAAGACAAACTGTTTATTTATTTATTTTTTTATTTATTTTGTAAACAGGTTTTTGGCAGATATGTTTGCAAAATAAATCTGCCTCAATTAATATCTGAAAAAAAAAAAAAACCGCTGCAATACTCACTCTTGACCACTAGGCGGCGATATTGTCAATTATTATAGCATACAATTTTAAAGAAAGAACTTTTTCTTTCCATAATAAATGCAAATTCTCCAATAAATAAAGAAAAATATAGAACTGCAACTTATATTGGGAAGTATTTATTTCGGTGGAAAGAGGAGGTTAAAACTGAGCTGAAAATGTAATTTGTAAATGTTTGTTTGTTGTGTTTATATGTTTTTGTTTCTATACACAGAAAAGTAGATGAACATACTCGAATAAATTGGATAAAGCAGCTTTTATGCTTTAAATTTAAGAGATTTAATTGTGAATATATGTAAAGGCTGACCTCCAGGTTTCACTCCAACACCTGAAACAGAAAAGAGACATTTGTCTAAAACACAAGTTCTTTTGATTTCCTATGTATGTTTCTGTTTTTCTTAATTAAAAGGAATAAATAAAAAGTCTCAGGAATTGTCGTACCTCGAACTGGCAGCGCTCTCCCAAAGGCAACATTTTGAGGACTAACTCCTGGAATATTAAGAATAATAGAAAATAATAGAAAACAAACAAACAATAAAACAACCAATATGCATATTTCTGTGGAAAGATGAACAGAAACCTGCATGCATTATAAAAATGGGATTAATAGAAGACGGAGGATGAAATGCAACGACTTCGTGGAGCCTTGAAGTTTTTCTCACAACATGCTGTCAGATTTTTCCTTCCTTTGATTTGCAGAAAACAGACAATATGAACCACAGCGACTGGCTGGCTGCTGCACAACCACATATTCACCGCTGTCTTCATCCTCGTCAGTCTCACAGACATGATATTTAACGGGTAGGTGAGAGAAGGTCACTGAAGACGCCGAATCATTAATCAAGTTTTAACTGAAATTAACGTTTTTTCTCTAGGTTTTTGCAAATTCAGCTAATTTCTTGTAGAATATTTAATATTATAGTAATAAGAGGTGAGTAGGATGTTTACTAAAGTCAGAGTAACACCACTTCAACATATTTTCACTCAAGTAAAAGTAAAAATTAAACATCTAGAAAGTTACTCAAATAGGAGTAAAACAAATATTTGGTAAAAAAGTTACTCAAGTACTGAATGCACTGCAAAAACACAAAGTTTTACCATGTTTTTTTGTCCAGTTTATCGTGCAAATATATTTATATGCTCGAAATGCATTTAGTTACTCGAGTAAATGTAACTAATTACTCATTCATGTTGCATCTTTTAAATCCAGTCCATGAAAAATTATTAAAAAATACAGAAAGAAAACAACATTTGAAAAACAAGTTAAACTGTTAATATGAATCCTTATGGTTTTCATCAACTTTACTACTAAAATCAACAAACTGCATCCAAAATAATGAGAATTTTGGCCTGAAAATCAGTTTGAAACGTAATAAAAAGGTTTCCGCTTCCCTGAATTTCAAAATGTTTGCTGTGAGTTTGTATTTCTCACCTCCTTGCAGAGTTTGCTGGGCCAGCCAGAGAACCAGCGAAGTCTGCAGCAGAGCGCGGAGCAGCATGATGGAGCCGGCTGGGAGGAAGAGACAGAGAAACAGACAGAAAGCTGCTGCAGAGACGTCCTCACCTCTTTATATACGCCGGGCTTTTCTAACAACACGCCTCCAACCTGTTTCCATAAGCTGAGGATCCATATGCATACACTGCAAAAACACAGAGTATTTTTGTCTTGTTTATACTGCAAATGTCTTAGAGCATCTGAAATAAAACAAACTAACTTTAAAGTAACTTTTCAGAAAGATATAGGAGCTTTTTAAAGTGAATAATTTCTAAATATTGATTTAAAAGTACAAGTTGTAAAGTAGGATTATTTCACTTATAACAAGACACTAATCTGAAAGTGGAACTAAATTCAATGGTGGAAATATTGAATTTTTCATCAATATTTAGGAATTATTTACTTAAAATAAGATGCAATAATGTTATTTAACATACAATCCAAAGAGCCGTTTTTGTCTCTAGTCCACCAATAAAAACTAATTCAAATCCACAAAAGAGCTGACAAAAGGAAACTGTAATATTGCAAGAACCACAGATTTATTTACATTTTTAAGCTTTAAAAATAAAGAAAAACATAAAACGTTTGAGAATATAGGACAAACACATTTTCTTGAATTTGCTAATAAAGATTATTTTCCAAACAAATTATATATAAATAGGTATAAAAATGCATTCTGGTACATTTTGTTACTCTGTTGTGAAAATTAAATACATTTTTCCATGAATAAATGGAAAAACTGCCAAAATTTGCAGGTAAAAGCTTAACGACAAACACCCAGAACTTAGAAACTGCAACCACCAGGAAAAAAAATCAAATCCACAAATACTTGAAGTTGACTAAAAGTACATAAAATAAAAGTTAAATATACCTGAACATGCATTAATACAAATAACATCAAACCAAACAAACCAAAATGTTTCTGAAAATTGGACTGAAATTGAGTGAAAGTCACCAAAAACTAATTCTGGTTCTTAGAAACACGACTTTTACAAAAATTGACCTTATTTTTGATACTTTTTATATTTTCTTCTCATCATTTTGTCTTTGATTTCTTTAAAAAACCTTTTGAAACTTTAATGCAACTGACTGTTTTTCTCTGTCGCTGATTTTAGAGATCTGCAGTCGAGCTCTACAGAGCTCCAATTGTGCCACAATTTCTATGAATAAGCCTTTGTAAAAGGTGAAAGGTCACAGATAATTCCTCTGAGATATTTTATAGTTTGTTTGTTTTTTTGACACAACTTCACATTTTTTTAAATTTTATTTTAGCTGCTGCTTCTTGTCCTGTTTTAATACTTTTACCTGTTTTTCTGGTTCCACTTCATCATCACACCTGTTAGAACGAAAAGCTAAATAAACAGGACTCTCTCAAAGTCGTTTAAATATTGAGGTAAGAAATTAAGTGGAAAGAAAGTGACATCATGTAAAATATCTGCGCCAACCTCAGGGAGCAATTAGACAGAAAAACATGATGCAATGAATGTTTCTAGGAAGGAAACAGGCCTCATTAAAAAGCAATTTTACAGTTTCCTTCAAACAAAAATGGCCTCTTACATAAAAAAGTGAATCAGAAAAAAAACACAGTTCAAAATCACAAAAACTTAACAAATATGTTAGTTTACTTGAAATAAAACAAAACTAAGGTTATTAACTTGTTGGAGTCAATAATATTGATGAAAAACTTAGAATCAGATATTTTTCCCATTTTATATGTGACATAATCAGCCAATCAATTTAAGCAAATATTGATTTAAAACAAGCTATTTATGTAGTTTCTCTTATTTTAAGTGTATTAAGACATTTGCACTAGAACAAAAAAACTTTTTGTGTTTTTGCAGTGCGGTATGGACGGCCTTTCTGATCCTCTTTATGTTATGCTGCGGTGGGCCAGTCAGCCATTTCTTAACGTAAAGTTTATGTCTTAAATTTATGCGCAGCAGCACTGAATGCAAACTATAGAACCACATATTATGATTTACCGCTGAGGGAAAACAGCTGGAAAACGTTGGTCACATGAGCGGACCACCGCATCGTCTTCCCTGGTGGTACCAAGAACAAGACAATAACACGTCTGACTCACCACTCCCTCATCCATGATTCACCTCTAAACATTCGTCTGTCTGCGTCTGCCTGGGCTGCAGCAGGTGGTTCGGCTTTCTGGAAGAGCTCAGAGCTTCAAGATGGACATCAAAAAGGATTAGAGGGGGAAAAATGCGATTATGTTGAAATTTTAGTGGCTCGTTTAGCTGCTGTAAAGTTGCTTTTAATGGGTCAGATTTAATATTTGAGTATAACCTGCACATGTTCAATGTGGCTAAAGTAAAGGTTTTAGAAATGCTGCAGAAACAGAAAATATTATCAAGTATTTTTGCCAAGTTTCCAGTGAAAATAAGACAAAACCAACTTACAATTTACATTTCAGCTTGTTTTAAATAAATAATTCCTGAATATTAAAGAAAAAGTACCAATTTCACTTCTAACTTGGGCAAATGCTTTAAACTTGAAGTGACTTTGAATTTAAAAACATTTTTTTACATATTTGATAAAACTGTAACCTGTTGTGACAGTTTGTTATGAGACAGATAATCTGTGAAAAGATCGACATCCTCCTGAGTTACTACTGCTATCTGAATGAACCAATCAAAAACAAGCAGTCAGAATCAGGAGGCGGGTCTTAGTGTTGCCAATCAACTCCACAAATGTGCTGCTAATACTGGAGAAACAACTCACCGTTACAGAAAACCCATTTATTTGCCGTCATTGGTAGCTATGCTAACTAGCATTAGGGTTCACAACAAGCTATGCTAGCTGGAGTTTAGTAGAGAGTAAAGGGGAAGGAGAGCATTTCACAGAGGGTGATTGACAGCACAAAATAAGTCTTAGATAATGAGATTCAAAGGCTTCTTGACACTTTAAATCCAAATAAGTTGTTTATAGCCACGCCCCCCGGACTCCTCTTTACACTTGCATAAAATTATACAATTGTACATCTTTGAAAATCAGAAGTGGGGCCACCTGCGCAACCAACAAAAATACAGCAAGTGGTTTCTGGACAGCAAGATGACAACAAAACAGATTTCTTTTCAGTGCATACAGAGATAAACCCAGCTGACCAAACGTGCTGGAGTTCGTTTGGTTGCTAGGTAATGGCTCATACCTAGCAACCAAGCTAGTGACTTAACAATGAGAAAATGAACCATTTTTGAAATGGCTCATTTTCCAGAAACCTAAAAAGCATTTGTGTGGTTTTAAAAGCAGCTGAAAGCCAAATGGAAGCATAAAAAGGTACAAAAGGTGAATTCTGCAGAATAAATCTCCTCTAAAGTTACATCGCGCCATCTTCCTTCCACTGACGCTCCTCCACTCAGTGAACACCAGTTTGCTGTGCGCTGAAGATTTCCACAGCACCTCGAACAAGTCACACACTGTAAATCTGGGAGGTGTGCTGAAGCGCACTGCCTGTCAGACGGCAGGTAAACACAGAAGCTGATCGGCGCTCGGCTCGCTCCGTCTGCACGGGACCCGCGCGGTGCGTGGAAGTTTCCACTGCACGGGAACACTGAGCACCTCAGCGTCGCTTCCTGGAGTCAGGATGTTATTGACAGAGAAATCCTGATGTCTGCAAGCAGGAATTACATCATGAGCTTCTCTGGAGGCGCAGACTGATCGCTGCCTCCACTCATGTTAATATGAATCATCTGGGAACCACAGCGCCCTCTAACGGAGTGGCACAAATTAGCATTTTAAAAAATATATTTTTACGCTCGTGTCGCCAGTCTTTGTTCGTTTCAGGTCCAGCTAAAAAAACTCATAAATGTTTAGATTAATTTCAGATTTTATTTTTAAAACTCAAACATTTATGAGCCCCGAAAGTTGAAAATGTGTTAAAAAAAACTCCTGGTTCATGTTATAAACTTTCTACATTTTCTACCTGGATTTTTTTAAGCTTCAACAGTAAAAAACTTTTGACTTGAAAAAATTCTCAAATCAACCTCAAAATTTCATATGTTTTTTTTTTTTTTTCGCAATGTTTTTATTTTTGGTGCCCAGAAATTTCTGAGATAAATCTCAGAACGTCTGAGTCAACATCTTCCTGTTGTGTTCTTCTTCGTGGTTTTCGCCAGAGGCAACTTCCGGGTGTTGATCACGTGACAAAAGACGTGTTTCCATTGCAGATTTGCGAAATAAATACATTTCCATACAAAAAAACCTTTACTCTAGGGTCAAAACTTGTTATCAAAGAAGTAGATTTTCTTTTTAAATGAGTGAATTTATTTTCAAAATATCTGGGCTTACGACGCGCTCTGTGTTGTGCATGTATGATACAATAAGAAAACACTTTAAAGTGACATTCACCTTCTTAATTGAACAAAACTAAAAAAATTATTTGAAGAGAATGTTCTTTTTACTACCATTATACATTCATCGTCTGCCTGAAACATCTTCACACCGTCTGCATAACAAACATCAGAGAAACTGTTGCCATGGCGCTTATTAACTCAATAAACATCCCGGCTCTGAAGCACTGGGATATCAAAAGAGTCTGGGCTTTATGAGGGAGAGTCGGGCCAGAACTGAGCTGACAGAGAAACCCTTCACCTCCGTCCAACATCACACACACTTACTGCCAGCGCTGCAGAAAGTACTCAAACAATGTAAGTAAAAGTACAAATACACAGACAAAAATGTACTCTAGGAAAAGGAAAATTACCACATTCATTTTTATGCTTGAGTAAAAGTAAAAAACGCACCTAGAGACACATAAAGATAGTTATAAAGACAGTCTTCTATTACCTGGAGAACATTTCCAGGATTAAATGTGCCAGCAAGATCTAGAGAAACTGTGTTTATCTTTCGTCACATTGATTACTGCAGAATCAGACAGCTTCAGCAGATCCAGAACAATCACATAAAATAATCAGCAGTTTAAATTTATTACATTTCCTGAACCAAAGCTGAAGTTTAGACTTTTTTTTACCAAAAGCAGGACATGCTAACCTGTGTGTCTATAGTAGCCGCTCTTCAGACTGAGACGGCAATTCATTTCTGTTTGGAACAAAAAAAAACATTTAGACAGCCGGCTGTACGACTGTCTGACTTCACCGCTGGCTCCTGTTTCAGTTTGACCCGCTGCCAGGAGCTCCAGACAGAAATGACAAAAAACTGCAAATGTGCAGCTGAGAGAGGGAGGATGTACATCCAACACCAAAAATACAAGAAAAGCATTTAAAACATGAGCAAAAGGTTTTGTTTTTAACTCTGGATGTGAAATAAACTTTTAAAATGTTAGCGTATACACTGACATCAGCACTGGAAAGAAACTCAGAGTTGCTGTGGATCATTGTAAAGGCGGTGAGTTTTACATGTAGATCCAACTGCAAATTCAACCCCGTGGTTAAAGTAAATACATAGTAACCTGGGATCAAGATGTTTTACGGTAAAGAAGACAGTAAGTAATTCTGCTGATTATTTAAAGGGGACCTGTTACGCAAAATTAACTTTTGAATTTTTTTTTTACCTCCATTTGGATCTCAACTGTTTCTAAAAAACAGCTGGAGCGCTTAAAAACAAACACCCAGAGGCATTTAGTTAGTTTTTTAGGAGTCTGGAAAACAAGTCGATTCAAAGGTCTCCCAATTTTTAAGTCACATTCCGTGGGCACTCCACCGTCACCTAGCAACCCCAGCAGAGTTCCACCCGTTACCTAGCAATTCCAGCAGAGTTCCACCCATTACCTAGCAACCCAAAGAGGAGTTCAAGCACCTTTGGTCAGCTGGTTTTACCGCTGTATCCACTGTACAATGGCTGCTGGAAAGAACAAGTGTTTTGTTGTTGACTTACCATCCAAAAATCACTGGGTGCATTCTTGTTGGTTGTGCAGGAGGCTCTACTTCTGCTTTTCAAAGGCATACAGTTGTATAATTGTGCATCTGTTTGCAGCTATTTTCACGTGCGAATGTAAACATTGAGTTGGGGGGGTCACTTTAAATCCAATTAACCATAGCAGGTTAATTGGATTTAAAGTGATAAAAGGCCCTAAAACATCTAATTCTGAACTGAGCAGAATAAAATCTCATCATATAAGAACCATTTTATGCTAAAAGTGTAATGAACATGTTTTGTATAGGCCATAGACCTTTTCTAACCTGCTTAATATTTTTGTGACCACATACATTGAACCTTAATCTAACAGTGATGTGCAAATATTATCATGTTGGTCAAATCAATTAAATTTTCACTTGTGTAGGACCAAATTACACCAATGTGAAAAGATGTTTAATACTGTTATATTTTGAGAAGTAATATTAGAACACAGGGTAAAATAACACTTTAACAAGAAAACAATTTATCCACAGTCATCAGTCATCAGTCGCTATGCTAACTAGCCTTGCTAACTAGCCTTAGCATTCAGGACAGGCTTCGTACAAAGCAGAAGTGGAGCCTCCTGCAACCAAATAGGGTGCAGCAAGTTGTTTCTGAATGGTAAGTCATTGTAGCACCACATGGAGGTGATTGACAGTGTTAAGACCCGCCTCCTGGCTCTGATTGGTTGTTTCTAGTCAGAACTGGAAGAAGACAGAGGAGCTTGATTTTTTTCCACAAAATCTTACAAAGTATTTTTTATCTAGTTCATAGTGTAAATATCTTAATATCCTCAAAATAAGACAAAACTAAATTACAAGAAACTTTTCAAAAAATTTCCTTTAAATTTCTTAATATTAATAAAAAAACTTTTGTTCCACATGCAGATTATTTCACTCATAACAAGTCTTGTGGAAATCTGCCAGTGGCACAAGCTGCTATATCCTATCAGCTGCGACTTTGCACTTTGCCAAATATAAACCAAGTTTCTTGGCCGAGCGACAGGCTGACATGGGGAGGAGTCCGGCCCGGTCGGTTCAGCTCAGGACAGACTGAAGGACAAACAAGCAGAAAACAGCTTGTAGTGAAACCTTGAGAGAACAAACCCCCTGAAGCGGTGAGTTTACTCACAATTGTATCTTTTCGGTCTTAATTGACTCACCTGTTGTCTGCAAATGGACCAGATACACAGCAAAAATATTACCGAGTATTTTCTTCTAGTTTCTGGTGCAAATATTTTATCACACTTGGAATAAGACAAAACTAACTTTCAAGTAACTTTTCAGCAAGAAAGGAGCTTTTAAAATAAATAATTCCTTAATATAAATCTAAAAATGTGCTACATTCACTGGCAGATTATTTCCTTTAAAGTACAAAATGTTCCCATGTTTTCAGTGAAATACTTTAATAATGATAATATTTAATCAATATTCATGAATTGTTGACTTAAAAGAAGCTCCTAGATTTTGCTTAAAAGTTACTAGAAAGTCAGTTTCATTTGATTTTAAAGTGTACTGAGATATTTGCACTAGAAACTGGACAAAAATATGTTTGTTTTTGCAGTGAAAGTTCAACTAGTAGATTATTTTACTTATAATAGCTGCAGATAGCTGCTTATAAAGCAGCAGATTTTAATATTAAGGAATTATTTGCCTATAAAAAGCTGCTATATCTTGCTGGAAAATTACTTGTAAGTTAGTTTTGTCTTATTTCAAACATAATAAAATATTTGCACAGCTAGAAGCAGTTCTTCATAAGATTTTGTGTTTGGTTGTGAACCAAATCTGAAATGTTTAAATCAGATCCAGTGTTTGTTATGATTGAATTTCTGCCTCTTCTTGCATTAGACTGTACATTTTACCACAGTAGATTATTCAGCTGTTTTAAAACTGTCAAAGTTTTATTTCTACAGCAGAAAATACCTAATTCCTTCCACTCCTGCAGATGTCGTTGTCTCCAGTTGCTTTGGCAGCTCGGCGAACGCTCGCTGCTGCGTCACACGCGAGTCACGAGGGAGGAGGTGAGCGAGTCTTTACTGACCTTATAAACCAAACACAACCGCGTTTCAAACCTGTCCTGGATAAACTGTAAAAGCACCAAAAACAGGCTCAAGGATTGGGTGAACATTAACAGAGTTCCTACATTTTTCAAGCATTTTTAAGGTCAAAAACCACAATTTAGCTAAAAATGTCGGTTTCTATTCACTTTTTATTTTTGTTCCTGTTATGTTTTTGTTTTCTACCCAAGAGCTTTTTTGACAGCATGAATCAAATCAGGGGAAAAAATGGCAGCCTGGCTCATTCTCCAGCAGGAACAATTTTCCCGCCATTGTTCTGGCGCCCGCTCTAGGGCAGCACCCCAATGTACAACTACACATTAGATCTATTGTGGACAAAAAAGTAGAAGTAAATTAAGTTTTTAGATTAATCTCAGACAAAATTAGAAATTTTGAGCATGAAACGTCAAAAAAATTTCAAGGAAATTTCTGCTCCAAAAGTTTAAAATTTCCAAAAGAAAAAATGGAAATTTTCCACTCATTTTCCACTCCAAAATTAACATCAAATATTAACATCAAATATTTGATGTTAATTTTGAAATTAACATCAAATATTTCCTAAAAGAAACTTGAAAATTTTAGTTTAAAAAAATTGTGAAAGACAAACAAAAACACCTGACATTTTGAAATTAATCCCAGAAATTTGCCAGAAGAAATTTTTTAATGTATACATTATTAAATTTTAACCTTTTCTAAAAAAAAAACAACAAAATCCCATTAAATTTTTAAGATTAATCTGAGAAATTTTCTAGAAAAAAATCTCAAATTGAAACTCTTTGACCATTTTTGAAACTTTGTTTTTCTTCAAAATTTCTTAATCTAACAAATTTAGGTTTTGAAGCAATTTCGTGACTTTTGAAACTCAGAAAATGTCCCTATTTTTTTTATTTAAAATGGTAGAGCCTATCTCTCAAAGTTCCAGAGACTTTGCTCATCTTGTTCTCCATCTACAATGATCTGTTTTTGCAAACCCACTTCTTCTCCTCTGCATTCGATCAATTTGTTTGTTTCCGCAGCAAAAACCTGGAAGATCCTGACCATCGTCCTGGCTTTCCCCGGCGTCGGCGTCTGCATGGCCAACGTCTTCATGAAGGCGCAGGAGCATCACCACGAGCAGCCGGAATTTGTTCCGTATTCACACCTGCGCATCCGAACCAAGGCGAGTTTGCAAACAGTTTTAGATTTAGTTTAAAACAACAGTAACAGTTTCATGCCTATTTTCCTTCTTCCAGAGATTTCCTTGGGGCGATGGAAACCACACGCTGTTCCACAACTCTCACGCAAACGCTCTTCCTGACGGCTACGAGGGCTCAGATCACTGATCACTATTATTGATCATCAGAGCTGCTTCAAATACGCCGACCGAACGGAAACCTGCACCGCCAACAATAAAACAACTTCATCCTGGATTGAGCTGCTTCCGGTTTTACTTAGTCATAGGAAAACATGCATCAAGCATCAGAAATCCATCAGGCTTTTTAATATATTAAGAATTATTTGTCGCATTTTGGAACCAAATATATGTTTGAAACAATTAATCAATTAATCGCAACTAATCCGATTCGACTAATTTAGTTTTTCTGGCATTTAGGAAATAGAAACAATTTTGGTAATTCTAGCTGACCTAAAATATGAGAAATTTTTTCTGACTTAACAGTGAGAAAAAAATTTTTCATTATCTTTAAATATCTCATCTTAACTGCAAATGTTTTCCAAATTTAGCCTTTAAATCAATATTAGTGAGAAATTCATTACCAAACTGTGCAGTTTGAACATCAAGCAAGAATGTTTCATTCAAAAAATTTAAAATTTCTGTGTTGAAAAGTCGTTTTGAGATTAATTTAAGAAATTTTCTAGAAAAAAACTTGGAAGTTTGACAGAAATATTCGTGTTTTTTGTCTAGAAATAGTTCTGAGATAAATCTCAACATTTGATGTTTTTTAAAAGCAAATTTTAAACTTTTCAAATTAAATTTTTAAAAACATTTTTTAGACAGATTTTTTGGCAGAAATTTGATGTGGTGCTGCTGAACATGCATTTTATAAAAGCAAAGAATAAACGACAGCAAATTGGTGTGATAATATATTTATATGGCACAGCTCATATGCTTCTTCCATTTAATATCATTTTATATACAAAATAAACACCAAAGAAATTAATTTTGAAAATAAAAATACCAAAAAAAAGAAGCATTTTAACAGATTTAACATTCTTCTTTGATTGCATTGAAATAAAAAAATAACGAATGCTTTGAAAGTGATGGACATAAAGCACCGCTTATTTATTTTGTTTTATTTTCTGTGGTCAAACTGAACCAGGCTTCAGACTAAAGCCGCAGAAACGAGGCTCAGCAGGTCCTGCTTCAGAGTCTCCAGGCAGTCGGCCTCTCTGGTCAGTCTGCGAAGGCAATCCGCAAATGGACCGGGTCGGTTCTGGAAGCCCAGCAGCACAGCAAGGCAGCCCCGGCCCAGAGCTGGGTAGCTATAGCGCTGGGAGAACCAGTACAACTGGGGAAGCGACGCCACCAAACCAGTTAACGAGGCAGATTGGTCCTGTTTGGATTTGGACCCAGAAAGGTTCGTGTTCTGGTCCAAACGTCCGCTGAGTCCAGAGAATGACGCGTCTCTTTCGTCCACTTTTTCAGCCAAACCGTTTTGTTTCTTGGTCGGCGGCGTCGCCTCTGGCTCCGACGTTGGATCAGAACTTTTTGCGATGCGGGTTTTGTGTGACTGACTGGATTCATCGGACCAGGATTCCAGAAACGACAGAAGAACTTCCTCCAACTCCCTCTGCAGGTCGAGAACCAGAAACCTGGTCGCGCCGATCATCGCTTCGCCGAACGGGGATTTCTGGAAACCTCCGGCTGAAAGCGACTCGGCCCGTTCCAGTCCGTCCAGAACCAGCGAGTTTAAAGTCTGACATTCCCCTCTGGTTTCCGGGTCCGAATCGAAGCGACAGCCGTGCAGGTAATGCAGCGGCGGCAGCAGCGTACCTGCGCTCACATCTTTGATACGAATGGCTTCGTCCGCGTTGCACTGGGCTTCTTCTCCGAACCCGCCTCTCAGCAGAGCCCGGAAGTATTCAGAACCGGCTCCGGCCACGGCCTCCCGGTTGGCTGGGAACCGGGTCGCATCGTCGAGCTCCAAAACCAGGTCAAAGTCCGAACTCCCGTACGGACAGGACGAGTCTTCGAGGCGAGGCTTCTTCACCGGCGGCGGGGAAGCTCCGGCAGGAGTCGGGTTCGGGTTCTTTTCTACCGGTTTGGGTTTAACGGAACCGGTCAGAGCAGAAAGGCATCCGAACAGGAGAGGGAAATACTGAGAAGTCACATCTGAATCCAACTCGTCTTCTTCCTCCTCATCATCAAATGCGCAACCCAAAGGTTTCAGCGCCGCGAGGAGACCGCCGCAATCCAGGAGAAGCTTCTTCAATAAAGTTTTGTTGCTGTTGGACAAAAATAAAGTTAAATACCTCCTTAAAGGTGCAGTAACGTTTTTTTTTTTAAGTATATTTTTAAAATATTTGTTGAAACTGTCACCATGTTGAGAAATATGAGCCAATATGTGAAAAGATAAAAAAAACAACCAATTGGAGCTAGGAGGAGGGTCTTAGCACTGTCAATCAACTCATGTACTCGCTGCTAAATGTGCTAATGACAGAGAAACATCACAGGAAACTATCTGAATAATTGTGATTATTACTAAAATAATCGCTAGTTTTATGTTTTGAAGTCTCTCATACATCCTAAAACAAAAAAATCCCCCAGTTTAAATAACGTAGTTTAATGTATGAACTATAAAAACTTATGCAGATCAATGTCAATGAGAAATATTCAAAAATAAAAAATGTTTTCTATAAGTTTTGTTGCATTTAGAAAATATAAATAATTGTCATAATTCTAACAAACAAAAAACAAGAAAAGTTTCGTTAAACTGCAGAACTTGAGATAAAAATGTCTGTTTTTTTTTATTAAATGTATGAAAATATCCGGTTTCAACTGTAAAAGTTTCCAAATTTGGGTTTTATTGCACTTTATTATAAAACTCTGCAGTTTAAATTTCACTCCTGAGGAAAAATATGCAAAATTATCCAAAATATAAAGAAACATTTTAATGAAAGGAAGGGAAATTTACAAAAATCAGAGGGTTTAAATGAATTTCACAACCGAAGAGTAAAACAGCTTCCTGTATTTAATAAACGAGGTACTCGCCTGGTGATGAATGGCAGAGACAGAGCGCAGTTCATCCTGTCCGACTCGGAACCGGACAGCATCACGTGGGTCAGAACCCCAGAACCGAACCCGGACTCACACTGGACACGCAAATTATTCAGCAGCGCGTCGCCTACAGAGAACAGGGTTCAGTTCAATTATAATCCAATTATAATCTCTGTTTTCATCATTTCAGATGAAGTATTTAATGAAGAAAATCTATTATTTGAGTAACTGAATTTAAAAAAAGGGGGCATTCTGCTGATTTCTCATTTAACCACTTAAACCTTAATATATAATATTAAATATATGTAAAAAAATGCAAATAATTCAATTACCTTTCCTAAATAAGAAACTGCCTCAATATTCTTTCGTTCACACATGGTTATTTGTAGCAAAGAATGCAGCTAGACAGAATACTAAATAAGGCTAATCAGTTCCAATTAACCAATTAATAATTAGATAGGAAAAGGTGCTTAATAGAATTTTACAGTGTTTGAACCATTGAATTATTGTGGATTTTTACAGACAAGAATTTGTTTATTTTAAGTGCAAAATGTTTATATTTTGTCTTTACTCCTGCTCCGAGTCTGTATGTGGCAGTTAACGATTAATCAATTACAAAATTAAATTAGATGACAATTCAGTTACAATAAAATGTTTATTTTCTCATTTAAAAAAAAGAGTTTAATTATTTATTTTCATATTTTAATCTATTTCTAATATTGTATAAAAGGCTTAAGAAGTTATATTAAAAATCTGCAGAAGGTGCCAATTTTCTTATTTATTAATCATCAAAAATAATCAATTAATCGCCAGAATAACTGATTAATCAACAGCTGAAACAATTATTTGTTGCAGCCCTCCTGCTCTTACCGAGCTGTTTCACTTTGGTTTTCACTCGGTCCGTCTGCCTTTGTCGTCCCTCTGACCCGTCTTCGTTTGCACAGAGACGGTGGCGAATCAGCGCCACGGAACCGGTCCGAACCAGAGCCTGCAAGCAGCTCGGGTTGCAGCTCAAGCGGCAGAGCATGCGGAAGCACCTGCTGCTGGGGTCCTGGTGCCGGGTGAGGTAGCAGAGCAAGCCGGACATGACGGCCGAGCTGACCAGCGCCGCACTGGGGTCGCTGGCGTGGGAGAAGCGGGACAGCAGCAGCAGGATGGGCGACTCCGGCGTCCAGGGCTCGGGGTGGTAGGGGTGATGGTACGCGCCGGATCGGGGTACCGAAGGAGGGCTTTCTAAAGAGACTTTAGCTAAGGAAGCTGCTGAAAGAGAGCGCCGTCGTTTCTGTGACGAGGAGAACTTTGATGGGGAAACGGGGGAGGAAGCAGCCAGGGTTTGGAGATCGGAGGAAGAGGAGGAGGAAGAGGAGGAGGCAGGTGATTTTTTGGAAGCAGAGCTGGATGAAGTCGGGGTTTTAGGCGAAGGGCTGCAGTCTGGGTTTGGGCAAGAGGTTTGAAAGGAGAAAGACGAGGGGTGAAGATTCCCCCATTCCGCATCAGTGCAGGAGGAATCCAGCAGCTCTCCTTCAGACGAGATCAACCCCTCAGAAAGCAACCAGGACCTGCAGAGGCGACATTCAGGCTCAGCATGACATCAGCACAACCATGACTTCAATGTCTAAATATAAAGAAAGTAACAATTTTATTCTCTTAATGTTGCAACTTTAGTCTCATGATTCAATTATTTCTTACTATGGCCCTAATACTCCATCAGAGTAAGAAGTTATATTTTATAAATATATCCAGGTCTAACAATGTGAGAAAAATCATAATTTTCTGTTTATTCAGTCACAATTAAATACATCTGACACACAAAATAATGTTAAAGTTTAATTACTTTTTGTTTAAATTCACCATATTCTGAAAAATTTGGCCTTTTATGTTAAGGAAAGGCAGCCGTCTCTCTTGATTCAAGAGAAAATCAGGTTTTTAATAAAATGGCTGCTTATAATCAACATTAGATTAGCTCGTTAATCAATTAGTGGGCTGTAATTGATGATGTTTTCCATACCTGAGGCTTAAGAAGCTGGATGAGCTTTGCTCCCTCCCGGCCTCCTCCCTCCTGAATCCCTCAGGCGGCGGGAAGTCAAACGACTCCAAACAGGAAGAGGGCAGCAGCTCGTTGTGAGCCATGTTGGACGCTGCGTTCACATCCGCCCTCTCCGCTGCGTGTTCCTCTCCTCTGGCGAGCTTCGCCAGCCGTGCCACCAGAACAGGAACCAGGCCCAGCTCCTGCAGCTGCTCCATCGCAGACTCATCAAAAACAAAGTCCACACAGGCCAGGATGGCGAACCTGGACAGCGGGTGATTCTGGTGGGACGACAGGAACGTCACCAGAACCTCCAAGCCGCCGTTTTCTTTCACCTTGGCGCGGTTCACTGCCTCTTTGCAGCACAAGCATAAAGCCTTGAGGAAGACTCCAGATCTGAGCGGGTCCTTCTTCACCTCCTCTGTGAACCTTTGGATGACCCCCAGCGACCCCACCAGCGGCCGCAAGCAGCCCTGAGAGCAAACATTAGCTAGCGTTTTCAGCGCCAGCTCTTCGAAATGTTCGCCGGACTCCCCCGTCGCCATGACGCCAAGCTGCGTCAAGATGCCGGAGCGGGAAACTTCCCTGGCGCATTCGACGCCGCAGCCCCTGGTCAGCTCATGGAGGGTCCGCAGCGTGGCGCGCCGCAAAGCGGGGGGGTATTCTGGGGCAATAAGGGGGGCGAGGGCAGATAGTGTCCCCTGGGTGAGCAGCGAGAGGCGGTTGGAGGGCGAGTCTGAGAGGTAGAGCAGCGCTCGAGCAGCGGACTGGGCGCATTCCAGTTTGGGAGACGAGTCAGAGGCCGGAGCCACGGTGGGAGACGACGGAGCGGACGACAGTGACACGCAGAGGAGGAGGAGAGGGACGCCACCTAGAGGTGAATAAAGAAACAGAAATGTTTTATCCAGATCAGTGATGGGCTGCAACTAAAAATTATTTGAATAAAAAAATTCAATGCAAAAACACAAAACCTAAGTAATTTACTCTCTTTTCTAGTAGATATAATATTACATTTGAAATAACACAGAACTAAGTATCTTTTCAGCAAAATATAGCAGATTCTTTTCAGAATTTCTTTTGAACTTTTCATCAATATTAAATAATTATTTACCTAAAAAAGCTCCTATCTCTTGCTGGTAAGTTACTTTTTAAGTGCCGTTAGCACATTGAGCAGCAACTACAGCGCTAAGAGCCTCCTGGTTTGACTGGGAACCATTCATTTCTTCAAATGGAAATAGTACCTCAGCTACATCTGTCAACAGACTGTCCAGGCCCAAATGCACACCACACTTTTCGGATTGCAATGTTAAATTTCGACTGTCTTTGAACGAGGCTGCATATTACTGCTGTGAAATGTTTATCTTATAGTTTGCAAATCACTTTAAGAGCAATGTGAATTTAATAATAAATATGCTTTAATTGAATTCCAGCCATTCTTTTGCAATATCATCATTCCAAACAATATAAGTTAGTATATTGTGCAGCTCTAATATAAATCAAAATTAGGCATTACCTTTTGTTGTTTTATCATACAAACCCAAATAATACATATTTTTGCTGTATATGGAATTATTAACAGTTTTAAAGCTTCAAAAAAATAGAAACACTTAACAATTACCAGCAGAGTGGATGAGTGCAGAGCTCTCTGGATCCATAGCCAAGTTCCCCAAAGCTCTGGCAGCCCGGTTCTGGACCGTCTCTAGAGCCACGTTTCTCTTCATTATGTCCACTATTAAAATTATCAAAAAGATTTTTTAGATTGATTAAAAATCAATGACTGGGGTGGAAATAGCAACACGCATAAAAAACACTAGACATATAACGTAGAAGAGGGGTGTCCAAAGTGTGGCTTGGGGGCCATTTCTGGCCCTTTAAAGGATTTTTTTCAGCCCCTGACCACAAATTGATGTTAAAAATTTGGGCAAACAAAAGCAAAAAGTTTGAACACCACAGATGAAGAAATGCTCTTCACTCACCGACAATGTTTATCCCTTCCAGCTTGCGCACCTAGAGTGGAAAACATAAAATGTTTTAATGAGAATCTAAAAATAAATAGGAATAAAGGTTTTCTAAGTGTGATGTCACCTCCAAGCGCGTCTCCAGCTCAGTGCAGCAGTTGGCCAGGATGCTGAGAGCCAGGTCCAGAACTTTCCTGGAGCACTGGGGATGTTTGAGCAGGTCCAGCAGGACTTTGAGTCCACCTTTCTCCCTGAATCTGGCGATGCCTGCCTTGTCGCCTTTGATATGCTGGGTCCTGATGGCAACTAGGGCTCGCCACTGAAGCATCTTTGACCGTTTGTCTGTGTCATTGGATGGGGTTGTCTGATGCTCAGCCCGTCCTGGTGACCCAGGTTCACAGAGGTGGGCCAAACACCAGGTCAAAGAGGACTCTGGGGTCAATGTTTGGCTTTCTTTGGGGGTTACTCTCTGCAGCTTCCCGTCACTTTTCACAGGTGATGAAGCCATGACTGATAAAACTGGCAGGTCACGCAATAACTTATCCAAACTTTGCTATTGTTAGCTCAGCCAGAACACCGTTAGGCATCACAGGACACCGGCAGTGAAGCAATAAGGCACAAAATCGCATCTTTCTTCACTTTTAACAATTGCAGAGTTACTAATTAACTCGCAACGCCCTTCAAAAAGCTTAACGGACTATGCACAAACTACAAATACCGATAAGACAATGGAAAGTTGTATCACCTGACGCCGCACTCCCTGATGGGAAACTGAGTCCCCACCCACAGGTCCGCTCCATTTAAAAAAGGCCTGCCGCTTGAGAAGGCCTAGAAACCGCTATTCGACGTAATTGGCGTGTATCTGCAATACGTCATTTTTTAAAATTCAATTTGTAAAGAAATGTTCTATTTTCGCAATGTTATGTTACCAGAACTCGAATATATTTTGTGGAAAAAAAAGTGCAATCGCCTTCGCTAGCCGCTAACGCCATCTTTAGCCAAACAACAAAACGGGGGCGGTCTCCGGAGTGGAGCAGGGGCCAAAGAGGCGGGGCTGTGAGTGAAAGCTGGGATTTGTAGTTTCACTTCTGATTCAATTCCACTATTCTAATTCACACCATCCTTCTATAAAAACTACATTGCCCATGACGATGCTATGCAGCGGCTCCCGTGAAACAACCAAACGCATTTAGGGTTTGTAGTTTGTTATGGGAATCTTTAAGGTCTAAAATACACATGAAGGACTACAAATCCCATATTACAAAAGATCGTCGTAAGAGCAATCGTTTATTGACGGGAAAAAAATTCCTCGATGCATCAGTAAAGGTTGTTAAATTCCGCGATAGAGACACCGTTAGTGAATGAAAACTTTAAATTTTCAGTGGGAA
Source organism: Poeciliopsis turneri (assembly GCA_922788865.1). NCBI lineage: Eukaryota > Metazoa > Chordata > Actinopteri > Cyprinodontiformes > Poeciliidae > Poeciliopsis > Poeciliopsis turneri. The sequence goes on from CAKLNU010001002.1 coordinate 900,227, forward strand.
TCTAGATTTAAAAAATATGGAAGTAATTGAGGCGATAGTGATACAAAATGCAAATGCGGACGGAAAGGAGTCGGCTGAGTCCAGCAGCGAGAGGATAAAAGCAGGTTTGTAAGAGTTTGCAGTTAAACATGTTTGAACCAGTCATCGCATGAAGCGAGGAGAGACTGATGAGCCAAGCATGTTATCATTAAACTGCATCGAAATACGAGACTTTTTCTTTCCACAAATTCACTTTAGTTATATTTCGTCACATTTTCCGGTCTATTTGTTTTATTATTTTGTTGGAAATGATTATTAATTGACTATGAAATCCATCCTCAGGAAAAATAAGCTTCTTTGTTGACATTACAGGGTTGCGGAATCAGAGCAGTGCAAAATGTGGGATTTCTCTCTGTGCAACGCATGTGGGCGCTGCGTTAGAGGGGCGCCAAAACTATTGCAGAAAGTTATTTTGAGTTAGCATTTTCTGTGTTTAGCAGCTGTTTGCGCATGTAAATAATGTAATGAATAACAAAAACAGGTCATTTATTTGCCTGCCTAGTGTCCTGTTGCACGTACATCTGTGGCAACAGTATCCAGGACTTCAATGGCCCAATTAGGACCACACTATATTAATAAAAAGGTACATTTACATCAAATAAAAAAATCTGAAATTTTAAGGTTGATCCAATAAATTTTCTAGAAGAATCTTGGAAAGTTTTGAGTTTGAAAAGTTGACACTTTGCAAAAACTTAAATATTCTGAGATGAATCTCAGAAATGTCCACGTTTTTTCTAGAAAGTTGTATTAATAATTGATATCTGTACTTTGTAGATAAAAAAAAAAGAGAAGTTCAGATTTTGAGAAGTTGAAAATTTGCTTGGAAAATCTCGTCCATGTTTTTGGAAGAAAAAAAAAGGGAAATTTCTGGTTTTTAAAAGTTGAAAATCGACAAGGAAAATCTGAAATTTTCTAGAAAAATATTTTTAATTTTTTTCTAAATTGTTGCTGAAATCATTTAAAAATTTTGTAGAATTTTTGTCTTTAAAATATTGTACTTTTCAAGCTCAGAAATGTCCAAGTTGTCTTCTATAAAATCTTGTTTTTTTCTAGCAAATCTTTTTTTTTATTTTTTTTTTTATCTCAGGCACTTCTGAGTTTTTTTGCAGAATTGTACTCCTCCTAGTTTTTTTTTAAAGGCCCTAATGCACCATCCTGCAGTGCAGATATCACTAAAATTATGTTGCATTTTTTTTTTGTTTTGTTTTGCAGAATTCATCTGGACTCTGCAAGCCACATGGCACCTGGTCAACACCCGGCTGGAAATGGATCAGGCGTTTGACCAGCCAGTGTGCAAGAAGAAGAAGCTGTGGGAAGTGGTAGCAGAGAAGGTAAACGCTAAGCTGAGGGGGTCAGGGGTCACGGACATCACTGTAAAGGCCTACGAATGCGACCTGAAGTGGAGAAACATGCTGGCCACCTACAGGAAGAACACAGACCGGGCCCGGCGATTGGGCGTGGCCAGCGTCCACTGGGAGTTCTTCAAAGCCATGCATGAGGTTCTGGGTAAGAGCCGGGAGGAGATCGAAGCCCAGCGCCAGGCCAAGTTAAGCGGAACCAGAGTAGGAAAGGCCATCGCCAGCAAGAGGTTCACGCCGATCCTCCCCACGCCGCCCGCAGCAGCCGCTGCCACCACCAACCGGCCCCCGCAGGATGTCCTGCAGCTCTACTTGGAGCTGCAGGAGAGGAAGCTGAACATGTGGGCTCAGCAGAAAGCGCTGGAGGAGAGGAAGATCGAGGCCATCAACAACCTGGCCCAGGCTATCTCCAGCCTGGCTCAGACCAACACCCCACAGACCTCAAAGGACGGACATTAGTTCATGACGCATCAGAGGAAAACCTCACTTTTCTTGTGTTACTGTAGCAAACCGACAATATAAAACTCAAAGCTTTTGTTTATGGTGCAAAACCGATTATACATGCAATATCATTCTCTGCAAACTTTCAGCTAAGTTTATTTGCAAAGCAAATTTCAGCAACAAGGCAGTTCAAAGTGCTTCACATAAAAAAACAAAAATACAGTCATAAAAGACTCAGTAGGGTCAACAAATTGAGAAAACTAACAAACATTACGTTTTGATCATCAAAATCATCAATACACATCAAATATGTTGGTCAGTGTTTCATTTTGTTCGGTTCAACAGCAACTCAGAGGAAAGTTTTTAGTCTGGGTTAACATCACTGGAGGATGCTCCTGCAACTGCCTGATAACGCAGCTGTTAGCTGTCTGTTTTCTTTTCCACGTGTCCCAAAGTTATTTATTTTTCTACTTAAATGAGTCACATTTGGTGTCTGAATATGAAAGAACACAAAAGAGCCACTAAAGAAAAGGTGAACATGATTTTTATACATAATCAGAATCATTCCTGTAACACCTGTCATGTTAAAATGTAATGTGTATAGAGCTGCTACTATTTACAGAAGTAAATATTATTATAAACGTGTCTGCATTATTACCAGAGGTGGGTCCCAAAAAAGTGTTTGGTAAAACAGCAACTCAAATACATAATGCAGTTTTTAAAAATTACATAATCAGATGGACCAGCATACAAAGCTATGAGGAAATATTGGTATTTTAACGAGCAAAATAAACATAATATAAGATAATGAATCCGTGCAAAAATAAATAATTTTCCAAATCGAATTCTTGCAGTACAAAACTAATAAAGCTTTAACAAAAACAGTTAATATTCTGTTGTCCAACACACAGAATAGATGGACAAATGAAATAAAAGCCACTTTTTTAGAATTTCTTCTGTCGTTTGTAATTTCTTTTTAAGAAAAGAAGCGAGAGAAAAAAAATCTCAGATATTTTATAAAAATATCGGAGATTTTATTTTTAAAATAAATGTCAGATATTTATTTATTTATTACCGTTTATATTCTGTCACGTGATTCCGGACTTAATGTTCCTCAGCAACAAATCGGCCACAGCATCCCGTCTCTGAACTCCCTCCTCGTCTTCCTCCCCATCCTCTTCCTCTTCCTCTGCGGTTCGGATGTTCTCCATTTCAGGATCCAGTCGAAGTTCTTGTCCCGTCCGCAGGAACACGTTGTGCAACACGCAGGCGGTCAAAACCACAGTTCTGGCCCGGTCGTAGTTTCCGATGTCCAGATAGCTGAGCCGTTTAAATCTGGCCTTCAGGCCGTCGACGGCCCGATCCAGGATCCGACAATGTTCCGCCAAGGTTCGGTTGAAGACTTCCTGCTTTGGTCCGCAGCTTCCGGTGTAAGGGGTGAGGATCCGTACCGATAGAGGGTATCCGGTTCTGGCTACAAGGCAGGAACCGGGTGGCATCAGCTGAGGGTTCTGTTTGAGTCGTTCTGTCAGTGTCTGGCCGCGGTCCGAGTCGGAGCCGTTGCTTACCCTGCAGTGCAGGAACTGGCCTTGACGGCTGCAGACCAGCTCCAGGTGTAACCAGCGGTCCAGATGGGCCGCCATCTTGAGCCTCTTCTCCGCGGGCCCCAGCCTGTCCAGGTCATGGTTACCTGCAGGCAGGCGGATGGGAATCTGTGTGTGACCCAAAACTCCCAGGACCTGAGGAAGACCACGGCCTTCATCCTGCTGTTTATCCACCAGCAGACCCGAAAATGGGAAAAGTGCCTCTGCAGCCTCTTCTCCTGGAAAACACAGTTATTAAAACATTGATGCTCCAACATCATCCAAAAAATTACAGTAAAATGTTGTTTTATCTTAGTTTTATCACATATATAGTTATGTATATAAGTTATGCCAATATAGAAGTTGTGTCATATATTTTTATGCAGTTGATGATCAATCGATTACTCAATTCGCTGACGTCTATTTCAATAATCAATTCATCACACTGGTTAACTATTAATTAATTGACGACTCTTTAAATATTCGATCATTGTGTCAGCCCCAGAAACGAACCAAGCGGCCATCTGATTTGCTCATCCGTTAACGCGCTGATCCGCTCGCAGAAAGAGAAGAAGATCCTGTGGATGTTTCCTTTCTCCAGCTGGAAGCGGCGGGACACGGAGCGGTAGCTGACCCGTTCGGACAGCAGGGACAGAGACAGGAGGACGGTGTGGGACAGAGACAAGCGAGCGCGTCCAGCCAGTCGAGCCCCAGATGTGGAGCTTTGAAACAGCTCTGAAATGTACTGGAAACAAAATAAATGGAACTGTGTTAGATATTCAGCATCAGATGAAATGGATCCACTATATTCTAGATAAAATGTGTGTTTATTCTAATTTGCTGCAAATTTGAGGTAAATTCAAGGTTAAAATTTTTATATATAGGTTTAAATTTAAAGACATTAGTTAGTTTTGTCTTATTTCAAGTACACTGAGATATTTGCACGAGAAAGTTGACTGAAATTACTTGGCAGTGTATTTATGTAAAATCACAGGACAGTACAGTAGCCAAATAATGTACTAAAGTAAGAATAGCACTACATATTTTTTCTCAAAGTAACAGTAAAAAATAGCCATCCAAGAAATTACTCAAGAAAGAGTAAAAAATTATTTCAGATTAACAATCATTTAGTACTTAAAAATTACATATTCAGACGACTAAAATCTAAAGTTAAGTTGTAATTTTGGTATTTTAAAATGACAATAATTCATGACAATAATCTGGCAAAGGGAAATTTTGCCAATAAAACTTATGAAACTTTAACAAAACTTGCAGGGTTTTTGTTTGTCAGGTGAATTTTGGGTTCAAATGTTTGTTCGTCATTCAGTGAAATTATAAAATCTTATTTTACTCAAATGAGAAGCAGCAATGCTTCATCATAAAATTACTCAAAATATTCCTAAAAGTACATTGAAATAAATAAGTTAAGCAAACTACAACTTGGGTCTACCTAACTCCGTATAAATATTAGCTGAATATTAGAAGTGAATATTCACCCCTAACCCTAACCTTACCCTAACCCAACCCGAACCCTAACCGTGACTGCTTCACTGTCTGCCGTTTCCTGCTGGTTCTCGGTCGCTGTCGCTCCAGTCAACCCGGCCGCTGTGGATGAACCCCGGGGTCCAGGGCTCGGGTTGCCCCGCAGTAACCGAGGGTAAACAGTGGGAGAAGGCGGCTGCGCCTCGAGTCTCCCCAGCAGCTCGGCCTCCAGGATCTCCTCCACCGCCTGGTCCAGCCGGAGCTCCAGCTCCCCGGCTGACAGGGGCTGCCATTCCTGCTCCATCACGTCCAGAACCGCTCGGCCCGCGGATGCAGCATGCTGCCTGAAGTCCATCTGAGCTAATGGAGAAACAGAACCCGGTTCGGTTATCCGAACAGCACAGAAACAACGAAGAGATCTATTTTATGCTAACCACTAAGCTAATGTTTGATGCCTTCAGGGACTGTCGGAAATTTCTAAAGGAGCGCTGAAAAACAGACATCCGAAAAATATTAGGAAAGTTTATTTAACTATTAGGCTACTGCTAGGTATTTTACACATTAACACTAAAATAAAAACCCAAAAATAAAGCTAAGCTAAATATTTAGTGTAGGACATAAATATGTAGTTCGAAAAATAAACATTTAGCTTACACTTAAACATTTATTTGGGAACTAAATATTTGGCTTCTTAAATAAACATTTAGTTTTGCGATCTAAATTAAGCTTGTGAATTAAATATTTAATTTAAAATTATGACATATTATATAGTATTTTGCAAATCTGCAATGAAAAAACTTCTTCCGCATCAATTTTTTTCAGATGTTACTCTTGGCAGAAACGACAAACAACCCTAACAGGAAGTAGTAGGATGACGTTCTTGGTTTTTTTTCCGACATCTTATTCATCTTACTCTTCATATGGAGTAAGATTGCTGCAAAACATCCATGGCTTGCCATAATTTTTAGCGACTTATTACGTGAACAAGCTTCTTCACTTGTGATTTGAATTTTCTTATTAAACGGTAGCACTGCAATTGCAAAATTTTGTATTTTCTACATTAGCGCAATGTATGCAAATATTTGCACGTATTTGTCATGGAAACGCAGATTTTGCCTTACAGGAGGAAGGTTGGTGGTTCAAATCCCAGTTTGGGGTCTTTCTGCATAAAGTTTGCATGCTTTATTACCCAGATTATTTTTTTAGCTCACAATTGACCCATTACTAATTGTAAATCAAAATACCACACTGCACAGAGATGAAAAACAATTGTTTTAATGTTAAATCAGTTACAAGTGCAACTCTGATGTTTTAACAGCCTGAATTTTCAAACATGCTAATAAAATGTGCTGAAACGGTTTCATTCCACTCCTCAAGGGTCAGATTTCCTTTCTTTGAGATAAAAAAGGATCATCGATTTAATTTGAGGTTTGGATCTGCAAATGCATTAGTTAAATTTAGGGGAAACTGCAGCGATTAGTAAACTGTAGTGGAGTGATATGATGGCCATTCAAGATGTTTTATGTCTCTAAAAATCTCCAAAGGTTGGACAGTTAAACAACAGTTCATCAATATATGAGTTCATTTTCAGTATCTTTTGATGAAAACATTAACTACTGATTGGTAAAGAGTAATAAAAACCAGTGGATCTCTTTTTATTTTAGAGTGTTGTTCAGAAGTTTTGAAATACAAACGGTAACTTAGAAATTCATACACTCCTTTTTTATGGTTGCAAAACATCCAGGCAAAAGACAAGACAAAACAAAAACCTACTTTCAGTTTAATAAAGAAACACGCAAACACAAAACACTAAAAAAAAAAAAAAAAAAAAAGCCACACTTAATCAATTAAAACTCTTTAGCCAGCAAAACAAAGACCGTGAGCAAGGCAGCTTTCACCTTCCTCTAAATAGTCTAGAATTCATTAAATAAGAGGTACGATTCTTGGCTTCAGCCGTCACTAATCCCAAGATGGCCGACAGTGTTGTGACAGGTCCGTCAGGTTTCTCTGCAGGGTATCTTGTGAAACTTTTTTCTAACATGCCCTCGTTAATTTCAACACAAATAAACCACTTTAAGCTCCCCTTAAATTTAAGGGAAATCTCTAATTATTTATGCCTCGTTTGAGAATTGTTGTCAGGAAAATGTCATTCGGTGAGGCATCGCTTCCCAGAATTGGACCCCACCCGATGCCCTCCCTCCACCCCGATCTGTGGACCGATTGTTGTTTTATGGCTCCATCCTTCACTGCACCGCCTGCTCGTTGGCTGTGCTTCCAGAGTCCTGAGGCTTCATGACGTCAGGAAGCTCCGGCGGAGTGGAGAACGACTCGATGCTCAGCGGCTCAAACGAATCATCTGGGAGAGGAAAGGGAGACGGAAAGTGAGGAAAAAAACAGATCTGAAAAAAAAAAAAAATCACCTGCAGACAAACCTGAAAGGCTTAAATATAAAATCAGATTTATTTCATAACAGATCAGATTCTAATCTATTTTCTCACTTTCTTTTCTAAACAAATAAATGACAGAAAATGTTCGTGACAAAATCTTACGAGGTATTTTTCGAGTTTCTAATATCTTAATGCAGTTAAAAGAAGACAAAACTGACTAACTTTTCAGCTTATTTCTACAGCTGGCATCTAAGTTAGATTTTAACTACTAACTTTTTAGAAGTTAAAATCAGTTTTGTCTTATTTCCAGTGTGCGAAGGCATTTGAACCAAAACCTAGACCATAAATAAGACTAAGTAAGTGTATTTACAGTGTAACCCTTCTGTGAGTTGTATGACAGAGTTTTATAGTCAGGCTACAATAATTTTTCTTTACTTATGAGAAAATAATTACAATATTAGCAGAATGAAAACACATTTTACCAGAAAAACATGTTAAAATTAAGAGAAAAAGTCATTTTAATGAGAAGAAAGTTGTAAAGATCAATCCATGTGGTTTTCTTTGAAATGCACTTGTTTGCTCAATCGTTTCAAATTTCTACTACTGGTAATAATTTGATGCTGATATGTTAAAAGAGAAAGTACTTCTCAGAAAACTTGTCCCGAAGTATATCTTCACAGCATTCTTCGTTTTAATATTTTGTGTCGGAGTTGTAATAAAATTTGGCTTTATTCTCCTAATTTAAAGAAAATCATCACCTGTGTCTAATATTTTGCCGTTGAGTTCACCTGAATTCAAAGTCCAAATAAGTAGAAACTGTAAAACACACCTATCAAAACAAGATGGCTGCCAATCTGCCCTTAGTATTGGTGAAAAAAAATCTAGATTTTCCAAAAATTAAAATTCTCAAAAACCAAAAATTCCAGCCGTAGCTCAGAGCTAAAAATGAATGAATGTTTCCGATCAGAGAGTGACTCACCATCCAGACGAAGCGCTAACCCCACTGTGGCGGGAGCCTGAGGTCGGGCCGTTTGATTTGTGAAGCCACAATTTCCAAGAGTCTGACTGTCAGCGAGCACAACATCCTCCTGAAGGACACAAGAGCAAAAACAAACTGTAATTTTACAATCCAGAGTTCTTTAAAACCGCATAAAATCCTTTCAAACATTTTAAATTACACTATCCAGCAGTAAACTGAAGCTTGTTGTTTTTCTTCAGACTGAATACTTCTGGTAAGAATATCCCACACTGTTCCCTCTTTGTATTTTTACAGCATTTGCACGCTTCCCGTTTCTTGTCTTTTTCGCCACCTTCAGTTTATGACTCGCTCAGACTTGTTCACTGACATCTGCTCTTGTACTTAGCGTCATAGATTTTGTAATTTCAGGACATTTTCCTCAAACACTATTGTAATACCGTTGTGAAACTACCCACCTGACATAATAGGAGGAAATGTGGAAGAATTCACTGACTGTCAACAACAATGCAAAATATATACGTTAGAATGTGATTGATTTTCTCTTCATCTTCACCAAAAAAAAAGCTAAATATTTTCACCTTTCAATCGTTCTTATTCACACAAAAGAATGAAACGTTCAGGATGACATTTAATTTGAAAGTCATGTTTATGTTTTCCTAACCCCGAACCCGACATGTAAAGTCTATGCACTTAAATCTAAAATTATTCACAGATTTAGATTTAAATTATTCTCATTCTATCGAGATGTTTTGCTTCTCATATAATATGAGACATATTTCAAGAAATAATGATAAAAAGGGGATTCAATGACAGGGAAAAAATGCTATATTTTAATTCATAACAAAAATAAACATTGGCATGTGCAGATTTTTTAAACACCATTGGACAGCAGCCCATCCTATTTAATAACTGCTGCTAAAACTGATAAACATACCTTAATATTTACATATTAAGGTATGTAACATGGGTGTTTTTAGGGATAATATTTCACCTTGAAAAGCATTTGATCTTCAGGTGGCCTCTTTAAAATGCCTTCAACAATGCGCTTCAGTTCATAGACTGTGGTCGACTCTTTAGCATCTGTGAAGATGGTTGTCTTGTTGCGTCGGATCATTAAAAACACATCCTAAAAAAGTAAAGAAGAAGTTAGACAAGAGAGATTTTATGTAAAATTAAAAATAATTTTTGAACACTTCATAACATGAAACACTGGTAAGATTGGTAATTTATTCTGTAAAATTAATCAGAAATAATTATCTATGTTTCTTACTGTGATGCAAAACTTTATATCAATTTGTGAAACATTACGTCAAAGTGTCAAAACACAAAAATAGAGTATTGTACTCCAAATAGTAGATAAAACCTGAACCAGATAACTTTAAATTTACTAAAAATTCTTTAAAAGTCGACCTGAACTCTACAAAATACATTTTAGAAATATTTTTCAAAGCTTTTTTGTGAATGTGGAACAGTTTAGGTTACCAGCCAAGACACACATGGAACAAATTGTTCTACACAGATTCCAGATGCAGTGGACATGGTCTATTAAATTATGCATTTAAATCTTCTTTATTTGTGAGTAATTTTTATAACATGTTTCAAACTGTGTTTCAGAGAATCTGTCATGGGTTCTGAATATGTCAGTCCAGGTTAGGCTTGTCCAAATTCAATTCAATTCTTTGGGATTAATAAAGTACAATACTTGATTAATCCCTGTGTGACATTAAATGTTACAGTTTTTTATTTGGTCTCTATCCTACACAGCTTAACTCCCAAAAAGGTTTCAAAATTAACACTTGGTCCATTTAAAAAGCTAAACTATTTTCAATTAATCTCTATTTATTGTTATGCCTATATCTATGTCTGATTCTTTCAAACGTTAAGAAATTCGCAGAAATAAAAGCTGCATTTTAAGGGATACTTGCTCAATGTGAAATGATTGAGTTCAGGTTTTACCAATATAAGTGACGTAAATGACTGGAGTTGTTCAAAGATCGTCTATCGATCATGAGAGCAGTAAAGTCCCCCTTTTAATCAAGGAGGTGCAGCGCTTCTGTTGGGTTTATCACGATCCAACTGTTTAACTGATAGTGTTACACTATATGCCAGTCGTTTAACCAAATATTAAGTTTTACTTCAAGTCACTAGTATCCTAAACTACCAAATTATAAACACACAATGTTTGAGCTCTTCTAACCTTAAATAATCTCTTGGGAGAAGATTCTCAGCACCACTTCAACATAAATAGCCGTTAAAGTTAGCCGAGCTACTTAGCTTCCTCGTCCTAATTTGACAAACAGATTAAAAATACGTTTCTTGTTCAACTAGACATTATAAGTACATCATAGTTGGGCGATCTGTGCCTTGTCAGAACAAACTGTCGCTGAGTTTACTTCAAACCAGACAACTATAGTCAGCTCCGTACAGCAGTTGTGTTGACGTTATTTAGCGGAAGCTAGCCGCTGTTAGCACGGGTTAGCTGAACAAAGACATCGGCTTTTAGATGTAGGTACGATGTTAAACGCGTCTTAACCGCAGATAAACCAACCGTTGACCGCTCGGAGAAGGGTTTGATGACTAAAACAAGTACGGTTTGGCGAATATATAGGGCGTTACACAGTGTGAACTGAGTCTGTTTTCCACACTCACCATTTCTTGCGGTTGACTGCACACAAAAAAAAAAAACTCCACTCTGCAAAACGACAGACGTGATGTCACAGCGAGGTGCAATACGGGACGTCTACCAGAAGATGGCGGTGTTGCAGATTGTAGAAATGTACAGTGCCTGCTGATGTCATTGCTCCAGATTAATTTAAAACGATCAAAATTCTGAGGGTTTTTTCTTGTTGAGAAAGTCGACTTTTTTAAGGCTCCCCCCTATTTTCTAAAAATGTATTTTAAAATAAAAATAAAAAAATAAAAAGAGTCGGAAAAAAACGTCTGAATTTCTGTAAACGTTTATACAGCTTTTTTTTATTTATTTATTTATTTTTTTTAGCAAAATTTTAGGAATTTTTTTCTTTTTTTTTTTTAGAATTCAGTAATGTTTTGAGGAAATTTGTTTCTAAAAATTATATTTTCAGAAATACAATCTGGGAAAAAAATCCCCTAATTTTGTCTTAAAAAAACAAGACAAAACAAACAAAAAAAAGTAAGTCAAAAATGTATTCTTTTGTTGGCCCTAAACCTTTTCAGTAGATGACGGTTATTTTCCACTAATCTAAATTGAGCATTTCAGATACCCACAGTGATAAAGTTGAAAATCATGGTTCAAATTAAAATGTAACTTATAATCTGCAAACCTTAAGATATTTTAATGGAGTTTTAAGTTACATAAAGGTGCAGCATAATATCCTAACTTGCATTGGTGAATCTTCCAAATGCTGTGATATCTAAAATGGAACCATGACACATTGCAACATGCCATCAACAACTGAAATGAAAATCTCCAGAAATACAAAATGCAAAAAATCTAAATGTTTATTTCTAATGTCCAAAGTAAAAAAAAATAGGATTAAAAATCAAAACACAAAGAAAATCCCTGGTAGATCCTCAACTGCAGTTTCTGTCCAGCAAATAAAGACTAATGTTGATCAGTCCATCATGAAAGTGACATTTTCACACAAAAAATCTCATTCCTGTTCGCTGGTCTGGGAATGAGACCATGATTCAAATGACCTGAAAAGAAAAGTTAGAAAACCTTCAAGGTTGCAGTTAGATATCCCTAAAGGTGACAGACTGTCTAGGATGAGTTTATAGGCTATACAAAACATGTTCATTACATTTACTGCACAAAACAATTCTTTAATAATAAGATTTTAGTTCAGTTCAGAGTGAGCTGTTTTAGTTTGAGCTGCTTCAGTTGCTAGGTAACGGGCTGCTTAGCTGGGGTTGCTAGGTAACGGGCACTTACATTCCAGGAGTTTCTGCAAAGGCTCATTTTTCAAACAACAAAACACATTAACATATTGACTAAACATGGCAGGATGTTTTCAGAAGCAGTAGAAACCCAAATGGAAGTATAAAGACAGCTTTAAAATCACTCAATGAATATTTACAATTTGGATTGAAATTCCTTAACTATATTTTACATAAATTAAGACGATGCATTCAATGAAGAAACCGAAACAGAAAAACAAAAACTTACCAAATTAACTTCTATGTAACCACAAAGGCGCTGTCTTGGATCTTGGCGTTAACATACTAAGTAAATAACAAAGAATCAAAAAGGAAATTTGATATGATCAAACATATAATGAAATAATACAAATGTAGTTTAGCTGAAATGTTCATATCTTACATCCAGCCCTCTGGGGGATTTAATTGCCTCACGTTCGTTGCAGCACAACAAAGAAAAAGGTCTCTCCTTAGTTACTGAATGCTGTTTGAAGCACAGACCAAAAACTTTGGCAGGCAAGTAAACATCCCAATCAGCTGCATGCTCCTCTGTTAGATCACTGACCATCCTGTTAGAGGAGTGGAAATTGTACATCTTAATTGGAAACTGATTAACTTCATTTTACTAACAATAATCTACGTAAGTTTCAAAGTATGTTGTACCTGTCAATCAGCTGCGGTGTGATTAAATCTACACAGCCTGTCTGCTGATGATAAACAACGAGAGCAGTTGTGTCCTTTAGATGATCTTTCAGCTCACGATTAATCTAGTAAAGTAAAAAAAACACATTGTGAAAAAACTGTTTGATAAGCTAATATTATGTCAGATGTTAAGGTAAACTCGTATCACAATTAAATTATGCCATCCAGCGGCAACCCCAAGAGGTGGCAGAGGGGTGCCATGGTCCCTCTTGAAAAACATTGGCCATCCCACTCCAAACAATCATATTCAGGTCAGAGAAATGTATAAAGTTATCTTGTTCAGTCAAGACATAAATGTATAACCCAATAAGTCAATACACCAATTTATAAAATTAAAACTTTTTTTAGCTGTGCCCCTCTAAAATTTTTACTGGCTTGGTCTATGAAAATTTGCTGGGGGAACCACTGACAACATATAAAAATGTATCCAAATTGGCAATGAAACAATAATTCATGTAAAAGGAGCTCTTATCATGATTAGAGTACATGTACTGTAAGCAGAGTTGGATAGAAACTAGTTATTTTTACTCACATATACTTGAGTAATTTTATGTAAGAAAAAAAATACTTTTAAGAGTACTTTTTACTACGCCTGCGTAATTTTATTATGAAGTATTTCTACTCTTACTTGAGAAAAATTTCAGGATTTTCCACCGACTGAAATAAAACCAACATGTTATAACCAAAACGCCACCACACACATTGAAAAACTAATTTGGAAAAAAAAAGTTTTTTTGTTACGTACACAAATTATTGATTTTTGAGTCCTTAAAATACCAAAATTTACATTTAACTTTATATTTTGGTCCGTCTGATTATGTAATTTTGAAATATTAAATAATTGATTGGTTACTCTGTACTTGAGCAGACTAAAATACTTTTTATTTTACTTGAGTAAAATTTTTGGGTGCTCTGTCCACACCTGAGTGTAAAATATATTGGTATTGTTTTCAGTAAAGCTACATTTCTGTAAGTAAAGACTTTATTTAATCTTACTGAACTGCACTTTTACAAACCATTCTTAATTGACTTTTATCAGCTTTCTACTTCATGCTGCAGTCACACCAGTTTAATAAAACACACACTCACTCTGTGGACTATGTCATGAGGCAGCCTGGAGAGGATTCTCAGCGGATACCCAAAGTGTGCGATGATGTCGGCGATGTTCTTCGCCACGGCGGACGGGAGGCAGGACTGCATGGGAACGGCCTCCACCCACCGGGAGTAGAAGTCTGTCAGCGTTAAAATGTACCTGTGTCCATTCAGTGTCTGCGGCAGCGGCCCCCTGACGTCCAGTCCCAGCCACTGCCACGCCCCTTTCACCTGGAACCATAACATCCAGTAATGTCGAAAATAACAACTATTCATTTGAATTTCTGACCAACTTTTAAGTAGTTATGAAACTGAGAATACCTCTATGACATTGTCAGAGTCTTGATGCTCTCCCTGTAGAAATCATTTCAATAGAATAATTAATTATACACCATTTGCACAAGACAAAATCTCAATTTTAAATATTTGGGGCTACTTACATTGAAATCATCATCTGGAGCCCATTGGATATTCTGTTGATTAGTGAAAAATAAAAAATTGGACATAAAAAAATGTATTAGATGATCATACAAGACTTAAACCCACTATCATATCACAACATTATCAAAGGTGACCAATAATGCTTTCTTGAGCATTATAGGTTGTAGAAGGCAGAAATTAAGCCTTCTACGCATCTAACAAGGATGCAGCGATGGTGTCTGCATAATAAAACATTAAAAAAGCACTTGTCTTTTCCAGTAGCCATTGTACAACGCACACTGCGGTGCAACCAGCTGACCAGATGTACTGGATCTCACTTGGGTTGCTAGGTGACTGGAGGAATTCCAATAGGGTTGCTAAGTAACGGCAACCCTACTGTCACATTCAATGCCTGTTGAATGTGACTCAATATTCGGAAGGTTTTTGAAAGGGCTAATTTTCGAGATACCAAAAATATTAACTTTTTGCCCCTCCAAAAAATAAAAAATGCTGGGTGCTTTATTAAAAAGTTTAGCTCCTTTCAGAAGCAGTCGAGCCCCAAATGGAAATATAAAACCTGCAAAATATGAATGAAGAAGGTAGAAATATACCTGTTCGATAATCAGGTGTGAAACTGCTAACCCACCTACCTGTGGC
Source organism: Poeciliopsis turneri (assembly GCA_922788865.1). Taxonomy (NCBI): domain Eukaryota; kingdom Metazoa; phylum Chordata; class Actinopteri; order Cyprinodontiformes; family Poeciliidae; genus Poeciliopsis; species Poeciliopsis turneri. Next base: position 915,264 of record CAKLNU010001002.1, read on the forward strand.
ACGCAGTAATCTCCATGAAAGAAATGTGGAAATGAGTCGATCTTCCTCAGCCGCTCATCAACTATGATTCTCCATTTTTCAGTGTTTCTATAATCTTTATCTCTGATCATAAATACAGAAAAGTTTAACACATTAAACAGGTAAACATCCAAATATGTCCCAAAAAAAGTACCTCTAACGAGAAATCAGCCATTTCTGCTTGACTTAACATCGATACAGTGTAGGACTAATTTTTGACTACTAATCCTACACTGTTCTACTGGTTTTGAAAACTTGTGTAAATTTGGAAATATATAAGAAAACTGAATTTTTTATTAGAATTATAAGAGAAAAATCACATCATTCTTCAACAGACTGAGCTTCTTCTCCTTTTTCAGTTGATTAACCTTGAAGGTTGATGCTTTATCGCTTAATGTTTTGAGATTTTAATCTGGTTACCTACACTGTTTGCTGTTCGTCTCTCTGGTTGAGTTCTTTGTTTTTAACGTTGCTGTTTGTGTCGACAGAAGGAGATGCTGCAGATGAAGCTGACTCTTTCTCCGAAGATTTAGCACTTATATTAGGCTGAATTCATATCAAAAAGAAGCAAATGAGTGCCTGATATTATTATATATTTACAAACTAATCACATTTTGGATAAAAACATTTAAATAACTTCTTAGGGTTTTTACCTTATGTCTCCTACGTCCTCTGCCAGGAGAAACCTGCATAAAAAGGTGATGTAACAAGATTTTTTCAAAAAGCCAGAATATAAAATATATTTAAATGAGTCCATTCAAATTAGGAGATCTGAACACAAACCTTGTTTTTCTGAGTTTTGTCATGAGGTGAAAATATGGTGGGAACCGCGTCGTCTCGAAGAGTCACACACTTCCCCGTTCTGTCGATGTGCTGTTCCTCGAAATGATTGATGCAAAGCACGGAGAAGCGAGTTGGAGCCCAGTCTTTCAACTTCATGTTGGAGAGCCATTTCTTAAGCTTTCTGGGATTGTACAGCGGAAACCTGCAGTAACATGTCGACCATTAGATCAGAAAATAATCTGATCTAATGGTAACTTAACTAGTTAACTAGTTAAGGGAAATTTGAGTATTAATAAGCTTTGAAATGGGTCTCTCGTCCAGCTGTTTCCAAATGTTTCAACAGTGCTACAAAATATATAAAAACTAACTTTTATAATGTTTTCTTGTGATTTTTATTTACTATTCAATAATTATTAATTTATTTAGCCTATGTGCTAACCTCATATCTCCTGATTTTAGCTGGCAAGGAATTCTGTGGTTGAAAATTTTATCAAGTAATATATTGTGACTTTATAAATCTGATGTTTATCATATTACCTGAAAATAAAATTTTCCACCACAATTCTCTATTTTGATTTAAAAATAAGTGTAACAAGCAGTGTTTTCCACAGCAGATCTGTTCCTTTGGTCTTTTTCTGGACAGAAACGTTTTTATTTTGTGCTAGCTACGTTACCTTGAGGAGCAAAGCATCCAATAAGAAAGATTACCACGGCAAATGACATTTCAATGACTTATTTTAAATAATGTGTAATAATAATGATTTGCATTTTATAACAAAGAAAATTTGATCTTAAATTCTTCAAACTTGGACTAAATTATTCTACACTAAAAGCAGAATCAATGAAGTCAACTGAATATATTCCAGGTCAGAAGAGTCTAAATATTGTAGTTTTTGAACTGGACCAGTTCTAAGGTGATTCAGATGCAAAAAAATATATTTTTATAAAAACAAGTGGCAGTAATAAATTCTTCTTAAACCCCACAGTTTGTCATGGCAGGTTCTGGTTGTTGTTAAAGGGAATGTTTTTTCTTACTATACCCACATACATGCTCATTATGTGGAAGTGCTGCATTCTGCTTGGCATTTTTAGATAAACATTTTAAACCAATCTGAATAATGAACTGAACTTGATAAATTGTCTGATAAGTAGGATAAACTGGAATTTATGTCGACAGAATTAAAATGACATGTTTACTGTTGTGAATTGATGTTTTTTATGTAAACTATATTACTCCAAACAAATAGCAAAATGCTTAAAACCAAATTTGAGATTTGTAAAACCTTTGTTTGATTTGTGAATCTTCAGGAATGGGCAATTTCAGTGTTAAAGTAGTTTAAGTTTAGCACATTTCAAGCCTGGACTCGAAGTGACATTAGCGGCTTTGTTTTTACTCAAAACTCAACAACACTCCACTTAAAACCCTAAAAATATCTTTTTTACCTTTCTATTTTGGGATAACTATCAACTCGGACGTTGTCTCGGTTCTGCACATTAATATAACGTTGTAAAACAACTTCTAGAGCAATTTATTTAGTGCTGAGAATTATTATTATTATTAACTAGCATGCCATCTACAAGCTAGCTATCTGCTATTTATTTACGTATTCGCAAAGAACTCACTTAAAGAACTTAACATCCGGGTCTGTCGAGGTCTCGCAGTTGTAAGCACATTTATACCTTCCCATTTTTTTTACTCCATAAAGTTAATGTTCGAACAAAACGTAATGTTTTTAGAATTCCAACGTTTATAGAAAAGGATAAACGTTAGCGATAAAGAATACGCGACATCCGGTTTGTATTTTCAAAATAGTAGCTCTATGTAAATCGTTGTCGGCAAAACAAAACAAAAAAAAAAGTGAAATATTTGAATGTTTCTCGGAAAATTCTAATACTAATTTCAGGAGGAATTTCTAGTTTAAATTAATTAGTACCCAAAATTAAAAAGTTTCTTAAATTCGACTGGTTACTTTTTTTTTAGTCTAACGGATGTTGGTAGGTGACAACCGGAGTTTTTTTCTTGTGTTTTTTTGTAACACTGCCATCTGGTGGCTAAAATAAGTTATTCTTTTCGATGTGAATTAATTGGATTCAAATGTAAACTCTTTTGAACATTTATTTAGAGCATTTTTATGTTTAAAGTGAAATTTGTAACTGTAACAACAACAACAAAAAAACCAAGTTGCACTTTAATAACAAAACTTATAGCAATCAAACATTTAGGATATTTTCTGGGAGTTTTAAATTCATTGGTTTCTGGGCATAAACCCATTTTTATAAGCTGAGCTTGTAATTTTGAAATCCAAGCTAAAATCAATTCTTACAATTGATTGCTCATATAAATTTCAGCTGAAAATGTCAATCTGTTAGGATAGCAGGAAACCCAACATGATTTCAAACTTCTGCATCCAATTCATTTGTAAACATGAGCTGTAAAATTATTCGAACGAAACATTAAAAAACACAAATAAAATATATTTTCATGTCTACGATTAAGGAGTAGAAGAAATATGTGTGGAGAACGAAACTGACAGTTTAATCATTCTTTTTATTAACAAATTATACAAAAATATTTACATTCTTTGACAATGGTTCAGAGCTGTAACATTTTAATTTTAAATGAATTAGAAAACATTTAGAAATTAAGACATTTAATAAACCAAAAGAGCAGCTCAGCTGTTTTTTGTTTTCCACTCCACTCGCCACTCATCCCAGTCCAGCAAAGTCCTTTCTGTGTCCCATCTTGCAGCTTTAATACCTAAATATTACAGATTTATTAACAAATCATGTTCACAGAGACACAAACTCAAACCTGTGTAAGCTCACCTTTGAAGAGCGGAGAGAAATGTGCCTCCATCTGCTTCTGACTCTTGTGCACAATTTCCCACAAATCTTAAATTAAGAATAAAAATGAATGTGTATTTAATGAAGCATTGAAACAAATTCTTGTGCAAATGCAGAGCAGAAAAGCTCACTCACTTTGCTGCGTTGGTTTCAAAGAGGTTGGGCAACTCAGCATGTTGCTGACACATGCAGCCTGGCACATTGCTCTGATTTCATCACGGACTGATGCGTCTGTTCCCAAACAAACACAAATGCAGCCTGCAACAAGAAGAACAAGGTTGAAAAATATTTAAAAGTTAGTAAACTGAAGAGTCATTCAATGGAAAAGGGTAGGATACCGTTTCTGACTCCCAACAGGAACGGCATGTTGTTTTCCTTTAAAGCCAAATTCAGCTCCTCTGAGCTATAAAACACACAAAGTGAGTCAAAACAGAGTTGAACTTTTAATCTGTGTTAGCAAAAATTATCTCTGGAATTACCTCTGAGCAACATCCTGTAACCTCACGCCAAGTTTAATTGGTGTGGTTTTCCCAAACTCTGAGAAATATGACGAAAAAATTAAAAACACAACAGGAACCAGCTAAAAACCAAGACATAGAAATGGAAAGTTTTAACATACGTAGGAAAACGGGTTCTCTCTGATTGGCCTCAGAAGGAGTCAGGATTCGTCCGTCCTTCAGATACTGCTGCATCACGATGGAAAGCCGCGCCTCGTTGAAGGTTTCCATGACAACCGAACGCACAGCTTTGTAGTTAGCGAAGAGGTGAAGGACAGTAAAGAGGAAGAAGAGAGTGAGGGTCAGGCTGAAACACACACAGAATGAAGAATTATGAAACCTTTAAAAAGACAAAATGTGCAAAAGTTGAAAATAAGGTCAAAACTTACACTGGATTATCAGTGACAAGAGGAATCAGCAACAGGCTGACCAGCAAACCAGCAAGATTCACCAAAGTTTCCTGCAGAAAACATGAGAGAAATCAAACTGTATTTATTATATTACTCGATTTATGTAGATGTTATTGAAAACTTCAATTATTTTATTAGCTCTATCACTAAAAATACAACATTTAAGTTTAGAATATAACATCAGACCAACATAAAGAGATTTAATACAGAAGGGTAGTTGCAATAAAAAGCCCATAATGACAGTAAATAAACAAACAAATAGATAAGTGCTTAACAGAAAGTATGACAGAAAATTTAAAAAATAAAATAAAAAATAAAATGAAAAAATAAAAAAGAGATGGGAGTTTAACTGTACACGCTGCAGGTTTTACAAATAATTTTTCATTAAGCCCATAATGACAAAAATAAATAAAATACAAAACATTTGTGCTAAGCAAAATGTATAACTACATTTCTTTAAAATATAATGAAGAACTTAATTTAATTTTAAAATGTAGCCTTATTGAATATATTGCTGGTAGTAAAGACACTTTGACACAGTGACAAAAAAACATGATTTGATTTTTTTAAGTGTATATGAAAATTATCATAAAAAATATGAAGCATGGTAATAAATTAATCCAAAAAATTGCTGCCTTTTCAACAATGTTTTTTTCTATCTTACTCAAAGAAAATAAGACTTTCCAGCAGTGAGAGCTGGTTTACTGCATGTTTGATTTCACCATATCAGAGCATAATTTACATTTTAATTCAAATTTTTTCAAAGTGGAGATCACCTGACTGCCATCTTTGGCAGAGATATCCGCCATGTTGTCCCTGCGCGCCTGATGAACAGTAAGTGCAGCTCTGGTCGCTCCTCCGGCGACGCCAACAATAGACTGAAGAAAACAAAAACAGGTAAACACAAAACAGATTTTTTTTGTTGTAATTGGTAAATTCTGCAGATTTATCTATAACAAAAGCAAGTTTGTTTCTCAAGAAACAAACATTCCAGGATTAAAAGTCTTATCAAGCACTGGATCACAATGCATGAACACCTACATATTTGATTTTGCTTTTTTCATTAAGATTCTGTGAGAACCCTGGAACTAAACTCAAACTGTAAGGATTTCACAGCATATCTGGACTGGAAATGACAAAAATTCTGAGAGTTAAATGAAAACTATCTCAAATGTTGATCTCACAGAGCAGCAAACTAAGCAGATGCTCTCTAATGTAAATACTTTATTTTCACCTTGAATATTCCTGCAGTGCAAACTATCAAAGTGAAGCAGGCCGGAAAGTGAGGAGCCAAGATTTCCATGAACATTGCAATGTCGTTGAGAACATCAGCAAAAAGCCTGAAAGGAAATTACAACATTCAATAATTATGACAATGACAGCTGTAATTATAGGAGAGCAGAAGTATATTAAATTTCATTTATACCTCCACTTTTTAGCCTCTGAGTCCAGCTTACTCCTGAAGTGTAGAGAAAATAATTTAAAGCATTAACAACATTCAATAAATCTGCAAAGCAAATCGTAACTTACCCCTTTCTCCAAGCAAAGAGGATTCTTCCCAGCATGCCAGTACCATCTGAAGATAACACACACTATTAAATAAAAAGATTAATAATGTATTTTTATAGATGTTTATGTTAAAGTTGCACCTCTTAATAACCAGGTGACTGTGGCTGCAGCTACAGTCGCCTCCTGGTTCCCAACGCCAGCACCTTTGAGGGAAGCCTGCGTGGCCAGAGTCCCCGACAGAGAGCTGGAGAAAGCCTGGAAATGAACAAAAAACTTCAGTCTGGCAGCTCAGGATGCCTAAGATACAGCACTGTTGATATGAGAAAAAGAGGAGTACATTTCCGCTGAAAAACTTTGAAAATGTTTAGATCAATCTTGGAAATTTTCACAAAAAAATAGAAAATTTCTGAATTTGAAAATGTTTAAAATTTGCTAAAAAATAAAAAATAAAAAGAAAGAAAAAAGAAAACTCATACATTTTGAGATTAATTTCAGAATTTATAATTTTCATAAATTCTTGAAAAAACTAAAACATTTCCAAGTTTTCAATAAAATTTCTGACAATAAGAACATTTCTGAGTTTTCTTTCTCGTACATTTTTGACTTTTGACGTTATTTTGGCAAAAACTTACAACATTTTTCTAACTATAACGACCCAAAGGCGGTCAAATGATACTCTGTATAGATTTAAATATCCACTGCACCTGAAGCGTATCCCAGAACTGGTACTGAAGATAATCACTGCTGACACTTTCTGGGTATCCTTGGGGCAGAAAGACGCTCTGAAACCAATAAAAGCGTCAAAATCTCAGTTTTTTTTAACAACTAAACGAACTAGAAAATACAAAAGACGCTTACTTTAAAAAATCCAACAACTGAGTTTCCTCTTGGCCCAGCTTTACTCCCATCCCTCGTCCTCTTCATCACTCCATCACTTACTGAATATTTCCAGACCTCCCCGCTGCCGTATCTCTCAGTAGCTAACGTCAAACTTCCGTTTTTATCCATTGTTGGTGTATTGGAGACACCAGTGTGAAGTATAAATGCACTAAAATATGTTAATGACCAGAATATGTAACATTTAATGTGATTTTAGATGAACGGAAAGTGTTTTGGTTCACTGTCGACGTGTCTTTCAGTTTCTTCATGGTACTTCCGTGTTTACATCCGGGTTCATTATTACTCAACTTCTCATTGGTGGATCCGGACGGAAAGGCGGGGCTTGAAAAGCACAAGCTCAGCCATTCAAGATGACACATTTCATGCTTTTATCAACAACTATATTTATTGTGGTGTAATCATATTGTTTAATTAGCCAAATATTATACACACTTATACAAATTTTATCCACTGGAAAGTCCGTTCTGAAGACTAAAAATGCGTTTAAAAGGCCTCCTTTATAAAAAAAATTTACATTTTAATTTGTTGTCCTTAATATTATGCTGTATGTCCCAATGAGCATTTTTACTTTGTGTTATTTGGAAATTTAGAGTTTGAACAAATCTGTGATTTATTGATGTTCAAATGAAAAATGTAAAAGCTTGTAATGTTATTTTGCCAGTCACATTGATGGATCTTTTTCATTTATTTTTCTTGTTAATTGTAAAAGTAAAAACAAATTAATGTAGTACACAATGAGCATTTTTCTAAAATGCAAAAATTAAAAAAATCAAATGTATTTAGGATTGAATCATAAAAAATCATCCACCTAACAGTAAAACCAGTTTGTACTTCCACATAAATACTTACTTCCCTCTCTGCAGTGCTGTGGAAACAATGTTTCCCCTTAATACTGAATTTTGTTTTGATCTTTTCTATTTTCCTAACACAAATCTAAAATAAAATCAAAGGCAACCTGACTTTATACTAATTATAGTTATGACATCCTCATTCATTCTTTAAGGGGGAAAACAAGTTATTTAAACGTCTTTGTGTTAAGAAAGTTAATGTCATTATTTATATCCAGTCACATTGACAAACTGTTTAGCATGGAGGTGATGCTTTATGTCTATGTTTTGGTTTTGCATATTTTTTGCATTATTATGGATTATAAGATTAAGGTCAGAATTTTGAAAGTCAAAATTTTGAAAAAAAAAAAAAAAAGAATTTAAGAAAACACAAGTCAGAATTGTGGATTCAAGAAAAAAAAGACAAAAAAGTAAAAATTATTATGAGAAAATATAGTCAGAATTTTTAGATTAAAATCAAAATCAGAATTTTGAGATCAACAGCAAAACTCTGAAAAAGTCAGAATTTTGAATTTAATGTGAAAATTCTCAAAAGAGAAAGAAAAAAAAATTGAATTCTAAAGTCAAAATCCAGAAATTAAAGTAAGATTTTATACAAATAGTTGAAAATAGGCACCAGCAGCCTTTTGACCCCTCGGGGGACAAAACAGGTGCAAAAAGGTGAAAAAAAGTCAGAATTTTGAGATTAAAATCAGAATTAAAAATACTAAATAAATAAATCTGTATTTTGAGGCCAGCAGAGTTGAGGTTTAGTTTTTCCAATGGCCCTGAACTGACTCCTCTACTAGGAACCATCATTAACGAGCAGCCCAGGCGTCCAGACCCTCCCTGCTCTGTCTACCTGGTGAACAGGTGTGTGTGTGTGGGGGTGTGTGTGTGTGTGTGTGTGTGTGTGTGTGTGTGTGCGTGTGTGTGTGTGTGTGTCTGCAGTGGGACATAAAATCTCCTTTCTGTCATCACTGAGTCAACGGGGTGTGAATGAATGTGTCTTATCTCTGTAGGTTAGAGAGCAAACGGAAGAGCAGAGCAGGATGGTTCCAGAATGGCAGATGTTTCATTTTAATCCGGGTAACTGAGTCTCACCTGAAGGCGCTGCAAGTACCGACACACCTCAGGAATGTGAACCGGGCAGAACTGGGCTGCTATGTTCGTTCGCTACTTCTTCTTTTTTTTTTTTTTTTTGTCACAGCGACAACAAATGCAGGAAGTGAAAAGAAACTCGGGAGGGAAAAGAAAAGTGTGACAAGTGGAGGTGGAGATAGAAACGAAGCCAGTGGAGAGAGAGGGCGTGGAGGTTTCTCACGGTTTCAGTCCCGGTTCCGGTCATACGGAGCGAGTCACCGTCTGAGGAGCAGACAGGTTTCAGTGATTTTTACCGACTGGGAGACGGAGATCGGTTTTCACCGGCAGAAGGAATCACCGATACGTCTTGATTGATCTAATTATTGGACTCAGGAGTGGATTCCTGCCAAGTCTCAGCAGGTTTGTGTTTTAATTGAATGTTTAAACGTAGAATCAGATAAAATTCTCCTTTTACAGTGTATAGTTTCTGACATTTTATAGGCGCAGTAACAAATGATAAATACAGGAAATTGCAACTAGAAATAATTTTCTCCCATAATGTGGCGCCCCTTCTATAGTGGCGCCCCTATATGTTGCTTTTTGTGTCACTGTAATGTAGTAATAAAAACACTGCTATATTTAAGACAGACATCTTTTTCATCAGCAGAGAGAATCGCTCAATCACTGATCCTGCTTTATTGATCTGTTTATTGTATTCAGAGGGGATTCCTGTCAAAAATCACCAAATTTCTGTTTAACTGAAGCTTTAAGTAAAAAAAAAAAATCTAATAAAAAAACAACAGCCTGATTAGAGGAATGGTTAATCAGGGGGGCAACAATGTTCTTTCTGACACATTATAGGTGTTAAATATTGAAAATGAGAAATAATTCCTGCTCTTTTGCTTCAGCTCCACCATAATGTGGCGCCCCCGTTGTCATGGCGTCACTACAGTCTTTTTGCACCACAATATGGTAATGAAAACATTGCTACATTTAAGGAAACAAATGATTCACATGACTGGTTCATATTACACAAGTTCAGAAACATTTCCTAAAACAAAAACAAACGCAACAAAACCCTGGCATTCCTTTGAGTCGTTGACCGATTGAAGCACCGATTAAACACTAACTTGAATTTCATGTTTTTGCCATGACAATATACCGGCCCAGCAGGCTGCTGTGTCATTCAAGTCTGTCCGCTTTTTTTCTTTGTTTCTTTTCTGTTTATTTTGTTGTAGTGCCTCGGTACTTTTATGTGACAAACCGAAACCTCTACAAAAACTCCCATGATCGTTGAGCAACATGCTCATTTTGAGCATGTTGATCATTTGACTTGTTGCAGATGACCCTGAAATGCAACTTAAGCAAACTGATCAGAGGGAATGACATGAAAAAATAGTGTTTAGGAAAATCACTGTAAATAAGAAACTAAACTTGTCTTGTTTTGCAGATATGTCACAGGAAGATATAGAAAAAGCGGCTGAATCCCTGCCACTGAATCCCGTTCCTGGCTCAGCTGAAGATCAAAAGGACGATGATATAAATCAAAGCAAGGACAACGATAAAATAAAAAACTACAGGAAACTGGCCATTTGCAGCATCGTCTGTGGTTGCTCCTGTTTGGGATACAAAGCACTGGAAAATTCATTCCAGGTATTTCTGATTTCATTTGGATTCATTTATACATTTTAAATCCAGTTTTTGTTGGTTTCGGTTTCTCTACGCAGGATCTTCAAAGAGCTGTTAGCATAATTACCACAATTAACCATTTTCAACGATATTACTACTAATAATAATGCATAATGTAACTTTTATAAGAGATATTTTTTTTACATATTTGTTGAAACTGTGACAATTTGGTATCAGATACATAATTGTGAAAAATAAATCGCGCTCCTCTGCCATTATATTACTGAAATTTGTACGTATTCCTTTCACAAAATAGTTCAAGCTCAGTAAATTGGATCTGTAAACTGTGACTAAACGCCATCCCCACTCTAGGTTTTGTCTTTTCCATCAAAGTTTGTAGCATTTACTGTGAAATTGTGGGAAAAGAACTGCTGGTATCAATGTACTGTTTTCCTCTACAACAGTAGTATTTTATAATTATATAAGAAAATAAATGTTATTTAGTTCATCTTTGTAACTATTTTCAAATTTTACATGAAATGTAAATGTAAAAAAATAGCCCTTTTTCTCATTTTATTTTGGGTATTTAAAATATCCTCCAGTTCCAGTGTTAAATTTTGGAATTTAAAGTTTATTAATCTTTTGGAAAATGTACTTGGATTATTATACCAATCTGAAATAGTCTCAAAACAATATTATCACTTATCGCAATAAGTTCTGGGACAATTTATCGTTCAGCAAAACTTATTTTGACAGTTGTGAAAATTAAAGACCAAGTTTACGGATATAGCACATTCGCAGTAAGCCCAGCTGACTTACATGCTTCACAATATCTGCAGCACCGTAGATAGATGCATGATAAAATAAAAAACTAAATTAAATTTGATAAAAGCATGTTCATAAAATTGACACTAAAATGTTGATAAAATAACAGGATAAAAGTTACAGCAATTTCTCAAAAATTTGGATTAAAAACTACAAATATTTGAACACCACACTTTAATGCCACTCTGCAGTTTGAAACTCTAATTAATTTGAGCATTTTTGTTAATTTGCATCTCCTCTGAGGTTAAAAGCTAGTACTAAATCACACCAGTATGATGCAAGTTAAAAACAAATTATGCTAATGATGGTAGGAATGACAATGTGCTGCTGGTAAGAGGGGGCCCCAAATTCAAAACTGCCCAAGGCCACAAAAAGGCTTTGACTGGCCCTGCTGGGTATCTTAAACAGTTTTTGGTTACTAATTTTTATATTTTTTCCTCAGGCTGAACATGAAAAGGACAAAGACAAAAAACAAAAGTATTCAGAAGCGGCGAAAAAGTACGGCATAATCTCCATTTGCACGCTGTTTGGGCTCCTCGTCCTCATCCCTCTGCTGCTAATTTTCATCTCATATCTTATGACATTGAGAGACTAAACGACTTCGCCAGAAAAACAAAAAGATTCTGTGAACAACTTTGTATTTTATGGAGCAAAGTAACAAAAACAAAGCTGTGATCATTGATTATCATTAGAAGTTACAACCACTACTTTCATCTCCTCAGTATTTAATGTAAACAAAACAGACAGCGTTCATGTTTTATACCCTGTGATATTTATTTAACATATGGACGAATTCATTTTTTAAAAAATGAAGATGTAAAGTCCAGGATTGCCTTTAAATTTTACAATTTGAAAAGTTTTTAACCTCTCTTGAAGATTTCCACACATCCAGAAAAACTGAACTTTCATTTATTTTAATTGGGATTAATTAGTGAAAATCCTAAAGAGAGGCAAAATAAACTTTCAAAAGCACTTTCATATACAGTTCTGCAACAACTCATTTCTGAATATAGTTTATTACTACAAGAAATGTATGAATTGTTACTGTGTATACTAAAATCACAAATACAAGGGTAAATAAAACATTTTGGGCTTTCAGAAATAATAAAAAAAACAAATGGCATAGTGGTGATTATGGCAGTACTTCAAAATGACATTATCCTGGCATTATTGCATTGTTACTTTACCTGTATGTTTTTTTTTATTAAATATATACAAGTGCTGTGCTTTTATACAAATGATGTATTTTATAATAAAACATGTTTTTAAACATGAAGTTGGCTGATTAATTCTAACAAAAGTTTTACAGTTAAGGCAACCTCATTTACAGCAACAAACAGCTGAAGTTATGATGTATGGATAGACTTGGTCGTAAATGCGCCCACTTTTCCATGCAGTTCAGTGGAAAAAACAAGAAGAAAAGGCTACAGGTGGAAAATTCAAACCCAAATAATTGATCAGTTTCCGCCCTGAGCTGAGTAAAACAGAGTCCAAGTTGCTGGAAACTTATTTGATTGTACATTAAACATATTTACAAACAGTTTATTGTAAATACAAATCTCTTGCTGGCATCCTTAAAAGTTATATATATAAAGCCTTTAATAGAGAAACAAATAGCTGCCATTATAACTCAATGATGCTGCAAGGAGGTGAATACTTCACTTCAGAACAAAAATATAAATCAGAGAACAGAACTATCAAAAAATGAGTGATAATACTGTACAAAATGTCAAGGAGAATTTGTTTTATTTATCTGAAGAGCTTCACCAATAAGAGCAGCCTGACTGTGGAATAAATAGAACAATCTGTACAAATGTGTATAAATAACTCCTCCAAGTCGACATTTTGTTCTATGATGCAGAGTTCTTCAGCTTGCAGGCTACAAATGCTACAGATTTATTTAACTAGAGTTTTTCCACAACTTTTAAACACGGACCGGCGCGACATTACGTCATGACCGCACTCACAGGACCAGCAGTGTCCGCTTCTCTTTCATCGCTCTGATCGTGGATCAGCCACAGAGTCAACTCGTCCAGCTTGGAGCACAGCAGGGAGTCCACATCCTGGACGCTGAGGGATGGCGCGTCTTTGGGGAAGCCGCCTCGTCTCGGCCTGGACGAGGACGGACCCGTCTTTCCGACGCCAACCAGAGGTTTCTTTGGCTTTCTGGCCTCGCCCACTTCCAGGAACTCCAGAAACCGTTTGACACGCCTTGGGCCAAACCAGGACTCGGACCCGTTCTTGCGGTTCAGCGGCACCTCAAAAATGGTTTCCAGGCGGCTGAAAGACAAATCAGTGGATTAGGACTGAAACTACCCATTACTTTAGGAATCGATTATTCTAGCAATTATTCTGACGATTAATTGTGCCCACTTAATGTGACGATTAATCGATTAGTCTGACAGTTAATTGGATGAAAAAACTGCCACATTTTTCAGATTTTCCATTTAACCACTTAAGCCTATCTTATACAATATTACAAATACAATCTAAGCAGTAATTGAACAAATACATTTATTTTTTAAATACTAAAAACATTTTACTGCCTAAAAATCAATAACACCATTCCTTGATCATTTTAGTAAAGGAAATTCTCGTCTTATTACGGTTCAGGGATAATCTGTAGATTTTTGATTAACTGATTAGAAATATTAAAAGCTGTCCAAAAGCTCTACATAAAAAATTAAAAAAAGAAATAGGCAAAGCTAAAACTGCCATTTGGGCTCTTCTTTGTAAAATATATTTACAGACACAAAAGGATTTATTTTCTATCCCAAAAGCAAAATGAATTGATTTTTCACAGTTTTGGCTCAATTACTGCTCTGTATTCTCCAGTTAATGATTAATCGATTACTAAATTAGCTGAAGTTTATTTAAATCATCAACGATTCATGATTAATCGTTTCAGTCATGAATGGGATGTAAATAAATGCAGCTTTTAACGACATGATTTACTCTGGTGCCCCCTACTGGTTAGACATTTTACTGCTTTTATTGGCATAAATCAGTTCAGTTAGTTCTGAACTTTTCCATTTCCTGTTGATTAGATATTATATAGTAGTAAGTTTTTGTAAAGAGCTGATTATTTTAATTATGTCCTAATACATAAACTTACTTTGTATGAATAAATATAAATCATGTTGTGAGGTTAATCATCAGCAACTGTCAGTTTGATAGTAGCTCGTGGTCATAGTCCAACACTTCAACACTTCTAAGTGTAATGCACCACTGAGTCAGTTTTTAATTTATTTATTGCAAAATAAAACCTATAATAATATTGACGTCCTGCACCAGTTAGGATACTGATGAGGTCATTGCTTCACCTTTGTACCTTCGGCTTCGCCAGATTATTTCTATCAGCTTAAACGTCGTTGATCAAACAAAAACAGATTTCAGTCACATTTTAAGGTTTTAGATGTCAGAAAACAAAAATAGACCAGATTTATCTGTTCAGATTAATTGTTATTAATCGATTATTCAAATAATTGTCAACTAATTTAATAATCAGTGAATTATGAACTCAAAAAAGCCCAATTGCTGAAAAAAACATGTCAGAGCAGCAATTCAGTCAAAATTGTACAACATATTTAAACGCCTTGCATTTAAGAAATAAAACTTCAATGAAGAACTTCCTGCTCTCCATTTATTGATAAGATCCATCAATAATCAACTAATCAGCTCTATTGCTGATGAAGCAAAAAGGGCTTTTCAAATGTTAGAAATACTTTTTAGCTGCAGATCCTTCACTACAAATGATCAAGCAAAAGTTGCTTCATTTTACGTAACAGAATATTTTCTTAATTAAAAAAGAAATTAAAATTTTATTTGCATCCTTTGATGCATTTTTAATATTGTATAAAAAAGCTAAAATGAAAAATTTGTTGAACATATTTTTTATCCAATTAATCGTCAGAATCAATTGATTAGTCAATTTCTAAAAGTAAGTTTGACAATTATAACTGACCTAGAAACAGGAGATGTTTGGCCTAATTTAACTTCAGAGAAATAAAATAATGGTTTCAACTGCACATGATTCAGGTCAAACATGTAACACTAATCAAGGAAAAGGGCAATAAAAACCAATCCAGCCCCTTGTGAAAAAATAATTACCCTGAAAATCCAACATGAGTGCATGAGTCACTCCTGGCAGCAATAAATGCCTCCATAACTTTGCGATAAGTGGAGATGAATTACATCACCGTGCAAGACTCAGTCACTGCAGCATTAAAAATAGGTTGTTATGAAAGTAATTATACAACAGAAACACGACTATTATGTCTGTGGTCGACATTAGACGCAGATTAGACTGGCACTCATCATCGCCAGCTGCTCTTTTTTAAGCTGCCTAATCAGAGGGAGTCGCCTTCAGCACTTCGGCTTCTTGGTTTCGTTATTTTATTTATTAGAGAACACACACGCACGCACGCACGCACGCACGCACGCACGCACGCACACACACACACACACACACACACACACACACACACACACACACACACACACACACACACCCATGACAACAAGCTGCCAGCAGTCTGCTCAGAAAGGCAACGTGCTCAAAGACCAGATCAGGAGTTATTTAAGCAGATGACTCCGGTGTGGTTCTGGTTCGTTGCTGCACAAACACTACAGGGAGCTATAAATACTGCCGTCTTTGAAGATGCGACCAATTATTCTCCCTTGAACAAGTTAGGACAGGTCCATGCAAAACATGTTCACTTCTTTTTTGCACTAAATCATTCTTAGATCATTAACATTGAGTCTGCTCAGTTCACATTGAGCTGTTGCAACATCTTATTTAAATCCAAATAAGCTGCTGCTGCTGGCCTCTATCATTAAATCAACGTTAACACTCGCAGGTAGAAATG
The DNA here is from genome assembly GCA_922788865.1 of Poeciliopsis turneri. Classification (NCBI taxonomy): domain Eukaryota; kingdom Metazoa; phylum Chordata; class Actinopteri; order Cyprinodontiformes; family Poeciliidae; genus Poeciliopsis; species Poeciliopsis turneri. The sequence continues at coordinate 931,457 of CAKLNU010001002.1, forward strand.
GCTGCAAACAGATGCGCAACTGTACAACTGAATGAAAAACCTGCAAAATGTGAATTTTGCAAAATAGGTCCCCTGAAAGTGTCGTCACTGGGTTGATATTTTCTATATAAAAACACAAAACATTCATGATTTGTCTTACCTTTCTGGGGGTTTGCTGAAATTCTTATTGGTGTAAATTTCTTCCAAACTAAAGTCTTTCTTCTTCACCCTGATGAGACACAGAAAGAGAGCAATCGATATAAATCATGATTGTTTTAAACTCAAAGCTTCTCAGGGAGCCACTTTGTTCACATTTTGTGGCATTAAGGTTCTTTATTCTGCTAAATTGTCAGACGGATTCTGCAGGACGTAAATGCTGAAGTCAAAGTAGCAGCATAAAGTGGCAGTCTGGTTCTGAACTAAAAACAAAATGGCACCAATAAATGATCTGCTGGCAAACTATAAAATGGCTGTTAGGAACAGATATCTAATCAGATACCTGACCCACATGTGCAGTAATAAAAGCTGTTGCTCAAAGGGAATTGAATGGTTAAACATGAATGAAAACTTTGTTGACCCAAAAACTCAAAAAATGTAAAACTTTATTTTAGATAAATTGTACAGATGATGTGTGAGAATCAACTGATTTATTTAAAACTGGGATCCTTCGGCGTTTCTACTTACCGGACTGGTTTGGGCAGACCCATGGGAGTCAGGTTGGTCTGAGGTTTTGGCAACGTTTTCCGAATCCGGATGGACGAAACCTTTTTTTGTTCTTCATGTTTCTTGACAACCTTTAACAAAAACATTCCTTTTATACGACCTGCAGAAACATTAAACATTGCTTCCTCTTATAGCAGTGAGACAGGTTATTTTACACTTTTCCTCTCAGGAGTGCCAGGATTTTGCAATAATTTAACAGAAAAACAAATCCATCCTCTGCTGAAAGGGAGTTGTGACCCAATCAAACAAATGTTTCACACGTTAATCCTCCTCAGAGGGGAAAAATTATGAATAGATTTAAATTAAAGTCACTTTTCACCTAAAACCTTCAGTCAATGCTAGAAAGTTGAAAATAAGGAGACAAAAAGATGCTGAGGAATTTGAATCAGTTATTAAATTATTGTGTAATACATTTTATTTTTTCATTTGTTTATGTCACAAAATCCTGACATTTCAGCAACGGTGTGAAACTTTAGGGCTGAGACGATTAATCAGATGATTTGTGATTAATCAAGTATTGAAATGATCATCAACTAATTCAATATTAGATTAATTGTTAACTGAAACACAAAAAAAGCCATTTGCTGAAAAAACATAACATAAAAACATATTTATAACAGTAATTAAGCCAAAATTGTACAATAAATTAATATGTTTTCCATTTAAGATACAAAAACAACTTTGTTTTCTCCTGTTATCAACAGATCACTGTATTGATGTTAGACAAGCAGAAAGTACAAAGATTTCATATTTGAAATATTGTTTTTAGCTGCAAATTATCAAGCATACACTCAGCAAGTGCTATGTATGCAAGAAAGGAATTTAATTTATTTAAATATTTTAACATAATCCAAATATTCTCCAAAACAGTCTGCAGAATGTGCCAAGGTTTTTAAATCCAATTAATCGTCTGAATAAGCAATAGATTAGTCAATAACTAAAATAATTGAGAGTTGCAGCCTTACTTGTCTGTGTTCAAGTTTAAAAACAAACAAACAAACAAACAGAACCATACATACTCTGATTTCAGAGTCAGACAGAGCTTTTTCCTCTCTCAGCCCAGCGTCTTCAAACTCCTGACTGGAGGAGCTGGTGTCTTCGCCGTCATCCTCCTCTTCGCTCTGCTGCCTTCTCGCCGCCTCGTACGGCGCCGGATTCTCACTTTAAAAAGTCCAGAGTCGATATCAGAACAGCAAATCAGAGAACTGGGTCACTACTCTTCAAAAACAACTTCTTATTCCAAGTATTTCTGTCTAGTTTTCAGTACACCTGAAATAAAACAAAGGTAATTTATATGCAACTTTTCAGCAAGATTTAGAAGCTTGTTTAGAAATTGCCTATTTTGAGAGTTTCTGTACTTTCACTTGGGGTTCTACTGCCTCCAAAACATAACCCTTAAAGTGCTAAAAAAAAAAAAAAAAAAACATCTGTTTTAGGGTAATAAGTTAATGCTTTCTTGTGTCTGGAAAATGAGCCGTTTCAAAACCTTCTGGTATGTAAAGTCACAAATCTGCAGTCGCTGCCCCGTTACCTAGCAACCCCAGCGGAATTTCTCCCGTTACCTAGCAACCCCAGTGGAATTTCTCCCGTTACCTAGCAACCCCAGCTGAGGTCCACCTGGTCTTGGTGATATTATTTTGATTTAAAGTGACAAGAGGCCGTAATTCTGAAAGGATCTCAAAATAGGCAGAACTGAAATCTCATTATCTAAGAATGATGTTGTACAAATAAAACATGACGAACACGATTGTATCGGCCATAGAGCTGCCATAGAGCTGCCATAACCTGTTCTGTATTAAAGTACTACTTTAACAGGATTAAGAAAAAATATTAGTTTCACTTATAACGTGGGAAAAATGTCTGGCAATAAGAGAATCTGCCAATGGAACTTGCACTTTTTCATCAGCTTTAGGGAATTAATGACTCATCCATTTTGCTGAAAATTTACTTTTCTGTCATTTCAACTGTAGTAAGATATTTGACTGGAAACCAGAGAGAAAATATTTGGTAAGATTTGGTATTTTTGCAGTGTGGAGACTAGAAACATCCTCACCTGGGATCCAAGGAGGCAGCAGAACTCGATCCTAAAGCGAAACCTGGGGAATGCCAAACGGTGGAGCAGGAAGAGGAAGGGGGCGGCGAGGGAACTCGACTGGAAGTGCTGGCATTGGGAGAAGTTGCCCTGCAGTCTGATTTCTTGGAAAGGAAAGCCAGAGGGCTTGAAAGGAAACAGGAGGCGAGGGCAGTGAGGGAGCTGCAGGGGGAATGTACATGAGCAGGTGAAAGGTTGTGTGTCATGGGGTCATAGGAAGCAGATCTTCTGGACGGATACACCTCCTTCCGCAGACAGAGAGGGGCGATCTCCCTCTCCACCTCCACACTGCACACCGTGTGTCGGCGCGCCCGCCGCAGCGACCTCTGTGCGTGGGATGTCAAGGTACCATGGTGATGGTGCGTAGCATGCGTCCGGTGTTGCGGCGAATGCGGAGGGGAAACCCAGGGCGAGTTGTCATGATGGAGGATAAGAATGTCTGGGCAGGAGTAGCTGCGCGACAGTCGCCTGGAGACGTTGGTTTCTGAAGAGCGCATGCGCGTTGCGGCCAGGTCTGCGTCCTCCACTGTGACGGACCGGGATCCCTCCTCGGTTTTACACATCCTGCTGTGCAGACCCCTGCATCTCCTCCTTTGGGCATCTTTCCTCCTTCGCCGAGCGTTAACCAGCCTGATGCTCGGCCTCCGATTACAGTTACTGATTTCAGAAGCTTTGAGAAAAGTTTCGCCTGTCACGGTAGCAGAACTCCCCTGTTCATTTTCTGTAACAGCTGCATCTTCCTCGTTTAAGAATCGAGAATGGACCAGAGGAAGTTGGGGAAAAATAACTTTGTCAACAGAGATTTCATCTCTGCCATTGTTTGACTGGCTCTCTTTGGGTTTCTCTTGCTCTTCGGCTAAGACTGAGAACTCAACGGCGCTCCTCAGGCTGTTCCTGAGTCTCTTGGACGGCTGGTTCGCTCCTCCGGTTGGTGCGTCTTTGCTTTTAACACCGGTGCTCATCGGTTCCAGCTCATCATGCGACGAGGCAGACACCGAACTGCTCTCCACTTCTAAGCTCGTGTGATTTGGCGGTTTGCGTTTTAATTGCTTCTTATGCGAGTTCTCACACTTGGTCGCATGTGGAATTTCCTTTTCATTGGGACGGACAAGAACTACAGACAACCGCTTTTTCACCAGTGGTTCTGCAGTCGGGCCAGGCACGGTGGTTTCCACATCCATAAGATTATCGTCGCTGGATATTATCGGGAGCCGTTTGCAGGAACTACTGGGCTTGGCTTTTTTGCACTTTGAATTGTTCTGCAACTCACTGCTGCTTTTCTCCAAGCAACTCTTCCTGTCCTGTTCACTTTTTGCTTTTGCGTTCGCCCTCGTCGACGTCACCTGCCTTTTATTATCCGGTTTCTTTGTCTCATCTGCGCCTCTCTTTCTCTGGGTTCTTGCATCCTTTGTCATGTCGCCTCCTGAAGCCATGTTAATCTTTTTCCTCTTCACATCGTCTTGGGAAGCACAGTTCGGCTTCAGCCCCCTCTTTGCTCTTGCAAACTTTGACACCGAACACATCTCGGAGATTTGTTGGCACTCCATCTGTTCTGCATCAAAAGGAGGCTTCAGTGGACTTTTGTTTGTGGCGAGGCCATCGAGCTGAAGTTGATTTCTGTCTTTAATTTCAACCAACTCGTATCCGTTTCCCGTGTCTCGTCTTGAGAGTGGTTTTACGCTGGACAGCTTGCCTTTCTGGCCCTCCACAGGAGTGTAAACGTTTAGGTCTGACTCATGCGAGGCACTTTTATGTAACAGGAAAGAGGAGCCAGACGGTTCGCCGGCTTCTTCGGAAGCAACACAAACCAGAGGCACGACGTCAGGTAAGTTTTCATCTCCCCCACTTATTGCACATTCAAAACCGCATGCAGTCCTGCATACCGATTCATTAAAATGCAGTTTTTTTGATTTTTTGGGTGCGGTGCTTATCTCACTTTTTGTTTCCGCAGAGTAAACAAGACTTTGTGCTTCTGTCTGATGCTTATTGCCTTTCTCCGATGCGTGGACGTCGGCCGCGTCATTCGCCTCGAACACGTCGTGCGCAGTCAGAGGACTTGTGGCTCTGAAGAGCTTAACAGGAGTCATGACAATCTCACTGAAGCTAGCCATCTTTGATTTTAGGGACTGAAAGAACGGGCCGATCACCCAGCCCTTCGAGACCGAGGCGTCTTCACCAAGGTCGCCGCCAGCGAATTCCTCGCATGCGTCCTTCTCAGGTAACTCCTGGTATGCGTCCATTTCAGATTTGGTATCTTCAGGGTTTCGCATCGTCTCCTCTACAAGTGGTTTCTCCAAAGGAGAGACAATGTTCTCACTCTCTGTGCTTTCTGAGTTTTTCCACCTAGAAAATGACACAGAAAAAAAGTAAGGCTGAAAAAACGTTATAATCTAGATAATCACCAACTAACTCAGTAATTAAATATCATTAATTGGAGTATACTAATTAAAACATGCCAGAAAAACTCAATTTGGTAATTAAGCCAAAGCGGTACAAAAAGTTCAAGTAGTGAAATGGCTCTCCATTTTACAACAGAATGTGCTGTTTTTGTCCAATTATCAGATTAAAATAATTGTTAGCTGCAGCTCTAGAGAAAAGATGCCTCCTGCTTTGAAAACAACACATTTTCATTTAGTAAACTTGTAAATATTTCCCACAGCTTCAGAAAAAACAAACATTTAACAAGAGAAAAAGCACAGACATGTGTGCTGAAGAAAGTTATAATTCACACTCACTCATTTTGGTGCTCTGCTGTAGATCTGATTGAAAACCCAACCTGCAAATAAACACACATTTACACAACAGTTCGTTGGTTTAGGTGCAACAAAAACACATTTAACCTGCCAGGGATTTGCTTACATGTGCATGAATGTTCCTACAACTCTGTTGGTTTCTAAAAGTGAATATTTGTGCAGAAGCTTCGGCTTATTGAGGCTCAAATGTGAAAACAGACACAGCAATATTTTAATTAACGTTCCCAAACACAAACGCAAGTTAAAACCCATTCTAGGTGGATAAAGCGGGTTAATGTTTATCTCCTGGATCAGCAGTTTCCAGTTGATCCCAGGCTTGAGGGAGATTGCTTGGATCAGACGGCGCAAAACTTAAGATCTGTGATTAACATACTTAAGTCCAAATTACTTATTTGCTAATGAATTTAAATTTTTTAAATACATAAATTTCAGATTTTTAGGACGTGTAAAACACACAGTTTCTCTGATGCATGCAGGAAACCTTCGTTTTGGTTTGGAATAATTAGAATAAAACCTAAATTTATAAGAACAAAGTGTCACAAAATCAGCTTACTATACAGAAAAAAAATGCAAAACTGGGAGTCAGAAAAGCCACGTTTAAATTAGGGGTTGCACCAACTGCTCGATTCTTTACTCTGCAATCAATACAGTTGTTCTGAGGCTATTTTCAAGTAATATAATGGTAAAAATGGCAAAATCATGCAAGAACACATTTTCAAAGGTGAACTTTAAATTCTAATGAACTGGAAGACATTGTTAATGTCCAGAATAAACAAAAACCAACAAATAAAATGAATTATTATTATGTCTACATCAGCAAAATTCTCCTTAAAAAAGGGCTAGTTGAGATTATTGCAACACACTGAAGACTTTTTCATCTAGTTTTAGAGAAAAAAAACAATAAATAATGCAAATGGAAATGATTGAGTTTGTTTTAATTGATCATTTATCATTATCATTGTGACAGGACTAAAACTAAACATTTACCATTCAAATAAATTCCCAGAAAACATTATTGCTCATTACATCTTTAAATCAAATATTTTAACTTCATGCTTTGTGGTAAAAAATTAAAATCAAATTTAGGTTACACGTGTTTTTTTTTTAATTAAAAATCTTTTCAAGGTTTAAAGTTTGGGACTTTTGCTATATAAACAAATGTTGCCGTAGAGAATATCTACAACAAATTAAAAGTTTTGCACCAAATTCTTTGCTTCGAAACCCCACCGGGTAATTTCCTAAACGAGGAAATGAGGTCAACGAATGTGCAGTTCACTGTTTAATATCATGAGTCTGTTAGAAGGTCAGATAAGACACTGGATTGGTTGTTTATGTCGGATGCAGCAGACCGTGAAGGAGGATTAAATCACTTCATTACACCTCCTAATCCGCACACCACAACAACACAGCTTTTATAAAAGACACATTAAGAACATTTAACAGGACCAGTTTGGTTCCAAATCAGCTGATTCTGTAAAATGACATGAAATCAAGGAAAGAAAGTTAACCTTGTTTGGTTCCTCATGTAGACGTGTTCTTCCTCCTCTCTGCAGCTTTGACTGTGATGCTTGTACCTACACAGCATAAAAACAGAAGTGCTCAAGTAGAAGATGTTTATTTTATTTTTTAAGTCAGGTAATTGGCATACCATGTTTGCCGCTTCTCTTTGCCTCTTTGTGGAGGACGGATTCGGTCCAGATTGTCTCTGGGGAGCCTGGATATCTGCACAGTCCAGCTTTCTCGGGATTCTGGCTCTGATGTCCTGGATGCGGCCGCTCCTCCGGTGTCCAGACGGTCCATCAATAGCACAGCTAAAAGCACAATTCATAACACGGCTTTCTTTATCGCAAAGAAAAATAAATAAATAAAAATACTTTTTTTTTAAAAAAAAAGGATGAATTTGTGGTGCCATGAAAACTCACAAATCTGCTGATTGATAAAAAGTACAAATACATAATCAGAAAAAGACATTATAGATGTAGAGCTGTGAAAAAAAGTGGTTCCATGATTTTTAAAATAACATTAAAGTGGATTTAGTGAAATGCCAATAAAAACTATGAATGGCTGAAAAAAAACGATTTAAGAGCCTTATAACAAAATTTAACATTTTCTTAAGAAGTGTTTGTCTGCCACAAAAATAACTAAAACACAAAATTCCTCACAGGTATCAAATACTTAATTATAAGACCACATTTTGCATTGCAAAGTTTTTCTGGTATTAAAAATGTGTTTGATATTGATTAAAAAATTTTAATAGTAAATCTGTCAGAGGATTTCATGTTCTCGAAGCACTAAGTACAAGTAATAATAAATTTTCTAACAAAAATATATTCTTGGGAATAAACAGATTTATCCAAATTGCCTAAATCTACAAATAACAATTCACATAGTAGAAGCTAGAAGCAGTGATTCATTATTGAACAGCAAGAAAAAAACATTTTTGTTTCATGTTAATCAAATGAGACAGTTTGTGACTAAATCCGATTCAGCTTTGAAAAATAAACAAGAAGCCAAAAAAAAAAAAAAAACATTCAGAAGAAAGCAGCAGGTGAAGCAGCAACCATACCTGGGGGTGACGGAGGAAAGGGGGAGGAGAGGTGACGCAGGTTCACTGAGGGGGGGTGCACTACACACGGGAATTGGGGGAATAGCATCTTCATCCATTGGACAAACTACTTGGGAGAGCGAGTCAGAGGGGAAAGTCAACATCCCATTTGCTCTCTTTCACTCAGCGTCTTTCTCCTTTTCCTGCAGGTCTCTGCAAATCATGTAGGACGGAAACAAAGCAAACGGAAAAAAAAACCCAAAACATGCAGGGATTTACATTTGAACAAAAAAACATAACACCAATAGTCCAAGACTGCGGAGTCGATGCTTACTTTTCTTAAAGCAGGGATGGCAAGTTTACTCTGCAATTAAACCAAAAGAATATACTTTATACAAACTGTAAAATTCTATGTACAACTTTTAAAAAAAAGTAAATTAAGAAAATTAATCATTAAAAGAGAGTCTAGTTTAATACATCGTCACTTTTTAAATGTTTTGGTTGCTGTAATGTCAGAAAGTTGTTATGATGCGTAACCGTGGCAACAGGGTACTGTTTTCAAATTTAAAAACACTTTATTGATCCTAGGGAGAAATTAAATGTTGTAACTGATCATTTAAAATTCTTTAAAGAGTTATTGCAGCTAGTGAGGTGTGTGAGTGGGATTGCTCTCCTGTAGAGGTCTGTATAACAGCGAATTTGAAGAAGCCTCTGACTTAAGACACACAGTTTTTCTAAGGGTTGTCCATAATTTTGTTTATTTTATGTAAAATCATTTCATAATTAAGATGATTAGAATCTCAAAAGCTTTAAGTAATTTCCTAAGTACGACTCTGATAGGCAGGCTAACCGTTGTGATGCAACTGCAATTAGCAATAAAGGACTACAACAATGGATTTCTCTCAATTTCATGCCTTTAATATCTAAAGGAGCATTTTCACAAAGACTGAACAGTAATCTGAAGAACATCTGAAATTTAAAGAGACACAAACCATCAGAAGTGTTGTTAATTTATACCTGCAGACATGTTTTGTTTTGAACTGCAGATTTCTAAGCATGTTCGACAACAACAAGCACTTTGAAAATCTGAGAATCTTTGAAAGCAGCCCTTCAAAAAATAAATACATAAATACATAAATAAAAAGAGTGTCTTCAGTCAGAGGATTCTTCAAATTTGTTGTGATACAGACTGCTGCAGGAGACCTTACCTGCCCACAGCCATCCACATCTACAATTAACTCTTTAAATATTGTTACAACAATTGAGTTCAATAAAACTCAAGTACACATTAAATACAAAATAAAACCGACAAATTAAATTAACATAGTAGGAATTTAAAATTAGCCAATGAGTTCCCAAATTTTTAAAAAATATCTAAATTTCTCAAATGATACTAAAATTAAAGTTAAAGACTTTTTCAAAAAGCTTTAACAAACTTTTCTTAAGCATATCTTTATTTTTAGTGTTTAAAATGAAAGCAGTTTATTCCAACTCTTTGTGTTTTATTGTTTTTAAGTGACCTGCACAACACCTGGGTATGGAGGGAAAAAGTTACCAGCATCCAGCATGGCGGTTCTAAACACCTCAATTAAACTTCGATAAAACCGAAACATTTCAGGGAGTTCTGAATAAAACCGAACCGGCGGTCTTATCAAAATTGAACGCCGTCTAATTGCTGGAAGGAATGTTCTTCATTTCAAACTTTTATTAGCAAGCCAAAATAACTCTATACTACTACGAACACCTTGGATACAGTAAAATTGCAAAATCTAAATGACTAACTTATTGAAGGCAGAGCTTTACTGCAACTCCAAATATACTCTGCAGTTTTGCTACTCCCTATGTGCATCAGTTGCAGCACCAGGTAATAGTCGGAGCCGGGAACTGTCATTTTTCAAAGCTTTCTATGACGTCTGTAAAATTAGCGGAAATAGTAGCACATTATGGTTCAGTCGGTGACAGTAAATGACACTAAATAACGGCAGCCGAACTCACCTAAAGCCTTCAACTTGACCGTGGGTCTGAATTCGTAACCCGCCGTAAACAAGACATGCCGGACTGACGGACGGACGGACGGCAGCGGCGCCCAGCAGCGAGTTGCTAATGTATCCGTTTCTTTACAAATCTAACTACCAGACAAGACCAACCGACCAATCAGAACGTGAGTTTGATTCCGCCCGAAACGCCTTATTGAAATCTGACCAATCGCAGCGTGACTTTCAGGGTCGTTGGTTCAGGGCAACCAATCAGGAGCGCGACTGGAAAAACATGAAAGCTGTGCTTTCTTCATGTCCTCGAATGAACTGTTTTAAAATTATACTATACTGCAAACAATTGATCAGAAAACTAATCAATTTAATCACAAGATTAATTTAAAATGAATATATAATTTCAAAATAAATTCGATCAACTATTTTCATTCAGTTCAATTAAAAAAATACTTTATTTAAATTAAAAGTTATAGGAACTTCGATCGTCCGTATCTTCAGAGTTGTTGGTGATGCTGTAGGGAGGAAGAGTCTCCGGAAGCAGTCAGTCTCGCAACCAATTTGAAGAGGCCTTTCATTGAAGACTGTTGCTGTATATCTCATGACTGTCATAACATACAAAAAAATACATACCAATAATAAAAACAATGTTTTAGTCATGAAATTTTAACTGCAGGACTTTACAATTGTTTTTAAAGCACAACAAATGAAAAAGATGCTCACTCTTTTAGCGTTTGGGTCAATGACATCACAAAAGGCAAAACAGTCTAGAAAATCTAGAAAGTTTCAACAAAACTCAGGTTTCATTTGTCTTCTTTGTGAATATTAGCTTATTTTGAGGTGCCAAGATGGTTTTCATTGTACCTATTAATGTACACTAAACTATATTTTGCATTTTACCTTCTAAAATATTTGGTTATAAGCTTTCCTTACTTTATTTATGCATATATTTTAACGGTGGTGCACTGTCTTCTCACATACACCTCAAATGTGTTGTTGTACTGCTTACGGATAATTACATGTAAAGGTGGAATTTGGTTTAAAAAACGAAATAATGGGAGCAGACTTTTTGTTTTCCAGTGAACTGTGATCAGTTACCTTGTGTGATGTTACAAGAAAAATGCAAGAATTTGTTTCTGGACGGGTAGATTTGATTTTGACTTAATATTTTACAACAGAAAATCAAAGTAGGAAAACTGTGTAAGGTCATTCTTAGAGCCGACTGAATCTAAAGTGAGTTGTATTTTACAGTCTAATAACTAGCATAAGTTTTTTTTTAGGATGACGTTACTCTAAACTGTCCTGAAAAACATTTTCTTCAGTACAATCATGAGAATAATTTGGTTTCAAATTGCTGTTGAAGATATTCTGGTATTGGGATTGTTTATTTTGAAAATGAACATATTTACCACCCATATTATGACCTCTATCCAGGCCAGGACAAAAGTTTATTTAAAAACAACTTGCAGAAAGCAAAAGGCAGAGTTAAAATATTCCATTTTACACCAAAAACTCAGAAAAAAAACAGGAAACGCTGACACAGATCATTGGCTGTGATTCATTTGATGCACGTGATTCATGTGTAGAGGTCAAAATCGATCCTTTTCGAGTTGTAGAACTGAGATTCCCCCTGATCCACCCTCCTGCAGTAGACGCCGCTGCTGAAATAGCCTTCATCCACCCAACCCTGCAGAAACAGACAGTAAGAAGATTAAAGCCCACAAGGTCAGGCTGGGGTTAAATGGAGGACAACTTTATAATCTAGTAAATGTAATGGGATTTAATGATAACTCTGCAAAAAGTAGAGAAACAAAAACACCTTTTAAGTCCTTAGTAATGCTACACTTCCTGCTTATGGCCACAAAGATGAAGACCGTTTACACTTAAAAATGCAATCTGGTTAGGTTACAGCAATTTCTACCATTTAAATTTGAATTTATCGCAATATTTTACTTCTAGGGTTTAAATTTAAATGCATCAATACATGACTAAAATGATTGATCATATTAATTGTGTTTATATAATACAGGAACAATTGTCAACTAATTTACTTATCGATTAATCGTTAACTGGAGTTTACAGACTCGACCAAAAAACATTTGCTGAAAGTTCAACACTGTCAGAATATTAATTAAGCCAAAACTGCATAAAAATATATGCATTTGTTTTCTTATATTAACGACCTTTTGCTATCAGTTTTCACAGTTTGATAGTAGAAATATGTTTTTAGTTGCAGATGCATCATTTGCCACAAAAGATCAAGTGTAAACTAAAAGAATGCTATATTATATTTTAAACAATTAAATGTTTATTTTCTTCCTGAAAAAAGGAATTAAATAGTTTTTTTTGCATCTTTAATGCATTTCAAATACTGCATTAAAAAGGCTTGAATGAAAATCTGCAGAATGTGTCAATTTTTTATCTGATTAATCGATTAATCATCAGAATAATCAATGATTATAACAATCCCTCTACATTACCTGCATCTGTTCGCTGGTGAAGGGCCCGTAGATTTCAGACTTCTCTTCGTTCTCCCATTTGTATTCCCACATGACTTCATCACTCACTAAAAATATACAAATAAATTAATCAAACCAAGCAGACATCAACTAAAAATAAAGATAAACATAAAAAATATGACATAATAACCTCTTTTGTCTTCCTCGTCTTTGTTTTCGGACTTTTCTCCAACCTTCTCGTCAAACTTGTCCCCAAACATGTCGAGCTCGTCGTCTTGCTCCTCACCGCCGCTTCGTTTCTGCTCCACCGCTGGCCGCTTACTGGTCATGCTCTTCATCATGAACGCCAGTTTTTCATACGTCTGCTGGTAAATTTCAAACATCCCGGATCCGACCAGTCTATCCGCCAACGCAGTGAGCCTGTCGAGCTTCTCAGTGTCCCGGTTAGGCTCCTCTGTGGGATCTTTGTCTTCCCTCAGCTTCGCCTTCTTTCGTCCGCTGAGGCCTCCCAGCCTCCGGAGGGCGGTAGCGACCGTTTCTCCGGGTTGCAACAACTCAACCACGGCTTCGGTGAGCTGCTGCTGCGTCAAGGACGCCAGCGGATCCTCTGCCGGCTCGGCCTCCTCTTCCTCCTCCTCTTCCTGGTCGGCCTGCTGCTCTTCTCTCTGTTTTTCTTCCTCAGCCTCGTCCTCATCGCCAGCTCTGCGTTTCCGTTTGGCTGCTAGGCCTTTTTTCTTTTTCTTGAAAGGCTGCTCTTTTATTCTCACCTGCAAGAAAAGCCTTTTAGTACTTGTTGCAAATTGCTTCACTGGAAAAACACCAAGTATTTTTTTGTTTCTACTGCAAATATCTTAGTACACTGGAAATAAGACAAAACTAACTTAAAGTAACTTTTCAGCAACACATAGAAGCTTGTCTTAATTCCTTAATATTCAATGAGAAAGTACTAGTTTCATTTACAGATTATTTCATTTATGTCACATCGACAGACTCCGTCACCTAGCAACACCAGCCAAGCCCAGGCCGTCACCTAGCAACCAAATTCTAGTTCCACTGGCAGATTACTTCACTTATTCAATTCGATTTAAAAATACTTTAACCGGTCCCAAAGGGAAATTAAATAAGACACAAATAACAAGAGACCTAGTGTGAAAGTGGAACTTGAACTTTTTCATCAATATTCATTAATCATCACTTGATCACGCTCCTATATCTTGCTGAAAATTGATTTCTAAGTTAGTATTTTTCCTATTTCCATTGTACATTTGCAAGACATTTGCAGTGTTCTAAAGTGTGGATAAACCAAACATAATGTTTTTTTATATATATATATATATATATACCCAGTCTATGTTGTCAAGCCAGTTGTCTCTAATTTGTGTTTCCTTTTTGATGAAATAGTTTCCCTCGGAGTCAAAGTGTCCTTCTTGCATCTCTTCTTCCAGATTGAAAGGGGTAATGGAAACTCCTTCGTCGTAGTCGATTGTTGCTCCTTCTTGGCCTAAAAAACAAAGTTTCCATTGACAGATCAAACAAATCCCAACCATTTTTATAAGTTAAAGCATAACCTTGCTATTAATAAACTAAAAGAATGTAATTAATTTAAGTTTATTTGATAGGAACAGAGACAAATCAACAGACAAACAGCAGCCCCATGTTTGCATGGGACTGTAGTGTTGGACTCTATTTAATAATTAGATTATGTTTAAAAGCAATTACTTGCATTAGATTTTATTTAGGGATAGAAAAGTCATGGGGGATAAATATAAACACTTTGTAACACATAAAACAGTTTTATTCATAAGAATATTTTCCACTCTGACATCATGCTCCATTACATAAAATCCCAATATAATACACTTACATATGTAAAAAATATGTGCGAAAATTGAAGTCCTTGAAAATAATTTTGTAAAAGTTTCAGTTAAAATATTGAACAGCACTTACCCTCCACATCATCAGTGTCGAGAATATTGTATTTGCTGCTCTCTGCGCCGTCGCCATCGTCCTCTTCGTCGCTGTCCAGGGAGTGTTTACCTTTAAATCTGGAGCCTGGTCCACTGACAGCCTCAAAGTTCTGCTTCACCCGAAGGAGAAAAGCACAAAAACAATTGTTTTATGAAAGAAAAGCATCCAGGTTAGCTTATTTATGAAGCACATTAAAAACCTGCCAAAGAATCACAAAGCTAAAATAAGAGAGCTCTTCATGTTTCAGGCGATCAGAACAGAGCGGTTTTTAACTCGACTATTCCAATGCGGTAAACAAGCAGGAGTATCATATTTCTTACGCTCAGTCAAGCGAAACAAATTAAAATTCCTCTCCATCGTGTAAAATGTAACAGGAACAGCTTCATTAGGCTGGAAGCAGTTTGGCTTCCAGACAGACAGACATTCAAGTTCTGTTAACTGAAAGCTAAGTTTAGACATGCCCATAAATAGACACAGCCACACATGAGATTTGTAGCTACAGAGAAATCTGATATAATCTCACTGCGGTGTATAGTATTGTGCAAAAGTTTTAAAGCTCTCAAATTTATTTTTAATTTTTTACTTTGATTTTACAAAGGCAACAGCTCTCTAGATGGTTTTTGACAGTTTTCCTTTAAAATAATTTTCTGTTCAATTCTTCTACCTGACATTCAGAAAATGGTGGAAATGTAACTCTTGCTACATAATTGTACATTTATAAAGAAAACTGATCCAATCACTGAACCTTGAGGTACTCCGTACAAGCACGTCAGGTGGGTGAGGAAGATTTATTAATATGAGTGAACTGGAATCTGATCAGAATCACTATCTGAGGCTACAGAAATGATCATTATTGACCTTTTGAAGCCTGACTAAAATATTTGAAATTATAAATGCTTCCCCAAATGGTTAGCTGGAATTTCATTTTACTTCTCATATTACCAAATACAATCGTTTTTCACATTATCTGACACATAAAACAATGAGGACACATAATCCTCATTGTTTTAGTGAAACATATGCAGGCATTTGATAAATAAATTTCTTTTCAACATGTTTAGGATTATTTAACCAATCTGACAAGTTATTTTCATTAAGATAGCTCGTAGTCTGCTTCAAATAAAAACAACATATCCTGCTCTATTAAGTGTGTTAGCAAATAGTTCACTGGCTGCAACCAGAATAACGCTCTAATCTCTAACAGTCATATAAAAGAAGCACCTTTTTACTCAGGCCGTCATCTTCCAGGTCTAGCTCCCCGTTTCCGTCCTCAAATGTGACTTTTCTTTTCGACATGGCGCTACGGAAGGATATAAGGAGACTTCTTTACTACCGCAGGGCAGCTAAAAGGTGAGTTAAATCATCAGTGGATTTGTAAATTAAACATACAGCTTGAAGCTACAACGTTAGCATCGTTAGCTCAAAATAAAAACAACACAGCGCATGGAGAGCATGTGAACCGTAAATCTAACACTTTTTACATATTAAAAGCCGCTAAGAGCTTAAATATTACACGTACACCAAATTTAAAACGTATGTTTGGGAATTACACTTGTTGAATTAATGAATATATGAAGAATGGTAAGAACCTGATGAAAATAGTTCGTTTTCGTTTCCTCGTCGTTGCACCTTGACATTGCTCAACGAAACAGACCTGACTCACTATCGCCCCCGTCTGGAAAGGAGTGCAAATAACTGCTAACTTAATACAACATGACGTTTAAAACACAACTGTAAAGCAAATAAAATGCAGATCAAAATTTTTTTAAACAAACCTGTAAACTTTAAATAATCTTACATTCAAAAAGTAAAAGACTAACATTTGAAGAAATATGGCCTGGATGATTGCATCTTGAAAGTTGATTTTTGTGAATCCTAATGTGACATTTGTGAAAACTTTTATTTATTCAGAAAAACAAAGACCATGTTGTGTTCGGGTTTAATCAATTTTCGTCAACTCCGATTATGACTGGACTCAACTATTATGTACTGAATGCAGTCCTTTTTAAACAAAACTTTTACTTTATTCATTTTATTCAAACTGAAGAAGACAAGAAATGGGTTGTATTTATTTGTTTACTTTGTCAATGTATTCAAATTGTAACTTCCTAGAAAAATGTTTTATTCAGTAGTCAGTTAGTTACACTGCTCTCATTGGGTACAGGGATTTTCTACACAGAAAGTAAAAATTAAAATAAATGAAGATGATCTAATTTATTTAATTATTATTAATTATTTTTAACCCTTTGATTACTAATATTTATAATTCATATTAGTATCATTGATTATTGTTATTATGAATAATAACAATTATTGTTACTATAATTATTATTTCTATGTTTATTTGTGTAACATCTTGATGCAAAAAAACTTTTGCTCTTTTTTCCATTTTTTCTTACTTCCCTGAAATTAAATAAATATGTTCTATGTAATAATTACTGACATCTATTTTAATAACTTCTTTGATAATTAAACATCTTTAATCTAATGCTCAAGATTTTTTTTTGCTTTTTTTCTATATATACCATCACCTACATTTTCTTAATTATTCAGCTTTTTAAAAAATAAAACTCGTTATAATGTGAGCTAATTTTACTTACTCCATGTGAAAAATACTTTTTTTCAGATGAGAGGTTAAAATAAAAGCTAAATATGTAGGTAAGTGATAGAAAGCAAAATGCACTAAAAATATTTTTATTTAAAAAATAATAACTAAAGACAGTTACAGTGACTCAGCCCTGAACATGTGGAGGTCCATAACAAAAATAGCCACATTTCCCAGAGGCCAGTGAACGTCTCTCTGCTTGCTTTCTGCATAAATGCATATGAACGCATCTCTGTGTGACTCCCTGAAGAATCAACCACCTACATGAATCTTAAATAAAGTTAAAGGGGGAAGTGAGAGAGAAACCTAACAGCGGTTCGCGTCTCACTTCCAGCTGACGCTTCTCGTCATAAGCTGCATTTTTAAATTATTTTTTTTAGTGACTTGTTTCAGCCGCGTCCGAACCCATCAGCTCTGTGCAGACTATAATGTGTCGGGGTATTGTTACCAGGAAGTGGGTCGGGTTATTTATATTTCAACGCCGTCCCCTCGTCCTCGTGAGAGAACCAGTGTTAGTAACCTGAAACTAAATGTTCAAGCGTTGTCTGGTTCTGCTCGAGTCAGCGAGCTGGGAAACAACTGGCTCGACTTTATCAAGCGGCAGGATGGGAAAGAAAGAGAGAAAAATATTAATTAATTGATTGTAGAGAGGCTGAGAGAGCGAGTTGAGAGATTCAGGTAAGTCTGAGTCACTGTTTATCTTTTCTTCTCTGCACCAAATGATGGAAAACTGGATTAACGCTAAGATTATTTATATTTTTCTCCACTTTTTAAAACTTTTGTGGAAACTAAGGTGCAACTATGAGGATTATTTTAGCTATCGGTTAATTTTTCTATTATCAGTCTTGACGATTAATCAATTAATCGGATAAAAAAAATTGGCGCAGATATTTTTTACTTAATTAGAAATACAACAAAATTAATGCAGTTGTTTTTAAAGTAAGAAAATATACATTTTATTGCCTGTAGCATTCTTTTAGTGGATGCTTGATAATTTGCAGCAAAGGATGCATCTGCAAATTTTTCCTGTTTTTGATAAATTTTCACTGAAATTATATTATATTTTTACAATACAAGTCAAGTTTATTGTTTTGTCTGAATGAAGGATTAATTTATTTTTAATAAATTTTTTCGTATGATAATTGTGTCCTGCTTTGTATTGGTTTGTATTGATTGGCATTTGTGCAGTTAAATCATTTTAACCTTAAAATCTTCAGTCACCAAAGTAAGGAAATGGATTATGCTAAGATTATTTCCATATCTCTAATTATTTTAACTAGTGTTATTTTAGTTATCAGTTAATCAGTCACCAATTGTGAAACCACTAATCAGAGTAGAGTAACCAAAAACTGTACTCAAGTAAGAGTAGTAATCAAAAACTGATCAAATTATCAATAACTTCATATTTACAAATTATATCATCAGGTGGACCAAAACATAAGGATCAGTGGAGATTTTGGTATTTTAAGGAGCAAAAATGAAATTATTCATATAAGTAGCAAAAAAAATTACAAAATTCGGGAAAAGAAAAATTTTCCAAATTTTTTTCTTTCAATAAAAAATTTATGAAACTTTCATAAAAACTGCAGGTGTGTGTTTGTCTGGTGAATTTCTGGTGAAAACAAACCCATACATTTTACTCAATTAAAAGCAGAGATACTTCATAATAAAATTAAGTAAAAGTCAAAAGTACAGTTTA
The DNA here is from genome assembly GCA_922788865.1 of Poeciliopsis turneri. Classification (NCBI taxonomy): domain Eukaryota; kingdom Metazoa; phylum Chordata; class Actinopteri; order Cyprinodontiformes; family Poeciliidae; genus Poeciliopsis; species Poeciliopsis turneri. The sequence goes on from CAKLNU010001002.1 coordinate 950,268, forward strand.
GTAAAAATACTCCAAAAAGTAAACTTTTTTCCCCCAAAACTTTTCTTCAGTAAATGCAATTAAGTAAATGTAACTAGTTATTACCCAACGCTGGAAGTAGATAAATCAGATTAACTTGTTGCTTTTATCGCGGCTTAATGGCGTTGCATTTGTAGGAATTTAAAAATCTGCCCTTAAAACTGTGAATGTTTGATTTTTCAGCAGTTCAGTGATTTATAAATGTATTTTGTGTTTTAGGAGTCAGAATGAAGCTCCATGAAAAGATTCTGACCCATTTCCTGTCCTGCACATCTCCAGTGGATAAGGAGGGATATCTCTACAAAAAGGTTCAGCAATCAGACACAAACCTCTCACCACATTTTGATTATCTGAAAAAATATTTAATTTCTATGTTGTTGTTTTTTTTTTATTAATTTAACAGAAGGAGAGAAATGCCACTTACTACAGACGCTGGTTTGTGCTGAAAGCCAACCTACTGTTCTACCAGGAGCGTCCGGCTGATCGTCACTTTCTGGGCGTCATCGTGTTGGAGGGCTGCAGCGTCCAGATGTTGGACTCTGATGGGTTTTTCCCCTTCGTCCTCCAGTTCGGGTCCGGACTCAAAACCTACAGGTTTGCCGCCGGAGACGCTCAGACTCAGGGGCGCTGGGTTAAAGCGCTCTTCCTGGCCAGCCACTCTTACCTCTCCAGCCTGGTGAGAGACCTGGGGAGACAGTATGAAGGTGTGTCTGTAGATATATTGTGTTTTTTATTATCACTCTTTTGGATTAAATACTGCAAAAACACAAAATCATTAAAAAAAAATTTGGCCTAGTTTCTAGTGTGAATATCTTAATATAGCTGTAATAAGACAAAGCTAACTTACAAGTAACTTTTCAGCAATGTAAGATGTTTTAATTCAATAATTCCTTAGCATTGATGGAACTGCACTAGTTTTACTCAAGTAACTCAAGGAATTGATAATCAATACTAATATTGATTAAATAGTACTTTTCCACTGGCAGATTGTCACTTATAGAAGGTGGGTTTTTAGCCTTGGTTTAAAGGAACTCAGTGTTTTGGCTGTTCTGCGGTTTTCTGTTCAAATTAGTGGAGCATGAAAACTTCTCAATGTTTGGTTCTGATCTGCAAAGTAGACTAAAACCAGAAGACCCGAGAGGTCTAGAGTTTTTCTAGATCTTGTCAGATGATCCTGGAAATGTTCTTTAGGTGATAGAAGGCCGACTTTGTAACCGTCTTTATGTGACTCTGAAGGTTTTGTCTGAATCCATCACTGCACCCAGATGAACTGCTTGGTCTCTGCTGACTCCAGATGGTTCCTCTTTATATCCAAATATAAAAACTTCAGTTTTGCTTTTATTCAACTGAAACTCAAAAGTTGCCACTCACTTTGTTACATGTTGTCTGACCTCAAAGGAAAGTAAAATTCACATTTTGTACATTTTCACTTTGGTCTCAACTGCTTCTAAAAACTGTTCAGTTTTAGGAAATAAATTAATGTTTATTGGTTTCTGGAAAATTAATTATTTAAAAAAACCTACAAATCGTTAAGTCACACTTCGCCATTACCGAGCAACTCAAATGGAGCTCCAGCACGTTTGGTCAGCTGGTTTTACCTTTGTATCCACTGTACAATGGCTGCTAGAAAAGACAAGTGTTTTGTTGTTCTACCATCCAGAAAGCACTTCCTACATTTTTGTTGGTCGTGCCAGAGGCTCCACTTCTGCTTTTCAAAGATGTACAGTTTTATTATTGTGGATTTGTTTGCTGCCATTTTCGTGTGCGAGTTTAAACATTGATTTGGGGGCGTGACCAGCAGCAACTTTTTTGGATTTAAAGTGACAAGATGCCCTAAACCAGCTCCAGATAGGCATAGCTAAACATTCTTATCTAAGAATTATTTTATGCAAAAATAAAATTATATATATATATATGTTTTGTAGTAGCGTCATAGAACTACCCTAACCCGTTCAAGCAAGCATATAAGTCACCTTTAAAATTTGTTTCTTGATCTGAAACTGATCTGAAAAGCTGTGCTGCTATTTCCAAACATGACTAAAAATGAACACTAATAAAACTCTTGCTACGCATCTTTAAAACACGTAAAGCAACAACTTTTAACCCTTTTCTTCTTGTTCCTTCAGAAGCTAAACAGCAACAGGACTCTACCAACTCCTCTTTCAAAAGCCTCAGTCCGCCCACCAACAGCCTCCTGGTTCCAACACTGGGACCACTGTCAATTGTCAGGGAGGGGAGGAGCCTCAGCGCCAGCGCTGCTCTACCGCCACCATCAATGCCTACTAAAATGGCCGCCAAAAAGTCGCCCAAAAAGTGGCCGAGGAGAAACGCTCACGTGACGCCTCTCAACGGACCGGCGCCGCCGTATGGAGAATGGCCTCTGGTGGGATCCGACCCGCTTGTGGAGTTCAGTAAACTTCATGATTTTTATGGGCAGGAGGTTCAAAAAGCAAGAGAGGAGTGGCTGAGGAGTCGACACACTGAAAAGGAGCAACGAGAGAAAGATCTAATCGATCTGGGCTGAAGGAACGGCGCTTAAAGGGAACTGAAATGAAGTTATTCAGACAGGAACTGGAACATTGTGAGTCATTCTGCTCTGACTTTCACAGAGTTTGAGGCTCAGTTTCTCATTTAAAATGTTTTACTTGTTTATAACAAAGTGATATTTTCCTGATTTGACTTAAAGAAAAAATAGAAATGTATTAAAAAAAAGTTCTGATCCTCATCTGAGTGAATTTGAATCTGTTCCCTTCAGGTCTCTTAATGATAATTACATCATAGATAATTAATAAGATGATCAATAAAAACAAAAAACACACCAAAAATTACAATAAGATACCAAGAAATTAATCAAACAAATAGGAAAAAATTGAGATGCAGCAATTTCCCAAAAACTCAAATCAATAAAGTTAGATTTATTTTCCTTTAAAAATACCAATGAAGTAAATAAGTTTGCTTAGTCCAGGATTTTATTATCAATTTACTGAAAATCAGTCAAACAATGGTTTGTTTTGAAAATTAAATGAATGTAGATGGTAATTCTAACTTAATGTTTTGAGAAGGTTTGGTGCAAAATTTACTTCTGAGGGGGAAGACAAGACAATTCAATTGGAAAAACTGCTTTATTTACCATGTTTTTATCCACAAAGAGTCATGGTGGAGCCCTGGGCAGCAAGGTTCTCCAATAGCAGTCAGTCTTCCAACCAATGATAAAACGTCTCTGACTGAAGACCCGCGCTATATAGCACTCCTAGGACTGTTACAACAAAGCTGCTCCAACATCCCAGAAGACAAGTCATCCATGAAAAATAATATTTTATTTTAATTTAGCTGTACACATACTTAGCTCAGTACTAGCTGGATCTGTGTGGAAACATGAGTAAAATGCTAAAAAATGGTATTTTGGAAGAACTGAAAACTTGCAGTAGATGGTTGCCACCAGCAGGGGGAGCTGCAGGAGAGGGAACCGCCGATTCTCTGAAGTATTGTTTTTCTTTATTCATAATTGAACATCTGGAATGTGTCTGAATCAAGAAATTAAAACAGATTGAAAACAAAATAAATCAAGCAGGACATTTTAAAATTAGATAAAAAACTGATCTGCTGGGGAACATAATAAAATGACAGCAGCTTCTATACATACCACTGTGAAAAAGTTTCAAACCTTTACTACTTTATTTTAGACTATATTGTAGTCCTTTTACATTTTCTTCAATCCAAGAAGTCTTAAAACAGTAAAAAATGCTTTATTGCAGCAGAATAACCCTTAAAAAAATGCTAAAAAGTTTGACTATGTTCTCCCAATAAGGCAAAGATGTCGCAGATTTAAGAATAATTCTAAAAAAACCTATTTCTACGGGATAAATTGAGCGGAAGCATGATTTATTTTTATCTATCGAGTCTGAGAAATCATGACTTCCTGTTTTTCTGTGCTAAAAATAAAGAGGTATTATAAAGTTCCACTATGTTTGAGGTGGAGCTAAGTTTATATAGATAATGCGCAGAGTGGAGGCGGTACAGATGTGGACAGATTCATTTCCTCAAAATAATTAAAATAAATTAATATTTTAATTCAGTAATCTCACAATGTAAGAACAATTACATCTCTTGCTGCTCTGAACAACATAAAAAAATTATAGTTTTTGGCTAAATCCGTTTTATGTTTAAGTAAATAAAGCATTTTTTTATATATATATATACATATATATATATTTTTTACATTTAAGATTAGCAACAAAAAACTTCCTGTTTTCCAGAATTATAAGTATGACACAGAGTCCCTTTTTAGCCATTTGTCACAAGCCTGGACACCCACAGCAAAGATATTTTTTAACAGAGAGGTTAAAAAAAATACCTTAAAATCTCCCGGTGAGGAAACTGCAGCAGAAAGTGACATCTTACAGTCAAAAAAGCCTTTCCAGTCCAATCATTACAAATGTAAACTTGGAGTTTGCTTAACTTTAATATGACTTGGATTTGGGTTCGTCTCACTGTGCTACTTTCTCCTAATACTCTCCAATTTTTCATAATTTCCAAGTATTTTAAGTTTTGTTCTGTTTCTTCCCTTCACTGAAGCTCAATCTGGTTCAGATGTGTAATGGAAAAATTGTAAAAAAAATTTGTACATTTGTAAAAATTTATATATATATATATATATCCATCCATCCATTTTCCGTCACCCTTCTCCCTAACGGGGTCGGGAGTTGCTGGTTCCTCTCCAGCTGCGTTCCGGGCGAGAGGCGGGGTCACCCTGGACAGGTCGCCAGTCTGTCGCAGGGCAACACAGAGAGACAAACAGGACAAACAACCAGGCACACACACACTCACACCTAGGGAGAATTTGGGAAGGCCAATTAACCTGACAGTCATGTTTTTGGACTGTGGGAGGAAGCCGGAGAACCCGGAGAGAACCCACGCATGCACAGGGAGAACATGCAAACTCCGTGCAGAAAGACCCCGGGCCGGGAATCGAACCCAGGACCTTCTTGCTGCAAGGCAACAGCGCCACCCTATATATATATCTATATAAATATATATATATATATATATATGTATTTATATTTCTGCTGTTGGAACTAGATAATCAGGTTTTGCTCTTTAGAAATGACTTTGAGTCTGTAAAAAACACATTATCACTGTACTCTCTGTACAATGGCTGCTGTTTACCACCTGCTGCCTTCTTCTCGCTTCTTCTGCTGTTCAAAGTTTTATAATTAGTCGAATAATTGCGCATGTGTTTGCAGCCGTTGGCGTGTAAACATTGAGTTTGTGGGTGTGGTAAGCAGCTGATTATTTGGACTTAAAGTGACAGGACGCCCTAAAAGAGCTCATTCTGAGCCGACCAAACAAAAACATAATTATCTAAGAATGATGTAATTGACTTGTCTTGTATGGACCATAGATCAATCCCAACCTGTTCATGGAGGCATAACTGTGGGTGAAAGCTGGGATACACCCTGGATAACAGAGATAAACATGGGACCAACAACCATCCACACACACATTCAGACCTGAGGGTAACAGGTCACATTATATATTATTTATAGAAAACATTCCCTTCTCTTCCTTCAGTCGGTCTTCCCCACAGGTCAACCCATGAGCTTCTTCACATTCCAGGTCCTACAGACTGGCATACCGGTGGTCTAGAAAGTGACTGATGGTGATTGAAGACTGCGGAGGAGCGTGTCGCCTTACAGTTTCTGCAGAGAACAAACATCTGTATGGAAACAGACGTTAAAGTTGCATGTAAACATATAAAAACAGTCTGGTGTGTCTCAGCCCCCTGGCGGTTTCTAAGGAGGGTTTTTCATTCCTGTTCCAGGTGAAGAAGACTAACATAATAAACATATTGGATTTATTTTGAAAAACTCTCAGTGAGAGTCAAACTAATTTAAATTTTTGGTCAAATCAAGATCATGAATGCAGAACACAAAGATAAAACCTAAAAACAAATATTAAAAATGTCTGTCTCTGCATTCAATGAGCACTTAATGTCAACTATCTTTTCACATTGATGTAATTCAGCAGTTTACAGATAAAACTGCTTTAAATTGACTGAAAAAATTATATTTAAGCACACAACTGTAATCCTGGAGGTTCTATTTGTGTAATCCAGATTAGAGCAGCAGGAGTGGAAACCAGTAAAGAACAAAGACAGATGAGATCAGAGGAATCTCACATAATCACAAGCACAAAGCAAAAATAACATTGGCTTTCAATCAGGTTTATTTTGCTTTTCTGGTTTCTCTCAGCTGTTCCTTTTCTACTCGCCATGCAGGGAACGTCGGTAATCCCCCGATTTAAGCTGAGGAGCAGCAGAAGAGCAAAAACTAAACAGCAAAAATTTACAAAACTTTTCACTCGTCAGGCAAAAAACACAGAAAAAACCTCAAATATTTATTATGTAAAATGCTATAAAGCCTTTTAAATTACTTTTATGGTATTTTTTACACTTTAAAAATGTTAGGATTACTTCTCTGAATTTTTAGGAAATGAGCAAAAATTGTTTCAGATATTTTTTCTAATCATAATTTATCATTTTTTTTTTTTTAAATTGATCTTATTTATGTAATCAGCAATGAATATTTCTTATCTAATAATAATTGGTGTAAATCACTTATTTTTTAACATTAAAAATAAAAATTATGTAAAGCTAAATGCTAATTGACAAAAATCCACTGAATGTTTATTAATACCTCGCAGGATTTTGGATTTAAATTAAAATCTTCACTGCACAAATACAAAATCTCACAAAGTTTTTTTTGAGTATTTTTAGTGCAAATCTCTTAGTAACTTGAAATAAGACAAAACTAACTTAAGCATAACTTTTCTGCAAGATATAGAAGATTTTTTAAAGTAAATAATTCCTTAAGAATGAAGAAAAAGTACCAATTTATAAAAATAACATTTTCTAAGGGAAATATTCTAATACTTGTTAAAATAATATTAAGGAAATATTGACTTAAAAAATACTATATTTTGCTGTAAATTTACTTGTAAGTTAGTTTTTTTATTTCAACTTAAAATTCTGCATTAGAAACTAGAGAAACAAATAATTTTGAATTTTTGAAGTTAAATAAAAAACCACCAATTTATATATTAAAAAAGTAGAATGCATCTATTTTTAACTTCTAGGGCCAATTGTGCAGTTTTAGATTTTCTGAATAGTCATGTAAAGCGTAAAACTGAGTTTACAATTTAAACAATGTGAGAAATGTTTGATAATGAATATAAAAATTGCGCTCTCACTGTCAGCCTCTGTTATTTTAATTAGAGCCAAACATGAGAAGACCTCATTGTCATCACTTCTGTGGGAAAATCTCAGCTTCACAAAGTCGGCCGAGCCAAAAATTGCATCCGAGTATAAAATATAGAATCGCTACTTGCATCGCAAACCAAAAATAAAACTTTAGAGTAGACGCGGCATCTTCCTGTAAGCAGATGAAGCCAGGAGGAGGGACAGCGATCCAGCTGAGCATCTATGTTCTGAATATCCTTATTAGTCCACGTGGGAGTGCAAAGTCCCGCAGCTATCAGGTTTGCCTAATTCTAAGACTCCTGCGTCTATTTTTGATCTTCTGTAAGTTGATATCTGTCCCGCCATTCTGTCTCCTTAGCTTCTCTCCTCTCTCTCTCTCTCTTCTTTATATCTCCATCCAAACTTGAAGCGGAGGCTAAAGATAGACGATGAGGAATCGTATAAAAACCCCCGGGAATATCCGTGCAACGCGGCTTCACACTTTCTGTTCTTACTTGATCTTCCAAACCTCCACCTCAAGATGGTGAGTAGCAGCGTTCCTGCTCCGCTGTGCTCTTCTGAAGGAAATATCTGGATAAAAATTCAACCAAAACTTTGGATTTACTCTGATTTTTTCTTTAATTGAAGAATTTATTCTTTTTTTTTTTTATCCATTTAAGAGTCACTGAAGTTTGTTGACGTTCTTATCTCATGATAAAATCACTTAATTTTTACTTTTACTGAGAATAATTGCAGTGGTTTATTGGATACTGATGGAAAGCTAAAAAAATCCACTTAATGTTTATTCATTTCTCTAAAGAATTTGGATTTGGAGAAGAATTTAGATCTTCACTGCAAACACACAAAATGTTTAAAAGTATTTTTGTTTAGTTTCTACTTAAAATAGGACAAAACTAACTTTTCAGAAAGAAGTTGGAGTTTATTTTAAGTTAGTAATATTGATGAAAAACGACTAGTTATGAGTGAAATGAAGTGGAACAAGATATTTTTATAACTAGTACTTTTTCATCAATGTTAAAAATAATTTACTTAAAACAAGATCTTATATTTTGCTAAAATGTTACTTATGTCAGTTTCGTCTTATTTCAAACGTGTTAAAACGTTTGTTCCAGAAACGGCACAAAAATCATTTTTTAGACTTTTTGATGCAATCCTTGTGTTTTGCGCCTCATTAATGGAGGTTAAATTAAAAATAACTTGTGCATATGTTCTCATTTTAGAGGAACGTTTTGCAGATGTTAGCATGTTAAAGAGCCTGCTGTGTGTTTCCAATCCAGGCACCAAAGAAGGCTAAGAGGAGGGCAGCAGCAGGCGATGGCGGCTCCTCCAACGTGTTCTCCATGTTTGAGCAGAGCCAGATTCAGGAGTACAAAGAGGTGAGATTCAAATCAATCACAATCCGATCACTCCGAAAAACTCAATTACTGAGTGATAAATGAAATGATTCCTAATTAAAATTAGCTTTAGCTGCTTTTGGATGGCAGCAGCTGCTCCTCTGCTCCCCTGACAGTTTAGGAAGCAGCTGAATGTGATTAGAGACTTTGACGGCATTTCAGGCGCTCCATATTTTGCTCAACCTTTGACCTCCGGCTCAGCTGCTATTCAAACATCTCATAGCTCTTTGTTACAGCAAATACTCCAACAAAGAAGCAAAAAAGAAAAAAAGAAGGGAGAACTTTAGCATTAAATTGAATGAGTTCAGAAAAATGCAGGTGTTAAAAGTCAAAGAGATAAAATTTTCGGTGGATTGGCTGTGAGCAGATTGAATGACGACTTCCCGAATAGAAAACATGCCGTCTGTGACAAACGATACCGGCTTCTTGAGTGGCACTTAATGGAGGAACGGCACGATGATTGCAGCGATCTTAACGCGTTCCGCGGATGGAAAGCATCTGCAGGTATCAGCACATAAACGGCCTGCGGGTAAAACGGGAAGGGTAAGAAATAGCAAAGCAAATCTGGAGGGTTGAGGAAAAGGTTGGCGACTGAGTCTGAGTGTCTTAAGTTACACTGGCACATCGTGGAGCGGATCGGACAGCTGGGCCCGGATGATACGTTCCCAAAAAAAGACCAGGGAGGCCAGAGGGCGGATCCGCCACCCCGTCCCCGAGACCCCAAAGGCCAAATCTGACATTTTGGAAAAGCCACTTCACAGCTGAACTCTGCAAAAACTCAAGATATTACCAATTTCTAATTTCTAGTGCAAATACACTTTAATAAGGCAAAACTAACTCAGAAAACTCTGAGGTTTTTTTCCAGAAAGTTGCTGAGGTTGATTAAAAAATTCTGAGTTTTTTTTTTCTCACGAGTTTTTGATTTTTGGAGCTCAAACAGTTTCTGATATTAACATTAAAATTTCTGGGGGGTAAATTTTACATCTTTGGAAATCAAAAATTTTCCTGTTTTATTTCTATTAAGATTCTAAAAAACAATAATAATAACTCCTAGAAAAAATAAATATTAATTACAATTAAATTCATTTTAATATTAAAATTTATGAGTTTTTATGAGAATTTATGAGTCCGTAACCTAGCAACCCAGTTCTAGTTGCACTGAGTGAAATAATCTGCCAGTGGAACCGGATCTTTCCCCTCAATGTTAAAGAATCGTTGACTTAAAACAAGCTGCTATTTCTGACTGGAAAATTCCTTTTAATTCAGTTTATTTAAAGCAAACTACAATATTTGCACAAGAAATTAGACCAAAAATGCTTGGTAAGATTCAGTGTTTTTGCATTGTGGACAGCTGTCGTCTGTTTTTGTGTATTTTCCCACCCATTTGTTATTTCAACGTGTCAAAATGTAACAAACCGTCCTCCGTTTCTCAGGCCTTCACAATCATTGACCAGAACAGAGACGGCATCATCAGCAAAGATGACCTGAGGGACGTCCTGGCCTCAATGGGTGAGCTCTCCCTGCAACCCGTTCTGCCCGGGTCGCTTCCTTTTCCCGGCCTCTTGAGTTGATTTCCGGTTCTGCTCCGTTTAGGTCAACTGAATGTGAAGAATGAGGAGCTGGAGGCCATGGTCAAGGAGGCCAGCGGCCCCATCAACTTCACCGTCTTCCTCACCATGTTCGGCGAGAAGCTGAAGGGTGGGAGCTGCTTTACTTACCCAACAAACACTGAATGGGAGTTAGCATTAGTTAGCTTTAGCAGACCTGACTAAACCGTCTTTTTGTATCAGGTGCTGATCCCGAGGATGTCATTCTCTCTGCCTTCAAAGTCCTGGACCCTGAGGGTACTGGAACCATCAAGAAGGAATTGTAAGAACTTGGATTTCCTTGTTTTTAACCCACCTGCTGGCCAGTGAAAAGATTTCCTTTTAACCCTTTGGATGTTTGTCCTCCAGCCTCCAGGAGCTCCTGACCACCCAGTGCGACAGGTTCTCCCCAGAAGATGTAAGAGCTCAGCCTGTTCAGCCGTTTTGGTTCTTCAAAGGACAAATTCATGAGTTTAAACGTTTCTGAGATTGCTCCAAAACTTTCAAACATTTTTCTTGCAAATTTTTGACTCTGGAGCTCAAATTTTTTCTTGTTTTTTTCTCACAAATTCACCATAATGGAGTTCAGAAATTTTGTATTTTTTTTAGAAGGTTTCTGAGCTTAATCTAAAAATTTCAGGTTTTTTTCTTGATTTTTTTGAGTTTTTTGGCAGAAATTCATTTATTTTTGTTAAATATGCCTAAATATGCCTCTAAGAATGATTTTGTGCAAAATACCTATATATGTAGACATACATATTGAATGTTTTGTCGCCTATAGAGCGATCCTAACTTCTTCCAGGAAGCACAATAAATCTAAATCCTATTGAAGATTTAAAAACTTTGCTTAAAACACAAAAATCTGTCAGACTGATTGACTTCAAGTGTCTGAAAAGCGTAATTTATTCTCATTTCACAGGATTTTCATTAACGACTCGATGAATTTCCCCCTGCAGGTTAAGAACATGTGGGCCGCCTTCCCCCCAGATGTGGCCGGCAACGTAGACTACAAGAACATCTGCTACGTCATCACACACGGAGAGGAGAAGGAGGAGTAAAGAGAGAGACGAAGATGAGAAAGACAGTCATCCCTCTGCTTTCTGCCTTCCTCTTTCCTCCTCTTCCTCCCTGCTCACCTCTCTGTGTAAACCCACAAGCTCAACCAATCACACCCAGAGACTCGGTTGACGCCTGTGGGAAGTCTATGTTTGCTTATGGGGAATAGGGATGATTTTCTTTTCCAATAAAATTATCCTGTGACATTTCCAACATCAAGATTTACTCGAACCACCTCTCTTTATTTTGTTTCTTGTCTGCCTTTCCCTCGGTATCTGAGAGGAAAACGGGTTAATTGGTTCTCGCTCCAACGCGTGAGAACGTCCATTTTGGCTGCAAGCAGCAGAGAGGAAGTGAGAGTGCTTTCTGACTAAACTGGGAAAGCATCCTTAAAGCGATGCCGGTTTTCCTGCCGTGAAAAGAATTAAAAAAACAACAACAATCAGCTGAAGGAATGGGGAGAACGGGACGAAAGAAAACATTAACGTCTTCGATCTCTTTCCCTTCACTCCTTCGCGCTTTCATAAAATCATCTTCTTTTCCATAAGCTGTCTAAGATCCAGTGACCTTCAATGCCTTTCCTCTGTAATGAATAAAGGGACAAAATGTGAATAAAAACCACTTTGCTTTTTTACAGTGTGTGCTTGTTCAGTGGCTCTGCAGGGAACAAGATTTTTATAACAATCCAAAAGCGTATAGCGTTTACAGCTATTAAAATAATTTAGTATTTTTCTCTAAAACAGAAGCTATACTCTTTCTGTATGTCACTGGAAATCTATAAATAATATTTTCCTGGTAAGGATTGAGATATTTATTTAAAAAAAAACAACAAAACCCAAGCCAAAAATTACAACATTTCGCATTATTAGTCCAAATTAAAAGTATTTGTTTTACATCTTAATACATGAGCTGAAAATAATTATTTCTATAAATATCTTCCATAATAACTTTGTCAAAATTACAATAAATAGTTTTAAATATAAATATAATTACAGGTTTTTTGTTCTTTTACAAAAGATGTACGTTAACAGAATAATATCACCGATACTTTCTCGTAATGTTTTAGTTTTATATAATTTTTTACAAATACAAACTAATACGAGAAAATGCATCCATCATTCTTTTCTTTACTTTAAAGAAAAGAATGTAATAAAAGTAGAAATAAAGTTGTTATTCTTTAAAATGGGACGACAAATTCCCGACAAGTTCCCTGCAGTAAATACAAAAAAATGTTACCATATTTTCTGGACTACAAGTCACATTTATTTTAAAATTCTGATGAGAAGTAATGCTTAATCCTTAGTATGAATTAACATTTAATGCTTCTGTCAAAAGACAATTAAATTAATAAAGAAAATAAAAATAAAAACATAAGTTGCAGCAGAAGCTAAACAATGAAAAAAAACATGTGACTTATAGTCTGGAAAATACGGTAATTAACCTGGACTGTAAAGCGCTAAAAGTTGTAAAGGTTTCAGACAAATTAATTTCACGTTAACTGGCAACTTTGAGAGTTTTACTCTAAAAGAGAATATATTTTATAAACACAAAACAATTGGGAAACTTTTAGCCTTTAGCTAAATCTTTTGTTATGTCGGCAAAAATCGCAAAAATAAATAAAATAAAGCAAATGAAGAAGTCCAATTTTTTTTCTCTTTCTAGGAAAGTATGTCTCAAAAGAATTTTGCTCTTTTGCCATTTCAAAAAAATAAAAAATAAAAAATCCAGTTTTCAAATTCTTTTGGACTCAATTGAACAAATTTATTCTCACAATAAGAACAGGATTTGGGTCCCTTTCTTTCAAAATGCTTCAGTCGTGAAATAAAAGCTGATCTGGATTATGAAAGCTTGGTCACCAGAGATGGTTAGCATTGCTGACTGAGCGATGGACGATCAGGTGAGAAAGAAACAAAAAAATATGCAAATTTACCAACATTATCACCGTTTCAACATTATCTAATATTGCACAGCCGTTTTAAAATATCTTTTTTAACTGACTAAATAACCAAGTAATCCATCCCATAATGTGTTTAATGTGTTGGCTCAACTAAAATAAAATTATTTGGCGTTATAAAGCAAAAATCAAGTTAATTTCAGTAAAGGTAAGAGTTTGATGAAAGCTGTAATGCTCCACTTATGAAAGGAAATCAATCAAGATTCTCCTTGACTTTTCATAGCTAAAAAAAAAAAGATATTTAATTTCAATCCAATCATTTTCTAAATTAAGGATGAAACAAAATCACACACACACCCTTTTGACTTAATATATTACGGTTTATTACTCATCACAACTGTCATTATCGTCATTATAAATACATCAGTTGTCAATCTGAAGGAATGAATTTATTTAGCTATGATTTCATTTCACTTTCACCACAGAGAGAGAGAGAGAGAGATGTAAACTTAAAAGACACAAAAAGACGTAACGGCATTGAGAGAAACACTTTAAGTACTTGCATCAGTGGAGTTATTCCCAACGAAGCAGCTTCAACATTAACGCAGAAATGACAGACGAGGATCGACTTAGTTTTAATTCATTCTCAGTATTGCAGAGCCAAGTGCTGAACCTAGAAATAGTGTCAGATTCACTTTTACCACATTGCTCTCAGCAAATCGACGTTCAGTGAGGAGGATTTGCTCACGAAACGTCTGAAAGTGTGCAGAAAACACACCGACTGAAGCACAGAATTGATTTATTTTAGCTGATTTAACTGTGTGCTGCTGCACATCAGTCATGATGGAAGAAGGTTTGCATAGATGTGGTTTGTTACGTTACACTGATCTATGATGAAATATGAGAGATATGAAGGTAAATGACATCAAAGTCAGGACATAAACAATGAATCTGGAGATGTTAGGTACAACGACTAAATAACTGCTAAACAGTTAGAGACTTGATGTTTGTTCTTAGCCACCAAAAGGTTTCACACAAACTATTCGGCACTATTTACGACGCCTTAATACGGCCGTGGTACATAAAAACAGAAAAAAAAAGAACATTTTCACCGAAAAAAACTAAAATTCGTAGATTAATCGCAAAAAAAAAATCTCGGAGTTTGAAAATTTGCGAGAGTTTATTTATTTAAATTAATCAAAGCCTAAAAAAAGCTCCACACCAAAGATTTGCAATAAAAATTTTGAGATTAATCTCAGAAATTTTCTAAAAAAAAACAAAACAAAAAACTTTCAACTTTTGGAAATTTTCCAAGTTGAAATGTCTAAAATTTTCACATTTTGAAAGAATAATTTCCACGTTTTTTAAAACAAATTTTTTTTTTTTAAAAAAATTTTTCAAACTCAGAATTTTCACGTTTTTTCTTGCGAATTCTTGAAATTTATCTCAAAATTTATAATTTTTTTCTCGTAAATATTTCACTTGTGGCAATCAAAAATTTTCTTTATTTTTTTCCCCCAAAAAATTACTGAGATAAAGCTCAAAATTTCTGAATTTTTGGTGGACATTTACTCTTTTTTCTACCTACAACGGCCCTGAGTCGCCGTGGTTTATCCTCAACAGGTTCAGTGCCGTTTCATGTATGCATAAAGATTACAGTACAAAACACTGAGTGTAAATAGATTAGAGCGTTAGATTTAAAACACACAAAGATCTTGAACTCATCAAATCGCCCTCAGGCGTTTCACACAGTACAAAGAACTTTCCTCGTGTTTCTGCCTGAATCCATCGACTCAGTTTGTTCAGTTTGTCCTCGCTTCTTTTTCACTCTTGTCATTTAATACTGTATGTCACTGAACATAATTCAACCAAACTGACAATGAGTAAACTCAAAAGCAAAAGAAATGCATCAAGTTTGACGTGCAAAAAGTCCATCGTTCCAGTCCAACAGGTGTCTCTTCCTCTTAGAAAAATACTCAGATGAAAATAATAATTCATAATATTCTATATTTGATTAAATTAACCTCCTTTGTACATAAATACACCCGGATTAGATGTTAATGCTACATTGGCACACCCTGGCACCTTGCAGTAGGTCCTCAAGGCAGTGATTTCAAACAGATGAGTGAATAACTTCAATGGTGCAAGTGCAAAAAAAAAAAGAAACAAAAAAAACATCCTTCATTGTTTAAGACCTTAAAATCACAGTCTCACTGGTTAATGAGCTCAAGTTGTGAAATATTGAAATTTAATTGGATAAAATGTACAATTTGCTCATTTGAATTGAAATTAATACCATCTCTCTTTGCCTGAGAAGTGCAAAAAAACCCAAAACACTTTCCTTTTCTAATATGAATAGAATTTCTCACGGACAGGAAACACCATAACAATGTCTCCTCTTTCCTTCAATCTCCCGTGTTTTACAGTGCTGCTCAGAAGTTTGGCCTGTTACAAATTCATTCTTTTAACTTAAAAACGAGATTTAGGTGCACAAATGTGAACTTCTTCCAGATGTTCTCCAAACTACAAAGAGCTGTAGAGAAATATTTGACATTTCTTCTTGGCATAAATGGTAGAACTCAATTAAACCGATTGGTTTTATGTCACAAACTCCAATTTAACCGGTTTTATCCTCTGAAAAATGCTTCTTATTGGATCATAAACTGACAGCAACATCAAGGTTTCACCCAGTTTCCAGTTCAAATGGATCATGATGCGAATAGCAACACTGAATATGCACCAATAAGTAAGGATTGAGCTGTTATGATAACAGCCTAGCATAACCATTATGCTAGGAAGTGTGGATATTACGCTTCTTTGTCTGTCAAGCTCAGTGGTGGAAGCATTATGCTGTGGGCCACCAATGGTACTGATGGACAGACCAACATAAAATAACCAGTTTCAAATTTATTTATTTCACTTTAAAACAGCAGCTGGAACAAACGATAAAAACTGGTTTTTAAGCGATTAAATCAGAATAGCATCAAGTTTTTAAAGTGATTTAAAATTAAAACTATTCTTTAAAATTAGAGTCGATAATAAATCAGTTTTAGTTTATCAAGATTTTGGAAAGTTTAGAAAAATCTGGATTGGATTACTATGTAAATGCTTCTTGTGTTTCCATAGTAACCAGTGAGGTCAGCACATCCAAGGCGGCCATCTTGTTTATTTGGACTTTGAATTCAGATCAACTTCATGATGGAAAGGTAGCGCCAGATAAGGATTCTTTTTTTAATTACAAGTATAAAATCAGTCAAAATAATATGTTATAAGTTATAGTGTCACCAGAATAAAGTTGTAATTAGGAGAATAAAGTCAGACTTTAATGAGAAGAAAAGTAACATTATTTAAGGATGATATCTTGATAAATGGAGAAGATTTTTTCTCATTAAAACAACTTTTTTCTCATAATTCTAAAATGTTTTTCTGGTGAAAATGTGTCTTTTTCAGGGAATATTATGAGTTTATTCTTGTAAATAAACAAAAGTTGTTGTAGCCTGGCCTTACGATAGAAGGGATGACTGAAATAAAAGACACTTTTATCATAATACTTTCTGTCAATTTCTTTTTCAGAAGAGAAATTCAGCAAAAAAGAAAAAAAAAATTGATTAAATTTGGATTTGATATGAAAATATTCAGGCGTAATTTTGGCAAAAGGCATAAAAAAAAAGGCAAATTTAGAAGAAAATAAAGTATTTGATTTTAGAGGTGTTAATTTTAATCAAGTTCTCAAATTTGTGCACATAAATTTGATTTTTAAAACCCGTTTCTATGATTCCCCATCAAAAACAAGCAAACGAAGGTTTGGGAGCGGCTCGGCGTTCGCCATCAGACGCCATAAATAAAGTCATGGGTTTAGGAAGAACCACAGCGAGAGTTCAACATCAGTTTGAAATTACATTAAAAAATAAAAAATGAGAAAAAAAAAAAGCGAGCTGTCGGAGTCCACAACACATTTCACTAATCTACTAAGGCACACACACTCACACACATTTACAAAGACAATAAATACACCCTCAACATCATAAAAAGCGATTTCGTCTTCAGTGCCTACGTTTGAGATGTTTTATCCCCCGTAATCCAGTTAAACATAACATACGGAGTGCTAATCCTGTCAGCTGCAGCTAGATTTTAATTTAAATTAATTTAACACACTATGGCACCGCTTCCAAAGACTTCGTCATGTTTTGCAAGAACTGACAGACAAAAAAAGATAAAATAAATGTTTCTCAGCAAAAAAAAATAAAAAATAAAATTAGTCACTGCAAAAACACAAAATCTTACCAAATATTTTTTGTCTCGTTTCTAGACCAAATATCTCATTACACTTGAAATAAGGAAAAACTAAGTTAAAAGTAACGTTTCAGCAAGACAGAGGAGCTTTGGAGTGTTTTACCAAGACAAAAAAATGAGAACAAAATCGTAACAAAAGAACAAAGTCGTATGAAAATAAAAGTTGAAGGATGATGAGAATAAATTCCTAATTTTACGAGCATAAAGTCAGAATAACATAATAAAGCTGTAATAATCCGAGACCAAAGCGGTAATATTGTGACTATCCTCACATCATAGCGACTTTTCTCATCATTTCAGGACTTTATTCTAATTCTTTGTATTATTTTCTTAGTGTCTGCTTAGTATTCCATTGTTACAAGTGAAATAATACAACATTTTTTCTCCTATTTCTTGCTGAAAAGTAACTTGTATGTTAGTTTTGTTATATTTCAAATGTGCTAAGATATTTGCACTAAAGTTTAGACTAAGAATCGTTGGTGATGCTTTGTGTTTTTGCAGTGCAGCCTGTGCTCCAGTTAGTTGTTGGGGGCAGAAAAGCATTGAGAGGTAATCCGCCCCTCCAGGTGCTATCAAAACCAGAATCCAGTCTTCATCGTCTTCATCTCCATTAGTCTCAATTATATAAAGTCTCAGAAATGACACAGGAAGTCACCGCCTCTTAAATTCATCAGGCTTTTCTGTCCGTTTTTCCCTTTTTTTCAGCTCTTGTGGGAAAAACTAGGCTGAATCTTTCGCCGCGGCCGTCGCTCCGTTCTCCTCCGCCCCTTTGTCCTTTTTCTTCCCCGTTTTCTTCTTCTCCTTTTCCTTCTTCGCTTTCTCCTTTTCAACTTTCTCCTTCTCTTTCTTCTCCTTCAGCTTTTTCTTCTCATCTTCCTTTTCCTTCTTCTTGTCTTCTTTGCTTTTCTTCTTCTTCTTTCCTTCGTCCTCTCCGGACACAGATGGGGTTGCTTCTTTTGGTGGTTGCGGTTGCGGCTGCAGTTGCGGTTGCAGCGGCGCGTTGTTGGCTGTTGGCGATGGGATTGTGGGAGTGATCTGCTCCGAAACGATCTTTGGCGACAAAGTGTTCGGCGGAGCCGGCTGGATTTGTGCTGAGCTGCTCTCTGCGGCTAACGGGCTCTGGACGTGCGGCGTTAGCACCTTCGGAGCCGCGCTCGGCGGGATTGGCGGCTTCTGGCCCGACGATGAGGCAACAGGCGACAAACTCTCCGCCCCAGAAGGACCAGAGAAGGAGATTTTTTTAGGCTGGGAGAAGAAGGGAGCCCGGGATTTGCGGAAGCCGGGCAGGGAGAGGAGGCTGGACGAGGCGCGGAGCGGCCCTGGCGGCGGCGCTGAGCTGCCCAGGAAGGAAAAGCTGCCGCCTGAGCTGATGGACGACGCCCGGCGCTTGTACTCAAAGATGGCTCTGGTGCCGTGGAGCCGGCGGCCCGGTTTGTGGGTCAGCTCACCTCTGGACTCCTTCCACTTCCTCACCTGGACGCTGCACTCTTTCTCGATGAGCGCCTCGGTCACCGGCAGCATTATGATCTGAGCACAGACAGAGGAAGTGAGGCGTTTGAGACGAGGAGCGCCTGGAAAATTAGTCATTACGCAAGTCTGGGTGTCTAAAAATAAAAAGACAGAACCAAAAATCCTACCAAGGAGACGAGCTTCGAGTGCAAATATCTTATGTCCAGTATAATTAAGGCTCCAATTAACCAATTATTAGATTAAAATGAGTAGCAAATTTTAGTTCCACTTATTTAATTTAAATATTAACACAAATATTTCTCACATTGTAAAGTGAAGAAGGAAATATAATGAGTTCTTTTTCCGTGCTTTCATCTGCGTTACTGTTACCATTATTAGTAGATTATTATTGTTATTTCTGGCTGTTTTTAATTGTATTTGTTCTAGAACTAATTATTTTGTTCTTGGCTATTTATCCACATATTTTCTCTCATCCAACTCACTGCTTGTTTTCTATTTGTTTAAAATAAATACGGAAAGAGAAAATGAAATGATCCAAGTGAAAAAATCTCTTTCTGGAACTAGAATTTGGTTGCTAGGTGACGGCCTGGGCTTGGCGGGGGTTGCTAGGTAACGGCACACTGCCAGTTTAAAGTGACATCAATGAAATAATCTGCTTTTACATCAATATAAAGAATTAATTACTGAAAATAAGCTTTTATATGTTACTGAAAAGTTACTTTTGTCTTATTTCAAGTGTTATAAGATTAGGACTGAAACTAATGATTACTTTAGTTGGATATTATTCTATTGATTATTCAGATTTTTAAAAATATATTTATTTCATCTTTATTTTGCAAGAATAAAGAAACCCAGTGAGGGAGTCCTGACCAAAAGGCATCAACAAATACAGCATCACACTGAAAACTACACAGCTTAAAAAAAAGAAGAAAATTTATACAATATAAGAAATAAATTCAAATATGCAAACAAACTAATACATTCCTTTTTGAATTGGTAAAAAAAAATTGAATAGATAAAAATGCAATAACGTGGCATTCATCAATATTATTCTTGTTTGTATGAATTTACCAAATAATAATAGCAAAAGGTGCTTTGCTTGATAGACATTTTTTAATCTTGTGAAGCTAAAACTACCACTTGAGTTTTATTTCCAAATAAAGGGTTTCTTCTTACCTTTAATAAAAAAATAAAGGAATAATTTTTGTACAGTTTTGGCTTAATTATTGCTCTGACTATGCTGCTCTTTCAGCAAATTGACTTTTTTAGAGTTTTTTATGCTCTAGTTAACTAATTACTAAATCAGTTGTCGATTATTTTAATAATAATTGATTAATAGTTTCAGCCCTACACATGATATTTGCACCAGAAAGTACAGTATAATTGGTAATATTTAGTTTGTGCGGTGTGTAAGGTTCAGACAGTCGCTCACTTCCTGCACCAGCACGTCCTCCCTGATGGTGTCGGGTGAGATGTTCCTGAGCCGCTCCATGGTTTCATACATTCCCTGCAGTTCCCGGAGTTTATCCACAGAGCCCAGCATCTGCTTCAGCAGCACCAAGCCCACGCGAAATATTATCTTCACTCCTACAAGCACAGATTTAAAAAAAATAAATAAAAATTTTCTCAAGAGATGAGAAAGAAAAGTTACATCTAGAGCAAGGGATTTACAGCTCCGACTGTGTTGGTTTTTTCAGCAAATGGCCTTTTTCTGCAGTTAACGATTAATCGGTTACTAAATTAGTTGATTATTTCAACAGTCGATTAATCGCAATTAATCATTCCCGTCCTAAATTTAAGTGGCAAAAGAGGCAAAAATGAGTTGCACCTTCACAGAAAAACATGTCCCAGACGCGCAGCACAGAGGACCACGGTAAGGTGCGTGAGAAGATGCACATGAACCACTCTGTCATGTAGAGGATCGGATCGATCTTGAATTTCTTAAGGTGGCGGTACGCCATCGGACACGTGCGCCGCAGGAGAGAGAAAAAGATCTCGCCGTCCAGCTGAATCGCTTCCTAACAAAAGCAAAGGGAAAGTTAACAACCTGAGAAACGGAGAAAATAAAAAAACGGGTCGTTTCATTCGCTCACCAGGCCGGCGCTGTAGTAGCCAGGGAGATACTTCTCGCAAATCTGGACCAGGCACCAGAAAGCTTGCTGCAAAACACAAAACACACAAAAAAAAATCAAAAAATGATAATAAAAACAGGCTTTATGTGTGTCACACATCGACATTAACTAATCTTCCTGCAATCTGGTCATCAAGCTGGAATTAAAACACTTTTTAATGTAATAGTGCGGCAAAAAGAAGCTCTAATTGTGAAATGTAGGTAAAATATTTTTAGCTTTTTACTGAGGAAAATCTGTTCTCATCAGTTTACTCTAAAAGTCCAACAGACTCAACTCAGACGGCCACTTGCGAGTAATTTCAATTTAAATAAATTCAAAGATTTAAAGGGAAATTGAATGTCAGGACTCCGGTAGCAGTCAGTTTTCCAACGTTTGTCAACAGGCCCCTGACTGAAGAAACCATTACTGTATTACTGTTAGCTCAATATTCAAACAGCAGAGAGGATGTTCCACAGCAACATGTGCTGAGGGACAACTTTAACTGCTAATCCACCTCCTTTGCTTTTGCCACTCCTCTATAAATCTCTGTCTGGCCACACAGTTTGAAAGCTATCAAAGAAATGAAAAATTAATTGTCTGAAAGTAAAAAAATAAGAGATAAAATCTTTCCAGATATGCCTCAACCAAAAGGTTATGAACAAAGAGAATAAAATCAGAACCAGCGTCACAGAGCTACTCCTTCATGCTGCAACACTAAAAAAAGAAATTAAAAAACCTAACAACATACAGCTACAGCTAAAATTTATTGACAAATCTAAGTTTGAGCTTTTCTACTTGTGCTAGTTTGTACAACAAAGTACAAAAAAATTAAGCTTGTGGTTATGAGACGTTACTTTTTGTTAGGCTAAAGCTAAATAAATCTGAATATTGTTCAGATTAAACGTTTATAAAAAAATCTCATTAACTTTGAACAAGTTAGTGCAAAATTAGCACATTTCTTTCTAAATGAGATGATGGGGAAGCTCCAACCTCTGCAGGCATGTGCATGAGCAGCACCGCCGCCACGGGCGCCTGGGCCTGGCAGTAGCCCTCATCGGGCCGGTACACCGTGTAGGCCTTCAGGATGCGGTACAAATCCTGCTGTCTGCAAAACACATCGAGAATTAAACTTTGTTAAAATACAAACAGTTCTGAGGTTTTATGGTGAAGATTTTCTCTCCATTCTCTTTTCTTCATGGGCCATTTGTGCGTCGCCTTTGTGGGAAATGCTAAGCTACTTTTTCAGTTAACGTTGCGTATTCACCCGTGTCCGCCGCGCGCAGCAAACATCTCGTGAAAAGGAAACTGCCGGTGAAGATCTTTCTCGATGATGTCCAGCCATTTAGCCTCGCCTGGCTCCCTCTCCAGCTCCTGCAGTGAGAAATAACCAGAAAAACCAGGAAATGTGTCATTTTATTCAGGGTTACAACTCAAGATTATTTTAGTAATCAACGACTCTGACGATTAATCAGAAAACCAAAATTGGCACATACTCCAGATTCTCCATTTAAGTTACTTTTTTTAATAGAATATCAAAAATTCACAAAAATATAAACAACATAATTTGATTCCTTCTTTTAAATAAGAAAATAAAAATGTTTTTGCCAAAAATGCAACGTAGCTTTTAGTGAAGCTAAAAAAACTTCTGTCGATTATTTTTTGGATTAAACAATAAATAACTGAATTTAAGGTGAAGCAAAAACTATTTAAAATGTTTTTACAGATAAAGAATTTTTTTATTTTAAGAGAAAATATATTCATTTTTAAGCAGTTTTGGCTTAATTACTTTGTTCTTTCAACAAATGGTCATTTCTGAGTTTGCAAACTCCAGTTAACAATTAATCAAATACTAAATTAGTTGACAATTGTTTTAAAAAATGTATTAATCGAATTAATTGTTTCATCCCCAATTCATTCTTCATAATCTTTTGACTCCATGTAAATCCTGGAAAATGCATTATGAGGTTTTAGGCGAAGAAGTTCAAAAGAAATTAGTTTTTTCTTGGAACAAAATAAGCAGTAAACCTTCAGACTGGGACAAAAATCAGAGCCGACAGAGAGAGGATTACCTGTTAAGAAGATTACACCTCATTTTGTTTGTCTGCAGCCATTTTGTACCTCTAGATTTAAAGCTCTTTACTCAGTCCAACTTTTAGTCAGATATTGGAAAGACTGTGTTGCATCAATATCGATATCTAGAAATGAAAAGCAGGGCTGCAACTAAAGATTAATCAGATAAAAGATTTTTTTGTCACATTCTGTCAATTTTTCATTTATAAGTATTTTAATGTATTAGAAATACATTTCTGCAATTATATCATTAAATTCCTTTTTAAATATAATAATATAATGCTTCATTATTGTTAATGCTTTTTTTGAGTCTGCACTTAACGATTAATTGATTGTTGACATTTATTTCAGTCAAAAAGGATTTGACAATTAATTCCCCGAGGATTTAGAAGTCAAGATGATAAAAATCTAACATAAAAAGTTTAGATTTTAAGAAATAAAAAAATGAAATGATTAATTTTACATCAAATTTTCCCGGGTTTGCCTCCAGCAGCTCTTGGCTGTCGGACAGCAGCTGCCAGGCTTTAGACCTGAGGGAAGACGGGATTCCCTTCCTGCAGCGCAGCTTCACCTGAAATTCACAGAAAGTTCACAATTTAAATGCTTAAAAGGGTAAATCTTAAAATAAAATGTAAATCGTTCAGAAGAATTGCCGTTGTACCTTTTGGAAGCGATGTTTGACCCACTTGTCCCAGTGGCAGAACATGTCCAGCCATTTCATCTCCCTTTGTCTCGCTACTTCAACTCGAACTTCCTTATCACTAAATAACAATAAAAAACATTTTACATAATACCACAAAACGTTATATTCTCTTATTAAATTTCACACCTTTATTTTGTGCAGTATTGACACTGAAATCTCAAAATTCAGGAAAAAAGGACCAAATGCCTGGCAAAAAAAACTTAATTTTCAGAATAATCTCAGGAATTTTCTAGGAAAAACATGGACAATTTCTGAGACATAAAAATTTGGGAGAAAAAAAAAAAATTTAATTAAATTAACTAAATTTTGAGCTAAGAAATTTTCCGGAAAATTTCTAAGTTTGAAAAGTTAGATATTTGATAGAAAAAACATTTTTTGAGATTCATTTCATAAATAATTTTTTTAGAAAAAACTTGAAAATTTCTCTGTTTGAAAATTTGCAGAAAAAAATTCTGAAATTCTTAGGTTAACTTCAGAAATGTTCTAAAAAAATAAAAAATTAGAAATTTCTCAAATTGAAAAGTCAAAAAAATTCTTACTTCTGAAACACAAAAATCTGAGTTTTTTTTTCTAAAAAAAAATTTCAAAATTTGAGTGTTTTGGGAGAAATCTGCTCTACCGTTTTGTGTTATAATAGCCAGAATTAAAAGAAACAAAAAGCTTAAAATATTTAACTCCAAGTGTGATAAATCAATTTATTATATGGGTTTCACTTAAAAATATTGAACTTTTTCTCCACTTTTAAATTTCCTCAGATGCACCTGCAACAGCGGAGGTGTTCAGACACAAAGCATAAAATTACATTGAAAAGCCTAAATTATTTATCAGTGGAAGTGCAATTAGTCTGGCAGATAATCAGAAACCAATCTGAGTGTGTGTGAGTGTGTGTGTGTGTGTGTGTGTGTGTGTGGGTGTGTGTGTGAGTGAGTGAGTGACTGATACCACAGAAACACAGTCAGAACACACTGAGTCAGAAAAACGCTCTCAGCACTATTTGAGTCAGACCAGAGGAGAGATAAAGGACACAGATACGTTTCGTGCCGCAGAAAGGAAAAGGAGCAAAAACAAGGACGATCTGAAAATTCAAATAAATGCATGGAATCAATAAACAAGATTGTATTCATTAAGAAAAAAGCTCACTTATGTAATAATTTTCCTGTAACCTAATAGCTACTTGTATTCATCTATTGCTTTTTTATACAATATTAGAAATACATTAAACAAATACATTCCTTTTATAAATAAGAAAATGAATGTTTTATTGCCTAAAATGCAATAACAGATTGCATCTTGGTGCAGCGCCCCAACAGGTGAGGAGGGGAACAAGTGGAACAGTCGTAGTGACTTACCCTCCGTCGCTGTACTGATTGCCCCCCAGGAATCCGTACTTATCGGTGCGTCTCAAGGTGAGCCCGTTGATCTCAGAGTCTGAGCCCACAGAGCTCCCGTCCTCTCCCAATCCGGACAGCGACTCCAGCGTTCCCGACATCAGGCTGGCCGAGTCCAGGTAGCTTAGCGTGTCCGGGGCCGGTTTTGGCTTGGGGTACGACAGCGGGCCGGATGGCTCTTGGATCACAGGCACAGTTGGGCTCGACGGCGCCGCTCTGGTGGACGTAGTCGGCAGTTCTTCAGTGGCCAGATCCGGGTTTGGGGACGACGGCGGCGGCTCATTTTGAGGTTTTTGTGCTTGTTGTGGTGGCTGAGGTTCCTCCTCATTGTTAGTCGATGTTGTTGTAGGGTTGGAATCTGCACTCGTTTGCGGCTGAGCGACGTCAACGACGGGGTTTGAGTTAGAGGAAACATGGACGCTTGGGTACAGATTCGGACCGGGGTTTATATCTGGAGATAACGGTTCCTGCGTGGTTTTTATCGGGGCTGCAGGTTGGGAAGAACCAGACTCTACAACAGATTCGCCACCAGTCGCCGTTTCCTGATTCTTCCCTGTTGGCTCCTCCGTCTCAGGTGGAGCAGTCGAGGTCGAACCCCTTGAAAGTGCTGAAGAAGTGTTTCCAGTCAAAGCTTTGTCGTTGTAGAGGGAAGACTTCGGCAGAGGCAGCTCCTTCACAGAGTCGGGGCAGCTGGAAGCTGGAGGGGCACTGGGGTCGCCCAGCGGAGTTGGAGAAGGAGGCAAGGTGGACAGCTCAGCCATGGCTCCAATCTCAGGTCTCTGGGACAAATTAAGAGAAAATAAATTACAAAAAACATACAAAATGGTTTAGTGATAAGTTGATTTAATCAATCAGTTCAATTTTTAGGTGTTTGAAGATTTAATTTTTGGAGAATCTGGATTCTTTTTCACCATTACACTCCGTTGATTTATACATCTCAGCACGCCCAAGGCGGCCATCTTGATATTGAAATAATATCATAAAAAAGTTATAATATTACCAGAATAAAGTGGTAATATTAGAATTTCAGCACAAAAATTAAACTAATTTTATTTTACTGAAGCTTTTTTCTCATTAAAACTAATTTCCCATAATTTTAAGATGTGTCGATGGTAAAATTGCGTCTTTATTGTGATAATATTCTCGTAATTAAACAAAAATTCTTGTAATGATCCGTAATTCAACTCACAAAAGGGCTGATTGAAATAATACACTTTTTGAAAATAAATAAATAAATAAATCAACATTTGTCAATTCTTTATTAGAAAAAAAAGTTTAAAATCAGATTCGGTATAAAAAAGTAATTAGATTTTCTTTAGTTACATTGCTTTAAATAAGTGCAGAAACGCCAAATAAATGAACAAATCTAGACTTTTTCTTCTTAGGGTAACATTTTTAAAGGTTAACTGCATTAAAAACTTGTTGCTTTTCAGCAGGAATCACTTGAAACTAAAGTACATGATGGTAATAAGCAATTAGAAATGAATAATTGAGTTGTTTTTCCATCTGACTTCATGCAATATGTGACTCATTTCTGGCTCAGATTCACACTAAAATTACAATAAGTGAGTCGGCTGGACTTCCTGTTTTTCTCAAAACAATACCAACAAGCTGGTTGAGCCTCTTTAACTGCATGATTTGATTTTCAACCCAAGCCATGACTAAATCTGGACTTTTTCCCAATAAAAAGTGTTGTGTAAAATGCAGTGACCAGCTTGAAGTAAAAATTGAAACTCTGGGTAGGAGAAATTTTTAAGTGTCAAATTGTCCCAAAAATTATTGCAAAAAAAACAACAATAATATTGTCATTTTGAGGCAATTTTGACCTAATGTCACAGTGACAATGATAGATAAAAGTAAAACAAAAAACTTTTAAAATGGAGTATGACGTCTCTAACAAGAAATTGCATTAAAACAAAAAAAACTTCAGTTTAGACAAAAGGGGCAAAAGGGGCAGGTAGTGCAAAATCAAAATGGCGGCTTTTCAGCAATATTAGAGGGTAAATAACTAATAAATGTTTTCCAAATGGACATTAATGTTCTCATTTTAAATGTGATTAATTAATTTTATTACAGGAAATGTTGACTTGTATACAGCAGAGGTTTGTGAAAAACTAACAACAAAAGTATGAATACTTCCGCAAGTTTATATTTTTATAAGAAATATTTCTCTTAGCATTTTCCTCACTGGATAAATTCACATAAATTAAAGGTTTGTGGATTTTTTTTTTATTTTAGAGTGAGATTATGAAACTTTCATCCAACTTTTAGTTTATTTGCTAACAAACGCTACCTACTCTAAATTACAAACAATGGAGGCTTTAAGCTGCATTTCCTCTTCTGCTAAACCAGCTGAATTTACGAGTTTAAAGGAACTTATCATGGAAGTAGAATGAAAGCCTGAATAATCTCAAAAACAAAAGGAAATTCTAATTTATAAGAACTCTAAGCAAGAAAAATAACCAAAAATCTTGAGTAACAAAGTTTTTTTGTTGAATTATGTTCATTTATTTTGTTGCTAATCAAGTGGGAAGGTTGGCATAGCAACAGAAAGATGATCAACTTGTTGTTTTGACCAAAGCTTGTAATGTGTTTACTGGTGCATAGTTAACAAATAAATTTATAATTCAGCACATCTATGTCTGTGTTTTAAAAATGAAACATTTAAGTCAATTGAGCTGCTTTTCTGTTTTGTATTGGCATCAGCCGATACCAAACCTCAGATATCAGTATCGGAAGTGAAAAAATGGATATTTAAATGTTTTTTTATTTGCAAAACTCTCTGCAAACATGTTTTCACTCTCAAAATTAACTATTTTAAATAGATTAAGAAAAATCTTAAAAGTTTATTTCAGTTGGTGCAAAGCAAATACAACTCAATCGCAATTCGACTTTTTTATTTGTGGGTTTATGATATTTTAAAGCCGTTTTCAAACTCTGATGGGGAAATTCAAAACTGTTTAATTACACTGTAAAAAGACAAACCGCTTAATTAGATTTACTATATAATTTCATATTTATCATTGAGAAAAAAGGCTTATGGTTAAAGACACAGACATGTAAAGCAGTTAAAAACAGGTGGGCACAGTTTCCAAACATTGTACTCAAGTAAGAGTAAAAAAGTATTTGGTAAATGTCTACTCAAGAATTTAATTTCCAGAAAACTGCAAAACTGCTGAAACACTGAGTTCCTTTAAATCTCGACTAAAACCCCACCTGTTTAGAATTGTATTTGAAACTTAATCAATTACAAATTTAATGATGGAACTCGACTTAATGTCATGTTTTGATTGTTGATTCTGTGACTTTGTGCTTTTGTGCTTGTCATGATGAAAAGCACTTTGAAATGCCTTGCTGCTGAAACATGCTATACAAATAAAATTTAATTGATTGAATGATTGAACTGATCAAATCATCATTCATTTAATATTTAATAAGACAGACCAAAACATAAAGTTAAGTGGAAATTTTGGTATTTTAAAGACCAAAATGATAATTTATAACACTAACAAAAATTTTTCCAAATCAGTTTCTTTAAAAAAAACTTAAGGAACTCTAAAAAAAACTGCAAGTGAGTTTCTGATGTTTGGTTAAAACATGAGTGGGTAGTAACTAGTGACTACCCAGCTCTGGTTAAAAACAATCTTAACCAAACACTGTCTCTTATAGAGCTACTAATATAAGAAGTCAGGTTCTTCTTTCTCAGATGCTTAATAGAAAGTGCAGTAAATAAAGCTGCACAGTGGCTATAATTTATAGATGAGCTGCTATGACAGCGTGCAACCTCAACAAAGCGTCCGGACCGCCACTGTGATCCAGTACTTTGCTGAGAAAGCAGCTTCATAAATGTTGCGGTTGTCCCACGCAGCGAGCGGTGAGGCGCCTCAGCAGCAGCCGTCTTTGTTGTCATATCCTCTCTGAAGGCCACAGCGACTCAACTTCCCGATTCGGGGCTAATGGTTTACTAATAGCTGATAGTTAACACCCTCACTGCCTGCCGAGGCCCAGAGCGAGCAGCGTCCACGGCCTCGCCCTGCCCAGCGCCCCGGTCAGACGCGACTCCACCTCCGCCATTCAACTCACCAACAACCGGCGTGTCACTGCGCTCCGTCCGCCTGGATAGCCAGGGGGTTGCTGAGGCCACCTTTCCCCGCCACAGCTTCGGTTTCAGTAAAAGCTATTGCGTTTGCAGGCTCGTCCCCGGATTGGAACCGCTACACAGGCTGAGCAGCAAGAGGAGCAACCGTCCGGCTAACCTAGCTTATATTAGCCTGATGTAGCTATTAGCATTACGGCTGTTAGTGTCCCGTTTCACTTAGCCTGGCTAGCTAAATGTCTCAGAAAGATTTGCGGAATTACTGCATTTACCCCCATGAAATAAAAGCGACCGTTTAGGTAAAACGTTTACATTCTGAATTAAAAAAACAAGCTATGTGTCATAAATTTATCCTGGTGCAGCCGCAGGGTGCATCCATCCAACTCGAACAGCATTTCCTACTGACAGCTGCGTGCGGGTTCTTGTGAATGTAGACGGGCGCGCGCACGTCAGGTGGCCTCCCTTCCGTACACAACCACTTTGACCGCAACTGTCTCATGAAAGAAGGTAAAATATACACGTTTTTCACGGTACAATTTCTAAAAATGATTCCCTAACAATATGAGAGATAATTTAATCCATAAATTCAGATAACCAAATAAAACAGCGGTTGCGCCTCGCTCAAATAATTTGTTATATAAATTGTGACCACTAGATGGAGCTATTTTCATATTATTTATCAGCCCAAATCCATGGAAACGCTGTTGTGAGAAACCAAAACACAAGTCAATACAAGAAATCCTTAACAATTTTCTTTCATTTCTGTTAGTTTCAGGAGATGATACAATTATCCCAGTAATTCTATCTGTATCACAGCCACTTTATAAGTAATTGCTATTTTTAGCCTGCCTTTCACCCAGTAATTCCCTATTTATTTCCTAAACAGGAACAAAACTGAGCTGCTGCTGCTCAGTCAATCAAAATGCCTGGTTACCAAACTTTCCAGCCTCTGACCAGCAAAATAAAACTTTAAAAGGCCAGTGAAGTCTGAACTTTGGTGAAGCATTAAAGCGTTTTTGCAGAGTCAGTTGAAAACTGTTGCAATGGCAACTCAATCAATATCAACAACTAATATGTGTTATTTTTACCGATTCAAGACCTGTTTTTTATTCTTCACTCTATTAAGTGCAGATGCTTTTTTGTTCTATGTTTATTGTCTCCTCAAAGCCATCGTCGGTGGTCGTTGCTATTATTCACTTATTCCCTGACGCAGAGCCTGGATGTTTGATGTTTCTCTCCACTGCCACCACATCCTCGTCAATCGATGACTCATTGAGCTGACTGGGATTTCTAACTTTGCCCAAATGGTAATATAAACTGACTCAAACTCTTAAAAATCAGGGTTCAGATGGATCTCAGACTGCATGGTGTTGGTATAAATAAATTAACCGTTTCTGTTTTAGACATTTGGTTTGATTCAAATAAACTGAATCAGATTTTTCTCCAGACTTTACTTACCGATTTACAAAAACAAAGTTAGTATTTCACATATTCTCGCCTTTATGGGCACATAGAGTTACTTAAACATCACTGGATGTTTTACATTGAAAGTTTCAAACTACTAATGTGGATTTCTTTACCTTCAAGAAGGTAAGAAGGTATATAAACATTTTAATAGGGGAAAATTCAGTCATTTATTGTCTACTTTCTACACCAATTAAAATAATTTTAAACAGAATTTTTGCAGCAATCTAGAGAAAGTTTCACATATCACTTTTGGATCTTGACCTTAATTTATGGATTAAGTGAAGACAAGATGTTTTTATGTTTTCTTAAATGGAAAACACATCCCTGAAATCATATTTGAAATCCCTTCAGCCCTGCTAGTCTTCAAACAGAACGTGAATATTTATTTCCATCCATCCACTGTCTCACTTTTCTGTTTTGGTTGCAGTTGCTATGGAAACGTGGGGACTCCCTGCAAACATTCGAACAATTTCTAAGCCCAGGAACTCCCTTTCACTTTGGCTTAGTCAAACTGGTAAAATGTGATCCAGCTGGATCTTGTGGCAAGTTTATACAAGACCAAAATGGGCGTTAGTCTTACACAAAGAAAAATGATCTAAACACACTGCCTGGAAACAAGGAAATAAAGACAACATTGTTACTGGGTGGAAAAGAAACATGTGGGATACAGAAACAAATAAAAAAGAAATAATACCAC
This sequence comes from Poeciliopsis turneri, assembly GCA_922788865.1. NCBI lineage: Eukaryota > Metazoa > Chordata > Actinopteri > Cyprinodontiformes > Poeciliidae > Poeciliopsis > Poeciliopsis turneri. The sequence continues at coordinate 981,769 of CAKLNU010001002.1, forward strand.
CATAAATAATATCCATAAAGCTGAAAAAAAATTGAATAAAATTACTCTTTATTTATAATTATAAAAAATTACCAGAAAACAATAACAATTTTGAATATGACGTTAAATAAAAATATATTTACAAAATAAACAATGTCGTTTTTTCTTTTGGTCATAAACTCAGAGACCAAAAAGAAAAGTCATTTGAATGCTACATGTTTTTATAGCTCACCATAAAGTGTATTGCATTTGCATTTGACAAGTTTAGACCATCCAGTCCAACTTTCAGCAGCACCAGCATTTCTTTGAACGACACCATTCAGCGTTTTACACCGCCTTTAAAACGAGTAAAAAGATCAGGTGATAATTACTGCGGATATAAAAATACATTTTTAAAGGGAAAAGCTCAAACACACAGTTCTGGAAGGCAATGACACTGTTACTGCATGACATTCATATAAAATATTAATTATTAACCACTGAAGAAGCCAGAAATGGTGTATTCTTGTGATTAAAATGTGATTTAACATTTTATTTTCATTCTTCATCAGCGTCTGCATGAACCTGCAGGTTTTCGCAGGTCAGGGTGTTTCAAGAAACTCAAGTCCTTCTGGGTCTGGATCCCGCTCCTTTGCATAGCAGCGTGTGAAAAGACTCTGTAGAGGCCGAGGTGAAGCTAGCTGTCCTTTGGTTTGTCTGTTGGGAACGTTCTGATCCACGACTGCGTTCGCGCGAGAGACTGATTCCAGTTGTAGAGGGGCTGGTACTGGAAATATCTCTGCGCTTTGTCCGTTTGCACCGTGAAGGTGGTGCTGGCCACCGCCAGCGTGTATCGGTTCAGCAGCGGTGTGAAGTTGTAGAACGGGCTCAGTATCCAGCGCAGAAAGTCGTTCAGGATGGCCAGGAAATAGAGGACGATGCCCGGCATGCAGACCTTACGGAAGTTGAATTCGGACAGCAACTCCATGTTGAAGTCCTCGTAGCTTTTGTAGGGCGACTCGTCGTAGCAGAAGAAGGCTTCACCGCCAACCTTCTCGGGATTCGTCTTCAGGGCTCGAGCTGCGAGTGCATGCATCCAGGCGACATTACCTAGCAACACAAACAAAGGGGTAAATACCAACCTCCTCTCTCAAGTCTCTCCAACAGTCAGTCATATGAGAAATGAATGCATTTCACCAAAACCCACAGGGTTGGGAGGATCGAAACATCACAGGAGAACATTTCAGATATAAAAAGGATGCGTGTGTGGAAAGTTATCCTGAATAAAAGTAAATAATGACAAAAGCATAAAAAACCTCCACCCTGAAATTGTGGTTCCCTTTGAACAGTTCATTTAGAGTGCAGCGTTGTGTGCAGACAGCTGAATCACTGCACTGTACAACCAAACTTCACTCCAATTACAGCTGCAAGTATTTTCAAGTACCTCTCTATCATCTTTACATACCAAAGTGCTTTTACGTCGAGAGACAATATTAATCCTATTTTTCTTTGTAAAGAAGCTCAAAATGCACATAGAATAAAAGGAGAAAATTTCCCCAAAAAACAAAATAAATTCATAAAAATGGTCCGAATGGGTCGTAAAACAAACTATTGATGCAAACAATTAATTGTCGATTAACGGATTATTAGATTAAAATTTGTTCCAATCAACTGACTAAGAAAACGTATTAGTGTTGTAGTTTGACCGCCGTCCACCAGAGGGCGCCACTGGTCATTCTTAAGCGCAGCTGTCGATAGAGAATTAAAGATGGCGGAGATGTTTCCAGAACGGAAAAAAATTACAAAATTTTTTTTTAAATAGTAAAAAATGTTTAGAACAGAACAGAAATAACGGTCCGGAGTCCGATGCAGTTCTGTTTGGATTTATAAACACTGGACGCTTTAAAGGGATTCATTAAATGGAGCAGTGCCAACATCTGAGCCAAGAAGGAGCTAATTTGCTGCGAAGGCCCAAACGATGCGTTGAGAGGAAAGTAGCAGAAAAATAGCAACATGATCGAAAAATTAACAGTTGATTTTGGGAGCTAATTCACTTCCCAGGGCGAAGTTTTAACATTCCTACAAGATCAACTAGTCATAGTTTAATAATGTGAGAAAACCTCTATTTATTCATTCAACTACCACAAAATAATATTCAAATTGTATCCTTTTTTTTTTTAAACCCAGAATATTTGTGTGAAGGAAATAAAGTTTGTTCTCCTGATACAAGAAAGAAACTAAAATTTTGTAGAAAACGGCCACTCAGCGATTAATCGTGAGTCGATCAATAATGTATAAAACCCAGAACTGTGTGAAATATTTCTACAGTTGCTATTTTTGTTTCTTTACACATCCGTTTCTAGCAGCTGCTGAAGAGTCTTGATGTAAATATTATCAAGTGCAAACATCTCCACAACCTTCTGAGAAATGCAGAGGAAGTGCCGCGTTACATTTACATGCATTTGAATGCAAGTTGCTGTGCCTTGAAATGCACCAAACCGCTTTCAAAGACAAAGCAAACAAAACACAAGCCACTCTTGAAAAGAAAAAGTAGATCGCAGTTTTCGGAAATGGAGGTTTCTACCTGCGTAGACTCGGCCGTGTTCGATGTGATCCGGGATGCCCCCGATAACCAGGCCGCCCCGTTCCGCCGCCAGGTTGTAGAAGTCCCTCATCAGCTGGTGGCCTTCGCCGTAGATCCCCGTGGGTCTCAGCGAACAGGTGAACAAACGCTTCCCACCCTTCACCTGCGCAGAACGCAAACAAACAAGTTCATTCGTACTGCACATTTCAACAAAGTGCTTCACCTCATATAGACGAGAGTCAAAAACCAGACATTTTAATTGCCAACACACTTCATTTATGAGTTTGAGATCTTAAGAAATGTTCTCCAGGTGATAGAAGGCCAACTCTGTAGCTGTTTTATGTTAATTTTTAGCTCTGAGCCAGATTTCACGCCTGATCGAGTTTCTAGCTGTCATAACTCACGCTGCTTTTCAATCCCCTGTTAGAAAACTGTAAACCCTTTAACCTAAAAAACAAACAAAAAACACATTCCTACATGAGTCAGATGAAGAAATTACTGGGTTTGGATTGCATAAAGCAGAAATAACACCCCAGTGAGGCAACAAGGGAGCTGGAAGAGCTTTCTGTGGCGGAGAGGTTGCTCAAGGAAAAACCCCCTATGAGGATTTCTCCAAAACCCAACCAGGCATTTGACTGATTGAATAGGCCACAGTTGTCCATTGTTTTTAGTTTTAAGCAAACTTTACTCCTACAGCTTTGCAGGGACTTGGAGAAATGATCTCAAATAATCACATTACAGTGAATAAACATGTCCTCAACAGCTCAAATGTGCTTTTTCATGCACACACCCTGCAGGGAGGGCAAAAAGAAACCGCTTGAAAACACAACACTGAAAACGTTACACCCAAGGAAGAGCAGCACGACTTTAACATGTTTTCACGCAAATCGAATGAATTACTCAAGCACTGAGTAACTCAATGAAATTAAAAATTATGTGGAAATTTTTGTGTTTTAAAATATAAAAAAATGAAAATAATTCAGATAAATAACATGATCAATTTTTTTCAACTTAAAACTTATGAAGCTTTAACAAAAGTTCATCCTGATGAATTTGTGGTTAAAAAAAAAACGAGCTTTTTCTTAATTCATAGGAAATTTCATTGAAGTAAGAGTCTTACCTCTGTGCCGTTCGCTTTCAGGACAATTTCCTCCGCCTTCGCTTTACTCTGGGGATACGCCATGGTGTGCTTCACCTCATACTTCGTGTCTTCATTTCCTCTGCAAAGAAAAACAGACACATTTAAATGAAATCGTCCCCTTTTCATTTAAATACCAGGCGAGAGTTCGGGGAATGTATATTCATGGAAACATGTTGGTTGAGCAGATAGAGCTCCTTTGACCCTTGACCTGAATGAGCATTTTAAGCCAATTCTTCAGCAGCAGTGAGTCAAAATTTCAGAACATTCATCCTGAGTTTCTGCGCAGCCTTATGACCCACTCTGAGTTTGCGTTCCTGAATCAGCGCACGTCTCTTTCAGGGCAAACAAAGCCTTATTATTTCAGCATTACTCAATGTCGTCACTATCAGGGGGAAAACATGAATAATTGTGCTGCGATGCTGCCGGGATGCCAGGTGGAGAGTTTTGCCGCAGCAAGTTTGGGCTGAAGTAATCCTCTGCTTTGTATAATTATTCTGTGTGAGTTTTATCTTTATCTGTCGCCATTAATCTCATGACCTCATCTGCTGCACCCAAACACAGCACCGCTTTCTAACAGATCAACACACCATGGAGGAAAAACGAGAAACATATCTGATCCAGACGTTAACTCACCTAAAAGACCGCAACGACGAAAAGTATTAAAGAAGTATCAACTTAAAAAAAACAAAGCTTCTGTGTCTAAAAGCCACAGACTAAATGTTAAGCACAGGAAGATTAAGTTTTAAATCAACTGCTGGAAGATAAAATGCTGTTTCGAGCCATGAAAGATGCTGGATTCAACTGAAAGACTCAAATAAAAAAACAAACAAAGGTTTTGAGAGTGGCCTAGTCAAAGTTTGGACTTATTTCCAGTTTCATTTTTTGGATTGGTTTGTATTTACTAAGGTCGTCTTGGTAGATATACAAATTTGGTTCATGATTTCAAACCAGCGGTGTCCAAAGTGAGGCCCAAGGGCCATTTTTGGCCCTAGAAATGATTTTGTTCGGCCCCAAACCAGAAAACGACTAAAAACTTTGGAAATTGATTTTCATCTTATGGATCTTTATCGATATGCAGATTTTGTAAACATTTTCGTTCATTGTTGAGCAGTTAAAATTAAAATACTAAAACATAACAGAATCACAAACTAACTTTTGTATTTTAATTTATTTTGTGGTCAGTAGTTTAAATTTGCCAGCTCTAGGAGTCTTTAAACATTTAAAAATAGCAGCTTTACAGGAACTGCAGCCAAACACTTATTATTTTTGTTGTTGCTTTTTTAGGAGAACACATTTTGAAAATGCACTAAAAATAAAAACACGAGTCAGACTTTGCAGCTATATTTACACGACACGGATCTGAAGTTCCCTCTTTTCCAAGTCAATCTCAGATGCAACGTGTCACGTTTTCTCTCTCCAGAATCAGCAGGATGGAAACTAATCACAAGGTGTGACGTGGCAGGAACTCAGACCTGTTGTCATACGTGTTTGTTGTGGCTGGTTAATCACAGTGGAGAACGTCTCTTCCTAAAACAACATGTGCAGACTGTGTGTTGTTTAGTCACAGCAACCCCAAAACTAAATATTCACCTTCCAAATGTTTAGTGAAAACAAGAATCCCGGGCGCAGAGTTTAGCTGTAAATAAACCAAAGCTGATAATTGACTGGAATGCTTATAATGATAATTGACACAGAGATGTGACTCCTGTTGCAAGACCAGTTAGGAATGTTTGCAACAAAAAGCCACAGACGGCGTCTGTACAGCAACGCTAAATGCAAATCATCCGCAACATCACAGACTGCAAACTGCTGCTTTCATCTCATGTTTGGATTTGTTCCCCGAAAAAAAGTATTTTTGGCACCAAAATTGTAAAGTGGAAAGTTCTCCTGGGTGAAAAATGCTTGATTTTCAAAGTAAAACAATAAACCACACATGTAACATTATAGCTAAAGAAATGAGTTGGTGTGACATCTGCAGAAAATTTATCTGAAATTCATCCTTTTGTCTTATTAATATAAAAAAGGCTTATAATTTCTTATATTTAATTTCTCTTTGGGATTAATATTTTCAATTTTAATAAAACTTTTGGGTTCATTCTTCTAACAAATGTTCATTTTGGATTTCATTAAGATTATGAATGTTGTTAAAGGTAAGATATCTTAAACATCCAAAACAACAAATACAATGAATTACAAAGTGTGAACAAAACTGTGAACAAAAAAGGCGCAGAATGAGGACTTTCGTTGTCTTGTTTTTAGCAGAAAGAGAACTATAAATCCTACAAATAGAAATTTATCGCGTAATAAAATGATTTATTGGTTCTTGCGACAGACGAAGGCGGGCCGGATCTGGCCCTCGAGTTTTGACACGCGTCCTCCGGTTTTCTCATTAACAAGAAATATTCGGCTGCAACTTGTCAAATGCTTTGTAAAATTCACAACAGTTGGAATTGTGGTCAGCGGCCCCACAAATGCATTCTGAGGACCAGAAATGGCCCCCCTGCCGCACTTTGGACACCCCTAAATGAAATTCACAGCCTTTCTGATGAACATTTTTCATACTTTGAGTTATGATTGTTTTGAATCCACCCAGTCTTAATCATGTCCTGTCCTTCCCTCATAATTTACGTAATTATTGTGTTAGTTTCCCAGAAAAACAGGACTGCGTCCGGACAACATCTGGATTAACGCCACATGGAAAACACATGGCAGAAAAGAGAGAGAACATCAAAGAGCACTTCTGCAGTTGTTAATGATGAGGAATGACGTTTACCTCTTGAAATGATCGCCGTTCACGTTGGGTCCGATCACTTCCATGCTGCTGGTGTAGATGAGGCGCTCGACGCCGCATTGCACGCACGCTCGGATCACGTTCTCCGTCCCTGATGGCAAAAAACAGACAGACTGAGTTAGAAAGAGCATTTAACTTTCACTCCACATTAAGAAAAGAGTTACTGAAATGAATTAGTGTCTCTGTTCTGCCCTGTTCTTCAATCTGCATGTTAAAAGCAGATTAAAATGGGACCCACATGCGGACGGGAGGCCTTTCCCTCCCTTTGCGCTCAAACTAAATCTGGACTCCATTATCGACATCGGACAGCCGTTGGAAAGAAACAGAAAAACGACGACAGGAAACAGGAAACCTCTTATCGTGACATTGCAAACAGTGGATTTATTTGCACTTATCTGCTATTCGACAACATTAGACACGGATTCCTCTGTTACATGTTCAACTTTATTTGGCAGGAGACGACTGGATTAAATGAAGAGTTCATTTAAAAAAAGAAGAAACAAGTTTTATGCTCCACAGCCAGATAAAAATTAAATAAGTTATTTTTGTTTTGCTTTTCCAATCCAATATGCCAACTGGTGGATGTGCGCATTTATTGTGTCGTTTATTACTTATAATAAATTTCCTATCATGGTGAGATTTTAATTCATCATCGTCACAAAACACTAAAATTTCCCAGATTTATTGGGATTGTTATTTTTACAAATGTTCTCTGTTGTTTGTTCAATAAAAGTGTAAAAATATGTATAAATACATTTTTAAATATGATTAAATGCTGTCACTGTGCAGAGTTATGAGGCCTGATGGTGAAACCTGAAACCGCTGCTGCCAGGTGACTCTGCAGGTTGTTGCTAGGTAACCAAAGAATGACTGGGTTGCTAGGTAACCAAAGATTGAGTGAGTGAGTTGATTCCAACAGAGAAATTATTGGATATTCTATCCAACATATTACATGTATATTGTTATTTATTGTTGAGCTTAAATATTTTTTTCTTCTCACTAAAAGATGCCAATGTGGTTTTTAGAGCGACAAAGAATTTAATGGTAACTTTTGAATCTGAAAACCAGAGAGACGTTTCATCTCTCAGGTTAGAAGGAAATAGTTAACAAGAGTCCGAAAAACTTTTGGCGAAAGGAGCAGGAGCTCTGGGGAAGCGGGACGGATTCTCTGGATGTTTGTCATTCTTTAAAAAATGAGAAGCCAGGTTGAGCCACTTCGCTTAACGAAGTCAGAATCAAACCTCACTGCTGGTATTCATGAACGAGGGAATCAGTCATCTAATTCGCCAAGTCAGGACGAAACTGCTTTGCTGTTCCTTTGAGATTCATGAAGCCCATTCAGCTAACAGACAACAAAAGCATCTTTTGTTGGATCGCTCCTCTCAGATCCATCCCAGTCGCCTGAGTCAACTGGGAAGCACAAAACCAAACAACAGACTTCTGTTTCTTTCTTTATTAATGAGGCGCATCATGTTTGAATTTAGCCATCCTGCTTTTCTGGACTGTTTATGTGTGACACAAAGACGTTCCCAGAAATGTGTTTTCAAAGATAAAGTTGACAATGATGCTGACTATTGTGTTTGAAACTCATTGTTGGGCTCAAACAGACAGGATGAGTCATTCTGTGGGATTCATTGAAAATTAAACACAAACCAGAAATTACAGACTGTTCAATTTTAGAGAAAACTTTTGTTTCTAGTTTCATTTACTCTCCTACAAACAACTTCTGTGTATTTCTAGAAGCATCAGCTTCACATTTTCCCTTAAACTACCTGATCGAATCAACAGTCACTCTTCTGTGTGCAATGATTTATGGGCTTAAGTCCCATTTAAGACATGCTCTTCTGCATTTCTTCAATCAATTCATCTTTTTGTTCAACTTTCTGGTCTGGGATTGGTGTGAAGGTCTGTAGTTTCATTGGAGTTTGGAGCATGAAGCGAGATGTCAGGTATTTTCTTCTTTTTTTTCCCCAATGTGCTGAAACCTGAGTAAATCTGTTGACTTGGTTCCTGTCAATAGAGTCTCTGTGGCTGTAAATGTAAACGTTCCCTCCCTGCTCAGGAAGCCAATCTGCTGAGTTTAATTTACTGGAAGCTTTTCTACATTATGCTTCCTTGAACGGGTTAGGATCGGTTTAAAGCCTATGCAAAACATGTTCATTACATATCTTGCGCAAAATCATTTTTAGATAGTGAGACTTTCGTTCAAAATGAGCTATTTTAGCTCTCTCGTCACCTTAAATCCAAGCTGCTGACGTCGCCCAAGCAGCTCAACATTCACCCTCAAACGCAGTAAAGTGGTTTTTTTTAAAGCCAAGTAAACAACAAAACACTTTTCTTTTCCAGCAGCCATTGTACAGCGTTAAAACCAACTGACCAAATGTACTGGAGCTCTGCTAGGGTTGCTTGGTAACGGCAGAACTCTCCTGGGGTTGCTAGGTAACGGGCTGGGCTTTGCTGGGGTTACAAAGCGAGGGCCAGTACCTGCCGATTTGTGACGTTACTTTTGGATGATCCAGACTCCAGTCATTCTTAACTGAGGATCGTTTTGTTTTGTTTTTTTTGTGTTTGTTTTTTTTAAGCACTTGGCCAGAGAGAAGTTTTGTGGTTTCCTCAGAAGTAATTTGCCAGATTGAAAAAAAAAACCCACCAAGCTACTAGCAAGCAGTTAAAACTTCAGTTGTGGGAAAATCAATGAACCGCAGAGAACCGTTTGGAAATCCTGATCGTCATGCAGCACGATTGCATGATTTGAATGTTTTCTCTTTAACACAACTTCCTTGGACGATGTGCTAAAATTGGATTTCACTATAACTGAACCTGCAAACGTATTTCCTCAGAAGCAGGTGGTGCAGGAAAAACTGGCCTGCAGGCAGAGACTAGTCATTGCTCTCATACATTTACTTGAACTTTTTGGGGAAAATAGTTGATCAAATAAATTTACTTGAATTAACCAAATTACCTTTGGTTAACTTTTAATATGGGAAATTAACCATATGGTTACTTTTTACTTTCACTGGAGTAAATATATATTGAGGCGGTTCTATTTTTAGTTTAGTGCCATTTTTGAGTTCTCGGAAACATGGCACTTATTTTCTCCATACTTTATGGTTACAATACAGAAACTAATCCCAACATTAAACCAGTGATGTGTTCCAGTGATGAGGAAACTAAATGGAAAATGATGTGATCCCACTTCCCGACAGTTTCCGTTTTGATCTCGTCACAGACGTGCCATCCTTTGTTGCTACCCAAAGGTGTGGATTTCCTCAGAAATCATTTCCTTCCTTCCTGTTATCACCCAGATCCAGCCGCCTCCGGGACATACCTGTGACGTTGACAGAGAAGATGAGAGACGATGGGATTTTGTGCCAGACGTCCACCAGGCTGGCAGAGTGGATCACAACGTCGACCCCTTGGGTGGCCTGCAACACGCTGTTGTAATCTGTGATGTCTCCTTGGATTAAAGTCACTTTCACCTCATCTGCACAAGAATCAGGAAGCAAACACCCATTATTGCATGCAAGGAAACTAAATGTTTTCCAAAGAATTTCAGGAGAAAATGGAAAAAGACTCGGATCGTTTGCTCAGGATAATCAGGGCTCTTTGTAAACAAACATGTTCACTTCCTTGTTACAAAATTTCCCTTCTTGCAACTGCACATTTTCCAGTAACTGTTTTCTTATCAGCTCTCCTATCACATTATGAATGAGACACGTAACCTGATGGTTCATTATTGCACAGCGCTGCTCTTAGAAGTGTTGAAATAAATGATGTAAAATCAAAATTTGAGTATCAGTATCCTTTTTTACGCAACAGGTCCATTTCTAGGTCTGAAAACGACGTATGTTGGAAAGAGGGAGTGTTTTATTTTGAAGAGTGCTCAGTCCTTTCCGGTTTTGTCTTGTGTTTGGTGTTGCTAGGACACAAAAAGTCTTTATTCAACGGTAAAAACGCACCAGCCTCGTGTTGCAGAAGCTTTCACTGCGCAAAACACACATTTTACACAAAAATCTCACTTTAATATGTTTCACTTTACCTTTTTGTGATTATGTACAATTATTAATTACAAATTTATTTACATATAACTGTAAATAAGTCACAAAAACGTGCAAATAATGTAAATGATTTGTAATCGGAGAAAATATAAGACCATAACTTACATAACATATAAGTTATGTTCCAAAAATGCTTTTCTCACAAGGATTATTCATTCAAAATTCAAATTCAATACTTAATTGATCCCAAAGGAAAACTGAATGTTGCAACTGGTAATAATCCCAAATTCTCCTCATACTGGTCGTTATCACATTTCCTCCAAATTCAATTTCCCCATAGGAAATAGTTTTAAAGTGAAGATAATGTTCAACAAACATTTTCAAGCAATAAAAACAAAAAAAACATAGATTTTGTTTTTATATTGTTGCTTGATGCTTTTCATGTTTCGTTCACGTTTCTCCTGGGAGGATTATTGGTGGTGCCTCCAAATTTAGTTTCATATGTGAAATATTGTGTAAAAGCACCAAATAAATCGTTTAGAAGTTAATCAAACATGTTCAAATCAGTAAAAGCCTTCTGAGAATGGAGTTTATTGTAAGAAATATTGTATTTCAGTCCATCTTCTAGTCTGGGAGTGAAGGAGTGTGTTATCGTTTTCAGAAAGGTCTTGAACTCCTGGTTTATCTTTGCTCTCATGCTTCGTCCTTGAATCGCTGATATAACTGGACTTTTGAACCTGAGCTCAGAGAGTCGGTTGCAAAACTTCCACCAGTTCAGACCAGTTTTAAAACGCTGATCAAACAAGCCAGCATTTGATTTCTCATTTCTGATCAGCCTCAGCGAAGGGCGTCTAAAACTGCTGATCAGCCACGTTATTGAATTACACTCAGAAAACACGCCATGCATCAGCCACATTTCATAATGACTGACTAAACCCAAACAAGGACAGAATGATTCATTTATTCAGCGGCTCAGGGAGGTGATTCATGTTGTCATGACAGACAACCAGGCATAGATAACAGATTAACATGGCATGACATAAGCTGCAGAAAAAAAAACAGGGGAATGTTGATGCTATATTTAAAGACCAATAAATGTATCTTTTGAAGGCATTCAACTGAAAACCAAACGACTAACTGAACATTTTGACATTCAAATGCACAGAATCCTGTTTATTTTCAAATCTGCAGAAGTCATTAAACGCAACACAGTAAAGCTGCAGCGCTGTAAAACCCAGCAGCTGCTCCATAGGATCCCTGCGACAGACAGAGGGGAAAAGACGCGGCGCTCACCTGTCTCCCTGTGTTGGTGAAACCCGGGATGGATGCGCTTGTCAAACACCCGCAGCTCCGCCAGCTTCTCCTCTTTCTCCAGCAGGACGTCGAGCACATGCTTGCCGAGGAAACCGCAGCCTCCGGTGATCAGATAGACGAGCGTCCGCTGGGTTTCTGCCATGTTTGGAGGAGAGGCTCCGCTTTCAGAGACGATCTCTGCTTCTGCACGAAGAACAGCTGACAGCCGGTACAAACAATATCTGGGCTACAAGCCCCGCCCCTCTGTGGGAGGAGCTTTGGGGGGCGGGGCAAACTATGACGTGCAGTTTCAGGTGACAGCGCTGATGGAGGGCAGAAGTAAATGCGGCAATAAAATGCTTGAAGTCTGTGTGGTGTCTGGTTCCAGTAGAGAGAAATATTAACATTATTTTTGTGTTATGAAGGTAAAACGTCACAAGGGAGCTGATTTAAAAAAAACTCAGGAAAAAGGAAAAGGTACGAAAACTAACAATGTCAGAGTTTGCAGAAAATATCATGTTTATTCAGAGGGACTTTCATGCTGAAGAAAAAAAAAGTTTTTGAGTAGACTTTTTTGCCAAATGGCTAATTTTCACTTTAACTTCAGTAAAAATATGTCAAAGTTCTGCTACTCTGACTTCAGGACATTTAGTAGGAAATCTTCTTCAAGCATAAATTATCTTTTTAAGAACTGGAATGATTATTGCATATCTTTTTAAATATTGTGGTGCTTTATTTCTGCACAGTGACATTAAAATTAATTCCTATTCTGATATTTTATCTGTAAAACAATTGACAGACATGGAAGTTTTAAATTCCTCTGTTTTGAAAGTTTTTATTAGAAAGTCAGGTATTTTCTTATTTTACGTTTTTTTTATTTTAATTTATTTATAATTTCTTATATTAGCCCATATTCTGTGTGCCTCAAGGAGAAATCCCTTGTTGCTAGGAAACGGCAACCAAAACACACGAGTCACGTGACACACAGCTGGAAGGAAGGCAGTCATTTCTGTGAAGGTAAGAAGCACATTGGTAAAACAAAACAAACAAACAAAACAACATTTTTCAATTGTTTAGATTTATAAGTCTCAGTTTCTTATCCCTAATCAAAGGCGTAAATCCCAGGGGGAGCCGGGGGGCCCGGACCCCCCAATCTTGGAAAAGTCTAGAATTTCCCCCCAAAGAAATCATGAAATAAATCTTTGTATTTAAACCATATGAATATAAATAAACAATAGAAACAAAGAACGAAATAAATCTGCCATTCATCTAAGAAGAAACTCCCCACTCTCCCAAAAATAAACATAAATAAATAATAGTTTAGAGCAACTTAAGTTATAATTTAAATAACACATGACTTGTATTGAGAACGACTGCAATAAATCAATATTTATGAGGAAATTTATTAAGTGGAGTTAATTATTTAAACTTTTTAGTCAGAGCCTTAAATTTTTGCAACAGAGATTAGATCTGTGACGCTGAACCAGAAATATTTGAATCTTAGTTTTAATTCTACGGGTCTCAACAGGTTGTTCACTGAGAAAAACACTTTTGTTATTCATTGCGAGTCATTTTTGGTGGTGCAGCTTGAACACAATGAAAACATTTTCAATAATCGTTCCAGGTTTACCTGTTTTTTTAGAACTTTATTTCAATGACAGATTATTTCACTTATAACATCATTTATAATTTTCCCATAAGTGAAATAATCTGTCAGTGGAACTAGCACTTTTTCACAAATAGACAGGAACTATTGACCTAAGATAAACTCATATTTCTTGCTGAAAAGTTACTGGTAAGTTAGTTTTGTCTTTTTTCCATTGTACTAAGATATTTGCACTAGAAACTGGTCAAAATACTTGTTAAGGTTTTGTGTTTTGGCAGGTGACTCAGTAGCAACAGTAACTTCATCAGGATGAAGCCAAACAGATTTAGGATTCTTTTTTAAGATGGTGAGTCAACATCTTTAGTCATACCCACTGCACCCAGTTTCCTTTTACGGATGAGGCAGATCAGCCTAACTTTATGTTACTAGGGAAAAATCTACGGAACAAGATTAGTGCCACTGAAAAAAAAAAAATCTGACATTAATTCCAGAATTCACTTTTTTTTCCCCTTTTTAAAAAAAAAAAATAAAAAATCAGAATCAGACATTTGAAATGCTTGTTTAGTCTGAAAACTCAAATCAGAGTGGATGAAGTGAAAATGTACAAATATTATGACAAGAAGGAAACACTTAAGTGATTATTTTTATATCCTAGCAACATAATTGACACAAACCTCAAAATATTTGGGTTTTTGTTTGGATTTTGATAAATTGACACGGAATTAGAATTTTGAGATTAAAGTCAAATTCTGAAAAAAATCAGAAAGTAATCAAAATTCCGAGGAAAAAAATTATTCTGAAAAGGTAAGAAATTTGAGATAAAAGCAAGAATTCTTAGATTAAAAAATTAAAGTTGGGAGTTCTGGGGAAAAAAGTGCTGAGAAAAAAAGTAGGAATTCTGAAAATAAAGTCAGAATTTGATTTGTTTTTTTCCTTTTCTGTACTTTGCTAACATGGAGTCGTTGAACTTAGTGAACTCAGTCAAGGCCTTTCCACACTATCAAGAGATAATTTGGAGTTCAAAGGTATGCGGTTTGAAATGAGGAGAAAAGTTCAAAGTAACTGGATACGAACACAAGAGGAATGCAACGCTTCCAGAATACTTTACCGACTAATTACGGAGTCAGAAGACAAGTTTCAACCTCAAAAATGGACATTATTGTAGCTGATGCTCGGTAACGACAGTGCAACTCAATCAGGAAACAGCTTGGTCGTCCTTAAGAAAAAAATAAATGAATTTAGTGTCAACAAAGCAAGAAATTCCCTGTAATTATAAAAGTAGTTCTTTGGAAACACCTTAAATTTTTCAATAAAGGAATAATTCCTGGCACAGGATTCTGTTCCCGTCTGGTGAAAAGAAAACAATACCTGAGGTTCACAAAGTCAGGCAGCGGCAGAAACACGTTTGAAACAGATGCAGGGATTTTCCAGCTGAGGTCAACATCTGCTGACAGAACCGAGCCATCTTTCCCCTTCCTCTTTCCGTTAAAAAGAATAAAAAAATACATCTGCAGATGAGTTACAACTCGCAGGACCAGAAGAGACAGTAAAAGGGAAAAAAAACATCAGATTTTCTTGTTTTTATTTAAAAAATATTTTTAATGCACCATTAATAAAGGGTTCAACGCATTAATACAAGAGAAATATTGCAAATAATATTAAAATCATCAAATTAAGAGGAAAAAAAACCCAATAAAAAATAAACAAATGAAAGGTATGTACACGTTTCCTCACAGAGAGGAAAAGGAACAACATATTTACAGCTTGGAATCTGTTTGTTTCCACGAGAAACAAACATCTCTACAATATTTACATGTACTTCTTTTTTTTTTTTGTTTTATCCTGTCGTAAATAAGTCTTGTTTTGTATGGAAAGGCTTTCATTGCAACAAGCATTATAGTACACAATTTTCAGGTTGCGAGGGAACGCAAAAAAAAAAATAAAAAAAAGAGGGAGTCTGGTAAAAAGTTTCAACATCGAAGCTAAACTTTGGACGGTCCGTGAAAAATAAACAAATAAAACTAAACACGGGAGAGCCCGACTGTCTGCAGTGCAACACGAACTCGTCCAGCAGAAAAACAGCGACGGCGAGAAACACAACTTTTCCGTCAGCCGCGTCAGGATAGAACATTTTAGAGACGGACGTTCGGTATGCGCTAAACACTCAGACAAAATAAATACGAGTGAATCCTGGAGGAGCAGGGCAGCTTCTTTTAAAGATAACCTTATAAACATCTGTTATCAATAAAAACACGTTTAAATCCTTCAGTCATTTTTCTTCCAACAGACCTTTTTTTTTGTTGTTGAAAGAAAACAGGAACGCAAAGAGAAACTGATATACGCCCTTTTAAAGGAAAGAAGAAGAAAATATTTAATGCACAGGGTTCCTACACAGTTTACATACTACTTTTCAAAAATCTGTAATTTGCCAAATATGGGTTGGAGCCACACAACAAATGCAAACATGGAAACAAATTTTTTTTGTAAATGTGTCTAATGTCTAAAATCTACTAAAATGGTGACTTTTAGTTATTTTTGAACGTACAAACATTCAAAAATCTAAATAGTGATGTGTAAAAAATTGAAAATGAAGGCAAAATCATTTAAATGTTGCATAAAATGTCTGGAAAAACATTTCAACAAGTCGTCAAAGAAAATTGTGTAGGAACCCCGAAGGAAACGATTGTTTGCATTTTTTTTTTTTTTTTTGCTCCTTTATTCTTGGAGAACCTGAAGGGAACATCCAAGCTCTAAATAACATTTCCAATTGCTTTATTCAAGCAATTTTTTTTTGCAAACTTTGTGAGAATCTGCAAACCTTTCATACAGAAGAAATGCAGCAAATAATGAGCAGTTAAAAGCAGGTACATCAGAGTGAAGAGAGAAAACTGTTCTGTTGTGCTGACTGTCGGTAACGGCTGGAAAAGGAGAAATATTAACACTTTTAGACGGCAGAAGGTTGCTGCAAATCAAAACCAAGAGGGACAACAGCTGAACACTGAGGGGAAAAGTCATTTCATTATAAGAAACGTTCTGCAAACGCAACAAAATACTATTAATTACAGCAAAGGTTTTCAAAAGAGAAATGGAAACCAAATCACAAAACAACTACGGCACTCAGAAATCCTGCATGACTGAAAACTTAGTTGAAGGAAGTTTTTTTTTATTATAATTATTTTAAAAGTGCGCCCACGACAAGCGATTTTTAAAAACCCTGAATTTTTCTGGCATTCATGTGCGTTTGTGTGGGGATGAATATGGATGCTGGGGGGGAAAGAAAATATATATATATGTAAAAAAAAAAAAAAAAAGAAAAATCCCATGATATGTATAAAAAACGGATCTGACACAGACAGAAACGACCTGTGTGTTACTGTTTATCAAATGGACGCTGGCGTGGAAATAGAAAAATAAAGGTTTTTATGACTTGTTCAATACTGCCACACCTCTGATGTTGGGAAGCCCAAACAGGAGGCGCCTTAACGCCAATTGAAGTGAAAAGTGCAAATGTGTGCGACACCGTTTTCTACTTTCTGGGGCTCTGAACTCTGACAAAAAAGAAGGAGAAAAAAAAATATGTAAAGGTCGGCTGCTGGCGAGAAGGAAAAACAAAACAAGAAGTGCTTTTTCACTAGTTGAGCGTTCCGCGGCAGTTCTCCGTTCCACACAGGCAGGGGATTTTGTTCTCCTCCAGGGGGAATTTGTAGTCGTAGGTGATCTCCTCGTTGACGGCGATCGGCTGCTTGGAGTAGATCACGATCTTCTTCTGAGACTCTATGGTGATGACTTTAGCGTAGCAGTTTGGCTGAGGAAGGAAGATTTTAAAACGTTTAGACGTCGGACCTTCAGAGTCACATAAAGATAGTTACAAACTCAGACTTTTATCATCTGTAGGGCGAATGTCGCATAAGTGAAATTATATTTAATCAAGTTCATTTGGTCATAAAAGAATCATACAGGCACCAATAGTGAAACTACTAACCAGAGGAGGATGGAGAACCCAAATGTTTTGCTCAGTAGAAGTAAAAAGAAGCCGTCCAAGAAATAATGCAATAAGAGTAAAAAGTTTTTGGTAACTGATCAGATTTTCAGTCATATAATATTTAAAAATTACACCAAAATATAAATTTAAGTGGAAATTTTTGTGTTTTAAGGATCAAAATGGCAATAAAAACCAAAATCAGGCAAAAGAAAATTTTTCCAAATAATTATTTTTTCAATAAAATTCACTTATAAATGTGAATTTTTGGTAAAAATATTTTTGTTTTTTCATTCATTGGGAAGAAAATCCAGAAATTAACTCAATTTAGAGTCAAAATACTTAATAATATAGTTACTCAAGTAAAAGTAAAAAGTACAAAGTGGTAACAGTTTTTCAAAAAAGTTGCTCCAGCAAATGTAATTGAGTAAATTTAACTAGTTGCTCCCCAACTCTGCCAGTGACAAACATCACATTTTGAGCCGCTGCGTCGCCTGAAATGCGATAAACGTATTGATTTGGTGGAGACTCACAGTGCAGCGGGCCAGGTTGCCACACTTGGTGGCGTCTATTATTGTGTCGTGGTCGACTCTGAACAGGTAGCTGCTGCCGATGCCCTGCTGAGCGTAACGCTTCTCCCGGTTGTCGGCCACCATCTGCATCAACGAGTCGGAAAATGCGATTTAATTGATGCCAAAACACAAAAAAACTATCATTTCTCTAACGGTGAACAGGTTAGAATAGGGCTAAGGCTGATACAAAACATCTTTATTACATTTTATAGCACGTATAACGTCATTTCAGAATGAGCTTTATGCATTTTTTTCATTTAAATGATTCTGGATTCCATTTTAGCCACATTTATCGACCCATAACCCCAGTGAAATGTAATTATGGTGTGGATAGAAGAAAAACTGAATTAAAGTGGAGGCCAGCATCTTGTTATTCTGTTTCCCACAAGAAACAAACCGCTGTGGTTTGACAGAACATTGTTTTACAAGATGTTAAAAACTGTTTCCCTTTTATTTTTATTTAAAGAACTCAAACTCCCAAAACTAAGAATCTTGCTTTCAACCAGAAAGTGAAAAGGAAAAATGTGTGAAAACGTCCATAAAAATCAGGCCCGTTGTTTGTTTTTATTTCTTCTGGGTGTCACAGAAACCTCTACTGAAGTAAGTAAAGACTGGTGTTGCTTTCACTTTCCTGCAACTGCCAACCGTACTTCTTTGAAAAGCATTAGTGGAGCCTTGTGCAAATAGAAAGGAATGTACCAATTGGTTTCTGGACTGTAGGTGAACAACAAACCTCTTGTCTTTTTGCACAGAGCGGTAAAAGCAGCTGACCAAACATGTCAGAACTCAGCATGGGTTGCTAGGCGACGAGCAGAATTCCACTGGGGTTGCTAGGTAACGGCAAAGAGCCTATGGAATGTGACTCTACAATCTGAAAGTTTTTGAAACGGTTCCTTTTCCCAGACACCAGAACAACCTTAACTTATTGCCCAAAAATGCCTGGGCATTTTTTAAGTGTTTGTTCAGTTGCTGGGTCCATATGGAAAAATAAAAACAGGCAAAAAGTGAATTTTGCCTAATTGGTCGTCGTTCTAACGAGCTGTGGAATAATCTGGAAAACGAATTCTTGGTCTGGTGAAGCTCTGGAGTTTGAAAATGAAAACAAAATGACGCGGTACCTGTCTGATGTTCTGACCCACGTACTCGATGACCATCTCGTCGGCGGCGATGGGCTCCATGGCAAACAGGCCCCATTCATGGATCCTGCTGCGCCCAAATCGCAGCTTCTTCTTTCTGAACTGTAAGGAGGAAAATTAAACGGAAATAAATAAAAATACAAGCTTTTCCTTTCACTAAACTTTGGAGTCATTCTATCGCTGCTTTTACACTGCAAAAATACAAAATCTTAATTTGGTCCAGTTTCTTGTGCAACTTTCAACAAATACATTTTTAATTTATTATAAATTATAAGACAGGAAAAGTGTTTTGTTCCACTGGTGGATTATTACAAGAGTATGAGGGCCATAATTAGAAAATTAAAAAGATTAAGTTATGAGAATATGATAAAAATAAAAAATCTTGAGAATATTATGAATTTATTTATTTATTTTTTTCTTATTATATTGACTTTATTTTTTCTTAGAATGGATCTAGTTCATCTGATAATATGAGAAACATGTCTTTCACTCCTTCAACAATATTAAGGATTTACTGATTAAAAATAAAATAAATATCTTGTTAAAAGTTTCTTGTAACTTAATCTTATTTTAATTCAAGTGTGTTAAGATATTTACACTAGAAACAAGACCAAAAACACTTTTAACCAAAAACACTTTTGATTTTGCAGTGGAGGTTCAACTTTTCTGTAAATCAAAATTTCTTTTGAGAAATTAATAAACATTAAGTGGATTTTTGTTAATTATCAAACAGCCTTGTGTAACTATAAATTGGCATGTTATATACCTGTAAAATTATCTTTATAATGACAAAATTAAGTGATTTATTATATTTTAGAATCAGAAAAGGGAACCAATAAACTAAAATAACTCCTAAAAGAAAGAAACAACATTTTTATTCTTCAAAATAAAGAAACATTTAAGGTTTCGGAGCAGGGACATGAAGGAATTATTTACTTAAAACAAGCTGCTGTATCTTGCTAAAAAGTTACTTCTAAGTTAGTTTTGTGTTATTTCAAGTACAGACGTTTGCACTGGACCAAAAATACTCGGTAAGATTTTGTGTTTTTGCAGTGCAGGCCTCCACCCAAACATTTTTAACATAGTTTCAAAGTCGCTGCATGTTAAATTCAAAACCACCAGAAACGGCTTTGCTGTTGGAAGAAAGCCTTTTCCTTTCGATATGGAACAACAAGCTGCGTGTTGAAAAACGTGTTGTGCATGGAACATCACGGCGACTGCAACCCGACCGGCGGCCGGCTGTACCTTGAGCTGGTTCAGCTTAAGTAGGTCAGAGTCCATGACAGCTGTGGTTCCGATGACAGTGAGGAGGCGCCGCTGCTCTGAGCGCCGCTCTGATAGCACCCGATTAGCCCCCTGCCGGGAAACCAGACAGAAAACCTTCAGACAGAGCATTCTTCAATAACATCATCATCACTTTGAGATTGGATCCAGAGCTGCACCTTGACCCGCTTTTGCAATATTCAGGGTTTGTGTACATTACCTGCAGTCAAACGCAAACATTTTCAAGGCTCGTTTTCAAACTTCGGAGATAAAAACTATACGAATGAACTAAAGAAGACAGTTTCAGTTCATCGTTTTATGACATCATTATTTATTACTGTTAATCATTTCTTGTCAAAATTAGAGGTTTTGAAAATTTACACACCTTAAGTACTTGATTGGTTTGAAAACAAAACAAATTTAACCAAAACTTTATTATAAAACAGTGCAGATGGAATATCAAGCACTTTCCAAACCTTGAAAACGCCGTATTGAAATGAACAAAGGTGTTATTGAACCCTGGATATTCCAGTGAGAGTGGGGGAATCACAAACCAACTGAGCGAAGACAGGAAACAACGTGCAATGGGGGAAAGGTTCCTGTGCGTTTCCACAGCGTAAACTAAGCTAAAGGTTGTGATGTTTAGCTTTTATGCCACAATGACGTTGATAAAAACCGAAGAAAATGTCTTTGGCACATTACCATTCCTCTTTTTACACATGAACAGTTGAAAACAGTAATAAATCAATTTAGTTTAATATAAAAAATGTCACTAATCAATTTCTGGGACAATTTATGGTCCAGTAAAACTGATCTCTGGTGCACAATTATGGCACATCACTATATAAAACCAGATAAAATGTGACACGACTCTTTGAAAACAGTTGTCTGGTTTGGTACCATGTATGGAAGCGAAACATATTGGGATTTTTTTGCAGGTGAAAAATATGGAATTGTGTCATTTTTATCACAGTGAAAAACCCAGATATATGTTGGTTATTTGCATCTTTTAATGTGTTTTTATTATTGTATTAAAAATCTTAAGTGGTTCAATCAGAATCTGTGCCAATTTCTTTATCTGATTAATCGTCAGAATAATCAGGCTAATCGATTAATCGTTTATCAAAATAGTTTGGATATTTGGATTAAAAAAGCTGATTTTCTGGCAGCATTTGCCTGCTGCACGAACTTAACTTCAGTTTTTGCAAATTTATGTTTGTGCTCTGAAGCCTTTCTGCATTGCAAACGACAAATTTAACCTTTTAAATCGTTAAATTTTCAAAAATAACCAGAGAAAATTTCATGGTGACACATTGTAGAAAAATCTAAGAGCAAAAAGTCTGGAGCATTTAAAAAAACAAAACAAAAAAACTATCCACCAGACTCTCTATAGCAGTCTAGACATGTATATGAGGGGAAAACCCCTTTATAGAGGTTTTTTTCCCTGCATTTCATCAATGCTGTTGTAGCTTTACATGTCAATAACCTGAACGGAAACAGAGAGGAGGGACTGCCGGTAAACACATGTGCATTTATTACCAACAAAAAGGAGGAATTTCAAAAAAGGGAAACAACCTGAATGTTGGTTTTGGCTCAACGATGCCATGCAGACTGCTGAGCAATTGTGGTCACAAGAAAAACTTTACAAACACTTAAATGCACACGAAAGAGACTGTAGTGTCACATAACTTCACTGTACAGCTTCCTAATTGCCTTTAAAGTATAATAGTTTTTCCCAACAGAACAAAATGTTTTCCTCTGGTCAAAGTGAGTCATTGTGGGAGTTAGAAGAGGACTTCCACACAAACATGACGAAGAACAGAACCGATCCAAACATTTTACATGTTGGATCTTTTCCTCAGTTTTGTGTTTGTAACAAAAAGCAGGAAAAGTCCCGCCTGGAATCAATGATTGTGCTTCAAGTGGAAGAGGAAAAAGTGGCTCATGTTTGGCTTGATATGCAGGAAAATGACAACACGAAAGTAAAAAATATGAACAGAAAAAGCCTGGGAAGGCTTTTATTGGAGAAAAAGATCATCAAAACCATTTATAAATGGTCTTATGTTGGGGAATCCAATGATTTAAGGATGATTTGAACTTTTACCATGACATAAAAAACAAAACCAGGAGTTTTCCTTCCAATAAAAACATCAGATGTCTGCATTCAGATGTTCTTTTTGCAAACGAAAAGTGGAACTTCATCAGAAAAGTTTATAAAAACATTTTGTCACATGATCTGGAACAACTTTCAAAATTCAGAGGTAACCAAAAAAACAAACTTTCATCCACATCCAACCTGAATAAGCAGATCAGCACGCTGGTTTTAAACGTTACATTATTTTTGTTTTTTAGCTCAATAATTAACATTTATTTTTAACAATCCATGTTTTAGATCAGGATGCACCAAAGCAACAATGTAGAAACAAGTCATGTTTCTCATTATGGTTTACAAGCAAAGCTCACTTTAACTATACTGAAAGAGGATCTTCTGGGGGAAATGTTCATGGTTTGGATTAAGGATGTGGTCGATATGCAAAAAATTTCCAAAAAACCTAATCTTGTTTACTAGAATAACCAGAAATATTAACATGTTAATGTAAAAGAATACTGGAAAAGCTTTTAAAACAAGAAAATTACTGCACAAGGGAGAAATTATAGCTATTTATTACCAGACTGAGGACGCATGGTTTTATTTTGAGCTTCATAATCAATAATCCTGTTGATGTTGAAGGGGAAATAGTAGCTTAAAATATTTTGTTTTGTTTCAATATGATGTAAAGAGGAAGAAATCGCAAGTTTGAAGGTGGAAACAAAGTCAGAAGTGACACAGGATGCATTGTGACAGCACTTTTTCAACAGGCTTTAAGCAGAACTCAAACAATGCATTGTGATTAATCGGATTATTGTGATTAATATGATCAAATTAATATGATTAATTGTGATAAATCAATTGTGTAAATAATTGCAAACTAATTCAATAATCAATTATTCACTTATTGGAGCACAGACTCAAAAAAATGGTGATTTGCTGAAAGACTCAGGGCTGTAATTAAGCCAAAACTGTACAGGATACGTTTATATTTCACATATAAGATGAAATAGAAATAAAAACTTTTGTAAATAAGTTCTACCAAAAACTCAAGTGTCGTAGTTTTAGCTCCACGTAGCAGATTGGATCCAAAAAGAAACTTTTTTTTTTACACATTTCTGATGAAAAGAGAGAAAAACATCCATTTTCTCTCTTGTTGCAGTTCAAGAAAAGGTAACAAATAAAGCGATTTAACAGACTTGGGTCATTTTCTTTTCCACTGCTTCTGGTAGTCACCATTTACGGTCTTTGCTATAAATATTTTGGGTCAAGCTGTACATATTTCTGCTTCTGAGAACCGTTTTTATCATGAAAGCAACAGAACATTTAAATCACGTTGAGCAGTAAGTAGTCAGAGCTTGGAGTATTCCCTGTAAAACATCATCATTTCATCGTTTTTTCTAAATATAACCCAGCGTCTCTGCAGCAGAAATGTAACCTATTCCATGCAATCCACAGAGAAATGTTTTTTAGGGTTGAATGTTTAAACCGGGATCAAATGTTTGCCTTTAGCCACCATATTTTATTATCAAACTTCCTCAACCTACAGCACACAAAACAAATTAGGACTAAATCAACTTTGAAGCATCTTGAATGTTTACAGTTGAGTCGATCAAATTCAGACGGCCATCAATCTTTTAATGCCTCTTGCCAAATCTGTTCCTGCTCTAATTTCCAACTCAGCTTTCACTTTGGATGTTCGTGCCAGCTCTCGTTTTACGACCGGAGAAATATTGCCAAATAATGACAACCTTTTGGATCCAATCCTGATCTGGAGATACGTACTCTTTTGTTTCTTTCTGGCATAATTTACTGTCAAGCTTGTCTAAACAAAAATATTCTGCAACTCTTCCCATTAATTTACATTTCAAAGTATGTTTTTATGTTGTGGTTTTGTATTAGAAGGCTTTAATTTAAAAAAAATATTGGTATTATGTTAAAGAACCTGACAGAACAGGAAGAGTCTCAGCTTAAAATTATGTTTCTCTTCATTTCAAATTAATTTCTGGTTATGAATCAGATTTATTGTTTGCTTTCAGAGAATTTGTAAAGTGTTTTATGACACTTATCTTTAAAGAACCAGCCAGAAAACTGAAAGTTTTCACAGTTAGGTGCTTTTTAAAAACTTAAATAAATCTCATTGGTGCAGACTTCGCTTTTGCAGAGAAATTATTTGAGTTTAAGAAGAAGCAAATATTTCTTTTCAACTAGTTTTAGACCTTTTACAATCAGCCACTTCCAATTATTTCCTGGAAAAACACACCAACCTAATTTAATCTAACACACAAACTAAAGGAAACGTTTTATATTAAATGCAAAACATATATTTTTTAATCAGTTTTGGCTTAATTCCTGCTCTGAATCTGTTGTTTTTATCACGTTGCATGTTGTAGAGTCTGCAGAGTTGATTATTTGGTTACTAAGTTAATTGACGATTATTTGAATAATCGATTAATCGTAATTAATCAGATTAATTGCTTCAGCCAAGTGTAAAGTGGAATTGCAAATGAGAAACTGTTTGAAAGTATTTTTATCTGATAAAAATCTAAGTGTCTCGTCTGGATGTCATGTTATTTAATAGTTTTGTTGACGTAATTACATTTAAAAATAGGTATAAAACGTATCTACAACAAATTAAGCTTCAAATTCTGAAAAAAATATTAAGCATATTTTTCTGTTTGGATCCTAACAATTTGATCAAAAATTGTTAGGAACAATTTTTTTTATGTTAAATCAACCAGAAAAGCACGAGCATTTCACATATGTAATGTATTTTACACATTTAAAAAAGAATTTAATTGTTTATTTGGATCTTTAGTGAATTTCTAAAAGTGCATTAAAGGCACAAGTGGTGAAATGGAAAAATCCAATTTCTTTATCCGATTTATAGACTGAATAATCGACAGTTGCAGTTCGACTTGACACCAAACTCAACTTATAAACAAGAATAACCAACCATGGAGCTGAAAATGCTTAAAAACATCCTCTCAGAATAAAAACCAAAACTTTTCACTGCATATAAATTTGGTTCTTAAGTGGAAATTTAAGAAAGCTTTTCAAAACAAACTCACCGAGCTGTCGACGTTTTCCACTTCCCGTATGACCTGCTCAGGCAGGTCCAGGTCCAGGTAGACGTCCTTCTCCTTGCGGCTGATGGCGTAGTAACCTTCGCTCCTGGCGCATCCCGTCACATGCTCCCGCAGCTGGCCGTCCGCGCTCTTCTTTTTACGCCGGGGGTTCGGCAAATTGGTTAGTGCAGGTCAGAGGTCAAGGGCAACAAGAGACGAGTCGATTTAATCATTGGTACCAAAACTGGCAAAGTTGAAAGTAATTGAGACACAAAAAATAAGATTTCTTTTGCTTGTTCATTTTAAGCTACGTTTGTAAAGAAGACTAAATCCATAGAAAAGAAAAAAGTAAATATGTGTGAAAAACGAGAAATCATCTCGTCAGGTTGAGAAAACCAGCAACAAAAGTAAATGCAGAAAATTTTAAATTAACTGAAGAAAATAACAGAAAAAATAAATAAATGCGTAAAACGAGAAATCGACTCTTGAGAAAACGTAGTTTTGTGAAAACAACATAAATCTCTCGTTATAAAGAGAAATGGAAAGTAATTGCGACCACTCTTGGTAGAAAAGCAGAAAAAACTCCACTAAGATTTTATTCTTTAACTGGATCAACATCAAATCTTGAGCTGGAAAAACAAACTTCTGCCATCTTTGTATTGTGGTTGAGGGTCGAATAATATTACTAAGAGGGCAAGAAATGGCCCCCGCGCCGCACTTTGGACACCTTCATGTTTCTGTGGAAACTTTCCCACTGAATAGCCAATAATAACTCCAAGAGAGGCCAAAGGATATCAGTGTGGTTGACCCAGTGGGTGTCGTTGAGCCAGTCGGAGCTGTGGTCGTCCTGCAGCAGCTTCTCATACGTCTTCTTCAGGAAGCTCAAGTCTTCCCCGTCCAGACCCGAGTTCCAGATGTCATACAGGATGGTCATCTGCTCAAACTCACTGCGGTTTTCAAACTTTAAAAGCAGCGGCTCAGGCACCGGCGTTGGTTTGGGCCAGCGCTGCGACGACGTTACCCCGGCCTCCTGCAGAAAGAGACGCTCGCTCTTCCTCATCCCTTCAGCCATTTCGTTCTCTGTGTCCGAACTGGAAAGTTCTCCAGACTCCAGCTCCTCCACGTCCACATCCTCCTCGAGATCCGATTCCTGCAGGGAAGAAGGATCGTTGTTTGTAACGTCGTACCATTTTGTTAATATTTAAGATGAATAAATGAATACAAAGTCGGAACCAGAAGGGATCAGCCCCAGAACAAAGCAGAGATGCACATTGAAAAAACAAAAAAAAAACAAAATCGCATTGAACGTCATTTTGTAAAGGACTTTGTTATTCACTCTTTGTGTGAATGACAAGGTTCTGGTGACTGGCAGAGTTAGTACATGTGGTAACAAACACGCAGGCTACACTGCAAAAATACAAAATCCTACCAAGTAATTCTGGTCTAGTTTCTAGTGTAAATATCTTAAAATACACTTAAAATAAGACCAAATTAACTTACAAGTAAATATAAGAGCTTATTTAAAGAAAATATTGCCTTAATAATGGTGAAAAAGTGTTAGATCCATTATTAAAACTTAAACCAGCCGTTTTGTCTCAGGCCTGTCAAATAAAACTCGTTTGGATTTAAAATATCTTCGTGGAAATTTACTGCAAATATTGCATAAATGAACTGAAAAACCACATTTGTTGTTACATCTGGATTTAAAAATGGTAGAAAAGCAGAAAAAAAATTCTGTTTTTCTGCTAATCAAGTTAAAAGTTTTTTAACTGATGGAGAATCACGAGTCGTCGTGCTTTCAAGTAGAACTTTGTTTTTTTAAAAACATGTGTACTTGCAATGGCATCACACCTTTTCGATGCCGTTTCTGTGTAAACAAAGACTGTAATGACATCTTCATGTAAATGTGTCAACAGAAATCATCATCATGAGTTTGTTGGTTCCATACAACTTGGTTGAAAATAAAACTGACTGCAGTAACTGAACAGTTTTTTCTGTGGCTGGTTTCCTAAAGAAGAGTATTACAGATATTTTTCAAGACCAGAACTGGAGTTCGAGTCGCTATTAATATCATAACAAAGTGACTTAACGATTGTACCGGAACTTATGGGGACAAAACCGTAAGTCGGTTCTCTTCCGGTGGAAAAACCTGCATGGCGTAACGAGAAATGACGAAGTAGATGTTTTGCCATGACGTGAACTGACTCTGGGTTTTAAAACAAAGGCGACGTCACTGATGCTTCACCGATGAGGAAACCGCACACCTCCAGCTTCCGCTTCCTCTGCTTCGTACCAAACTGCTTCTTCTGCTTTTTGGTGAGACTTTTTCTGACTTTAGTTCTGGATTCTCTTTAATCTGAGGATTCTGACTTTATTCTGAAAATTCTGAGAATCTAGATTTTTACTTGATTTTTTTCAAATCAGAATTTTTAATCCCAGAATTCTGACTCTTTCATCAGAAATTTTAATCCCGTATTTTTATTTTATTCTAAAAATTCTGACTTTAGTTTGGGAATTCTGACTCAAATCCCAGAAGGTGCTGAAGCCACCCACCTCCAGCTTCCTCTTCCTTTGCTTCTTGCCGAGCGGCTCCTTCTGCTTCTTCGTGCGATGCGGCTCCAGGTTCTCCTTGTCTTTCCTCTTCCTCTTCTCGCTTTTGTCCTGGTCGACCTCCAAGCCTTTGCCGACGTAATTCTTCCTCTTTGGTGACGGAGACACCGGCGCCATCTGTCTGTTATCATCAGAGTCGCCCAGATCTCCCACCGGGGAGAAGTATTCGCCTTTGTCTCCTCTGGGCGGCGCCGCCTCCCCGATCACCTCCTCCGGCGCCTCCAGGACTCCAGAGATGGAGTTGAGGTCCGCCGACACCAAAACGGACGCGTCCTGCCTGGCGGCGGGCTTCCTGGTGCTGGACGCCGCGGTGGCGGCGGCGAGCGCAGGAGGTTTGCAGTAGTTGTGCTCCAGAAGTACGACGACACCGCCGGGGCTCATCACCAGAGCCAGCGACTCCAGGGAGAACGGGTCGCCCTCCATCTTCTGCTCCTCAGCCTCGTCCGACGTCTCCGTCTCCTCCGAGTCCCCGGCGTCCGGGTCCATTTTCAGCGCCACGTCCGCCAGCACCGACAGGTCCGCGCCGGCCAGCTGCAGAAGGCTGGACGCGCCGACCTGCTCCCTGATCCTCAGCCGCTGCTCGCCGTCCTCCTCGTCCTCCTCGTCCTCCCTGACGGCGTGGCACACGCTGGGCGTCCGGGTCCGGCCTCTGGACCGCTTGTTGCCCAGCGCCGCCTCCGGAGCTTCCTCGAACGCCATGCGGCACATCGAGGCGTGGTCCAGCGGCAGGTTCTGAACAGTGCGGCACACCATGACCGGAGCGGCGGCGGGTCTGGGCGAGTCTTTGCCTGCGACTCGCTTGCCGGGGGATTTCGGGGAGGGAGCCAAGGGTGTCTTCTTGGACTCCTCGGGGTCCTGGTTCCGGCTCGGCGGCGGGACGATGAGCGCGTTGCCTTCGCCCGGTTTTGAGGCGAAGGGAAGCAGCTGGATGCCGTGAGTGGGTCGGCAGGAAGGCGGCGGCGTGAGAGCGATGGGGGAGTCCAGAGGCTTGTCGGTAATGGGCGGAGCCTCGCTTCCCGGGTGCGTTGGCGACGGCGCCGGGAGCGGCGGCTTGCTGTCGTTCTCGTCTGTGGAGAAGGAAACAGTCTTCCTGCGTTTCTTCAGAGGAGGAACGAAAGCGTTTGGAGACGAAGGGCGAGGGCCGAGCGGCGACGAAGGAGCCGCCGGGATATTGGCCTTGACTTCCTTAGAAACACCTAAAGGAGAAACAGATTAGAGAAGATTATGCAAATATATCTCAGAGGCTGAATGAGGGAACCAGATTTACAGTGAAAGTTTCTTCTGACTTTAATCTTTTGAATCAAAATTCCAACTTTAATCTGAGAATTATGACTTTAATCACAACTGCACCTCTAAGGGGAGGCAGACATTTGAGAAAATAATCCAAATAGACCTCAGACCTCGAGGTTTTGTTTTCCAAATCTTAAGTGAAATCAAAGGTATTTCCGGCTTTTATTTTTAATTTGACCCTGGTTTTAGAGGCTTAGTAAAAACAAGATAAGAAATGCTGACTGACCTTTTCTGATGTCGACCTTCGGAACAGCAGCTGCAACAACATCCCTGAGAAAAACAGAAGAAAAAATTATTTGAGCAGGAAATAAAGACAAAACTATTTAAACCGACATATTTCTATTTCATATCCCACTGCATCTGAATTTATTTTCAAACATTTTCCTGATTTATGCAGATAAATTGTCAGATTATTCCACATTTTGCTGGATGATAAAGAGCAGAATTTATTGTGATAAGCGATAATATTTTTGGTTTGAGGCTATTTTCAAATAGCATAATAAGTTAAAGATGAATAAACTTTGATTTCTAGTGAACATTTTATCCTGGAATTTGAAGATATTCTAAATATATCAAATAAAACAACTGAACTAGGCCTGTAGCGATATAAACTTTTACTTGACGATATATCGTCAGAGAAGCAATAAATGATAATATTGTTGCTTTGAGACTAATTTCAAGTAATATAGTGGTAATAATGGCAGAATAATGCAGGAAACGTTCTCTAAGACCAGTAAACTTTGATTTCTAAAGAACATTTAACACTGGAACTGAAAGATAAATGAAATATACAAACAACAAATAAAATGATTGAAGATTTTTACCATCCAGTTTATGGTTTAAGAGAAAATGATGAATAAATCAAATGGAAATCATCAAACTAGTTATAAATTATCAGGCGATTAATTGATTTATTGCAACAGATAACGACCCCAGCTGGAAAATACCGATTTGAACATTTTGGACCAAAATGGTGGTTTTACTTGAATATTTATTTACTTGTTTTGGAGTTCAGCAAACAGGATTAATGTTGTTGATCCTAATTAACCTCAAACCGGAGAAATTTCGTCTGATTTTAACTTCAGACAGTGAGAAATAAAATGTACGTATCTTTTTTTTAAAAACACAACATGCCTGTCATCTTCTTTCTCAGTTGTGCTGTCCATCGTCGACTCATCCATGGAGTCCGGACCGGCACTTTCCACCAGCTCCCCTTCCTCCTCCTCCTCATCCTCAGAAGAGGACGAAGAGGAGGACGCCGAAGAGGACGAACCCCCAGAGGACGAAGACAGGCTCTCGTCATCGCTGTCACTACTGAGCCCGTCATCTGTTAGAGAAAACGAAGTTAGTTCACTGGTTTCTTCATTGAAAAATAAACATTGAGAGAATTATTGAGTTTTACCATCCGATTCCTTTCCACTTTCCACTTCTTCGTCCTCCTGCGGACAAAAGGAAAACATTATGAGGGAAATGCTGCCATCTAGCGAACATCAGGAATTACTCCTAGAACGATTAAGTTGGGCTGCAACTAATGATTATTTTAGGAATCAATTGTTCTGACGATCAATCAGATCGAAAAATTTGCACATTCATACATATTTTCTTTAACCAGAAGGCTCTTTTATACAAATATTAAAAGGATGCAAAAATATTTATTTTTTTTTAAATAAGAAAAGAAACATTTTATTACCCAAAACGGAGTAAAAAAAAAAATCAATCCTTCAGTAAATTATTGATTACTTGTAGCTCAGGCTACAAATTTAGCTGCAGACATTTGCTTTATTTGCAGAAAATGAAACCAATAATTTTTATATCAACATGTTAAAAGCTAAAAACTTTCTGCTCGATTTATTGTCAGAGTCGATCTGCTGAATATTTTCTTTAATTAACTGGTTAATAATTGCTTGACGAGTTCTGGGTGGGATTTATTTTAATCTTAAATGCAAATGAATAAATGTTTTGGACGTTTTTGGCTTAATTACTCCACTGACTGTGTTGAGTCTGTATAATCCAGTTAACAATTAATCGATTACTAAATTATTTGACGACTATTTCAATAATTGATTAATCGCAATGAATCATTTGAGCCCGAAACGATTTTGTAAGTTTTTTTCTTAACTACAACTCTGAATATGTTCTCTCAGCAATTAACCTTTTTGTTGAGTTTATATACTCCAGTTAACGGTCAATTGATAATTACATTAGTTCACAGTTATTTCAATAATTGATTAAGCACAATTAATCAGATTAATCGTTTCAGTAATAATATTTTTGTTCATTTTGGGCTGAACTCCTGCTCTGATTATGTTCTTCCTTCATCAAATGGCTGAAGGAAGATGAGTCCAAACACTCCAGTTAATGATTAATCGATAACTAAATTAGCTGACAATTATTTTTTAATAATCAGTTTATCACAATTAATCGTTTCAGCACTAAAATATTTTCTTTGACCTAATATGTTTTATCTTAATTATTGATCAGTGTGTTATTGTCTCAGAAAATGGCCTTTTTTGAGTCCATTTAATAAATAATTGTTTACTGAATTTGTTGACAGTTACTTGAAAAATCGATTAATCGTTTCAATCCTATCTGAAAATTTACATTCAGTTATTTTTTTCAGCTCAAAATACACCAGTCTAGTTTGAAATATGAGTTTTAGAAGTGATAAAAGCGTCACATACCTTCTCGCTCGATGAGCCGTCGGATGTTTCCTCTCCTTCGCTGTCAAGCTCCCAGGGTTTACGACTTCTTGGCTTCTTTTTCCTCCTCTTGTTGTCCCGATCAGCTGCATGCCTGTCTGCCTCTGGCATTCTCCCAGCTGAGAACCAGACATCAACTTAAGAGTTAATTCTTTTCTATTGATTAATTTATACCCGTCTTTCTAAAGCGGCAACATCAACAAACCTTCATCATCTTCATCTGGTGGAGTTGAAGGCCGAGGCCTCTTTAAGTCTCCCTCTTTAAACTCCTGAGGTTCTTTCCTTTTCACCTGCACCGTTGAACATCAGCATGTTTTGTTAATCGTAAAAAAAAAAAAAGGTCAATGAATGTTATAGTTCCAGCTAAGCTTTACAGTTGAATTTAATAGCACACAATCTGGGAGCACTAAACATTAAATGAGAATATCTAAAATTAGGGAACAGCTTGGTCTTTTCTAAGAAATAATATTTAAAACTGCCAAAAATCTTCAAGCAACAGATGTGGACCATTTCAAATGTAAAGAATTATGATATTTTTACCTTGAATGAAGGTAACCGCAGCGCTCCACGAAGAGAAAACCCCTCCACGCCCCCACTTTTTGCCCAATCCACAAGAGACATCAGAGGCTCTCGAGGACGGTTGACCTTTTCCTCTTTCTTTTCATCGTCCCGTAAGGCAGAGACTCCTCTAACCATCGTCTGGAAAGGCTGAGAAACAAAACATTTACAATTTAAAATCAAATGGCTTCAATCAGGCACAACTGCCGTCAATCGAGCTTTTCACGTGTTGCTTTTAGAAGGATTTTTAGGTGCAGACGCATTTTCTTGCTACAACTAATGAAGTTGTTCATGAACAACTTCATTAATCATTTAGTGGCAACTAAGACTTCATCTTGCCTAAGATGCATTTTAGGCAATAAAATGTTTATTTTTAAAAGGGATTACAGTATTTTTTAATATATTTAATACTTTTTTAACATTGCATAAAAAGGTTTCAGAGAAAACAAATGTAGAAAGTGACAATGTTTTTATCCGATTAATCGTCAGAACAATCTATAGAATAACTGATTAATCAGATAACTGTTAATTGCAGCCTTAATTTCATTTACCTACTTGGGAATTTTCTTATTTTAAAAAATAATTTGTTTACTTGCATATATTAATGTATTTCTAATATTGTATAAATAAACTGGTTTATTGAAAAATTTGCAGAATGTGACCGTTTTTATCTGATTAATCGATTAATTGTCAGAATAATCGATCACAAAAATAATTGTTGGTTGCAGCACTAAACTTTTGATAACTTGAATTTTAACACCAACTCTGACAGATCGTCAGTAGAGCAGGGGATTAAATTAGCTAATCTACCACCATATTGTTAGCTTAGCTAATAGCAGCGGCAGCTAACCGATCATTTACTAACAGTCACAAAATAAACATCAAGCCTGAAAACATAAAACTGTAGCAGACTGGATGTTCTGTTCTTTGTGTGGGAAATGTCTCAGTGTTTTTTGGTGTTGAGTCATGAAACACTGTTGATTGGTTACCTTGGCCTTGGTCTCCTTCCTGTCCCACCATTCATCAAAAGTGGCGAAGGCGACATTCTCCACCATTTTGCGGTTCAGGTCCCTTTGCACGATGTTCTTCATCTCCTGGATCAACGAGGCCAGCACCATCTGAACCGTCGCTTCGTGCGGATTCTCCGCCATCATGGGCATTGCCTCCCCGGAGGCGCTGTACTCGTCCCCCTCCCCGGTCAGCATGGTGCCATAGCCGGGCGGCGGCATGTAGGACTGGTAGTGAGGCGGTAAGACGTGCGGCGGCCACCCAGAGTGCGGCGGCGGGATGCTGTGGTGTGGAGGCGGTGGTATCTGAGTGCTATGGGGTTCGTGGTAGGGGTATGACATATGGGGTGGCATGTATCTGTGGTCCTGGTCGTAGTGAGCCCCAGCCCCATTGCCCTCTTGGTCCATGTAGGGGTGGTGCGTGTGAGGCGGCGGCATAGAGTGAAGGTGATACGATGCATAGTCTCCGGTCGCAGCCTCGCTCGGCCCTGGCGTGCCATTGGACGACGACAAACGCATCTGATGCAGGCGGCTTAGCATGTGGGTTTGCATTTGGAACGACATCGGGGCTCCACCGCTGTACTGGTTCATCAGCTCCATGGAGGTAGCGTAATCGTACATGTGGTGGGGCATCGGGGGAGGATACTCGGGGTGTAGCTCCATGTGAGGAAGAGGTGGAATCCCAGGCGGAGGTGGCGGCTGGAGGGAGTAGCCGGGCGGAGGAGGGGGCGGTAAGTGGGGCGGGTAGGAAGGAATCGGCGGGTGCATGGACGTCCCAAAGTGCTGTGAGGAATCAGAGATGGGTGGCGGAGAGGATGAGGGGTCTGCCGGCTGTGAGAGTCCGGCGGCGGCGGCGGCTTGTGAGGACGACGGTGTTGATCCTGAGGCGACTGTCGGCTGGTGAGTCGTGACGGTCGTTATGGTGGTCGTTTCCTCTGCGTCGTCGTCTGAGATCTCCATGTCTTCACCAGAAGAATGAGGAGACGCCTGACAAAACACAGAGGGATAATTCAAGGAACCACCAACTTTTCCACTTAAATAGAAAAAGAAACAAGTAAATAAATCATTCCTTAATTTTGGGAGATTGGTCGATACTTACGTCTTTACCTCAGCAAATGTCTAGAACTCAACCAGTGATCTCAACTGCTCTAGAGAGAGGCTCACCCCGAATGGTGGAATAACCACAATGTAAGTCAGGGGTGTCCAAAATGTGGCCCGGGGGCCGTTTGCGGCACTCGATGTGATTTTGTGCAGGACAAAAATGGCAGCTCAAAGTTGGATTCTGATGCAGTTAATCAAATCTTAGAGTGAAATGTCCACAGAGAAAGTTTTCTAAATGTGCAAATTACAACACAAAGCACTAATTTAATTAAATTTCATGAAGCAGAAACACAAATTATTTTATTTTTTATTTTTCCTTCGAGATTAATGACGTATTTTTGAATTGAATTTGAAACAATCAGCAACTTTTACTCAAGAGCAGACTTCGTTGCACTTTTTAGAAAAGTTTTTGAAGAATGGGCAACCTGCTAAGAATATGCTCAAAAAATTCAGATAATAAAAATCGATCAATATTTAAGATACTGTTTGTATTTTTTTATTTTGTTTTACTAAATAAGGCAAACATTCTCAATCTACAATCATCTGGAAATCACACTTCTTTTATTTTATTAAACTATCATGTTGTATTAGATGTGCAGATAAAAATATAACTTAACTTTTCTTTCTACAGTTTTTAAAAACATTTCTCTCTTGTGGCCCTCAGTTGCTTTCAACTTGCCAGTTTTGGCCCAGGAGGTAAAAGGTTTGGACACCTGTGGTGTAAGTGAGGATGATGATGATAAGCTTCGTAACGTACCTGGCTCTGCCCGTTAAACGGCGGCGGCGGTGTGTGCGCTCCGGTCCGGACCCCTGGATCAGCAGAACCAGCCTGAGGATCGTCTTGCTGCAGAGCTTCAGTAGCGTCGACGCTAACGGGAGGCGGAAGTTCCTCTGGCGGGACGATGTGGGGGGAATAATTTTCTGAGGGTTGAGTCCCCGCATCGAGGACAGTCGGACTCTTCCTCCCTTCTCCTTTCCCCCGTCCCTCCCCCTGTCCTTTCTTTCCGTCCCTCTGTGCTCCTGCTCCTTCACAGCGTCAGCTCTTCGCTCCGCTCCCTCTCTACCTCTGCTCCTCTGCTTCTCCTCTTTCCTGTCCTCCTCGTCTTCCTCGTCAGAAGCGAGGAAGGAAAACTTGGCCTTTTGTTCCTTCAGGAGCATCTCGATTCGAGAGTCCAGGCTGCTGCTGTGGTAGACAAACGGCAAACTTTCGTTTGTGGAGTCTGGCTCTGGAGAGGAGTCGCGATGAGGAGGCGGAGGGGAGCTGGAGGAGGAGGAGAGGTGGTGAGGAAGGGAGGCCGAGGAGGGAGAGTTGGAGGAAGATTTGGCGGTGGTAGGTTGGGACGGGGAGGAAGGTGGCGGCGTTTTGGGCGGGGCGGGTGGCGTGGTGGGACGGCGTTTGGGTTTGGTCCACTGGTCTTCGCGAGCCGGACTGTCCTGGTTAAAGTCCAGCGTACCCAGGGTCTCGGCGACGGCTGCTGCAATAACGGAGGCCGGTGGGAGCGGCGGCGGCGGAGGGGGCGGCGGAGGAGGCAAAGCGCCGTGATGGTCCTTATCAGAACCAGCTTTCTCTGCCAGGGTTGAACCCGCCGAACGGGAGGAAGCATCCTGCGGCGGGTTCGGGGCGGGATCTTTGGAGGAGGCGTACGCCGAGTAAGACGACGGCGGCGGCGACATGCTGTTGGACGACGATCGGTAGGAGTTGGAGTTGTATCTGGGGTCGGAACTGTTGGCGTAGTCGGCGTCTCGGTCGCGGTCCCGGTCGTGACTGCTTCTTCTGCGACTGCCGTGGTGGTTGTGAGAGTGGTGATGGTTGCGGTGCCGCTGGTGGCCGTGGTCGCCAGAGCGGGAGCCCACGCTGTCTCGCCGGTAACCCCGGTCGTCCCGGCGGTCCGAATGGTGGTGGGAGTGGTGGGAATGGTATTTTGAGGAGGAGTTTGAGTCTTGCTGGTGATGGTAGGACGACCTTCTAGAACCAACCCCCGCGGGCGCATATCTCCCCGCTGATTCGCGCTCCCGCTCCCTGTCTGGCAGCGGAGGCTGGTCGTACTGGTTGCAAATCGGCGGCGGAGGCATTGAGGAGTGATGCGCCATGTGTGAGCCGGGACCTCCGAGGTTGGGGTAGGGCGGATAGCCTGGCGGCTCATTGGGACGGTACGATGCAGTCGGGGGGTAGGAAGGGCGACCTCTGTGGTACAGCGATGGATCCTGTTCATCGGGGTAACGAGACACTTTAAAACCTCCAACAGAAGACGAGACTGCGGACGATGAGGATGAAGATGGTAACATGTCCTGGGGAGGATATCCGCTGCTCAGAGAGCCTGTGTTGTAGTTCGGATGCCTGAAACAGAATTTACTGGATTACTTACAATCAGAAGAGCTCTTTCTTACTAAATCTGATCAATTAGGGCTAAAACGATTAATGAAATAATCGTCAACTAATTTAGCAATCAATTAATCGCTAAGTAGAGTATGCAGATTCAAAAAAGGCAATTTACTGAAAGAACAACAAATTAAGCCAAAAACAAAAAAGTATCAGGGCTGAATAATTTTGATGAATTGATTATTTAAATAACTATCAACTAATTTAGTAATCGATTAATTGTTAACCAGAGAAAATGACCTTTTTCTTTCAAAAAAAGGTCATTTTTGAAAGAACACACTCAGAATAGTAATTACACCAAAACTATACAAAATATATATATTAAGGCTGAAACTATTGATCACATTAATCGCAATGAATCAATTATTAACTAATTTAGTAGTTGATTAATCATTAGCACAATGACTCAAAAAATTCAATTTGCTGAAGAAACAACATGATCCTTTGCTACAAATGATCAAGCGTACACTGAAGGAATTCTTTTTTTTTTTTTACATTTTAGGCAAGACAGCGTCTTTTTTCTTATTTAAAAACAAATTATTTGTATTTATTCATATATTTGTACATTTGTATAATAAAACACTTCTATAAAAATCTAATTAATCGTCAGGATAATATATGAAATACCTGATTACTAAACTAATTGTTTGCTGCAGCTCGATGAACTCTACCTGCTGCCGGAGTAGCCTGAGTCTTGTGAGAAAGGAGTCCCAGATCTGGAGCTGTACGGTGTTCCTCCGCCCCCCTGAGACGAAGCGGAGGAGCTCGGCGTGTATGGACCGGGTAACGACGAAGGCGGCGTGTCGATACGCTGATCGCCAAACCCGGTATCAGCAGAACACGGCGTCATGCTTCCCGAGGTCAGGGCTTGGACTCCTGCGGCCAAAACCGCAAGCTCACTGGAAAACCTCCGCCGAATTTCCGACTGCAGTGACGAAAAACAACAATAATCAGAGTTAAGTAATAACTTGATAAATTTCTCAATTACATTTATTTGAGTAACTTTAAAAATAAAATTTTTCCTGACTCACTAACTGATCATCTACTGACTGAAAAGTCGTACCGTATCCGGCTGCAGCTGCGCCGGCGTCTGAGACTGAACGCTATCCGTCAAAGCTTTCCCTCCGAGCGGCACCGTCTGAGGAGTGTAGGACCCGTTCACTATGAGGTCGTAGTACTTCTGTCGCTGCTGACCTGCAGAAACACAATCAGAAAAACAACCGCCTTGCTAAATATATGATCCATGTTTGATTATTTACAGTAACTTATCTTAATAGATAGTTCCCACAAAACCAGACCAGAATTAAGTCACCCTGAAATGCACCATCTTGATAGGCAACTATCAACAGCGCTGTAGAAACAACATTATTAAGACTTAAATTTGTTTTTCTTTTTTTCCCTGCTTTTCAGGAGGAACAGATCAGTCTACATGATCAGCACAGCTTATTAAAAAAAACATACCAGCAGTCAACAAGTCATTTGGTTTCCCAAAACAGAAGGTTCTCTTGTATGCTAACCGTACCTGTGGTGCAAAAAATTAACTGAATGAAAGCTGGAGATGTGCGTGTTATTGATTTAGTGCAGTGCGCCACAGAAAAAGGAAAAATAACGCAGAAAAACCAGTGAAGAACAATTCAAAGCCACTTTTTTTTATTGCTCTCTTTCTCTGCTGCACGCAGACTCGTTGCCACAGCAACCGACAACCACGCCACTACATGCCTCAGGGTTTAACACCACAAGACATTCAAACATTTTCCACAAAGAACAGAAGATTCAGTCTGTTGCAGTTTTATGTTTTCAGGCTTGATGTTTATTTTGTGATTATTAATAAGTGATCGCTGTGGTTGATTAGCTACAGCTTCTGTTAGCTAAGCTGACACTGTGGAGGTTCATTAGCTAATTTAAACTCCTGCTATACAGACGATCTGTCAGAGGGTTGGTGTTTAGATTGGCTTTTTGATTTTTTAACTAACTGAAACACACCAAATTCCACAGCCCATCTACACATTACGGTTGTCATAGTCAAGCTAGCACAGCTGACCTACCTCCCTCTCCCTCGCTATTTCTTTATTAAAACTTTTTCCTGATGTTAGAATAATTATGTTTTATTATCATTCTTACATTTGTAGTTTTAATAGATTTAATATTTACATCCCTGAGAAAAGGAACTTGTTAGACTCTGCAGCTGCGTATAGACCTTGAAGCTCCAGTCCATTTCTTATCTTTGGGATACTTCTTAGACTGCCTCCCTCCACATTCCTTTCCTGCTTTGCTTTGTAATAAAGGACCAATTCTGATGCAGAAAGTCAGAACACATGGCAGACACCTTGAGGAAGTGGTCTGCTGTGCCTTCTCCTTTTGCAAAAGACTTGCTTAAAAACTCAAACGTTGTCTGTGGTTCTCTTTTCATTTAGGTTCAGAAAATATCTATCACCTGACCTTCTAATCTAGCTGTCATAGTGTTGACAATTAGTAGTAAAGCGCTGCGTCCCTTTTACTTTCAGGCTTACGTTAAAGATTTCATGTGTTATATTGACATTTTAACAGCGAAAACCAATGCTAGTCACCATTAGCGACCAACTTTTTCTCCTCAAGCAGGGAAAAAAAGGTGGTTGCTACAATAGCAACCACAAT
Source organism: Poeciliopsis turneri (assembly GCA_922788865.1). Taxonomy (NCBI): domain Eukaryota; kingdom Metazoa; phylum Chordata; class Actinopteri; order Cyprinodontiformes; family Poeciliidae; genus Poeciliopsis; species Poeciliopsis turneri. The sequence goes on from CAKLNU010001002.1 coordinate 1,021,526, forward strand.
AAAATGTACCTTTAATATCTAGCTGAGCATGAATGATGTTTCCCATGACAGAGGTGTTGTGCAAATGCTTGACTGTGTCCTTCGCTCCTCTTGTGTTGGTGAACAACACCCTGGCCAGACCCAAGTGCTTCCTGGTCTTGGGATGAAACAGGATCTCCATCTCTTCCACTTCACCAAATTTGGCGCACATTTCTGCCAGGAAAGGCTCCTTGATGTTGTCATTGAGCCTGGCGAAGGTCACCTCTTTGAGGGGTATAGGACCAACGTAGAACTCATCGAGCTGTGGCAAAAAAAACAAAAGGTTAGGAACAAATAAAAAAAGAACAGCTGAAGTGCAGGAAGACATCTGGTTTGCAAAGATAATGTGCAAGTAATGAGTGAAAACAATTTTGGCCAAATGACCTTCAAGGGTGACAGATTTCACACAACGGCTGCGGTTTAAAACTGGTCATTTCCATAAAGTCATCCTGAGTTCATGGCCAATCAACGAATAATCACAACATGACACAACAGCACTGACAGTGAAATAATAAAACATGTTCTTAAAATGAAGTTTAGTACCAATAAACCTCTGATGATCAACTGTCAAATAAAGGATTAGTATTGTAATATTGTAAATATTAGTATTGTTGATTTTAGCTAATTTGCTAAAAACTAAATTGTATTTAAAAAAAAAAGATCATTATTCAGTTTAAACCACAAAACAGGCAAAAGTGGCAGGTAGTACAAACTACTTACTTTGTGCTGGATGTCAAATGTTTGCAGCTTTTCAACAAAATAAAAATGACTGCACTGCTTTTAATTTACCATGCTATAAATTAATTTATTGCTTATTGTGACAGACTTTGGAACCACATCTTATTATTTCTGAAAGGCTGAAGAAGTTTCCGATGCTGCAGTAATTATATTCATAACACAATCGTTTAACTTGCCTTGAATTTGGAAACTTCTCTGGGGGAAAAGGATGTTAGCTAAAATCCTTTCACTGCTTTTTTTAAGCACCAACCATCATTATTCATTTATGCATTTACTTCCCAATTAATTGAATGTCTTAATTTTTCCTTGTAATTTTTCCTCACCTTTTAAAACAAAATTTCATATATTGGAGTAAAATTTAATTTAAATGAAGTGTTCCAGCTCAAAACTACAGTAATTACATTTTGTCTTTTCAAATGAATGTCTAACGGATAAATAAAACAAAGTGTGAGAAGTGGAGCCCACCTTGAACTTTGGCACTGGTAGGGATATTTCTGTATACCTCGACCATAATCTCCGGGGTCTAGGATCCCGGAGTTCTCCCACAGGGGGAAACCCGGAGTCCTAGACAAAAATAACACAGCAAATAAGACCTTAGAACTGATCTGCATTTTAAAGCAAAAAAAGTCCAGTTAGACTTACTGGAACACTGAAATGCACTCCATCATATCTGTAAACCTTCTGCGTGACCCGCCGAATGGCTGGGTCCTGGACAAGTTTGTAGCTTTTCCACTGCAAGCTGACTGCTTTCTGTGTTTCGGTCCCACTGTCTGGATCCATCCTATAACTGAGGACAAGAAGAAAAACATTCACTGAAAAGAGGATCTGCTGGAAAAAAAACAAAAAAACAAACAAACATCAAAGTGACTCGGATTCTACGAAAATCAAATTATTTTTTAAGTGATAGTTTCAAGATTTTTTTCATTTCCTGTGTACAGTGGATTCTTACAAAGAGGTCAATGTTTTTTGTAAGTTTGCTCCAAACACAAAAATGCATATTTTTTCTGACCAAGTTTCCTAATTTCTCTGTTAGTTTTCAAACTGTTTTTTTTTAAATCAGGCACTAAATCAGTTTGAATAAAAAGTTACAAAGGATGTTTCTAAAATGGTTAACCTTAAAAATTAAAAAATGTTACAAACTGTTAAATTGGACAAATTCAGCCAAATTCAGACAAATACATATTGGTCTCCATTTTCTATTTTTTCTACATTTATCCAGACTTTGACCCAATTAAAACAAAATTCTTTAGTTTGAGGCTTTTTTCCTCACAGAATTTAAGTGCATGACGCAGCAGAGGGTTAATTGTTCCTATTTAGAGCAAAAACAGAAAACATTGTATGTGTAAACGTCAGGCAAAGCTGCAACAGATTGGTTACATATTAATTTAGACTGTTAATTTTTTTTTAGGAATTAGGTGAGGAATGTCGTCCTGGAAAATAAGACGATCAATTTGTGGTTTCAAATTTTTCAAGTCGATCCAAAAAACCTAAATGCACCATAACAACCTTAACAAATTAGATGCGAATTGAACCAAGACTGATGTGAAGATTCAGTAATTACAGAAAAATAACTCTTGCCTGCAAAGGAACGATAAGCTGCGTCACAGCATTTAGCCAGAGATCAACTTCACTGACTTCTGGGTCGCATTAATTTATTCTGAGATCACATTTAAAGTATATAAAATGTTTAGCATCATCATCAGCTTGTTGTCGGCTTCGGTTAAGCTGCTGTCAAAACAATGATCAGCGCTACGTCACTGATCAGATACTTTAGCTAGCAGCTTGCTGTTAGCAGAGGCTAAAGCAGATCCACAAAATGCAAATAATTGTTTCAGCAAGCGTCAAAACAGAATTAATGTTCAGCGCATCTGTCCGCGTTTCAGAAACGTTCCTTAAAAACCGAACCTGCACGTTGCCGATCAGTCCGACAACGTAAACCAAAGTAAAAATTAGTTGTCTTCTCGCTTTAGCTAGGGCAAACTGATGCTACTGATGGCTAATGCTAACTTAGCAACATCAAGTTAACAGTTTAAACTTTGAACTTGAAGATCTCCACATACACATATTAGTTTTTATAAGTTGCAATTGTTATATGCATATCTTATCGAAACTTCTTCAGGTTGCCTTGTCCATGATTTAACTAAAATTCAGCCCCCCCACCTCTTGGAGACCCGCTCATCCGAAAGTAGCAATTCGCCGCCGCAACAGTGTAGGCAGCTGCAGCCAGGCCCGCGAGACCAAGAAGAAAAACACTGGGTCACAAACAGATATATGACACCTACGACCCGGCGTTAAAGCACATCTAACGAACTAAAACAATACCGCTACCATTCCGGAAATTAGTCGATAGACCAACGACCATCTACGAGCGCCAAAGCCATTGTTTTCTATTTCAAAATCCAGATATTGTTGAGAGAGCGGCCATCGCGTAACCAACCTGAACGCCTCGCCTGCTCCCCATCAATGCATGGTAATGCAGTCTTCAGTTGCTCACCCGCACTTTCCTCTATACAGGCACAAAACAAACAACACAGAGACAGAATATTGAAATTTACAACATCACTTTGAATTAAATAAAATAACAAAGATTTTTAAAGACAACTTACTCTATCATTGGTTGATTATTTGTAGTGTAAAATTATGCTTGAATCTGCTAGTATCATTTCCAGTTTGAATGGTTGCAAATTCACCCCCTACAGGCGAAGTGGTGAAACAACTCAATAAGTATGAGTGAAGTAAAATCAATCAAAATGTTTTTCTTTCTCGATTTTGAAAACAAATAACAATGGATTGTTATAAAACGTAAGAGCTGTTTTATGGCAGTATTAATTATGCGACATAAACAGCAAATTTTGCAAGAGTCATTAGAATAGAATTAACCTGTGTTGTCCCATAGTGGGGAAATTAAGGCATAACATAATTAAGAGTGTACAGTCAGTAAGGGCAAAATTTACAACGTAAGAGAAATAATACTGTTCATTTATTAAAAATAAAGTATTGATATAGATACTTTTTACTGGCCAACAAATAATGATGCCCAACCATAAAGACATGAAATACATGATCACAAATTAAAAATAATCCCACATAATCTAGGATTTATTGCCCCAGTTTAAAATATGTTTAAAAGAAGAATTTGTATTAAAATATTTGATATCATATTCTTCACTACAACTTTATATTAGAAGTAATTCAGTTATTCAAAACAAAGATAAAAAATTTATATTTTAAGTGAATTTTAGAAATGATCTTGATCTAAGTATATGTAATTAAGTAATCATTACCTGCAGTAGCATAATTTCAATTAGAAATATTTAATACATTTATTCAGCTACAGATAAAAAAAACTACAATTTTCTACACCTAACAGTTCATGTAAAATACAACTGAGCTGTTTTTTAATTTATTTTGTTGTGAATCAGTTTTTAGGATTTTAAATAAACTTACTTAACACCCATATTCAGAAATGTAAGAAAAGTAATAAAAATCCACAATCTACATTCTAATTGAGCTTTTTTATAGCAAAAATTTCAGATGGATTTGATGTAAAATAATTCAAACAAATTTAAACACCTGATATAAATTCACTCATTTTGATGTTTTTATAAAGGAAACAATAATTGCAATATGACAAAAGGAAAACTTTTATTTTTAAAGATTTCAGTGTATTTATTGTTTGCTCAGATAACAATTAGAAACAGCCTGACAGAAACTTATTTCAAATATATATTAAACATTTCCATTATCGTTTAAAGGTTACAATAATGCTAATATATTACCAATGAAATAACAGCAATTCTTTCAGTCCTCTAAAAATGTGGCTCAATACAGCCGAGTAGTGTCCTGCTCACCAGCAACCTGTTTAAAAACAATCATTAGGCTTTTTTCAGACAAACATTTGAAAACTGTTTAAAACACAAACAAACTTGATGCCGACTCAAAACTCATTTGACGGATTTTGCTCCGTTTTTTGTGTTTTAATCTCATCAAATGGAGCAGCAGGCGAAACAAACAGCAAAGCCTGACACAATCAGAGTTTGATGGAAGATTTCTGGCTGAAATTGTGGAAGTTGAATGGCAGTAGCAGGAAGAAAAGCTGAGCAAAGCACTGATTCTCCATGTGCTTGAATGCTTCTTCTCTTTCACATGGCTTTCACTTTGATCTGCTTCATCTTCATCTGCTTCTTCTCAATCTTCTTCTGCTCACGCCGCTGCGCCGCCTCCTGCATGAAGAAACGGGAGGAGACAGAAGAACAGCTCAAGTCCAAAACTGAAACAAAACATTTGTGTGGTTTATTTAAAGTGGAAGCTGAGGCAGGTTTCAGACCTCCAGACGGCGTTGTCTCTCAGGATCCTCTTCGTTCATGATCCTCTCCTTCTCGGCTCTTTTCTTCTCCTCTCTGCGAGTTTGGGCTGCTTCCTGGCGCTGAGCGTGAGTCTGTTTCAGGAAGTTCTCCTCAACGCGGGCCCGGTTTCTGTCCGCTTTCTGCTTTCCCTAAACACACAAAGAGGATTTTAAAACAATGCACCTCCTAAAATATATAATTAGAGAATAATTTTAAAAGCCTCTTGTATGAATACTTTTGTACTAAATGTTTCTCTCACCTCTCTGTTCAGACGGAGCTTCTTGACCTTATCGATGCTGTAGATCACCATGTTCATGAGCGGAAGCAGAGAGTCCATGTCTTTGGGAGACGTGCTGCCGTAGCCAGGCACTGCAGAGCGAAATATCCAGAAAATCTCAGGATAACTTTAAACGTGTCGGACGGCTGGGCACACAGATTGATTTTAGCGAGTCATTGAATTTGTGTCTAAGTGACAACATATCAGAAAAAAACTCCTCACCATTAAATGTAAACAGTAGAGTCTTCTTTGTCTCAGGCAGCTTTAACGGCTGACCCTCCCTGAAAACAAAACCATTCAGCATCACGACATCAAAACGAGGTTCTGGTCCAGAAACAAACGATAATTAAATACTCACTCTTGCATAATTTTTGGACCAGAAAACTGATCCGAGAAATGGATCGACTCGATCTTGTCAGCATGGTTGGTGATGTAGTGTACCATCTGAAACGATAAGAGCCCAAAAGAATGGAGTAAATTTCTGCCACAAAACTCAAACATTTTGGGATTAATGTCAAATTTTTTAGGAGAAAAACTAAGAAATTCTCTGAGCCCCAAAAGTTGCAACAACAGCCCTAATATGCTGCTGAAGTTGGGACCGTTCCCCTTTCCCGTTCTGCCATGACTCCGCCATATTTATTTCTGTATCAATTTGACTCTTTTTAAGGATGACCAGAGGCGCCCCCTGCTGGACGGAGGCTCAACTACAAAATTAAAAGAAGTTTTAAGCGGACGTAATTAGTTAATCGAGTGGAACTAGTTTTAGTCCATTAATCTACAATTAATCCTAAATTGATTGTTTCCATCCCTGGTAGTAATTAGAAGAATCACCTTGTTATCCATCACACCATCTGTTACTTCCCCCATCTCACTGAGAATTGCCATGGAGTCTGGAAGCCCATATTTCGCCCCCGACTTCGGCTTGTCGCTGCAGAACTCGCTCTGTTAAAACAAATAAAAATAAAACATTGTCACTTTAAATATCAAAAATGAGTCAACAAAAAACAAAAAAAAACGAATCACAAAACTATTCACCAAGTCCTGCATCTCCTTCTGGAGCCGAGCCATGGCTCTCTTAGAGCCCACAGCAAAGACGAAAGTGTCCATGTCTTCGTCGTTAAGCGTCACTTTGACTTGCTGCAGAGAAAAACCCAGACAGCATGGCTCAAGCTCTGCTCAGAGGAAGCGAAAACGTTTCTACCTCTGCTGCAGCAGAAACTCTTACCACTTGGTCAGAGGCGGGCCTCATCATCCTGGTCACCGTGTTCAGGAGGTCCTGCCTCTTCAGGAACTAAGACAACCAGCAGCAGGTTCAGAAAACGCCAATAGGGGGAGGATTTGAATAGCTGGAAGCAAATACCTTCAGTTGAATCAGCATTCCTTCACAGCACACACGGCCAGAGCACCACAGATTGTAGATGTGTTCGTTTTCCTGGTTCAGCTTCCCAGTGCTCACAGGTTCTTTACTGGTTCCATCATCGCCTAGAGCACAGATCAATGCCAAGAAAACACTCAATTCATCAAACGGGGGAAACATTTTATGTGACTGACCAACAGGAAAAACAGCCCCTAACTGTGACATGGAAGGAAAATTAGATTGTGTTACAAAGAAAAGGTTTTTAAAACGAGCTCTGCACTCCGTACTACTACATAAAATAAATATATTGTTTGTTAGTAGAACAAACAATATATGGACTATTTTAATGGGGAGGAATACATTGGCAATAGATCCTGCAGGGAGTTTAATGATTCAAAGAAAAGACAGACAGACTCACCCACAAGTGCAAAGTTGCTCTCCAGAAGTTCCCTGTGGGAGTTAAACCAGGCCTGAGCGAGCCGGCTGTTCTTGTTCTTCCCTATGATGTAGTTCATGATGTAGCACAGTAAACCCGTCACCATCAGGATCTCCATGTAGTAACTCTCCCAGCTGTTCTGCAGGTGTGCAGGAACCTGCAGAGACATGGCATGCAGACGAAAGATCAACATCTGACTGTCAGAACTGTATCTAGATCATGTCCCAGGATTAATTAAACTAAAATGTAAGCTATTGGTATCATTAACTACAGCTGAATTAAGTCCCAGACGCTTTAAACTTGTTTTACCGTGTGGATTATGAGCGGGTCCTTCATGGAGTGCCCCGTCTTCTCCATCCCCTCAAACTCCTCCTGGTCGTATTTGCTGTACATATCTTGGTCCTTGGAAGAAATTACAATCAATTATGGTATCAACGATAGAAATATCCTTTAAATAAATGTTAAGGTAATGTACTTGTGTGTCGGAGTCCTCGAAACCATCCTGGCCATCCTCCAACTCCACGGTGGCTTCATATTCGTCATCTTCAGTCTGTGAGGAAGGTGATGAGACGCGTGTTGGTGGGGCCGTCTCCGCCTCGGCTGTTAGATCATCATTCATGTCCTCAAACTCTGCAAAGTCATTGTCGTCAAAGTCTGCCAGGTCCTCCCCGTCGTCAAACTCGTCGTTGTAACGTCCTCTGGTGGCAGGAAGGGCCAGGAGGAGCAGCAGTGTGGGAACCAGGAGGAAAAATGCACTTCGCATGCTGCAGTCTAAATTAAATATGGGTAAAAACACAAAATAAAGTTTCACAAAACGTTGCAGAAAATTACACACTCATTCCAAAACAAAAGCTTTTACCCATCAGAAAATAAAAAAACTACTACTCTGGCTTTGAAAACAAAACAAGGCGTATCATTTACAAAAGAATCGTCCGTTTCCTGCAATGCTTTAATTTGAAGTGGAAAAAGCTACAAAAGTTTGCTGCTGCTCGGGAAATGTACCAATCATTACAACATCACATTCTAGGGTATATTTTCCCCATACGCAACTGTTTTATGTCAAAATATTGAGTCACAGTGAGTTCAAATGAAACCCAAAACAAAAAGGAAGAAATGTATGAGAGAATGAGAAACATTTAGAGATGACATATCGTAAGAAAATCTGAATAAAGCTGGAGAAAGAAAAAGATTTTCTAACAATATGAAAGATTTGAAGAAACTGTGTGAGGTAGAGTGAATAAATATTACTTTGTGAACTCCAATCAAATAATAATGAATGCTAGTTCTATAAATGTGTAGAACTATGAAACCAGACTATAGTGGCTGATTGCGTTCTCTAAAGCACATGTGTCAAACTCAAGGCCTGGGGGCCAAATCCGGCCGGCCAAAGCTTTTCATGTGGCCCTCCACAGACTAGACTAAACACTAAGTGTGATTAAATATTATATTATCAATCATATCAATGCAGTTTTATCTGTTTACTGCCAATTTATATCAATCGATCCCTCCAGTTTCTTGAGAATTTAGTTGATGTATGATTATAGTCCATGATTTATACAGCAAGTAAATAAACAGTTGCATTTATTATTAGTTCCTGAAGGGACTGAAAAGATCTTCAATAATATTATGTAATTTTAAGAATTCATTGACATATTAACAGTTTGTGAACAGGTTTTATCAACACATTCTGGCACAACCAGCCCTTTAAGAGCCTTCATAATCTTGATTTGGCCCAAAACTAAAATGAGTTTGACACACCTGCTCTAAAGGATCAAAACCAAACATGGAGAAGCAGGATTTAGTTTTATGCTCCATTAATCTGAAACAAACTTCCAGAAAGTGGCAAAAATGCTAAAACACTTAATTCCTTTACAGTGAAGGCTAAAACCTGATTTGCTTAGATTGGCCTTTGATGAATAACAACTAAAACATCATTAATTTAGTTTATATTTATATTGTTTTCCTTTATCAAACCGATCTAATGTAATGCTATTCTGTTACTTTATGCTGTCATAATGTAGACAATTGATTTGTTGCTGAAATAAGCCGAATGAATACTTACTCGATTCATTGACTAAGATCTACATAACAAACCCCCAAGTGGAAAAAATGCCTGACAACTGAAGCTCAGTAGATAAGAAGGAAGGAAAACCGCTACTATGCTTTGTCACCACACTGATTTTTTTTCATAAATTAAACTTTTAAATTAACGCGAATAAACAAAAGTAACTATTTAACAGTTTAAGAGCCGATTTATTCGAACAAACTTCCAGTTAGTGTAACAGTTTGAGGCTAAACCTGAACTCGTGTTGCTGCATTTAGCGTGTTTACAAGCTTGATTACGAGCTAAAGCGATTAGCTGTCAAACTTTTTGATATCGTAGCGGAGTGCAACTGGTTTATAACGTAAATTAAAACCCCTGAGACGCAGTGAACCAAACCCATCCCCCAACTCACACTCACTAATTCTCACTCGCTGTTAGCACCTTTACCATTAGCATGCTAACAGGGGCTAACTAACTCAAACAACCGAAGACCCGAGAGGAAATCTGTGCTTTTCTCCTTAACACGGCAGGAAAAACAACCCTGTTAAGACTAAATGTGTGAACAAGTATCTCACCTGGTTTGTAACAGTGTCAATAAACGTAAAGCTGGTTATGAATAAGAAATCGGAACTGTCCTTGACGTGACGTTAAATCTAAAGAGGGGTACTTCCTGTCCACACAGGAAAAACCCTTTCAAAATAAAACATTTCTAACCCGTTATGGATTCGTGACGCTAACATACGGGTGTGCTAAACTTTAAATGATGTGAAGCAATGGAAATGTTAGTATTTATCAGCAAGACTCTAAAAATTAGAGTTGTAAAAATTTAAAATCTTTGTGCATCTTTAACTTGGAGATACACTACAAAGTAGTTTATATGTAATAAGGCATTTTTTTGTGTGTGTGAAACAAAACACTTTTAGGACAGTGGAAATAATGGATCTTTCACTATTTAGCTGTATTTGTAACACTTGAAAACCAATAGTAAGATAATGTTTGGTTGTATTTTAAACAAGTGATGAAAAAGCAATATTTGTTCAAAAACATATTTTAACTCAATTTCAAAGTGTTGTTTGGTGAATAGCAGCATCAATTAAAAATTTAATGCATTAGGATTCACTAGCATCATGCCTAAATTTACATTAATGATAGGTGCAATATAAAGTAATCTCTAACTAATTTCATAAAAGAATCACGGTCTGGTTTTTTTTTCTAGTAAAAAAGAATAAGAATTAAGATATTAAAAAACAATACTATGATTATTTACTCCATGTTTATTATTATTGGCAATTACAAAGAAACAGACATTTTCTTTCCACGTAAACCATTTTCTAAATCAATGTAGTTTCTGATTTATACTTCTAACTTAAAAAAGTAACATTTAAAGCTCCTCTGTGGCAACCAGAGATTCCCAATACATATTTTAAAACTGATCTGATTACAGTACAAACGATAATTTGTGATGTAATTAACAATATTTTACAGAATTATAGAAAGAGAACATATTTTTCTCCTTCACACGGCAGGGAAAAACAACCCTGTTAAGACTAAATGTGTGAACAAGTATCTCACCTGGTTAAAATCTTTAACCAGGTATTTTAAACAAATCATGCTTCCACTCATTGTCCACACCCGCATATCGTTATAAATAAAACTCCTAAATAAGGTAATGCTGTCAGGAACAGTAAACAGTCGCCCTCTGGTGGCGACTGTTTACTAAGAAACTACAACTGTTTGTGAAGTTGGACTAAACAACATACACTTCCGGTACAAACCTTCAAGACTAAAAAAAATACGTAAATAAAATAATTAATAAAAAAGTAGATACTTTAAAAAATAATAATAAGGCAGCAATGTTACTACCATGATAATGCCTTCTTTTATTAACACAATAACATGTTCTAAGAAAACTAATGTCGAGTTTAAACGCATTATTGGTGATTTTATTTCGAAAATAATAACCGGAAGTTGATCGCGTTCCTCCAAACTTGACGATTTGATGGCCCCAATGAAAAATGCTACCCTTTGTTAGCAGAAGTGGCGAAAAATCGCGTCTTCATTGAGGTTATCTACATCGATCAGTCGTTTTGGATCGACATCCTTGTATTTATTCTCTCAAGTGAAACCAATTAGTTGTGTTTTATTCAAAGGTTAACTTCTCCGACAGTTAGTTAGCAGGTTAGCTGCCCAGACAAGAGCCGCAGCTCGGGAGAGGATGTCTCTTCACGGGAAAAGAAAAGAAATCTACAAATACGAGGCGCCATGGACGGTGTATGCCATGAACTGGAGCGTCCGCCCGGACAAACGTTTTCGGCTGGCTCTGGGGAGCTTCGTGGAGGAATACAACAACAAGGTGCGCAGCGTGTTTTCATTAGCAGCTAGCTTCAGATTAATGCTAACCTCCCTGCGCACCCAGGCTCAAAACATCACCTCTGATTGCGCTATTGTCTTCAATAACACACTTATAGGTGATGTTTTGTACTGTTGTCGTGTTCTTTAGGGGTTTTGCGGTCTTTACCAGCTTGTCTGTGTTTATTTTAGGTTCAGCTGGTTGGTTTGGAGGAAGAGAGCTCAGAGTTTGTCTGCAGGAACACCTTTGATCATCCTTACCCCACGACCAAGATCATGTGGATCCCAGACACCAAAGGAGTTTACCCAGACCTGCTGGCCACCAGCGGGGACTACCTGCGCATCTGGAGGGTAAGATTGACCTTTACAAAGTCCCTACAAGTCAGAGGAGTGTGGAGATTTCCCAGCAATGAATACATTTGGAGAAATGTTTTTCTTTACAGACTTTACTACCTGCATCTTTCAGTCAGAGCCCTCAAATGTACTTTAATTTCACAAAAGAAAATTACATCAAAGGAGGAGAACATTTTGTCAAGAAACGTCAGAAAGTTTGAGCTTAAGCTCAGAAATTTTTAAGAAAGTAACTTGGAAATTTCTGAGTTTGAAAAGTTAAAAATTCTCTCAAAAATATCCATTCTCTCAAATATAAAAATATACATTCAAAAATTCTCTCCAAATATACATTTTTGAGAAAAAACAAGTTTGGAAAGTCAAAAATGTGCCTGAGAAAACTTGTATAATTTGAGGTTAAGTTCAGAAATTTTCTAGAGAAAACCGTGGCGATCTCTGACGTTCAAAAGTCAAAAATATGCTGGAAAAAATGTGAGAAACTTTTAGATTAATCTCAGAAATCTTCTAGAAAGTAACTTGGACATTTCTGAGTTCAAATGATCAAAAGAAAATTGCTACAAAAAAATGTAAATATTGAGATTTATCTCATACATTTTTGAGAAAAGACAAGGACATTTCTGAGTTTGAAAAATCAAAACGTATAATCGAGAAAAATTGCAAATTTCTAGGTCAATTTTTTAAATTTTCAAAAAAAAATGTAAAAATTTGAGTTTGTAAAGTTAAAAACACTCAGAAATTTTGAGCAATTTCTGTCTGAGACTGGTCAGTTGTGGCAAAAATCTGTCTGACTTTATTGTGCTGCAGGTCAGTGACACAGAAACGCGCCTCGAATGTCTCCTGAACAACAACAAGAACTCCGACTTCTGCGCTCCGCTCACCTCCTTTGACTGGAACGAAGTCGATCCCAATCTGCTTGGTAGGAAATAAAATAAATAAAACTTCTGTAGTTTTCATCTTGTCTTCTTTTGGCTTTAAATGTTTTGTTTTGTGTGTTTCAGGAACATCCAGCATCGACACCACCTGCACCATCTGGGGGTTGGAGACCGGTCAGGTGTTGGGACGAGTCAACCTGGTTTCTGGACACGTGAAGACTCAGCTGATCGCTCACGACAAAGAGGTCTGGATTTTATTCTGTAACATGACCCCAATTTAGTTTTTTGTTGTTGATCTTTAAAGTTGTTTTTATCAATAGGCTTCAGGTTCATTTTTTGGTTATTTTTATTCTATTTTCCAAGGCGACAGGGATTCATTTAGACTCTAATGACGTAGAGCTTCAAAGTGTAATTCGTGTTTATTGAAATAATTGTCAACTAACTTAGTAACTGATTAATAAATGTGAAAAAAATAAAAACACAGTTTTCTGTCCCAAAATGTAATATATTAACGGCAGACTAAATTACAGCGAACATTAAAACTTATTGTTGGAATCATGATTGAAAGTCAGAGCAGGAATTTGTGTTGAGGAACGCTGCGGTGTGTTTTCAGGTTTACGACATCGCGTTCAGCCGCGCCGGCGGAGGCAGAGACATGTTCGCCTCGGTGGGCGCCGACGGATCCGTCCGCATGTTTGACCTCCGACATCTAGAGCACAGCACCATCATCTACGAAGACCCCCAGCATCACCCGCTGCTCCGCCTCTGCTGGAACAAACAGGACCCCAACTACCTGGCCACCATGGCCATGGACGGCATGGAGGTCGGGTTGCATTTTTATCATTAATGTCACCGCATGTAAATAGCTTTTCTACGGACTTAAAGACAGAATTATTACTTGATTTTTAGGTAGCTGCATTGCTGCTATTGTTCCAAGGCAACAGGGATTTATTGAGACTCTTTGAAAAACATAAAAAAGTGTGATTTATTTTGCTATCCTGCACATTGCAACTTTTGTTTTCAAATTCATTACTATGTATTGAACAAATAGTGGAGACGTTGGTAAACCTGACAGTTTCAGGAGCCTTTAAACGTCATTAATTGCAATTTATTGTGACAACAATAAATTACAATTCTTATTCTTCACAATAAAAGCTATTAGTTTCTAGTGCAAATATTTTAATGCACTTTAAATAGGACAAAACTAACTTTTCAGTTAGATATAGCAGCTTGTTTTAACAATTCATTGATATTGACGAAAACGTTCTAGTTACATTATTCTTTATTTTCCAATGTACAAAAAGTTCTGCCTTCCTGCTTGATGTAACATCAGTGCAGGTCTAATGTTTGGACAGCCAACGATACTTTATAGGTATTTTAAAGTAATTTGAAGTTAAAACCATTTTACTTGTGGAGTTTCAGGTAGAACATATTTACAAAGGGTTTTTTAAAATCCTAAATGCAAAATGTTTCTATTTTTTTAGACAGCTTTGCCATAATTATGGCTCTGGGAATAATGCTTTTAGGGCCTGTTTACTCCAGCTAGTCTATTACTAAATTAGTTGATGAATATTTAGTAATAATTTTTGTTGATTCCTGTTAGACCTTGGTGAGAAGCTGCAGTAAATAAAAAGCTTTTGTCCTCCAGGTTGTGATCCTGGACGTTCGTGTGCCGTGTACTCCGGTGGCTCGGCTTAACAACCACCGCGCCTGCGTCAACGGCATCGCCTGGGCGCCGCACTCCTCCTGTCACATCTGCACTGCAGGTGAGTTTGGACGTTAAATGTTGTCGGGTAAATATCAAAGGTGACCTACGACACAAAATTCACATTTTGCATGGTTTTTGTACTCCCACCTGGGTCAATGCTTCTTCTAACTAAAACCCAAGCTCTTAAAAAAACACACACACAGTTGTTTTTTGGCAAAAGCTTTAGTTAACCAGAGGAGAAATTAACAATTTCCAAAAAAAGCCTTTTGAATGAAAAGTAACAAATCAGCAGGAATTGCACCGTTACCGGGTAACCTCGGCAGAGTTCCACCTGTTACCTAGCAACCGAAGCTGAGCTCCAGCATGTTTAGTCAGCAGCAAAATAGTTTAAACTGTATTTTCTATTTATTTAGATTATGTTTGACAAATATGAAAATTATTGGGGGTTATTTGAAACATTTAATTTGAAAAACAGAGGAAGAAGTTAAAGGGGGAAGTACTTTTTTACAGCACAAAGTCTGAATAGTCCATTGTTAAAGTGGATCTATTGTGCATAGTTCAAGTTTTGCACATTTTATGCTTCCATTTGGGTTTCCACTGCTACTAAAAACAATCTAAGCGCTTAAAAACAGCCCACCAAGCCGTTGTTTGAAAAACTCTGAACGTAGCGTCATAAATCAGCAGGCACTGCCTGTTACCTGGCAACCCGAGTGAAGTCCCATCCGTTGTGTAGCAACCCAGACAGTGCTCTACCATGTTTGGTCAGCTCTATGTGCTTCATAATGGCTGCTGGAAAAGACATGTTTTGTTGCTAACTTACCATCCAGAAACCACTGGCTGAATTTTGTTATTTGTGCAGGAGGTTCCACTTCTGCTTTTCAAAGATATACGGTTATGTGAAGTGACAAGATGCCCTAAAAACAACTCATTCTGACCTGTGCAAACTAAAATCTCATTATCCAAGAAGGATTTTTCGCTAAATATGTCCTGTATCGCCCATAAACCAATCCCAACCTTTAAAATGAAGCGTGACAGATCACATTTAATTTAAATATCCTGATGTTTTTTCTTTTTGTCAGCCGACGACCATCAGGCTCTGATCTGGGACATCCAGCAAATGCCGCGCGCCATTGAAGACCCCATCCTGGCCTACACCGCCGAAGGCGAGATCAACAACGTTCAGTGGGCGTCCACGCAGCCGGACTGGATCGCCATCTGCTACAACAACTGCCTGGAGATCCTGCGCGTCTAAAGCCGTAGAAAACGAGCGCCCCGCGTTTCACACTTGGACTTTTCAGTAGCTCTCGTCCTCCAGCTTTCAGGACGAGGAGTGAACTTTCTCTGAAGTTGGTTTACATTTATCTGCCCTTCTAATAAACACGTGTAAGCTCTTATTTATTTTTGCTCAGCAGCTGTAGGAAGTGTCGATGTTTCCTTGAGGGTTTTTTAAATACTTCTCAGTCAGCTGTGAGACTATTTGGAGCAGTTTAGATCTCATGCATTTCATCCGGTTTTTTTAGTTTGAGGTTGATTCAAACTGCTGTAGGTGGCAGAACATTGCAAAAACATGACATTACCAAGTATTTTTTATCTTATTTTTTTGTGCAAATATCTTGGTACACTTTAAAAAAGGCAAAACTAACTTTTCAGAAAGACAAGAGCATGTTTTAAGTCAACAATTCAATAGTTCAAGTGACAGATTCTTTCTTTTGTAACATGGGAAAAATATTACACAATTAAACTAGTACTTTTTTAAAATCAATATTAACGAATTATTGACTTAAAATAAATTCCTATCTTGTAAATTTAATTGTAATTAATATATTTCCACAAAAAGCTACAACAAAAATCCTTGGTAAGATGTTTTTGCAGTGTAAATATGTAGGATTAACTCGTAGCCTTCTTGTGGATGCATACCATGTAATTGGTGAATAAAGCATCTGTACGATATATACTAGTCTCGTTTACCTAATGTGGGAGTTTAAGATCTGTGCTGCAGCTGACATTTAAAGTCTATCAGAGCAACGATGGCTCCCTAAATATCCTCTTCTTATTTGTTGAGCGTTCATTATTTGAGTCGTTGCATTTTTACTTCAGTTGGAGTGAAGTTTGAAATGAGTTGACAGCTTTCTGCTTCTCTTATTTTGTCGTCTTCAGTCCTGTCCTGTAGCATGCCATTGCAAGACAAAATGTACATAAATATAAATATATCAAACTTAAGATGTTGGTAAGCCAAGTGTTCATGTTGTAGTGTTTTTTCATAAAGTTTAATATTGAATTTGCTCTAATAAATTGTAACCTCCCCATGACTTAAAAACCACTTTTAGTTTTCTTTACCTTTTTATGTATCTATTAAATTATATCAAAAACAAAATTTTGTGGAAGGACTATTTAACCTCATTTTATGCCAGGTGTGATCAAAGTGTGGCTCTTAAACTGTTTTTTTTCCCCAATTTATTAAAATGTGTATTTTTAATCAGTAGGATTTATAAAAATATCTAAACTTTTATGAGTAGAACCAGATTGATCCAGATATTTTTCTGCAAAGATGACTTTGCTTTATCCAAATGAGCTCGTTTGTAATTTATTAAACTTGGCAAAATATAACAACTTTATATCAGTTTGGGTTGATAACTGGGAATAAATTAGTTCATCAAAGCCCAAAAATATTTTAAAGCTTATATGGAAGCCCATTTCTGCCACTTTGTAGGAAAAAAAAAAATTTATCTCATTATAATGAGATACTATCTCGTTATTTTGAGATAATTTATTATCTAACTTTCAAATATTGAATTTAACATATTTGAAATTCAATATTTAAAAGTTTCAGTTCAAATTTACCTAATTTTAAGCTTCAAATTAGGTAAATTTGATGCTAAATTTCAAATTTTTCAAATTTTCTAATCAAAATTCAAATTATTAAATTTGAAAGCTAAATAAATATTTACCTACTGAATTAAATATTTAGTTTGGAAATCTTACTTTTATAAATTTGTGATGGGCCAAATTACATGAAATCATTGCTATTTTTTTACTGTGTAACTTTACAAATGGCACCTTTTCCATACGGTAAAAACGGCTTTGATTTGATTGATAAAACAATATTTTAACACAAATGTTACTTTAAAAGTTCTACCCTTTCTGAATTTAAAAAGTTCAATTACTTTTTTGTCAAACTAGCATTTGGTAGTTTTTACTTTTCAGTACATTTTTGACTTTTTCCACTAAAAATTTCTAGAAAATAAGAACATTGATCAGTTTTTTGGTGGAAATGTTCTCCTTTTTTCTATCTTCAAAATAATCAAACATAAAATGTTAATATATCAAAAATAAAGTTTAAATGCTACCAGAGTAAAAGAACATTATTATTCTTGTAATACAACTTTATTCTCGTAATATTACCTTGTTATTTTGACTTTATTAAATTTTTTTTAGAGTGACCTTAAAACCAGAAAAAACCTTTACAGAAAACATCTGACTATATTCACAGCCATGTTTTCACATAAATGACTTTTCTGATTCATGAACAAATGTAAGTTAAAATCTTCATCGTTTACAGTGTCAGACAGTTAATTTATTCAACAGACAACAGTAACACTGACTTTATAGTTTCTAGATACAGAGTTCTTTATGCAAACAGCAGCTAAACAGTATAAAAATACATTTTTTCTTTATTGAGCCTAAATGTGCGATTCTTATACAAAGTGAATGCAGATATTTCTCAAACGTGTTTTTTTAATTTTCTCTCCTTCCACTGTGGAAACCTGAGTCTGGGATGCCGTTTGGGTGTTTTTCCTCGATTTCCAGCAAACTCCGACCAGGAGAGGAGGATCATTTTTTTCAATATTTGGTGAGACGGAGATCCATCTGGGCAAAATATGGCTTTACATTTGCAGCAGCTGGTCTATGTTCCTGGCAGGACCGGGTCAGAGACGTGTCTCTGGATCTCCTGCATCTCTGTGGAGGTCTCCAGGTGTTCGGGGAGCGAGGGGAAGCGCTGGCTGCCGCCCAGGAGCCCGGGAGCTTCCTGGACGCTGGGGGACAGGAAGTGAGGACAGGTGAGGTCAACAGAGGGCAGCCGCGGAGGGTCGGCCTCTGGTGACATGGTGTCGTCTGACGCCACGGTGAGATGGACGCCGCTGGAGAGGGAGTCTGGAGATTTGTGCTTAAAGTCAGAATCTGGACTCTGGAAACACAAAAACACTCAGATGTAGATAAAATGTTTAAATGCTGCAGCTTTAATAGATTTAAATTGCTTTTTTTTGCTACACATGGTATGAAGCTGCAAAAAATATTCACTTTTACAACCATCAGCTTCAATTTTGGTTTAATAAAAAAAATTCTGCAAAGTTTTAAGTATTTTTGTTCTAGTTTCTAATGCAAATATCTTAGTAAAAGTGAGTAGAAGATGAAACTAACTTAAAAGTAACTTTTGAGCAAGAAATAGCAATAATTCCTCAATACTGATTAAAAAACTACCAGTTCCACTGCAAGATTGTTTCATTTATAACATGGGAAAAAATGAGTGGAATAATCTCCTAGTTGAATTAACACTTTTTAAAAATCGATATTAAGGAATCATTGGCTCAAGAAAGCTATTACATCTTGCAGAAAAGCTACTTGTAAGTTAGTTTTGTCTCATTAAAATGTGAAACGAGAACAAAAATACTTGGTAAGATTTGGTGTTTTCCAGTGTTTTACAAATAAAAATGAAAAAGGAAACAGGAGGAAATCCCAGCCATAGTTTGTCACATTTGGGTCAAAAAGCAAAGATTTGGAAACTCTTGATAGATGAAACATAAAACTTCAAAATGCAACACAGGTAGAAAACTGTCATTGGACTTCAGGGTGGCAGCATCCTGCTGTCTTCTGTCCAACCTGACGAGGTCACCTGCCTTAAAGGAGACCTGTTTGCATTATGAACTTAATTTATACTAAAATACACAATATGAAGGAATAAAAGTGCAGTTCTGATACCTGCAGCAGGGAGGCGCTGCCGTCTATCTGTCCCGGCTGGATTGGGGGTGCCGAGCCGTACAGGGTCGTGGGGTGAGGCAGGTGGGAGCTGGGCGACACGGCGCTGTAGGCGGGAGGTACCGGGGTCATCTGCCTCTGGAGGAGCTGCAGGATCACGTTGATATCTGCAGTCATACGGGTCTCTAGCCTGGAAAAGGTCAAAAGGAAAAGGGAAAAGGTCACATCACGGATTCAAGCAAACAAAAGGTGATTTAAGATTGACGGTAAAATATTTTAAGTGTGCACAGAAACAAAAGAATCTGCATCGTCTAACTTGACGCTTTAAGAATAAAAAACACATATTTAAAAATGACGGCCATTTTTCAAGATGGCCTCCGTTTTAGAGCCTTTTAAACCAGTTATTGCTTAATATTTTGGCTTGGATCAACGTTACGTCCGATTATAAGTTTTTGACTTTTGTCATCTTATTCATACAACTTTAAAAGTTACATGAACAAAAATCAAATATCAAAACAAACTGAGAACTTTGCAGCAATTGTCTAATAGTTGAAATAGTCGTCCAAATGGTTAGCATTAGCATCTGCTAACTTTTTTTAGCATCTAATGCTAAACTATGTTTAGCATTAGCTTCCAATTTTGTATTTTATGCTTAGCAACTTAGCCTCAACTTCTGCAAGTTTTAAAAATGCTTTTAGGATTAGTTTCCGCCATTTTTTCTGCACTGAGCTTCTCCCATTTTTTTGTGTGCAATGGGTTAGTGACAAATTTTTTTGGCTTATGCTAATTTTTTGCATGCGTCTAGTGGTTTCAGTGTTAGCAGTTAAGAATCTTATTTAGTGAATCAGTGGTTAGTGAACCTAAAGTTTAAGTGCAAATATATGTTCTCTACTGCAAGCAGGGCAGCCATCTTGAAAAATATGCTCCAGGAAAAGGACAGATGTAAGATTTCTATGGTTCAAAACATACGATTTAACACCAAACACAAACATTGAATTGGTGATTTTAGCGCTAAAATTAATTCTCCATGACAACCATGGTGGCCATTTTGAGAAAATGGCCACAATTTTCTCAAATATTGAATTTTTTAAAAAATATGTTTAGTGTTAGCACCGCTATTTGTTTGGCAAATTAGTGGTTAATAAACCTAACGTGTGGTTAGCTATGCTATCCTAACCACTGGCAATAATTACCAATTATAGTGCCAACATTTACTTTTCAAGAGGTGGCCATTTTGAAAAATGTCCACCAGAAAAAGGAAACAAAAAAACATATAATTTCTATGGTTGAAAACATGTAGGCTATGATCATCTTAATTGGTGATTTTTCTGCATTTTTATTCACCACAGAAGCACAATTACACCCATTTTTTCATCATGTAAAGCACAGCAAAGGAGCAGGGGGTATAGCTCAGTGGTAGAGCATTTGACTGCAGATCAAGAGGTCCCCGGTTCAAATCCGGGTGCCCCCTACTGTTTTCATTATTCTAAAGGATCCCTGATACCTGTTGAGCTGAGACTGCAGGAGCTCCAGTCTGGATTCCAGCTCCCGAGGCCGATCCTCAGTGCAGAACGAAGCCTTAAACCCAGATCTCACCGCTGACTGCCTCCTCTGGTTCTCAGACAGCTGGCTGGATCTGCGGTCTGACCAGTAGCCGTACAAGCCTGACACACTGATAGGGGGCGCTGCTGCACAATTTAGAAAAATACAGAGATTCTTTGCATTTTCTTCCAAGCTGTCATTTAAAATCAGCATTTTTTTCTACTGTGGTCTTTGCACATATTACATTTGATTTGGTTTAGCATTATGTTTAATTATTCTTTGATGTGATAGTTCTTGTTTCACAGTGATTAGATAAATCAGCTACAGAGAACTGAATCCACACATTTTTTCTTGAAGCCTTTGCACATGTATGACATTCATAAACATTTGATTTGGTTTAATATTTTATTGATTTATTTTGTAGTTTAAATTGTTCCATTTTATAATAAAAAAAAAAAACATTCCCCATTATTTCAAAAATAATTTCCTGAGTAAATGGAGAACTGAAGAGCTACAGTTTCTTTGCTAAAGCAAGGTTGGAGGTTTTATGTCACCTTAAAACCTAAAATACTCAGTATATTTAATTGAGGCCAACAAAAGCAAGCACAAAGGTCAAATTATGACCAAAAAAATCACAAAGGTTTTAATTTGTATTCAGCCTCCATTACTCTTAAATAAATTTATATTCCGAAAACGGTGATAAACATCCTTCCACTTCAAAATTACCTCAAATCCTGAGAAAATACCTTACATTTCATCAGACTTTTTGTAAAAGTTCAATGCATTGTTGGTACCTGAGTACGGAGAGCCTCCAAGATCCACAGCCTGCCCCATTAGAGCAGAAGGTCCACAGTGGGGTCGGATGGCGACCCTTGAAGGTTGGTAGTCTCTGGCGTCAGAACCGTGGACGAACAGCTCCCCCTTGTGTTGAACAGGCTTAATTTCCTCATCACTGGACTGAGAACAAACGCTGGCGCTGCTGCAGAGATCCTCCCAGTGAGACCCGGCCACCGTCCTGCGCCGGTGGTTCACCGTCAGACACGGCTGGTCTGGGTACGAGTCCTCATGATCCGTCCCATCTGCATGGACAAAAACGCAGCTCAAGACAAGATGGAGGCAAAAAAATGTACAATTTATGACGGTGTATTAGAGGTCATTGTAGATGGAAAAAGAGAAGGAATACATTTTTGCCAAAAAATCTCTGAAAGTTTCTGAGTTTGAAGAGTCAAGAATTTGATAGAAAAAAACTCCAATTTTCATGAGTTTGAAAAGTCAAAAATGTTTTATAAAAACTCAAAATGAATGTCATATTTTCTTTAAAAAATCAGAGAGGAGTTTCAAAAGTGGAACCTTTGCTAGAAAATACTCAAACATTTGAGAAAAAACAAGGCAATTAATGAGTTTCAAAAGTCAAAAAATGTGCAAGAAAAAAAGTCTGAAATTGAGGTTAATCTCAATTTTTAGGAAAAAAAACACGGAAATTTCTGAGTTTCAAAAGTTAAAAATGTTTAATTTTTTAACACTGAAAATCTTCAACTTTCGAATTTCCAAGACTTTTTCTCAAAAAATTCCGAGATTAATACAAATTTTTGACTGTTTTCTTCTATAAAACAAGAGTTTGCTTGAGAAATAAAAATAATTTCTCACCCGGCCGGTTCCGCCGCCGCAGGGAGCTTCTGCGATGCCTCGTCAGTCGGCAGCCGCACTCGGAGCTCCGGCTCGGGGTTTGCTGTTTTGTTCTGTCTGCCTGAGTCATATTAGACTCAGTCATTTAAAACCCGAACAGGAGATTGTTTCTAAAACATTTGGTAACACTGAGTGGTGATTTGGCTATAATCATTTTGTTTGGGGCTAGAAGACAAGCCATGATGCCCAAATGTCTTAAACCAAGTTCTTTTTTGTATCCACAGAATTTTCTTTCACCAAATCTTGCAAGAATTCTTTAACAACAAAACACTTGTCTTTTCCAGCAGCCATTGTAGAGCGGATACAGCGGTAAAACCAGCTGACCAAATGTGCTGGATCTCTGCGCAGTGATTTTACAATCAGAAGGTTTTTGAAGCGTCTAATTTTCCAGACAAAGAAAACATTAAATTACTGCCAAAAAACAAACAAACAAACAAAAAAAATAGCTGTTTGTTTTTTTACGCAATTGAAATCCAAATGAAAATATAAAAATGTGAAGAAAGTGAAATTTGCATAATACGCACCATTTAAGAAATCGCAAGAAATAAAACCACTGGAGGCAAAACATGAATAAATGATTCAAAGTTTTTTGCCATTAGATTCACTATTTACCTTTCATTTCCTTTTCTATTCCGGATAATTCAATTAATTCAACAAATTCCATACGAATGTGGTAACATCGCCCTGTACAGGTACTCACATCTCTAAGGTTAAAGGTAATCTCCAAATTGCTCCAGAAGGAGTCGGCAAAGTCTGGATACATCTCCAGCACCTCCAGCAGGTCGTCTCTCAGGATCTTGTGAAGGTCGCAGTAGGTCAAAGCTCGAACGTCAGCGCTGGATTTCCCAGGCCTGCCGTACACGTGGTTGGGTTCACCAAAGATGTCGTTCTTTCCTGCAAAGAAATCCCAGCGAAATACTTCAGTAACAGGGAATAAAACTTTGACTAAAAACAAAAATGAAAGGGATTCCTGGTCTGCAACAGAACAAATAAACTGTCCTCACAAACGCAGCTATAAAAGAAGTGACCTATGCAGGCTGGATGTGATATTGATGATCAATGTGATTGTAAAATGAAAGTGGAGCTGTGCCCAAACACCTCGGGCGGCACAACACACAAAAACAAACGCATGCTGTCAAGATGTGAAGGATAGCATCAGATGGCGCTTTGGCCACTGGAGCTACAAAAATATGTTTTATATGTTGTTTTAAGAGTTAGAGACAGAATCCACTTCCTCCCAGTACTTAGCGCTGTCAATCAATCTCATACACGCTGCTCAATGTGCTAAAGGTGGAAAAACAACTTACTGTAACACGAATATCTGTGACTAGGCTAACTAGCATTAGCATTGGTGAACCAGCTGTATCTTAGCACGGCGCTAAGTCCCACTGTCTTATTTTGATTGGTCGTTTCTGACTGAGTTGTGTATTTCAAATATGTAAAAACCATATTTGTTTTAGTAAAAGTTACAGACTTCAGCTTTAAAGCACAAAAAAAACGACAAAATGTCTGTAGCATCCCGTCAATATTGGTGAGACCAGAACCGTCTGGTACCTGTCTAGTGAAAACGAGACGGGAACAAATAACAGTAACTACAATCGTTAGCACAATTTTTTTTCATTAATACAAGCAATCAGATTTTTCCAAAAACATTTGAAGTAATGTACAACAATCACCAATAAAGTGGACAAGGAATATGGGGTATTTTGAGATTTAATTAGAGCCTGTTTAGGGCTGGACATATAAAGATACATTTTTAAAACCATTTCATAGCAGTAAATATTGATAATTTTTAGTTTTAAATAGAAAATGTAATACTGCCAAACATTAGATGTGAGCTTTCCTGTTTTATCCACAGTTTTCTCTTCAGCTGCTGATTCTATCCTGGGACCCAAAGAAAACAGATTTTTTAGTGAAAATAGCCAAACAAATTCACTACCTGGGATTTTTTTAGTCAGTATATTATTGGTTGTTGTTTTTTTTAATTAGGAAAATAACAACAACATATTAAAGAATATTAACTACGATGAAAAAGAAAATAATTGTGATATTTTCTTGGGGGAGCCATAGCCCCCTGTAATCCACCCGCTGGAGCCGCCACTGCTAATCTTTTAATCTAGAACTAAATTCTATTGCCAAAGCAATGCTCACAAGAAAGATGCCAAAATAAAAGCATATTATCGGAACTGTTACCTTTACCTAATGACCCATTAGGTAAAGGTTCAGTCAGCTCCACTGCTTGTATTTGCAGCTCACCCAGAATAGCCACCACTACGTCGTCCCTCAAAATCTCGATTGAACCTCTGGAAATAAAGTAGAGGGCAGTGAGAATGTCTCCGCTATGCACCAGGGTGTCACCCGGCGGCGCGTGGGTCGTCCTGAATCGCATGGCCAGAGCGCGCAAGCAGCCTTTGTTGGCGCCCCGAAAAGCTTTGCAGTTCTGCAGCAAACTGCGGTGCAGATGGAGGCAGATGTCGGCTTGCAGGCATTCAGGAAAACCTTTCAAAACCTGCAAAAACAACCAAATAGCATGGACATTTTGTCAATTTTGCACGTTAGATTAGCTTGTTACATCATTCTCTCTGAAGCGCATCGTCTCTACAAAGTGGGTCAACAACTTCAATAAAGAAGCGACACAATTAACCTCCTGATCTGCAGAGCATCACCCCTGCTTTACTGAAAGCAAGTTGGTAACGTTATAAGGAGCATCCTTGATGCAAAGGACAAACACTGGAGAACTGGGTCAACACAGCAGAACAGAACATTGCAAACACACTGTGTCAAAGTTAATGCAGCAGATGAACCGTAAAAATCACTCCAAGGAAAGCAGGATCTGCAGTAGCTGGTAATGTGATGCATCATTTTTACCAAACAATGTCCTTACATGAGCTTTGGCTTCCAAGGAAAACTCTGTTTTTGCCATTGATAGGAATTTAAAAACTGTTTATCTATTTCTGTCTTGTTTTTTTCATGAGTGGCATGTTTTTATTTTACATTTGTTCTTCTTTTTGACTTGTATATTGAAAAGTAAAAAAGAAAAAAAGAAAAAAACAACAATAAAACATCCCATTCAGGTGACAAAAACAAAAGGTTCTGCAATTCAACAAACTCCAACAAACAAAGTAGTTCATAAAACAGAACTTTGTCACATTAGATAAAATTTTTTAGAAATATTCAAAAACTCATTGAATATTTTTACAAAAGAGGATTGCATACTTCACATATATTAATAACATTTCATGAATCTGTTGTGATATGAGGTTTTAACAGGTTTTTGGGGCTTTAAAATCACTCACAGCATTCATGTCGATGCCGTTGGTGTAGGACCAGGCGTGCTGGAAATACTCCTCCAGTCGTTGTCTGAGGCCTCCTGGGATCTGGTGGAAGCGAATGAACTCTTTGACCCGCAGCATCTGAGTGTGGTACCGGGCCGTGCCAGAGTACAGCCGCTGAATGATGGCCGACACGTTCCCAAAGATGCTGGCGTACATCAGAGCTGAAGGAGAGAGAGACAAAATACTCGGTTTGTAGATGATTAAAATAAATGCCATCTGATGGCAGTCCTGTTAAAAATCTGCTAAAACGTCTGAGAATGTTTTTCAGAAGCACCACGAATCTAGATAACCTTTAAGTATTAAAAAGGAAAACATGAAATTTGGGTTGATTTAAAATTTTCAGACAACACAAATATCACTTTTTAAGGACTTTCTTTTGGAAATGTCCAGCAAATTACTTCAACAGAACTATAAATGTGATGCATGATGCTTTCCTGCAAAGGTTAGAATAGAAACATGGTCTATACAAATCACGTTCATCACATTTTTACACAAAATGATTCATAGATTATGAGATTTTAATTTGCTCAGGCTGATTAGGCCCCGACCTCGATGTTTACACTCGCACTTGGAAATGGTTGCAAACACGTGTGCAGCTATACAGCTGTACATCTACGAAAAGCAGAAGTGGAGTCTCCTGCACAACCAGCAAGAATGAAGCAAGTGGTTTCTGGATGGTAAGTCAAAAACAAAACATTTGTTTTTTGAAGGAGTAAATTTCTGCCAAAAAATCTTAAGAAATTTCTGAGTTTGAAAAGTCAAAAGGATTGCAAGAAAAACCTCAGAAATTTTCAGATTAATCTTAGAATTTTTTTTTCACTTTTGGAAAAAAATATCAAAAGTTGAACATTTTGTACTTTTGAAACTCAAAGAACATTTCTGAGAATAATTTCAAAATTTCTGAGTTTTTTTCTAGCAAATTTTGGACTTCTCAAACTGTTCATTTCTAGAAAAGGTCTGTGATTTATTTGTGGAAATGTGTTACTTTTTTTCCTGTCTACAATGGCCTCTAATACACTAAAATCTCCCTACGATCAGAAAACTGTACTCAACTAAGACTTGCACTACTTTAACATATTTTTACTCAAGTAAAAGTTAAATTATTTATCCAATAAATGATTCAAGTAAGAATGAAAAAGTATTTGGTAAAATTCTACTCAGGTACTGAGTAACTGATCAAATAATCAATCATTTTATATTTAAAAATTACTCCAAGTTAGAAGAAAGTTTGGTATTTTAAGCCTTAAAATTAAAATAATTTATATAACTAACAAAATACAACAAAACCAGGCAAAAGAAAATCATTTTCCTTCAATAAAAAAACTTTAACAGAAACTGCAGGTGTGTTTCTGTGTCTGGTGAATTTTTGGTTCAAACATGTTTATTTTTCATTCAGTGGGTAGAAAATATAGAAATTTACTCAGGTAAGAGTAGAAATACTTCATAATACAATTATTCAAATAAAAATACCCCTAAAAGTAATTTTATTTCAACAAAGATACTCAAGAAAATGCAAATTTAACTCGGTTCTTTCTCTAAAACAAATGTTCACTCACAGCCAATGAGCATGACGCAGATGGAGAAGATCTTCTCCGGGTTGGTGTTGGGCGAGACGTTGCCGAAGCCCACGCTGGTCAGGCTGCTGAAGGTGAAATACAACGCCGTAACGTACTTGTCCTGAATGGAGGGGCCTGAGCTCCTGTCGCTGCTGTTGTAGTGTTTCCCTATTTGGTCGGCCAGGTTGTCGAGCCAGCCGATCTTCATGCCGCCGATGCGTTCAGAGCCGGTGCGCTCCACGTTGCCGATGGCGTACCAGATGCAGGCCAGCCAGTGGGCGATGAGCGCGAACGTACACATGAGGAGGAACAGAACCGCCGCTCCGTATTCAGAGTAGCGATCTAACTTCCTGGCAACTCGCACCAGCCTCAACAGTCTGGCTGTCTTCAGAAGTCCAATCAGAGTCGTTTGGGTCTGTGGCTCCGTCTGCAGGTGTGAGAGGTCATGTCAGCGTCAAAGCAAGCTGCTCATTTCGAATGAATCTCTTCTGAATCTAATAAAATTGGTGTCAAATGTTTGAGCTACAAAGCAAAG
Source organism: Poeciliopsis turneri (assembly GCA_922788865.1). NCBI lineage: Eukaryota > Metazoa > Chordata > Actinopteri > Cyprinodontiformes > Poeciliidae > Poeciliopsis > Poeciliopsis turneri. The sequence continues at coordinate 1,049,650 of CAKLNU010001002.1, forward strand.
ATTTTTATTTGTGTCAACATCATCTTAAAGATACGAATAAAAAAACGTCTCCAGGTCATTATCAATATTTTTAGAGCAAAAGCAGCACAATTTTTACTGCACAAACGTAGCAATATGTTGAACACCAACCAGACTTTGTAGGCAAACAAACTCATTTGACAAAAGTGTCATAAACGAGGCTGGTTCGCTGCAAACGCTGAAACATTATGATTGGGTCTTTCCTCATTAGAAGTTAAACATCAAAATGTTTTACATCCTTGTTTGTTTAATTAAATCAATTAAGTAAAAGCGATATTAGGATACCAGCTGTCTGTTTTTTGAGCGAATCGTCTGTGTTAGCGGAGTGGGGAGAACTAAACACAAAAATGGCAGCCAAGCAAAGTAGTTTCGTCTCACCTCTTGTGACCCGGAGCGCGATATGAGCAGATCGAACGGGATGGCGGCGACGATATCGATCAGGAACCAGCCCTTGAAGTAGTGCTGCGCAATGCGGCCCGGGTGGCTGACCACCTCGTCGTTGCTGTTGACGTAGGTGGTCCTGAAGTTGATGAGGATGTCCACGATGAACATGACGTCCACCACAAGGTCCACCACGTTCAGCGGGTTGCAGGTGTAGCCGCAAGAGCCTCCGTCATCTTCCGTCTCGTTGAGAAGGAAGGCGGCAGAGTAAGGGGTGAAGATGGCCGTGTAGATGACCAGCAGCAGGATGACCCAGTCCCAGACGGCCTTGAAGGGGCTGTAGTGGAGGATCGTCCACTTGTGGATGCGTGGGGCCTGGAGCTTGTACTCAGGCAACACGTCGGCGCCGAGGGACAACACCTGCAGGTGGAAAAGCCGTTTATATGACTGTCACAGTTCAAAGTCTTTGGTCATTTAAAGGGTTTCAAGTTAATAAGAATTAAGAAGATACAAGCTAACAGCACCGGTTGCATCACATCCGGTCACATGATGATTTATTAGGCTTCCTGTTCTACAGACCATGCAGAAGTGGAGCCTCCTGCACAACGAGCCAAAATGTACCAAGTGGTTTCTGGATGGTAAGTCAACAACAAAACATTTGTCATTTCCAGCAGCCATTGTACAGCGCATACAGATGTAAAACCAGCTGGCCCAACGTGCTGCAGCTCAGCTCAGCTTGCTCGGAGTGCCAGTTGATTGTAACTTAATCGGGAGGTTTTCCAAACGGCTCATTTTCCAGACACCAAAAAACACCAACTTATCACCAAACAACACCTGAGTGATTTTTAGTGCTTGAGTTGTTTTTAGAAGCAATAGAAATATAAAAACGTCTCCATTAAAGATGACCTGTCAGGTTTTCTTAAACAGGCTGTGATTGGTCTATGAGATAAACAAAACACCTTCATTACATTCTTTGCACAAAATCATTCTTAGCTATTAAGATTTTGAATATTTTGAGCTTCTTTCAGAATGAGCTGTTTCAGGGCCGCCTGTCACTTGAAGTAAAATAAACTGCTGCAGGCCACGCCCCCCAACTCAACGTTTACACTCGCATGTGAAAATGGCTGCAAACTGATGCTCAAATATACAACCAAACATCTTTGAAAAGCAGAAGTGGAGCCTCTTGCACAACCAACAAAAATGCAGCAAACGGGTTTCAAACAGCAAGTCAAGAACAAAACTTTTGTCTTTTCCAGCAGCCATTGTACAGCGGTAAAACCAGCTGACCAGATGTTCTGGAGCTCCGCTGAGGTTGCTAGGCAACGGGCTGGAGCTCCACTGGGGTTGACCTCTTATGCAAAATGTGGCTTTTGCATAATAGGTCCCCTTTGATAACACAGACAGTCAGGAGTGAGTGATATCCAACTGACCGGTACGACAACGAGATCCTCGGCGGCCCGGTTCTCATCCTGCCGCTGATGACAGGAACAGACCTGCATCGCAGTTCACCAGCAGAAATCAGTCCCCAAACTGTTCCCTGATCTGCCTGAGTGCAGCGTTTTGACCCTCCATCCCCGTTTGTGCGCTGGACATGTGACAGCTCCAGCCAGCGTTCTGGTCAATCGTGGACCTGGGTAAGTGCTGGTATCGACCGGGTTCCCATATGGAGAACTGAGATTAGCCGCTTCATGAAAACAGTGAAGTTGGGTTTGTTTGGAGATTATCAGCGCAGATGAGAAAAGCATTTTGCTGATGCGCCTTTTCTCTCGTCTTCATTCAGGCGTAGGATAAGTAGGAGCAGAAACAGCTGGATCTGTACAACGAGCACAGCTGCAGACTCTTTAACCCAGTTTCACCAAATGTTTTGGGACAAATATCATCTAACAGCACTTGCAAAAAATAATTTACACCCCTTGAACTCTTTTTAAATGTCTGTCACACTGCAATGACAAACTTGAAGCAAGTTTATTTAAGCACTAAATCAATTAATCGCATGATAAATTAAAACATTTAATGACCAACATAAAAACTCTTTAAAACAAAGAAACAAAAACAAAAGAAAATAAAAAATAGATCAAATGTACAATAACCAAAAGCATGGGAAAGGGGTTACATCTAGGACTGTTGCAATAAATCAATTAGGAATCAATAATTTCTGCACATCTTGTAGTTTTTCTTGTCAAAATATTTGGACTTTCCCACCTGAGCTGCGGATCTCTGCATCTCCTCCAACGACACAAAGAGCATCAGAGCTTTAAAATGTCTCCATGGTTTTTCTGCTGTTTTTCTGGGGCTTGGCAATAAATCGATTTGATCAATTTGGGATTTGAAGATTAAATTTTTGGAAAATCTGGATTTTTTTTTCTTTGTTTCTTCACCAATGCACTCCTGGGGTTTCCATAGTAACAAGTGACGTCAGCGCAAAAAGCGGCCATTTTGTTTTACGGCTTCTGTTTATTTTGACTCTACGATGAAATTTAAGGCTCAGGATTTTTTTTTGTTATGAGAATAAAGTTAAAATATGAGAAGAACAAAATAGTAATTTTATGAGAATTCCAGCACAAAAAATAACAAAAATAAATTTAAAAAAATCAAAAATGTTGAGCGTTTAGTGAAGTTATGCTTTGGTTTTAGTTTTACAGATAATATTTAAATACTTAAAGTGGTTTTTCTAATTAAAAACAAGTTTTTTCTAGTAATTTTAATTAGTTTTTATGGTAAAAACATAAATTCTCACAGCTTGGACCTAATACTTTCTCATATCACTAACAGAACTAACAACTGAAATAAGAAAAACAATTTTTGTCATTTCTAACTTTATTTTTTTTTAAAAAGAAAGTGTGAAAAAAGATATGGGCACTTTACACCTGGATTAAATAGTATAGAAACATTATTCATTTACTGTTTTACACTGGATTTTATTTAGAGGTTTCCACTTAAATGGGGGTGAATACACATGCACACCACACTTTTCAGATCATGTTAAAAAAAACAAAAAAAACAAAAAAAACATTCTCTGCCAGTTAAAATGAAAACAACCAGAAATAGTAAAGCAAATAGCTTCTCAAGACTAAGTGCATGCAGAAAGGTCTCTAAATATGTACTTGGCCATATAAGGCAGAAAGAAAAAACTCAGAGAAGTAAAGCACGGCCCTTGCAGGGAATAATCAGGAGTCTATTATTGTAGGAGAGACTTGCTTTCTTTTGCTCCAACTCCATAAATCTTTACACAAATCCAGTGGGAAAAGGCAGAGATCCTCACATGCAACATGAGCGCTCACTCTGATGACAATAAAAACACGCGAGGAAAGGTTCACTCATCCAAAAAATTTTATGCTATTGACTTTGTGCACCACTGTGTTTCATAATGGAGAGCAGGGAACAGGTTTGCATGCAACACAGCTTGTTAGCTTAAGCAAAGTTTATGAATCTATTCAGTGAAATATCCAATATGTGTCGTTTTTAGAAGATATACAGACATATTTATGTCTGTATATCAAATTCTGAGAGAAATTACGATCAACTTATTTGGTCGGTTCACCCTTTTTAAGTGAACATAAAGTAAATAAGCTGCAGATTCTGTCAACAGTGTTTACAAAAACCTATTTTAACAGACTCAAGCTGTAAAATTTGACACTGACTGCGTTAGAGAAGGTCAAAGAGAAAGCAAACAAGAACAGGACACAGAAGAAATGGCAAGAATCAAACAGCAGTTTGGAGCCAGCGAAGATAAAACCCTGAAAAAGTACTCACAGGTTGAAGTTTCTGCTTAAAGCTCATGATGCCGCACAGCAGAGTGGAAAGAAGGAGGAAACTAAAAAGATGCTTTTAAAAAGAGAGGTAGGAAGTTCTGTGTTTGTGTCTGACTGCTCTGTTGCCTCGCTCTTCCTCCCCGTTCAGAGCCCTGCCCTCGCCCAGAGATCCGCGTCCTGCTCAAAAAAAAAATCTTCCACCGACTCCCTGAATCCCGCTGGCATTTAAAAACCAATAACTGGACTAAAAACCAACAAGTCCTGCTCAACGAGCGAACCTTGGAGCTTTCTGTTTTACAATCTCCCTGGGAAATAATCATGTAAACATTTACATGAGGGATTTTTTTTTTAATGTATTGCGCTGCGATCAATAAAACGTCAATAGCTGGCTGTTACAGTTAAATAACCCAGAAACAAGGTTATGTTTAACAGTGACATGCCTTCTGGCAGCTTTTAAATGCCATCCGCCCTGCAAAAACACAAAATATAACCAAGAATTTTTGTCTCGTTTCTACTGAAAATATTGCAGTGTACTTAAAATAAGACAAAACTAACCTAAAATGAACTCAAGGCAAATGGTAGGAGCTGCTTTTAAGTAAACAATTCCTTGATATTGATGAAAAAGTGAATTATTTCACTTATAACACAACAATTTTCCCATGTTAGAAAGTAGATGCACAAGACGCATTTAACATTTGAATCTGTAATATTTTAAAACCGAATAAAGTACACTGCAAAAACACAAAATCTTAACGAAATTTTGTCTGGATTATACTGAAAATATCTTATTACACTTGAAATAAGACAAAACTAATTTGCAAGTAACTTTTCCGCAAAGAATGGGAGCTTTTGTTAAGAGATTGATTTCTTATATTGATTAGAGTAAAATGTCTCTATAAGTGGAACTAGTACTTTCTTAAATCAATTAAGAAAATATTTACGCTTATATTTCTTGCTGAAAAGTTACTCATAAATTAGTTTTGTCTCATTTCAAGTGCATCAAGACATTTTCTCTAGAAACTAAAAATGCTTGAAGATTTTGTGTTTTTGCCGTCTAGAAACCTGGACAATTATTCTTAAAATTTCACAATAACATGACAAAAATCAAATATGATTTTAAACTGAACAACAAGAAAGGATCCCATTTTAAAAAAGTGATTTCTATCATTGCTTAAAAGTGAAAATCACATCATTCTTCTGCTCTGTCAGCAACAGTCATCACAGACAGAACTGGTAATATAAAAATCCAAATCAATTTGAAATACTGATTTCTCCTAATTGCACTCTTGCACTGTTGCATCCCTGTTTACAGCCAGAGGGCGCCACAAACGCACGGATTTTCACACAAACACACACGCTTGGTTTTCTCTTAACTCGTCTTTAACGAGCCAAAGCTCAATCAGTCACACGCTGTGATTTGCACAGACAAATCAATATGGACAAAGATCAATGATCACTTTCATTTCCCTTTCTTTTTTTTTTTTTTTTTGGGAAACTGTCAGGTCAAAATTCAATCAGAAAAATTTATTTACAAAACAAAAACACAAGTAAGAGCAGAAAGGTGCTAAAAAAACTAGCTAAAAGAAGAAAATAATAATAATCCAATCATTTCACCTTTGAAAAACTAACTAAAGACTGTTTTCTTTTTAAATATATTTATAGCTCAGAATCAAACTTTCTCTGGGAATTCATAAAAACAGCATTGTAAAAAACATGAAAGCTGCTTCTGGGGTGCAGCTTTGCAGCGAGTACGAACACCCGCTGACCTCCATTTCCATTAGCTACAGAGGCCAAGGTCAACGGCAGCATCAAGCCTCTGAATGCCGCTCGATAGCCTCACAGCGGCGGCCCTTTTCTCTCGCTTTCATAACTGCATCTCACCAGGACCCCGTTTTACTCCCACAGGCAGTCTGTGATCCCCGCACACCCTCCTACTCTCCACATGCAACCTCACAGACTCAGCACCCATCCTCCTCGCTTCGCAACGCCTTCCTGCCACGAACACGGACAAAGCACACCTGATACAGAGACATGCATAGATAGAACAAGAGATATTGTGAGAAACTACCACATAATGGCTAAGAAAACTTTTTTTCTCCAGTGTTGCTAAAATCTGTAGGCAGCCGATGTGCACAACTGAAGAAAACGACAGAACAGGAAAGACACTTTTAAGGAAAACAGACAATCAATTCAATTTGCTAAAAATGCATCTTTGCAAATCTAGATTGAGATATTTATTGTGACGTAACAAAAACACAAAATCTTACCAAGTATTTTTACTTACTTTCTAGTGTAAATAATTTAGTACATGTGAAATAATACAGACCTGATTCACAGGTAACTTCTCAGAAAATATAACTGATGAAAAAACAACATAGCTTACAAATTATTTCACTTTTTCACGTGTTAAAAGTGAAATAATCTATCAGTGGAACTAGTAATTTTTTCTTCAATATTAAGAAATCATTTCCTCAAAACAAGCTCAGTTATCTTCATAAAAAGTTACATGTTTGTTTTATCTAATTTAAAGAAAAGAGATTAATCGCTGTAATGGCAAGAAAATTGTAAACAAAAAAGGGAAAAAAAAATAATCTTTGTGTTTATTTATATATTATTATATTAGCTTTGTCTTATTTCAAGTGTGAGGTCTGTCAGCCAGCGACCTCCTAGAGACATTTTGATGTCATAAACAATTCAACAGCCCACATAACAAACCAGACAAACAGGCACCGCTGAGCCGAGCTCACAGCAGAGAAACACTTTTTGATCAAGACGTCAGCAGAGTCGAGATAACGAGTCAAACTCTCTGCCAAGCCTTTGAGGAGACCTTCTGTTTGTGCTGTCGCTTTTTCCACAGCCACATTGCATCCGTGTTGCCGGCTGTCAATATCACACTCTGGGTGAGGAAGTGAGATCTCACTGCCATCGCAGCGGCAGCGGCGCTCAACTCAGGCGCATATGGTGATATCAAAGTGCAAATGGATGCAAATTTATGAGCAGTTCATGATCAGCAGGTGGATTGTTTGAGATTACAAGAGGAGGACAAAATAGCTCTAGAGCTGAAACGCTTTTATCCAGTTATCCAGTAGATCTAAATAATCAAAAATGAAAGATAAATGTGTTTTACGCAAGTGAACACAGTCTGGGTGTTACTTAATGTTAGTTAATGTGCCACTTTTAAAGGTGATCAAGTTAAGACAGGTTTATGGGCGATACAAAACATGTTTATTACATTTTGTTTTTAGATCAAATCACTCTCATATGTGAGATTTTATTCTGCTCAGTTCAGAATGAGATGTTTTAGGGTCTCCTGTCACTTTAAATCCAAATTAGCTGCTGCTGATCCCCTACTCAATGTTTACTCACGTGGAAATGGCTGCAAACAGATGCACAATTATGCAACCGTACATGTTTGAAAAGCAGAAGTGGAGCCTCCTGCACAAACAGCCAGATATACATAATTTGGGTTGAATTAAACATTTTAGAAAGGGCAACATAATGCTGTTTTTTGGCACTAACTGATTTTCAAAACCTTACCGGTCACTCTTGGAATTTTCCAGCAATTTTTCGTTCTTGGAACCACAAATGTCAGCTGTTACGCTTCCTTGAACAGTTTATGAGCTACACATAAGATGTTCGTCACATTTTTTTGCACAAAATAATTCTTAGTTAATGAGATTTTAATCTGGTTCTGCTGGCCACACCCTCCTCAACTCTCGCACATGAATAAAGCTGCAGATAGATGCGCAATTATACAACCGTACATCTCTGAAAAGCAGAAATGGAGCCTCCTGCACATCCAACATAAATACAGAAAGGGGTTTCTGGATGGTTAAGTCAACAACAAAACACTTGTCTGTTCTAGCAGCCATTGTACAGCTCATATAGGAGTACAACCAGCCGACCAAAACGTGCTGGAGCTCAAGTTGGGTTGCTAGGTAACGGGGTGAATTCCACTGGGGTTGCTAGGTAGCAGTGGAAATTCCACTGGGGTTGCTAGGTAGCAGTGGAAATTCCACTGGGGTTGCTAGGTGAGGGTAAGCTCCTGCTGATTTGTGAAGTTACATTGAGGAGTTTTTTTAAACTGCTTGTTTTCCAGACTCCAAAAAACATTAATTTACTGCCAAAGGTCTGAGTGTTTTATTTTAAACGCTTCGATTGCTTTAAGATGCAGCTGAGACCCAGTGATCCTAAACAGAACCTCAGTTTGTCTGTGGCTACAGCAGAAAAAAGTGAAGCTTCTGCAAGTTCATTAATTAGTAGTTCCACATTAAAATAGATTTAACAATTTTCTTTACTCATAATTTAGTATTTTTTCTCAGTGTTGCACTTCCTGTGTTGTTGGGAAGGGTGTGCATCAGCACAGCTTGGTGTGATAACAAGAAGCTCAATTTGTTCTGTACAGAACATCAATGTAGTTACACCTTAGGTGAGATGATTATTTCACACATTTACCCTGCATCCGCTGATGTCTTTAGGCATGTTCAGGAAACCAGAGGAATATGCCATTTATAGACAAAAAAGTCCCAACTAATCATCAGCAGAAATGATTTATTATTTAACAAATCAAAGTGAAACTGAAGAATATGATTGTCAACAGAAAATGCTCTTTGGAAAAACTAAAAAGAACCGAATATGAAAAGTTAATCAGTTTCTGAAGAGCTAAAAATCTTTGGACAAAAATAGATAACATTGTAACCAAAGCAACTAAAGCCGCAACTAACAATTATTTCAGTAATCAATTATTCTGATTATTCTGATGATTAATCAGTTAGTCAGATATTAATCTGGCTAACTGATTCTGCAGATTTTTCATTTAACCATTTAAGTCTTTTTGTACATTAGCATTTCATCAATTACAAAATTAGTTGACAATTATTTCATTAATCAGCAAGAAACAAAAACATATCAGTTCTCCTTTTCTGCGGCGATTCTAAACAAAAAGAAGAGATCTCACCTGTGTGACCTGAGTAACCTTTTCAGTGACGTTCTGGGTTCGGTCTTTGACCTTGCTGGGTGCAATGATTTCGATCTCAGTAGGCGAAGGCGGTCTGAGTCGGTCTGAGCCGAAGGTGAGGGTGACCTGTGGGATGCGGCCGATGGTTCTGTGTCTAATAAGATCTGAGTCGGAAGTGGAGTTCAAAGCATTGGGCTTCAGATCTGCAGCGAGAAACAAACATCAGCAACGGCAAAAAAATAAACTATGAAAGGTAATGTCATTTATTTTTGACCTATTATGCTTCCTTAATAGGTTAGGATAAGTTTATGGGCTACACAAAACATGTTCATTACATTTTTTGCACAAAATCATTCTTAGATAATGAGATTTTATTCTGCTCAGCTGTTTTAGGGCCTCCTGTCATTTTAAATCCAAATAAACTGCTCCCCAATTCAACATCTACTCTAACTAGATGCAAACAGATGCTCAGTTATACAGCTGTACATCTTTAAAAAGCAGAAGTGGAGCCTCCTGGACAATCAACAAAAATGCAACAGGTGTTTTTTTAGAACCCAGCAAGTGGTTTCTCATTAATATGTAAACAACAAAACACTTTCATGCAAAAACAAAAAAAACTTACCAAGTATTTGTAGTCGAGTTTAGTACAAATATCTTAGTACATTTGAAATAAGACAAAACAAACCTTTCTAGCACGATATAGCAGCTTGTTTTAAGTACTATTTAAAGTGTACTAAGATATTTGCACTAGAAACAAAATTTAAAACACGTTTTTGTCTTTTCCTGCAGCCATTGTACCGAGCATACAGCGGTAAAACCAGCTGACTACATGTGCTGGAACTCAGCTTGGTTTGCTAGGTTACCGGTGTAATTCTGCTGGGGTTGCTAGGTAACAAGCTGGGCTTTTCTGGGGTTGCTAGGTGAGGGGCAGTGCCTGCAGATTTGTGATGTTACTTTAATAAACATTAATTTATTACCAAAAACTGGCTCTGTGGCTTTTTTTTGAGTTAATATAACTTACAACAACATTTAATTTCCCATCGAGATCAATAAAGTACTTTTGAATTTAGAAGCAGTAGAGACCCAGATGAAGTGTAAAAATGTGGCTTTTACATAATACGGTCATCTTTAGTAGATCTGTCAGCTCCCTCTCTGGTACTCACTGCTGTGAGTTCGGGTTTCCCCGGGTCGACTGTTCCACTCCGCTTTCATGCCGTCAATGTCATCCAGAGACGAGGCCCGCCTCAGGCTGCGGACGCTCTCATTGGAGCAGCTTCGAGGCAGCGCCCCCCTGGTGAAGGAGATGCTGGGGTCCAGCCGCTCCGGCAGCAACGAGCGCCGCTTGGTGAAGGACTGAGCGGCGGGCGAGGGGGGATCCAGGTCCTGTTCGATTAAAGCCTCGGTCTCAGACTGCATGCAGCTCTCCTTCGAAGGGATCCGAAACTCCTTCAGAGGGACTTCCTCGCTGCGCGGCTGCAGATGAGTTACAATACAAAACATTACAAAGGAGAAGATTCATTTTACAGTAGGGCAGCGTGATCAGCTCATTGCATGTTAGCTATAAATCAACGGTCAACAAAGCTAAACAAAGTTTATTTGATTGTGGCAAAAGATGCTTCTGCAGTTAAAAATGCCAACAATGTGCAAAAAGCTCAGCCATTTCTGATTGACTTATCAATACAGTGTTGGGCTAATCTGCTGATTATTTTTTGGATTAACCAATTAATTATTTAATTTTAACTGGGAGAATCTAAAACTGCCACTTGTGAGAAAGATAAATATAGTTAAGTTTCTTTACTATTATTATTACTTTAAAGGCAAAATGTATAAATTTTTGAACAGGTTTGACTTAATTTCTGCTTTGAGTTTGTTGTTCCTTCACCAAATGACCTCTTTTGAGTCTGTATGCTCCAGTTAACGATCAACTTTACAAAATATTACCTATATTGAATAAAACAATTATTTTTGGTGTGTTCATTTTAAACACACCAACATATTTGTTAGAACTTAAAATGTACTGTGTTTATAAGGAGCGAGAAAACTGTCAAAAATGTGTGTGCATGATTCTAGTATTATTCAGATCTTTTTTGTTGCAAAAATGAGTCACTTTCATGTCGGCTCCGCTTTGTTGGCTCGCTGCACCGCCAGTGTCATGAAGAGATACTGTCAGGAAGTCTCTTCCAACAAGTTTACATCTTCAGAGGACAAAGAAAGACTAAACAGAAGTGGAAGAATATTTTTCAGAAAAGAAATATAAACCGAGGCGTGAAAAGGTTGCAAACTGATATGAAAAAGTATTTGTCCGCTAATAACTTCTTTTTCATTTGCTGTTTTCTCACAAAATTCACACAAACAGAAAATGACTCACATTACTCTGGAGGAATTGTTTTAAATTAGCAATGATAATGAGAAAACATTAATGGGGGCTTGGACACTTTCCTCTCACTCTCCAAGCCTGCTTTATTATCAATGCTGTGGGAGCAACAGTAGCTGCTTATACAGAAAAAAATAAATCAATAAATGTAAACTCCTCATTGCAGAAACCAAGCTTAAAGGAAATATTTTGTTTGTATTTTTTCTGTGCAAGTCAAACTAGACATTGAAAGAAGGATATTGGATATTGTTTCAATTATAAACTACTTTTGGTAGTTCTGCACTGTGTGCACTCAGTATCTCACCTGCAGGTAATCCACCACCACGCCTTCGCACTGATCTTTGGCCAGTGACGGCCTTCGCAGGGAGCGAAGTTCTGGTAGTCTCATCTTCATTCGGCGGTTCTGACCTGAGGGGAAAAACTTACAACTTCAGATTCAGATACACATGTCTGAATATTAATATTACTTTATTATCTTCGCTTGAAAAATGGTATATTTATTTTTACAAAAAATAAAATGGTTCTATTAAAATGAGATATTTGCTTTTCTACCTTGCAGGGATCTGATAAGCGGCCATTTTCTTAAAAACATGAGTTTTCTCTTATATTAACAGGGCCGACGGTCTTTTCAATACATATAATGTGCTTTATTTGACAAACACTGCATGTTAACATTATTCTGTGTTAGTTGTGTTAAATACCTACTGATTAAGCGGATAATTATGATTTTTGACATTATTAAACGTGCTACTTGTGGATGCTATCTATCTTGTTACAATTTTTCTCCGCTTTTCTGTCATTATATTCTCACCTCCGCAGCACGTCAGTAATTTCAGGTCGAGAAGTTGAAACTCGGCTGAAAGCGAAACTGAAGAACTTCGTAGTGTTCATATTTCAAAAGAAAACCGCATAAAGAGTATTTAGCATCCCACAGCGGAGTCCTTCTGGACCATCTCTTTTCTACTCTGGGATGCGCCGCCATCTTAAATTCTGTATCAACAACGCTTGAGGGTGACCACCGGCGCCCTCTGCTGGATGGCAGCCAAACTGCAACACTAACACGGTCTACGCCAGGGATGTCAAAACCTTTTGCACAGTTTCAAAACCCCAAATTTGAAAGTATTCAGGAGCCAAATCTTTCTTTTTTACCCCCCAATAAAGAAATATATAGATATTTTCCTATTTGTCTGAAAAACAATAAATAAAACATGTAATTTTACCTTTGTTTACAATTACTTAATTTTTTTAGGCTTATCATTTTCCATTTTTTTTAAAGTCTATAAAATGTTTTTAGTATTTTCTTCAACAATCGTTGGTGTATCTAAACAAATCTAATAGATTGCCCAAATGCATTTTGAGGAAAAACTCACTGGATGCTTGAGGCACAAACTTTGGGAATAAAAAGGCTAACGAAAGAAAGAAAAACTGGTGTTGTACTTAACATTTTCTGTTTAAGAATATATAAACTGAATTACAATAAGTCTCTGAGGGCCAAATTTGCATAATTCTTGAATTGAAATGAGGGGTCTCACAAAATGAGGTCACAATTGGCCCACGGGCCGCACTTTGGAAACCCCTGTTCTAAGCAGACCTTACTAGATTATCCATTGTAGCTCATTTTAATCTAATAAACCATTAATTGACAATTAATTATAAGTAGATTAATTGTTTGCATCCCTACTACCTTGTCAACGTTTAAAATCTACAGGCGTCACTCCGTATCGTCCTGATTAATAACTAAAGACAGATTTTCATTTATTACAAAATGGTACAGTTTTTCAATCTCAAAGTGGATTTACAGTAAAGCCATCCTTGGGTGACTCTCTGCCTCAAGCCTGACTTCTTGAGCGAAGGATCAATGAGCTCCTGGAAGTCGAGGATGAACATTATCACATGGCCTTCCTCGTTTTTGACAGGTACTATATCCACTCGGCAGGGTCGGCAAAGCCCTGCAAACAAAGAAGAGTTTTAAAAATATATTTGTATATAATGAGAAGGGGGCACCCGGATTTGAACAGGGGACCTCTTGATCTGCAGTCAAATGCTCTACCACTGAGCTATACCCCCTACATACAGATCACAACTGAAGTCTGTGGAAAAAACCGAGAAAGGAACATAAATTACAATCAGTCTGATCTAAAAATAGAAATACAAAAAAACACACAGATCTGACACTGGACCGCACATGCAAACAGATTGTCTGCGTCTGTTCGACAAGCCAAGGTTCAGCCTGGAGATTAAAAACGGAAAGTCAGTTTAATTTCTGAATCATGTTGCATTCACTTGTTCCCTCATTTCCCCTCTCGCTCAGGCTGGGAGCGCAGAGGGAAGCAGGAGACAAAACAAATAGATGCTTCGTGGATTTGAGTTGGCACAATGAACTCATTTCCATGACAACAACACACCAGACCTCATGCCTCACAGCGAAATGCCGAAAGGAGAACGCTGGGCAAAAGTTTGAGTCATCCCTAAGTCACAAACAGACAATTTATTCTGTAGCTGATTTTATAAAGCCCAATTTAATGGGCAGAAAACCTTTTACAAACTATTTTGTTGTGCAGCAAAGGTTCATCATCACCTTCCTTGGAGTAGTAGAGGATCTCCACTTTGCGCTCCTCGGACCCAAGCAGGGCCTGCGCTAACTGGGCCAGGGCGCTCTTCATGGTGCCAGGACCGACCAGGAACTGGCAGGTGCAGGGCTGCTGCATGATCTCGGCCCGGGTGAAGCCGAACATCTGGCAGAAACCTTCATTGCAGTAAATTATGCCACAGTTCTTCATCTGGGCATTGGCGATCAGAAACTTGCGATCTGGAAATGCATGAAAGGGGTCAAACAAGGTCACGGTTATTCTTGGAAGCAGCACGGTCACAACAGAAACGTCTATAGATAGAGTGTGATTGAATCAGCCTAGTATGGCTGTTCATTTAACTGTTTCTCCTCATCTTCACTGACAATAAGCCAAAGTGGAGCCGACGCCGTCCGGTTTTCCACGGCGCTAACGTTATTAGCGTCCTCGTTTCTCCCAGGGGACTCAACAAGAAGCAGGTGGCCACTTTAACTTAAACATTATGGGGTAGCATTTTTTCTCAGGTAATGTATTTAAACCTTTTTAACCTTTTTGTCCACATTTTTTAATTGCATAAAGTTGTTTTCTTATTTGTCCATTTTATGGCAACAAGTTGGACCCATTTCATTTGTATTTAAAATCTTTATTGTCTCAAATTACAGTAAAACTCAATAATAATTTTGTTGTTTAGTGTGCTAGATGTTTTTACTTTGTTTATTCACAGCTATGCATGTCGCAATAAATCATCTAAATGTTATTTGCATGATAAATGAAAAGAAACTCAATAATTTCCATTTATTGTTTTTGTCTTTTCTCTCTTTCTACCAAAAACTGGATGAAGAAATTTCATTCTGGTGCTTTGGTCTCAACTCGCCCATTTTCTGAAGGATAATTTGGCTTTCAGAGACATTTTTCATTTTATTTGATGTTTCTGTTTGTGTATTTTGGATATTTGAAACGTCCTCCAGTCCCGTGTTAGATAGTTAATAGAATTAAATGCTATCTGATTAGTAATTCGTTAACACATTCCCAACAGAATCTGTCCTTCCAGTATAATCCCAGTACTAATATAATACTTGAAAATGGTCCCAAAACAATAATATTACCATTTATTGCAAAACTTAAATGCTGAACTTTGTTTCTTCTTTTTAATCTCTGCGTAAAAAGCAGAAATTTCTGTTCCTCAATTTTCCCTTAAAGCACTTTGACATTACTTTGCACATGAATGGAAATACATGGGGTTGAAACAATTAATTGTGATTAATCGTTCATTGGAATAATCGATTAATTAGGTAACTGATTAATCGTTAACTGGAGAATAAAAAGAAGCCGATCATGAAAACACGAAACACTCAGAGCATTGATTAGGACAAACTGAAAATATATTTGTACATTTTGCATTTAAGACTGAAAAATCCTTTGCCTGTACTTCTGTTTTACCCAAAACTCATCAAGTTGCAAAGTTTTGGCTTCACCTGGTTCAAATTGATTAAAAAGAAAATCTAATATAAAACAGTTTTGCTATCTGATTATTGATTGGTTAATAATCAACAGATCAGGCAGAATGGATTGATCTTTTTATGTTAATAAAAGTATTTTTTTAAGTATCCTTTTCTGCAAAGTATTAACTAAAGAAATGCTACTTTACTGTATTTTAGGTAATAAAATATTTTATTTACAAAAGGAATTGGAATTAATAATTTGGATCTTTTAATTTGTTTCTAATTTTGCATTAAAAAAAGTGTCTTTATTTGTTTTAATAAAAAATCTGAATAATTTTTAATTAAATTAATAGATTAACCCTCAGAATAATAACTGGAATAATCAGTTACTAAAGTAAATAATCAAATAAACTTGGTTTTCCTTGTCAGTTGTTAAAGCAGACACAAATATTTAAACAAATTTGTCTGAATAGGGAAGTAATCGACCTAACTGCAGCTACACTGCAAGCATTTTTCTTGACGTTTTCTACCTCCCCTCATCTCTGTACGCACAAACCCCCTGCTGTGTGTCTTCGGCAGTAAATGACCCCTTCCTGGAGAGGTCACACAACAGCATCGACTGTCTCCTTCCCTCAGGGAAAAACCAGTTGCAGAACTGTTTCAGTTGCTGCAAAACTTGTCAAACTCTTAAAGCTATGGCTGAAATGATTAATTAGATTAATCGCAAATAATCAGTTATTGAAGTGATTGTCAACTAGCGATCAAGTAATCGTTAGCTGGACTACGTAGACTGAAAAAAAGACAATTTGTTGAGAAAAACAACACAATCACAGCAGTAATTCAACCGAAACTGTACAAATTCTTTACATTTTGTGTTTAAGATTAAAAAATGAACTTTATAAATAAGTTCTACCCAAAACTCAAGCGGTTTAATTTCAGCTGCACTCAGTTCAAATTCAGTGAAAATCTATTAATCATCTTTTGCTAGTTGGTTAATCCAAAAAATACAAAAAAATCAATTGCAGAAAGACATTGAGCTTCACTTTTTAAAATCAGAAGTATTTTTAATCGCTGCAGATGCTGCCTTCGCTAAAGGAAGATGCTACTGCATTTTAGGCAATAAAATGTTTATTTTCTTATTTATAAAGTAATTGAATTAATTATTTAAATGAAAAACCTGCAGAATGTGTCAAATTTTTATCTGATTGTTCGATTAATCGTCAAAAATAATCAGTCGATTAATCAATATCTGAAATAATAATAATAAAGGAATGCTATATCATTGCATTTTAGAAAATAAATTCTGCATTTTCTTATTTAAAAAGGAATTGAATGTACATTTGTAATTTGTTCACATTTCGGCTAAAGAGCAAAATATCCCGAATGCGTCAATATCTTATCCGATTAATCGATTAATCGTCAAAAAAAAAATTTTTTTTATAATGGTCAGTTGCAGCTGTAGTTGCTCAAACATAAACAATATCCAAGTCTCAGTAGTTACTGTTACCCATCATAAAATGCTGAAGACAAACTGGACTGGATTGTACAAGGGCAGCTAATAAAGGAGTTAAATGAACTCATGAAGGGAACATAAATAAACTCAGCCTCTTTTATCACAGCTTTGGTGGAGCCAGCTGTTCGCTGCCCACACAGATGAGCAAAGGGAGTTTTCTCTTTAAAGTAAACGTCTGAGCTACTCTGGTGGAAAGCACATCCTGTCCAGTGTCATTATCTGGGGCTCACACCGATCGTCACGGCGTTGCTAAGCAGCACCACTGTTGCACGTGCGCTCACCTGGCCGCGCACATGCGCACGCACTTTTAGGGACACAGTTCAGGCATTACATAATAGACTTTTCCCTCAAAAGGAGCCTCCAAGACCAAAGGCGGAGAGTCGGAGGAAAAACTGGCGGATACTTTGGATTTAAGCTGGAATTTAAAAATATAAGAACAGACTAAATGTGAGGTTCAGGTTTGCTTTACGTACAACATCTGTCCTTTTCCAAAAACCTGGATGCAGGGGAAGATTTTGGGTTGTCTCTCCAAGAGAGAACATGTGAAAGAATGAAAAATGGGGCATTATGGGAGAGCACACAAAGGCAGAGGAGCAGAAGTACTTTGAGGTGCATGGAGGCACTTTAGATGTGGATTTTCAATGCAAAAGCAGCTGTAAATACAGACAATTAACTGAAATTAATTATTCCGTCACCGTTTTGCGGCGCCCTCTGCAGCGGCGCCCTGAGAGAGCATCACTTTATGCGCTGCAGGTGTAATTAAGCTGCAGCACAAGAAAAGGCGGACAATCTCTGACCTGCCAGACAATAAAATAAAATAAAATCAGCCGAATTAAAACAAAAAATGTCCAACAAATGGAGAATTTCATGCTGAACAAGTTTGTGAAGCATTAACTTTAGTTTTAAAGCTTTTTAATATTTTATTCTTTTAGGGAAAAGCAACAGGCTGCAGAATATTATTACGGGTGCTTCATACAAGTCAGTTTTCTCCAGCAGATTAATACATTTATTTGCACTTACTTCGTTCGTCGAATTTCTTGATGATTGTGTCCAAATATGTGTTCTGGAGCGCAACATGACCGCGTCTTACAGGCATGTTGACGCATGAACTTCACCGGTTTAAAATAGCACGCACATTCAAAAAACCCCAAAACAAACAGCAAGGGTTTAAAAAAAATAAAAAATACAAAACGTGTTCAGCTGGAAGTTCACAAACAAGCAGGTTCTGGAGCGATGGAGGCGGATGGAGAGGAGGGACGGTTACCCCGGCGATGGCAGATGCAGGAGGGGGAAAAACCTGAAAAAGTTCACTTTAAGACTGGATCAGTCAGGCTGCACACAATCCGCAAATAAACGCCAGGATCGATCAGGAGGAACGAGGAAACCTGCAGAGGGAGAAAGTTGTGAAGCCGCCAGTTTGGGTTTGAATCCCAGTCAGGATGAGGATGCAGAGGAGGAGGAGGAGGAAGGTTTACTGCTCCTCTTCCCTGTTACCCCCAGCTGCACAGGAGGGACTCTGAGCGGAAACTCCCACTGAGCCTTCAAAATAAAACTCCCTGCCTCTTACAATGTTGCAAAACTGAAATGGAATAAGTGAACCATTCTGAAACATTTTAACTGTTAAGGTTTAAAACATCCCCATGTATTTATAAATACATTTTTATTTATTTATTTGAATTGCAAAATCAAAATCTTACAAACTATGTGTGTCTGGTTTGAAGTAAGAAATAATTCCTTCAATTAATTTGAAAGCATTTTAGGTCCATTTGTGAAGTTTTTTGCACTTTAACACTGAAAAAATGTCTTGTTTTTAGTGAAATAATCTGCCAGTGGTGCAAATACTTTTTTTAATCAATATTATTAAGGAATTATCCACTTGAAACAAGCTCATATATTTTGCAGAAAAGTTACCTGCGAGTAATTTTTGTCTTATTTCTAGTGTACTGAGATTTTAGCACTAAAAAGTAAATAGAAATATTTGGCACAGTTTTGTTTTTTTGCAGTGCATTTGCTTTTCCAAACATTTTCCAAATGAAATTAACCTGAAGAAATGCTTTACAGAAGCATATTTCCACTTCTTGAAAACGATAGTTGTCACATTCTTTTATCCAAACCAGGTTTGGACTTTGACTAGGCCAAAGTCCAAGTCTAAACGAGCTGGTGCAACTGGGCTGCAACTTTTGGCTCTTGCTGCTCCAACACATCTCAGTTATTTGAGGAGAAATTAATAATTTTTCATTTTTCATCATCTTATCAGGGGAGGGCGATATGGACTCAGAATTTTATTGCAATATTTTGCGGTTTAAAAAAAACTGTGACTTATTTTTAGGTAACTACATCGCCAATAACTTAATGTTATTGAAAGATATTCCCATTTTAAATAGGGTTCTTCAGAACGCCACTTACTTAAAAAAATAGATTTATATCATTAAACTGCAGGCAGAAACTTAATTTCATCATATTTTTAAATTTATGGATATTTATTGATGCAAAAAGTGGAGACAACAATAAAAGTGACATTTCAAATCTTATTACATTGTCAGTTTTGTATTTTATTCACCATTGATAACTAATTTATTATGACTACAACAATGAAAATTTTTCACGATAAATGATAAACAATACAATAAATTTCACCTCTAAATTTCTGCAATCTGAAGCAAATTTTTCTGTTTATGTTTGAATTTTTATAATTCTGTTGTTAGCAAAAGTAAATAAGCTGCTTACTCAGCTGTGGGTAAAATAACCAAAACTCCAGTAAAAGTAAAATTAAAAAGTAGCTTTTTACTCAAGGAAGAGTAAAAAGTACAAAATACTCCTAAAAGTTACATTTTCCAAAAAGTTACTTAAGTAAATGTAACCAGTTACTTCCCAACTCCGATTATATTTGCATTTGATCAGATTATCAGTCATTTAATATTTAACAATTACATCATCAGACGGACCAAAATCATTATTATTTGAGTTTTATCCACTGGTTTTGACAGGACCAGTCTGAATAATCAAAAATAACAAAATCAGGCAAAATAAAATTTTTCCAAATCAGTTTCTTTCAATAAAAAACTTATGAACATCAACAAAAACAGCAGATGTGTGTCTGTGTCGGGTGATTTTTTGGTTAAAACATGTAGAAAATCCAGAAATTTCACTCAAGTAAGAGTAGAAATACTTAAGTTACTAAAGCAAAAGTAATTGAGTAAATGTAACTTGTTACCTTCCAACTGATTTTACTTCCTATTAATTTCTTTTAACAGTTTATAGGAAGGATTAGGGTTAGGGATAGGGTTAGGGTTCGGGTCAAGAGTTTATTCATGTTTTCTTTTGGAAATGTTTCCTCAAAGGCTTTTATTTTGAAAAGTCTTTCCGGTGGTTAACTTTCCACAGTCTGACACTGACAGAAAGCAGATTATCAGTCAACTCTCCTTCACTCCACATCACAAAGTGCTCAAAATAGAAACATCCTCACACCTCTGAAATATCGCCCAGCCTCAGTCATAATAAGCTAAAATGCTTTTTCTTATTTTATTTTTTAAACATCTGTCGTTGAACCCCACCACCAATAAACCCGTGGAAACAAAACTGAACCAGAAACAAAAACCAAGCAATGAGCTCGAAGTAAATTCACACAAACTGTGTCCGATTCGTCGTTGTCTAGATAAAAAAAGAATTGTGGGCCGTGATTTTGAAGGTAGAGCTCACTTTTATAAATAAACGCATCGAAGTTCTGCTTTAGCTTAACCGGCAGACACATACCTGGCAGTTGGAGAGGTTCAGAGACTAAACAGACATTTAGGGTCATCTGAAGGTCAACCAGGGAAGAGGCTTCTTGACAAAAACTCCATTTGTTTGGGACAATCTGCCACGACGACGTTTCAATGACCAACCAAACAGAAAAACAGCTCAGACGTATTTCATTGCATTGACTGGGAATCATTTTTTATTCTTTGAATTTGGGATTTATCAATACAGAATAAAATATGCAACAAAAACTCAGAGTTTTTCATTTTTTTCTAGTTTCTGGTGGAAATAATACACCTTAAATACAACAAAATAACTTAAAAGTAACTTTTCAGGAGCTGGTTTTAGTCAGTTCATTAATATTGATTTAGCAATGTGTAATTAGATGGAAAAATGTTTTAATATAAATGAAAGAGATAAACAATAAATCAGCACCAACATCATTATTTTATAACATATCGGTATCGAAACTGGACCGATAACAACAACCGATATGTGTTTTGATCTGTTTTTCTTCCTCAAAGGTGCAGAAACAGCAAAAATATTAACATTTTGTGTTTTTGCAGTGAATAAACCTTGCCAATTATCTTCAAATTTCAGAATAATAAGACTAAAATGTAATTTAAAAAAGCATTTTATTTAAAAATGTGATAGCATTAGATGATGGTAGATGAAGTGTTTAATTGGTAAGATTTTGTGTTTTTGCAGTGAAACACTGGACAACTCTCCCCACTTGTGCATAGTTTTACAGACGATGTGTTTACTTGGTGAGGTTTTGTGTTTTTGTTATGAACAACACTTTTTAACATTTCAGAATAACAGAAAATCTTTCCTCAAACTCTTTTTGTTTTGAAAAATCCCGACCAGCAGTTGTTTTAACTTTAGCAAAAATTACTCAAGTAAAAGTAAAAAAGATGCAGTGTCGTAAGAATACTACTATATTTAAAAAAATGTAATTGGGTAAATGAAACTACCCAACTCTGACTATATTTGCATCTATTATTTTCACAATTTGTGAAAAAGCAAAGTTTGCATTAAATTCAATATTTTGCAGTCAACAAAGTTTAATTTGCAGCGCGGATGTGAACCTGTAAAAAGCCATTTTCCCACTTCAGCAGTGACAGCGCGGCTCAGAGCTGGATTTAGTGTTCAGAGATTACAGAAGCTGTGGCTTCGCTGTCGGCTGGAGAGGAGGAGGCGGTCCGGCTGATCTGGGTTTCGTCTCTCCAGAACTTGATGAAATGACGGTTAAAATTAGCCGGAGGGCGCGCGTGCCTTTCCATGAGCCGCGGTGTGAGCGGCGAGTGACACGGGAACAAGAGGGCAACGAACAGGACTGAAACACCGGCTGACCCCAGTGACCTGCTTCCACTAGGCTGTGTTCACACTGCACCCTATATATATGTCATATGATACGTATTAATGTCTCGTTTTGAAATATCTGAAGTTTTTCTTTATTATTGAAATGTACCACAAATCTGATATAAACAGAAACTTTCCATAAGAAGGAAAGAAATAAAATGTACATCCAAACTATTTGAACTATTAGTTATTAGGATTATAAAGTCATCTGACAGCTTTGATTGTTTTTTTGTGTTGATGGTCTGAATAGTTAATAAAAGGCTCCATCTCAACTTTACACAAACAGACAAACATTGGAAATAAATCAAATTTCAATCAGTTTTTTGCAGCAGATTTATAATTAACACGTTTCACCAAGGTTCTTTAAATGTATTTGAAATTTTAAACTGACATTTGGACCAGTGAATATTGAAGTGAACGCAAAAGAAGACTTTCCCTTTAGAGGACATCGTAGATATTTGGTCTTGTTCAGTGACAAACGTCACTATCCTGACTATCCTGGTGCAAGTGGGTAGAAAAACAACAACCATGTCAACCATGGCGACTGTAATGAGGTTTAAGTTGTTAATATGCTGTGGTTGGATAACAATTTTGAAATCATAAGCATCCATGTTTACATCACTATAAATGTCACTATATGGAGAATAAAATTGCAGTATTTCTATAATAAAGTCAGTAGTACAAGAAAAGTTGTGATATTACCATAATAAATTCATAATGTTATGACTTTATTATGTTTATCATGTTTTTATTTCTCCATTGTAACTTTTTTATGTCACTTTGAATGAAATTTAATCGTTGAAGACCAACTAACTTTTAAAATAAATTTAATCAATTTTATTCTACACACATGAATTTAATACTTTTTAAAGACACCCTGATATGAAAGGAATATGACATTTATAAGTTGGTTATTCCTTATACTTCTTATGCTCTATGTGCACATGGCAGCTGTATCCTCTTCACACCTACAGAAGAGAGATAACAGGAACGAAAACAAAATGCATGGAGTTAACCCCGACCCTTCCCGCTGTTGTGCAAGAAGACTTTTCTGGAAAGCTTTATCTGCCTGGAATTCCTTCAGCACCAGCCAGAGCCCGTTCTGTCCCCCCTGATAAGAGAAACATGGACTTTACACGAACCAACTCAGTTCATCCTGCACATTACAGGGTTATAATAAACTAGGGTTTTTCATTACTGTTCATTTTTTTCTTTGTGACTTTTTATTTTTCTAATTCAGTTAGTTTTGGAGTGCGTTTGCAAATCTTTCTAAACTAAATATTTCTAATTTTCAGTTCATTTTTTTTATTATTATTTATAGCAGTAGTCTTAGTTTTTTCACTACTTTGGATAATTTTAGAAGCAGAATTAAAAAAGGTAGAAGAATTGTGTTTAATCCTGAAATAAACCCAGAACACAACTGACGCTTGAGAGGAAGACACAGAAAACCGCTGTGGCATGTCGCCCCCTGCTGGTTGGGCTCCGTCACACGACTGTCTGAAACTAACGCTTGAGAAACGTTAGCTGCTAACGCTTGAGAAACGTTAGCTGCTAACGCTTGAGAAACGTTAGCTGCTAACGCTTGAGAATCGTTAGCTGCTAACGGTCCCGCCTCATGCCTGGATGCAACATTTCTGATAATATTCGATTAGTGCTCAACTTAGTTGATTATAAAGATCTTCTTCTTGGTGATCCAATTATTGTGTTTTTGATACAGTTGGTCACAGCTTTATTTTTGACACATTGTCCTTTTTTAACTTTCATGCAAATCATGCAAATTTATTTTGCAGAAAAATTACTTGAATTAGTTTTGTCTTAATCCAAGTGTAATAAGAAATTTGCATTAGAAACTAGATGAAAGCTACTATTGTGGTTTTGCAGTGCAGGAAGTGACATTTAGTTCACATATCTTGTTATTTGAGGCGTTTCTGTGCTGCTTGCCACTGAACCCGGCTGAAGGGCAAATCCCTGCACATATTATACTCATCTTTACTGAAACTATTCTGATATGTTGCATGTGTTAGCAGACAGAAAAAAACACAAGCCATCAGTCAGAATGACGCATTTAAACACAAATACAACATATCCAGGAAAGAAAATATTTTATTTTTAGCATCGAGTTAAATCTGCAAACATTTTCTAAGCAAAAAAAATAATAGAAATATTTAAAAAAAACTAAACAAGGGCAGAAAATACATCAGTGTGTTAGAAAGGAAAGGAGACGAAGTAGCAGGCATGAATCACACGGTGACCTTGGTGGGGGTCAGACGTGGCGCTCCGGTCTTGGCGGCGCCTGTCAGCGTGTTTCAGTCCAACCAAAGCCAGGACTGACGTGTCTCCATCTTCCTAACGACTACATCCTAAAACGTCCAACAACCCAGAGAGCGAGTTCTGCTGCTCTACTCATCATCTGCTCTCTGGCCCGACGCTACAAAACTGGCTGAGCAGGAACCCCGGTATGAGGGGCAAAGGTCGCGTTTAACACCTTTATTAGAGACCTGCCTGTCTTCAACTCGTCTGCAAGATGAGAGCCTGGTCCAAACGCTTCGCCCTCATTGAAACTGCAGTTTTAAAATCAGGAACTGGATAACAGCCTCCAAAAAAAAGGTTTGAAATTCTGACTCTTCAAACTCACAATTCAGAATTTTCACTCAGAATACGGCGTTTCTCAGATTTTTTTCACCTCAGACTTCAGATTGCTTTCCAAATTTTGACTTACAAAATAACTGTTTTTCTCTCTCAAGATCCTTACTTGTCTCAGAACTCTGATGTTAATCTCAGATTTCTCACATTTTTGTTCATTTCTGACTTTAATTTCAGAATTCCAACTTTTTATCTCAAAATTCCAACTTTTTAAAATCAGAATTCTGAGATTTTTTTTCTCCCAATTCTGACCTTTTCTCAGAATTTGGACTTGTTCTTACTTTTGTCCCTCAAAATGTTTACTTTAATTTCAGGATTCCCACTTTTTAAATTCAGAATTCTGATACTAATGTCATAATTCTGAGATTTCTTTCCCTGGAAATTTTTTTCTCATAATTCTGACTTTAACCTAAGAATCGTTTTTGTTACAATTTTAATTCTGTCAAAATCCAAATAAAAAACTAAACATTCTTAGATATAGATGTTAATTATGATGTTAGCATATAAAAATAATCTCATATCCATTTCTTCCTTGTTTTAGATTTTGTAAACCTGCACTTTATTTGCACTGAAAACCTGTACAAAAATTACTTGGTAAATTAAATTTCTTAAATACAGTCTTTAAGAAATGAAAAGACTAGATTTTCTTGATGCTGCAAAAACAATTTAAACAAATCTGATTCTGAGAGATTCTGATTTTCTTTCCTCCCCCAGTGGCACTAATCGTCTTCCGTACAAGCATGCTTAATTTATTATTTCTAACTCTTCTGAATAGTTAAAAGGCACTGATCATTTCAGTCACCCTGCTTGAGACATTGCAAACCTATTTAGAAAAAAGTGAAGAAACTCAATTATCAATCCAAGATGCATAACTTTGCCTGCGCCACAAATTATTAGAGAGAAAAACTCAAATTTATCTGTTACATGTCTAACTGAACATCTGAAACTCCTGAAGGAAATAAAAAATAGCACCAGGCGAATGTAAAAGCAAACCGCTGGGATTCAGCGTCGTTCCGTCAAAAGCTGCTGTGCCATAAACTCATCTCCCGTTTCTCACCTGGAATCCAGTTTCAGTGTTTACGAACCAATCCCACCACGTTTCACGTCCACGTCGCCACACGTCAACCTCCACAACAACAACGCTACACATTAGATCAACACAATCTACATTTCAAGGCCTCTTCTACGACAGATTACTGGAATCAATGCAAACAAAATCTCATTTTTCTGCTACAATAAAGTTTTACATCTTATTAGAATCGGTTACACGACTGTGTTTACTTAAACCTTTACATTTTAGTCTGGAAGTAATTGTAAGGGTGCTAAACGGATTAGAAAGCGCTTCATAATGGAGGCAGCTTTGAGGATTAAACTGAAAATAAAGGAATATTTCATTCAGAAAGATCAGAATGTGTTCGAGGACAAAATGGAGAAATTCTTTGCAATTCAAGGAAGGTCTTTGTGTTCACTGGTCGACTCCTTAATGATCTGAAAAGGAAAAAAAAAAACCAGATTTAGTGTTTAAAAACGACAAAAAGTAAGACTTGGTGCAACACTGCCCCCTGCAGGGACAGCATGAGCGGTGCAGCTCCTACCTCCCCATCTCTGGTCTCCACAGTTCGGACCAGGATGCTTCGCTTCACATGAGCCTCTGGAGTTTTAGTGTCCAAATTAGTTTCTAACCAGAAAACAAACAAACAAAAACATTTAGGATCTCTGGAGAATGTAAGAAAATCTAAAAATATTTCACTTCTTTATAATAAATACTAAATATTAAATTCTGACTGGGTTGAGTATATCTAAATATTTTAAATAATGAATTAGAAGGACCTTTAAACTGTTTTAATTTATAAACCTTATATTTATTAAACGACTGACTGAAAAGCCAAGCAAAAAGATAGAAAGCTGTTTTTCAGAGTAAATTAGTATTAAGGGATTTGTGTAATGTGTCACTTCACACATTTATTATTACAAATAATATTTTATTGCAGTTTATTTTACTGTTTTATGACTTTAAATGTCAATAATAGTAATATTTTCAGCAGTTTCGCTAACACAAATATATTTTTATTCTGTTTTAAATTAACATAACTGTTAGTTATTCCTCTTTACGTTCCTATAATCGCCAAAATAACTAACACTTATTTTTTAAATTTCATTTTATGACTTTAAATGGCAAAAGAAGAATCTTAAATGTGTCACTGTACATTTCTATTAAAACTAACGTAGCTAAAAAAATATTTTTATTTCAGTTTATTTTGACAATTTTATGATTTTAAATTTAAAAAATAGATTTTCTAAACTTTCATGACCAAACTATCACAATAAGTTTTTGTTTATTTTGGTTTTAATTATCTTAACTGGCAAAAAAAAACAAAAAAAAATTCACAAATATCTGTTTATATCCCTACAATTTTTTTATTTATTTATTTTTATTTCAGTTTATTTGCATGGCATCAAATTTTAAATAAAATTTTTTGTTTTAATTACCTTAAATGGCAATAATAATAACAATAATAATAATAATAATAATAATCCTATGTAAGACATTTAGCTTTGATTCATTACAAACATAATGAACATATCTTACTAGAAGTTTATACTTTTTACTCTCACAATGAAATTAAATTTCCCCTCTTCCAACCGAAAACATTTTATTACAGGAGAATATTATTACTGCTGCATCTGATTCTGACCTCTGAACTGCAGGTTGGAAAAGCTCTGAACTGGAATGGTGATCCTGACGGCGAAAAGAAGAAGAAAACCATGTTTTTGTTTCACTGCTTTAGTGCCAAAAGGCCAAACATGTCCGGTTTTCAAAGCTGCGTGTCACCTGCTCTCCTCCCC
Source organism: Poeciliopsis turneri (assembly GCA_922788865.1). Classification (NCBI taxonomy): domain Eukaryota; kingdom Metazoa; phylum Chordata; class Actinopteri; order Cyprinodontiformes; family Poeciliidae; genus Poeciliopsis; species Poeciliopsis turneri. The sequence goes on from CAKLNU010001002.1 coordinate 1,077,244, forward strand.
TTCCAGCAGTTTCCTGTAGGTGGCGATCTCGATGTCCAGAGCCAGTTTGACATTGAGGAGGTCCTGGTACTCCTGCAGATGCCGGGCCATCTCCTCCTTCAGGGCCTGGATCTCCTCCTCCAGGTGGCTCACCGTGTCCTGGTACCCGGCGGCCTCCATGGCGCAGCGGTCCTCCAGCTCCCGCAGCTGGCGCTCCAGAGACTCGTTCTGCAGGACGGGGAGAATCAGCAGCTCAAAAACGCCAAGCGCTTTGGTTCCTACTGCGGAGAACTACTGCATGGTTCCTATTGCGGAGAACTATTGCATGGTTCCTACTGCGGAGAACTGCTGCATGGTTCCTACTGCGGAAAACTACTGCATGGTTCCTACTGCGGAGAACTACTGCATGGTTCCTACTGCGGAAAACTGCTGCATGGTTCCTACTGCGGAGAACTGCTGCATGGTTCCTACTGCGGAAAACTGCTGCATGGGAAATGTCTCATTGTCTTAAGACATTCAAGTTACTTAGAAGTAACTTAAGTTAAAAGTACTGAAATTATTCAATTACTTAGAAGTAACTTTTAACTAACTTAAGTTATTTAAAACTTAAGTTACTTTTAACTGACCTAAACTGCAAAGTTAAAAGTAACTTTGAAGTTATTTTTAATTTCCTCAAAAGTTTCTTTTAACTAACTTAAAAGTAAGAAGTTACTTTAAGTTAACTTAAAGTAAACTTTTAAGTTAACTTAGTTACTTAAAGTTACTTAGAGTAACTTTAAGTAACTTTAAGTTACTGTATACTAATTTAAAAGTGACTTAAATGTAACAAGTTAGTAAAGTTTTTAAGTTACTTTTAAGAAAAAAGTAACTTTCAACTAATTAAAGCAATTTAAAAGTAACTTTAGTTACTTTAATCAATGTTAAGGAATTATTGACTTTAAACAAGCTCTGATATTTCGCTGAAAACTTATTTTGAAGTTGTACTTGTCTTGCTTCAAGAGAACTCAAATATTTGCAGTAGAAACCAGGTCAAAATTACTTGGTGATATTTAGTGTTTTTGCAGTTTACTTTATTCTGCACTGAAAGTTTAAAATCCCCCTTTCCGGTTGTGTCCTATTTCAAGTCTTACGTCTTACAAGCAGCTTTTCGACAACAAAGAGCAGCTTGTTTTAAGTTTTGAATCCCTTCTTACTGATGAAAAATACGAGTCCCACTCATAAATAACTTATAAATAATCTGCCAGTGGAGCTAGAACTTGGTTGCTAGGCAACACGGGCTGGGCTGGCTGGGGTTGCTAGGCAACGGCGCCAGCGTAACGTGCACATTTTGGAATCGTTGACCTAAAACGAGCTCCTGCATTGTGTTGGAAAGTCACCCGTAAGTTTGTTCAGTCTCAGTTAAAGTCGCGCGTCTGAACAGGCGAAGCTGCTTTTGCTTTCATTTAATTGCAGTTTTTCCCCCCGGCAGCTGCAGAACTTACGGTGCCTCTGAGAGCGTCCAGGTCGCAGGTCAGAGCCTGGACCTGACGCCGGTACTCGTTGGCGTCCTGCTTCGCTTGGCGCAGGGCCTCCGCGTTCCGATTGGCTGCGTCTGTCAGGTCAGCAAACTGGAAGAGAAACCCAAACGGTCCAACACGTTTCCTCGGCAGGATGTCGTTCTGACTGAACTAAACACTCATAAAAATAATTACTGACTTTAAAAACATAAATGAACTACTTCAAGCAAGTCAAGTTTGATTTAGTTGTTCGTTACAAAAGTAAAGTGTCATGGAGTTTAAGCAAAACTGAATTTTGTATAAATTATTCAACATTTTTTATGAGGTAACTGAAATTTGCAACAACTAACAACCAGCCAGGAAGTAATTACAACGTCTCGAATGTTGAACTAAATATATTTGTGTAAAGACACCAACTGGAATGTTTATTGCTGATTTCACAAATTTAGTTGTGTTAAATCTACTTCAGTGCAGAATGGTGTTTTTCAGTGCAGAGCTGAGTTTGCTGACCTTTGACCGGTACCACTCCTCGGTTTCGTGCATGTTGGACGTGGCCATGTTCTCATACTGAACTCTGATGTCCCTCAGAGCCGCAGTCAGGTCCGGTTTGGACACGTCCAGATCGACATGGACCTGCTGGGCCACGAGCTGGTCCTGCAGCTCCCGCAGCTCCTGGAGGAAAGGAAGCAAGGAAAAGAGGGCAGGGAGGAGAACAAGGAAGGAAGGTAGGGGATGGTGGGAGGGAAAAAAGGAGGGAACAAGGGAAAGAAGGAAGGAAGAAGGAAGGAAGGGAAGAAAAGAAGGGAGGGAAAGAAAGACGGAAGGAAGGAAGGGAGGAAGGAGAACAAGGAAGGGAGGAAGGAAGGGAGGAGATAGGACTGTCAGCCGTTTTCATCCTGGTTTCTTGCCGGTCTGAATCTCGATTCTCGCCTCCTCGTGAATCTTCTTCAGGAAGTTGATCTCGTCCTGCAGAGCTTCGATCTTCCTCTCCAGCTGGACTCGGCTGAGAGCCGCTTCGTCCACGTCCTTCACAGAGACCCACAAACGGCGAGACGGACTCGGATCACAGACGCCTGAACCTGTAATCTGATTACCTGGAATCTGCAGCCTTACCTGTCTGAAAGTGTTCAAACTGTTTTCTGCTTCCTGACGCAGAATCATCTCATCCTGAAGTCTGTCAGCAAAACAAAAGACAAATTTATGGCTCAGCTGCAAAAAATCTGTGTAAAGAAAAAAAATTTTAAGTTTCAAACGCGGAAAATGTGAGTTTTTTTTCTTTTTTTTACAATAAATTTATATACTTTTTACACCATTGTAGATTATTTATGTTCCTGTTAAAAGAAAGGCATCCAGTTTCTTTTAGGCTCAGTAGAATAACTTTCTTTCAAAACGTTTGCTAAATTTAGCAGGAAATTCAGCTTTTCAGGAAAAGTTTCTGGATAAATGTGGTTTTCTGAAAGCTTGGTTATAAAACTTTGTAAGAAAATTATGTTTGTTGTAATTTAATCTTGATTACAAATTAAAACTCTCCATCTGCATCTCAGGGACAAATTTGTATCATTTCTGAACTGCAGTTGGCGGCCGCACAAAATCAGCCCGACGGCCGCAAATGGCCCCCGCGCCACACTTTGGACACCGCCGGTCTAGACTAAATAGTGAGCTTAAATATTATGTTATCAATCAGTTTTTATCTGTTTACTGCCAAACTAAATCAATCAGTTTCTTTAGGATTATTGTGGAAATTCATGTAAAATCAACTTTTTTGCACTGATACAAAACTGGGAGTTTATTGCAGATTTTTCTCAAAAATTGTCAAAATCTTTCTTACTTCAACTAAACATCTCTGTCATCCTTCATTTATGTCAGATTATAGTCCATCATGGATACAGCAAGTAATAAAAAGTTGCATTTACGTGCAAATATCGCAAATATTCCCAATTTAGAACCACAAACACTTTGATTTTTGTTGCAAAAAATCACAAAAAGTATCATGAAATCCTGGAGGGACTGAAAAGACGTTCAATAATATTTAATTTTAAGAATTAATTAATATTTTGTCAATACATTCAGGCACAACCAGCCCTTTAAGAGCTTTCATGATCTTGATTTGGCCCAAAATGAAATGAGTTTGACACTAAATGATCAACCCTGCATGTTTTAGTCAGAGAAACGTGATTTTTAAATACGTTTGAAATATTTTGATTAGACTTTCAATGGGCATTTTTTCCTGCTGCAGAGGAAGAACAGGACTCAGCTGAATGGGCAGATCATGCATCATTGCACTTTCACTCTCGTCTAACACCCAGAGGCCTTTCCCACGGGACGGATGACACACACACACACACACACACACACACACACACACACACACACCAGGACAGACCTGAACTGGGACGGGCAACGCCCCACAATCCATCTGTCGCACGCAGACAGAACCGGACTCGCTGAGGCTTTGCATAATGTCTGTACAGCTTCATGCAGAGCCGCACAGAAGTCAGTGGGAACCTGGAAAGTGACCTTTGACCCCCAGAGCCCCAACCTTTCACAGGACGAGCAGCTGCGGGGTCAGAGGGCAGGGAGCAGATCTTCCCACCCTCAGACTTTCATGGCGTGTTATTATCACCAGAGCTGATTGTAACTAGTTACATTTACTGTTGCATTTACTCAAAATACTTTATTTGTAAGTATTTTTACTCTTACTTGAGTAAAATTTCTCAGTTTTTTACCCACTGAATGAAAAACAAACAAAAATCCAGACACACAGTTTCTGCTAAAGTTTAATAAGTTATTTTTATTGATTTCAAAATGTGTATTTTGATCCATCTGATTATGTAATATTTAAATATTAAATGATTGATAAGTTGAGTAAAGTTTTCGGTTTCTCGCCGTGAGCTTTGGAGAAGCGAGGCCTTAATGTTCTTGAATTAATTTGTTTACGACAAACGAGAGGAAAAGCTGCCTCCCTTTGTGAGGAGCCGCTATTGTGCAGCCAAAGCGGCGCGGGGCTCAGTCAAAGTAAAGCTCCCGCTGCGCGTGTTGTTGTGCATTCCAGCGAATCGCAAGGAAAAGCACATCTCCATTTAAATGCAGCTCAACTTTATTTGTGGCAAAATTAATCAAAACTATGTTTTGCTAAGTAAAACCTGTTAGTTTTTAATCCAATACGCTGCATTTAAGTAGTTTAGAGGAAGTGCAGATGGAGAAATACGTCTAAACAATGCAAAACGAGGGAATAAACGATGATCTAATTGTGAACAAAACTGCTTTAATATTCCTAATGATTAATGTTTTTTCCTCATCGTTAGTTTCCTCTCCTGCATGTTGATGCATTTGGGTCATTAAGACGAATCTTATCCCTTTATTTTCATTGTGCAACAAAATTTAACCAATTAGTTGGAAGCAACTGTCAGTGTGACACGGTGATAAACGGTTGTAGAGTAACAACATGCTCGCCGATTCAAACTCAAAGATACTTTATGGATCAGAAAGGGAAGTGAAACGTTGTTGTTGCTCACTAATTCAGATTCTTCAGTTATTATAAATAGTGATGGCTGTTGGCAGGAGAAATCTCCTGTAGCAGTCTGTGTTACAGTGAAGCCGAAAAAGCCTCTGACTGAAGACTGTTTTCCATGACGGCGTCACGAGGAGGACGGTTGGGGTTTGCTGTCTTTGATTATTAATAGTCTTCTCACATATCAATAACTATTATTATTATTTAATTCAAAATGATTCATTTAAAAAACAACAGATGCATAAAATGGATAGAAGAGGATTTCTGTTTCCATTTGCTGAGCTTCTAAATTACAAGAAGCCCTGAATGTTATTAAAGCACACAAAACGTAACTTATGTTTTCTGTCATTAACATTCAGCAAACAGCTTTTCTCGTTAGGATGTATGAAAAAGTTTAATAAACTCTGTCAGTTTAATAACTCATCAGTGTTTCCTGATTGTCACATAAACTGAGGCAGTCAAAGTGACTGCAGCTGGTCTGTAAATGCGTATAAATCATTGGACATAGCGACTCTGTGTGGATACACTCCTCCCACTGGAGCCCCGCCCTCCTGACCTTTGCTTCAGAGTGGCCAGGTCGGCGGCCAGGTTGTCCCTCTCGACCTCCAGCCGGGCCTTCCCGTTGGTGAGCCCGTCCACCTGGCGCCGCAGCTCCCTCAGCTCGTCCTGGTAGATGTCTCCCAGGCGGCTGGGCTCCTTCACCTTCAGCTGGTTCAGCTCGGCCACCAGCATCTTGTTCTGCTGCTCCAGCAAGCGCACCTTCTCGATGTAGCTGGCAAAGCGGTCGTTCAGGCCCATCATCTCCATCTTCTCGTTGGTGCGGATTTCTTTGTAGTGGGCCTTCATCAGGGAGTCGGCGGAGAAGTCCAGCCGGTCGCCGGGGCTCCCCAGCAGCAGGGCCGTGCTGACGGAGCCCAGCGAGAGCCTGGAAATGGGGCTGGAGAGGCTGATGGAGCGCGGGGTGCCATGCCAGGACAGGCGGTTGGAAGACAGGCTACCGACTCTGGCGCCCGAGCCGCCCTGAGGCCCGAAACGCTTCCTGTACGAGGACTGGACCCTCTGGCTCTCCATGCTGGGGGAATAAGCTCACCCACTGGACAAGCAGGGATTTTATAGAGGGAGCAACCCCCCTTTGGGGCGCAGGGTGGGGCGGGCGGCGAATGGGACAAACAGAGGAGAGCAAAGGGCTGCTTTACCCGACACTCAGAAAGCTGTGCGCCAGGGATTGTCTGTGCTCGTCCACTCAGCTACAAATGTCTCCTGCATGTTTTTTTTTTTACTTGGTCCTCTCCCCCTTTTCCTCCCTCTGACTCACTCACTCTTTCAGTCCTACGTTCGCCCCCTTTTCGCCCAACTCGCTTTCTTTCTGCTCCAAGCGAATGAAAAGGAATTTGTGTGACAGGCTGTGGCCACAAATCCAACCTGACCACACAAACACACAGAGAGGGACTTTGATTAACCCAGGGGAGGGAGAGACATCATAACCATCTGAAAGATTCACAAACAAGGTAAAGAAAACAACTGGAAATGTGTCAAATGACAGACAAACTTCAGTCCATTTTATTTGGATTTTATGGGATAAACCTGGACAAAATGGCGTCTCAATGCAAAATAGATGTAAAAATCTGGACCGGAAGAAAGCAAACGCAAAGCATTCAATACCAACAAAAACAAAATATATGGACGCTCTTGATCAATATTTACATATCGATCTCATTTCACGATATTGTTAAGTACAAAGGAACCGAACAACATGGAGGAGCTTCGCCTGAAATCTATGAATGCATACAGTCTATGTTTGGTTGCATCGAACTCTTCGAGTGAATAACGAGGTCATGGCGGGGTCACGCAGGCCGCATGCAGCAGCTAACGGCTACGTTAGCGGAGCTGATTTTGTGCTGCAGTGAACATCGCTGATGGTTTCACACAGAGGACTCAGAAACTGTCCAAGGAATAGTTGTAACTTTATAAGTTAGGCGGAAGTGAGGCGAGAGCCGTGATTGGCTCACTGTTGCCATAGCAACATGAACGTCCCTTACAAAGTTCCCAGAAGAGCGACGTCACATGAAAGCTATGCATAACATCCGAGCCTTTACTCAGATCCTGAATAAATAAAAACCTGTGCAAACAACTAATGTGGAAGTTCCTCAGCTTTTAAATATAATTAACTGTGATTTAATGAAATGTCAGTGAAAAACTGATGGATATTAACGAAATAAAAACAGATCCACCTGATTCTAACCTCTTCACTGCTCAGTCTGGGCTTTCTCCCACCGAAGTGGATTCATCTGGTTTTCAACCAGGATTTCAACCAACGAACAGCAGCAGAAGTTGTGAAAGTTGATTTTCTGTGGGGTAAAGTTAAAACCTTCAGGTTTTAACTTTACCCTTGCAAAGCGAAGAGCAAGGGATCGACTCATCAGGCAGCCGGAGGTAAAAATCGCAGGTTTTATAGCTGATCTGTTGAACGACACACCGAGGAAAATCCAGACCTAAAATCTGCTGCAAACCTTAAAAATGGCTGTTCAGATTCTAAAAACACTCAGATTTTTACTGGAGTTTCCAAACCAACCAACCATCCTGGTGGAACATATTTTATATTCAGGCAGAGAGAGAAAGCAGCAGGTTTTTGGGTCTTTGTGTGTGAAGTTCAGGTTATTAGCCGTCCTGATGGATGGCGCGGCGTCAGCAGGAAAGGTTCGCGGAGTGCAAACCCAATCTGAGCTTCAGACTGACGAAGTGAGGCTGCGTTACGATGCGCTGCTCTCCCACTGCCGGGGCGACCAGACGGCTCAGCGTCTGCAAATCTTCTCCGTTCGGCTTTTCCTTCCACAGGAAAATTTAGAGATGAGATTAAATCGCTAATGTCCCTCAACACAAAAACAGAAAATTGAACACAAGAGATGCTGGTGGAAACAGAGAGTGCTGCAGTTTATCAACGTCTTTTCTTCCTCTTTCAATAAATGCCTTCAATTTCTGTTCGTTCCCAAAAATCATCCAAGCTAAAATTACATGATAATTATTTTCCTCTTTCAATAAATGAGATTGGAAAACATTTTAATTGCATCGGGTCCAAATATGCAAAAGATTCCAAAGATTATTTAAGTTAAAATTAAATGATAACTGTGGATAATTTGTCTCTTTAAATAAATGTCATTAGGAAAAGTTGCTTATAACATTTTGTTTAAATATGCAAAATAAGTTTCCAAATATCATATAGATTAAATTTAAACAATAGCAATTGGTCATTTCTTTCTCTCTCAATAGATTCCATTCAGAAAAGTGAATAAATTCTTATTGCATTGGGACTAAATACGCAAAATAAGTTTCCAAATATCATATAAATTAAATTAAAGTGGTAGCTCTTGATGCTTCTGAGGAATTTCCTGCACAATAATAACAAACAATAAATCCTGCATGGTTATATTTGCAGAAACTGCTGTTTTGCTGCAAGCAGCAGGGCAACAAAAAGGATTTCTTTGGGTCATAAAGTCCCTGCCATTGTTCCTGGCAGCCAGTGAATAAAGCCTCCTTTCATTTTACTATCTGGCCTGCAGCGTTGATGCTGTAGAAGAAGAAAAACAGCACAGTGTCTTGAATCCCAATTGGTTTCTGTTAACAGAGGTTAAACAAGATGGCACAGTAAGTCTGGCAGAGATTTGTTGACTTAAAAGGCTCCATCTCCAAGGATTAACGGCGCGGTTGCATCATCTCGCTGACACTAATTGTTTCGGCTCAGTGGATTTTTCAGACAATCGCTGCTGTTGCCTTAGATTTGGTCACTGAGGTAATTTCTCCTGATAATTAAGCATCCAAACAGTCTGGAGCTTCGTCTGCTTCCTGGAAGACGGAGTCGCAAAGAGGGACTAACAGCTGACTGATGTTTTCGTTTCAGGAGGAAATGATCTCTTTAGTTGGACAATAAATTAGAGAATGAATTAATGCTGAACTGACAGAATCGATACATTTATAATTGAAGTCTGTTATTGTTTTTATTCATAATTTAGTTTCAATATTACTGAAATTGTTTGCATGGTAATTTTATTCTTATTTGTCTTTTTCTAACGTTGAAGCTGTTGTTTTAAATTTTGGGTTTAATTTATAATATTAAAAATATTACATTTGACATTTAATATATTAAAAAAATAATGTAAAATGTACATTTGATACATTTTAATATTTTAACTTGTACATTTTGATAGTCTGTACATTATATATATAGACTTTTTACAATGCGGTACATCAGTGCAGAAAAACAGAAATGCAATAAAATATTAAAATGAGCTTTAACAAAAACCACAGCAACAGAATCCAGGGGTTTTATTTTTTGGAGCAGTGTTGGTTAGAGTCTACAGGCTGCAGGGAGGAAGGATCTGCAACAACACTTCTTTGTGCATTTAGGATGCAACACCATCAAAACTTATATATACTCACCAAAAACCAAAACATTAAATGCCTCAACCCAGAAAATATCAACAAACTGAGCTTTAAAGATGCCAATCAAATACTCCCAACTGTAAAAACATTACCCTGTTGCCACGGTTACGCATAACAACGGTCAAAAAGTAGAAAAGTAGAAAGCTGCATTTACAGCATTAATAAATAGATAAATGAAAATCAGACATTAAATGCCTCAACCCAAAAAAATGTGAGCAAGTCTTCAAAATCAAAACCGTAGCAGAACCACGGCGTGACATCGAAGGCCTGGTATAAAAAGCAAGCGGGTTTAACTGGATCGGACGGGTCAGCCGCATGACTCAGCACCAGCAGGTCCAAACAGGCTGCAGGGAGCCCGGTCCGGCCCAAAGTCTGCCTGTCAGCAGGAATGTGCTGCTCAGACAGAGCGGCATACCGGAGCCCAGCGTCACGCTACCAAGGACTCAGCCGCAAACTGCAGCTGGAAAACTGCAGCTGGAAAACTGCAGCTGGAAAACTGCATGAAACGAAATTCAACACAATATGGTGAAAAGATAAAAGGCCAGTTATTTTATCATTTATATGCAAAGTTCCCACGAGTCTGCAAGCGCCTTAATGCAGAGAACCAACAAAAAGAAAACATGTGAAAACTCTTTAACCAAGAGAAAGATTCATGAACAAAATGGCTGCTGGAGAATCAAATACACATCTGGAGAAAATGAAGATCATTTCAGATGATCAGTTCCTCTGGTTTTACTCTTTACAGTTTTATGTTTGAGTAAAATGAACATTGTTCTATAAAGAACTACTGACAAAATAAATACCTAGTATTTATTTGGTCAAAATAAAAAATACAAAACTAAGACCTCAAATGAAACAGGTTCATATTTATTTAGAAATAATACTAATGTTTTAACTCCGGAGAAAAGAGGAGCTAAACAATCCTGCAGGGTTAACGACGCGGCTCTGTGGGTTTGGATGGAAAGTTTCTGATGCATTAATTTGATCTTTACTGAGAAATAAGCAATCATGATCAATACATCTGATCAGGTTCTGATGAGGCTTATTTGCCAGATTAAACAGTACTTTTCAAAATAAAAATAAAAGCCTTTAAACAAACATATGTTTTATTAAGTCACATTTTTGAATTGTTGGTGTGATTTAATATTCTAATCTTAAATGCTGCGTTTTGATTGCTATAAGTGATCAATGTGTTGCTGAAATTGATCAATTTTTCAGCTTTATTCTCATTTATTGAATACGACCATTTTTCACAGACAATAAAACAAAATAATTACGTCTTTGTTTTAGTAATTATTTAAATTTTTGACCAGTTGCACCTCATTAAACCATTTCACACAGGAAGAGTCATATATGGACATTTATATATTTTCTATTCGGCAGCCATTTTGTTCCAAAGCACCACAAATTTGAACTGGAACTGAAATTTATATTATTAAAGGCAATCCAGGAAACAGTAGATGCTATAAACTTCACATCATTTTCACTAAACTCTTGTTTTTTGTTATTTCTTCTGATTATTAATAAACTGGGATAATCTGTTAATCTCTACAGTTGTTTAAAAATGAACAGATTAGATTACAGTTGAGATGAAGCGTCTCTTTGTTTTCTCCACACAGGCAGAACAAATCTCTTCTTCCTGTGACTGCCTCCCGTTTCTCCTCGTGCAACGGGTGAAAGAGAGAGAGGAAGAAAAGAGATAAAACGAGAGGAAGAAAAGAAACGGTGCATCCATCAAGCAGAACTCAGTCCCTTTGTTTCCCGTTTACTTTTCACTCTGAATGTTGAGATTCATTAAAAAATAAAAACAAAAGCAACAAACTCTTTTTTTAAAATGTATTTGTTTTCGAGCGAAGTCATGACATCTACATATACATTCAAAAAACAAAACGTTTTAGCAGTAAAATAGGTTTGATACGTTCGACTTTGCACTGCAAGTCTTGTCATAAAACATTACATATTTAACATTTGGATATGTAGAAACATTTCTAACAACTAGCTTGTTTTCCTTTGCCTGTCCCAGGGTTCCTCCTTAAATAAAACACTCATTTTAAACATTAAACATTATTTAGCTGCCTTTAAGGTGTAGCAGCCCCATTTAAACCTATATGTTTGCTGTTATTAGTCCATAATTTAAAGCTGGACATGTCATCTGAACCCTGGGGAAAACAAAGTCGTCATGGGGGACGGAGAGCGAAATCTGGCATCCAGCGTCGGCTCTGCACCAGGTCGTCTTCGGCTCGCTAACACACCTGCATTAACTCACATCTTAAATGAGACCGGATGAGTTTTCATTGCATGTGACAAAGCAGGAGCAGAGATGAACCTAGGAATGTTTCCAGGACTGATTTATGGATTATGTGGTGACTGACCAGTCTGAGGCAAGCTAACACTTTTCTATGTGCAAATCAATCTTGGCCATTTGCAGGAACCAGAAGATGTAGAGAGACGCATAAAACTGATTAATAACAGACAACATGTTGAGAAATGTCTGCAGTTCATTCAGGCTGTAAGACGGTGAGAGAGAGCAAGACAAAGGAACTCTGAACGTGATTCAGCCAAGTCTGGCTAGATTACGTTTAACTAGATTAAATAAATTTTCAAATGAATTGCACTGTTTGGCTAAAAACCTGAGCATAACTTAGCTAATTATGCTAAATTACATTAAGTTAGGCTGAAATCCGCTTACCTAAATTGCTATGCTAAGTTTAGATGAATTACGTCTTGCTAACTTATGCCAAGTCTGGTTAAATCACGTTTAGGAAGCTATAATGTAATTTAGCCAAGTTTGTGTTTCATCTTTTCCTTTTTATCTCTCAGGAGTTAAAATAAGGCAATAAAACATTCAATATACAAGAGAACGCTAAAAGAGTTAGCTTTGCTAACTGTGCTAAGCCCAAACATAAGATGAAAAATGCGATTTAAAATGCATTTTAAATCGTTATGTTAGTGTCTTTGTTTTAAAAGAAATAATTGCTCTTAAACACAAAGTATGACAAAATTTCTTCTATCAAAAACAGTCCTGGTACTCGAAACAGCAGCGAATAGCTAAAATCAGCAAATACTTGAGTCAAATTTCAATACTGCAAACACCAAACATGTGTGTGTTAATACACACAGTGGGAAACATTTTAGGACCAACAGGAGTTAGCAACTACAGTCTTCAAGTACGACCAATCAGCATCAAGAAAAACAAAAGCTGCTCCTGGATTGGCTGCTTTGAAAGCGCTGGCAAATAACAAGTCAAGTAGCATCGCACCAAGGATTTTCCACTAATAAATAAGGGCAACGTTCCACAGAAAAACCCACAAACAGGCAGATTAAACCTGATTCGTTTTGGCTAAAATCAAGAAAATCAGAGTTTGTGGTTTAATTTGTTGAACTGGAGTTTGAGCCGGGCAGCCAGACTTCGTTCTCCCCCGTGTCTAAATTATAACATGCGATTCTGAAATGTCTGCAAAACCAGCTGCTTTCTACGACTTAAATTCAGCAAAACTAAAAGTATCAACAGATTTGATACAGTCGAAATATAAAAATAGATATTTATAGATATGTGTATTTCCTTACAATAATCAGACTTAGCTGTCATGGGGCTATAAATAAAGAAAAATTCACATTTGAAATGAAAAACATTAACAAAAAGAAAATATTGAAATCAGCCCCACAAAATCTCGTTATCAAAAAAATAAAAGTGCATCTGATTGAAAATGATCCTAAATTGAGGATTATCAATCAACGACGTCTAGACCAGACATTCAATTTAGACAAAAATAAAAACAATTATTTAAGGCTTTTTAGGTTCTAAAAAACTAGAAGTATATTTTTGTTCTTTATTTTGGCACTTGGTCAGAGAGATTATAAATAAAAATGTCTTTTTGTGAAATGTGTTATAATTTTAATCTACAGACAAACTGGAACTGCTGAAAAACTGAACATATTTAATCTATTTATAAAATATTAAAAGTCTGTTTCAGTAGGATAAAGAAAATCTTAAAAGTTTTGAAACTGTTTTTTAAAACAGGATCTTATTTATAGTGAATAAAACAAGCTTGTCAAGCAAGATGGCGGCGTGATGACATCACCCGTAACTATGGGAACCAAAGGAGCGAATTGGTTGGTGGGAAAAAATTCCATATGTTAACAAATAAATTTAATACAATGCAAAAGATCCAATTTGACTGTGAGCCAAACAAAAAAACACAAATATGGTAAAATTAGAAAAAAATAATTTGGAGTTAATTAGATTTAATAAAACTGGTGACCGCCACTGTAAAAAGTGAAAAATAATTCACGCCAAAGAATTTTATAAATTTTCCGAGTTTAAAAACTCGAATATTTGCGATAAAAAAAACTCAGGAATTTTGAGATTAATTGCAGAAATTTTCTAGGAAAAAAAACCCCTAAAAATTTTCAAGTTTTTTTCTAGAAAATTTCTGAAATTAACCTAAACTTTCAGAATTTTTCTAACAAATTTTCGACTTTTCAAAATCAAATTTCAGATTTTTTTTCTAGCAAATTTCTGAGTTTTATTCACTACTTATGTTTTTTCTGAATAGTAAAACTAAATCAGGAAGACCTCAAACATTTTTGAAAGTGTGCAAACTTTGTTTTTTTTCGGCATTTATTAAATTTTCTAACAAATTTGTGTCGATATTTGTTTTTTAGTTGAATTATCCAGGAGATGCTTCACATTAAAGGTTGAAACATTTATTTAATAAAAACCACAGCATTAAACAGACGCTGTGTATTCGCTACATTTCAAATTAAGTGCTTTTCTAAAATAAAAATACTTTTTAAAAATGATTTTTAACTTAACTTTAAGGCATAATTTTTATTCTTATTAGGTCAAAAAGTAAAGAATACTTTTAAAAATAAATATTTGATTGAAATTGATGTTGATCTTGCAACTTTTAAAAAAATACAGCTATAAGTGATGCAACAATTTGAGGGCTTATAAAAGAGTTTAGGTCTACAGAAATATAATAATAATAATAATAATATTAATAATAATTCATAGAATTAATAACTGGTCCCACTAGCTTTGGTACATGACACCTTATTCAGAACATCAACAAAAAGAGCTTATTGGATTTAATACCTCGATGTGTTTTGATCTGTAGAGGCTGAAAACAAGAAAGAAGCTTAAAGAATCGTCTGAATGTTTCTGTTTTTGTAGAAAAGCTCTTTGGCACAGTTACAGTTCATGCATTTTTTAACTCATAACTGCAAAAGAAATGAATGTAAACATGAACCGTGACTTGATAATGCTTCCTCTGAAGTGAGTTTTGTGTTGGGTTAAGCAGCCTGGTGGGTAAATATTTGGTGCCCCCTTGTGGAAACTCCTGGAACAGCAGCGCTGGAACTGAGCACAGACTTTCATGTTTAGGAGTTCCTCCGTGTGAAGCCTGGGTCTCCTTCGGAAGCATATGATGGTGTGTAATAAAGGTGTGACACTCAGTGAGGCGCAGTCAGTCTTACTCAGCACTGGATCTGGGAGAACGGATGCCTCAGCAGCTCCTCGGCGCTCGGCCGGTGTTTGGCCTCCACGAAGATGCAGCGGATGAAGTCCCGGGCCTGGTCCGAGGCGCGCGGCGGGAGCAGCGGGTTGGTCGGCTGCGTGGCGATCTTAAATATCGCCGCCATGGCTTCAAACTCGGCCCACGGCGGCTTTTCTGTGAGCATCTCAACCACAGTGCAGCCGAGGCTCCTGCAGGAAAAACATTTTTACAGCCTAACAAGCTGCAACAAGGATTGCATGTTTCATTGAAATACCACAAAAACATAACGACGTTATGAAGGAATGCTGATGGGCCTCTGGGGAGAATACCGGTTCTGTAATGACCTGTTTGACTGGCAATAAGCGGATCAAACTGCAGAACAGCAAACTATTCATACCTAATTAATATATCCTAGCATCAGGGATATTTAACAGCTGCATAACTGTTCATTCCACCATTTCAGAAACAGATGTGTGTTTTTAGTGTGACGATGTCACTCTGCTTTGGAGAGAAACCAAACTGAACGTCTTACCAGACGTCGGCTTTCCTGCCGTATCCCTCGCCGCTGATCACCTCGGGACTCATCCAGTAGGGGGTGCCGGTCACAGAGCGGATGCCGGTTCCAGACATGCAGATCGTCTGCAGCCTCTTGCTGGCTCCAAAGTCTCCCAGCTTCACATTCCCCGCTGAATCCCGCAGGATGTTGGCTCCTGGCAGCAACAGTTTATCAAATCAGCCCCTTTTCTGACTGATGTAAAACCGAAATCTGTGTTTTAAAACTACCTTTGATGTCTCTGTGCACGATCATGTTACTGTGCAGGTAGGACATGCCCTCCAGAATCTGTCTTGTATATTTGCGGGTGACGTTTTCTGTCAGGGCCCCATAAGCCTTCAGCTGATCTTTGACTGAACCCTAAAGGAGAAGAAAACATTGTTTAAAGACGACAACATCTATTAATTCATGGGCACAAAAATCACTGACCAGTTAAATAATTGTCAGTAGCAGTGCAGCAGAAACGTCGGCACATCTTTACCACTTGGCATTTTGTCGCATTTCAACCACATTTTTGACACTTTTCCTGGATTATTACAAACTTCTGAAAACTGGTTTCCTCTTTAATATTAATAATCAGCAGTTATTAGCCAGAATTAACCAAAAAGGTAGGTTCTTTAAACACTAATCCACTAAACAAGAATCTGACCCCCATGTAAAGGGATTTATTTGCCCCAGGACTCACCCCGGGCATGTACTCCATGAAGATGGTGAGAGTTTTCTCGTTGTGGTCCCTCAGACAGCCGTAGTACTGCACGATGCGCTCGTGATGCAGATTTTTTAGAAGCTGGATTTCACACTCTAACGCACTAACTTCCTGCAGGAAACACAAAAATAAACAAAAATCCCACATTACCGATCAGAAAGACGCTTTCAATTTGAGAATACAAGTTTATTGGACAGACCCAACGACCTGGAATGGAAGCTAAAATGTTTTCAATCCCAACCAAAAGCTTGGACAGAGAGGCGACAGCAGAGTTTTCCTGTGTTTACCTCTGAGAATGAGGCCACAGCAGAGACAGAGGACAGAAAGGGAAGTCAGAGACACAAAGTAATCCCAAACTCCCAACACACAGCCCAGTTTGGAGTAACGACTGATTCGGATCTGCAGAGAGCCGGGCGGAGGGGTTGGGTTTGAAAGGGTCACTAGAGGTCAAGGCTGTCCTGACCCTTCGCTGTTACAATACTCAGCACCTCGAGGATACAGGAAGTGACAGTGCATGTTTTCTCCTCCGCAAACAGGAAAAGACATTAAAATAAGGAGGAGGGGAGAGATTTCACACTCTAACGCACTCATTTGGTTTCTGCTTTATTTTATCTCCTATTCTTAATTAGGAGATAAAATAAAGTCGTGGCCTTTAGCTTAAATTGAATTTTCAGTCGCTTTACATTAGCGGTTATCTCACCTTGCTGGTTTCAGGACTTTCAGGATCAAACTGGACTTGCTTGGCGGCCAGTTCTCTCCCAGTGTCCACATCGTAGCAGAGGTAGACCTGACCAAACGCACCCTGGCCTAAAAGCTTCCCGCGACGCCACGTCACCGGGGCGCTGGGCGCTGAGAGGAAACACAAACATTTATTCTGCCATCAACATTTACACAGATGCTTCATTTAGGACACATTTTTCCCCCTTTCAGGTGATCTATTGCGCTTTGGATAGGTCTCTGCAAGGGGTGTTCAAAGTGTGGCGCAGGGGCCATTTGTGACACTTGGACAGAGTTTTTTGCGGCCCAAAAGAGCAATTAAACATGATATAAACTTAGCCCATTCACCACAGTTGGATCAGAAAACTTTATTTTTACAATGGAAAATGTTAAGTATGATAAAGTGTCTTCATTTTCTTGGCCTGCAAATACTTTTGACTCCATGATTTTGGTCTGGACACCACTGGTCTCTGGAATGATCAAAACGTGTTCATTAGACTTTTTTCTCAAAATTGATTCTTGATCATGAGATTTCAGTCGGGTAAGCTCCGCCCATTTTGACCTTCTTTCAGAATGAGATTTGGTTCACAATACATTATTGCTTAAACGATTAATCGGATTAATGGTGATTAATTGATCATTCAAATAATCACCAAATAATCTAGCAAAGGTTTAATCAATAACTGGACTATATGAACTCAAAAAGGGCATTTGCTGAGAAAACAACTTATTCTGAGCATAAGAGCAACTAAGCAAAAACTATATGTACATAATGCATTTAAGATAAAAACACTTTTGTCAATATGTTGTAACCAAATGTACAAAACGAAAGCCATATTATAGTAGGTTTATTTTCTATTTAAAGTTTGTTTAAAATTTTATTATTTTCATCTTTTGGTGGATTTTTTATATTGTACAAAAAAGCTTAAACAGTTAAATAAAAATCTATAGAATGTGCCAATTTTTTTTTAATTTGATTAATCAATTAATTGTCAGAATAACTGAGCTCTAAAATAATCATTAAAATAATCTCTAGGTAATAAGAGAAAACAAATGTGTTTAACAACTTAAATGAGGTTCATTAGATCATTATCATTCTGCTGGTAGATTAAGATTAAAATCCAATCCGGAGGATATTTCATCAGCACTTACACTTGTGGGCGACGGAGCGATCGTGTGGACGCAGCCGGCCTTGCGTGTCGATCTGCTGCCAGCTGCCCAGACTCTCCTCGCTGCCGTTCAGCGATCGCCTGGAGGGAACCAAAGTGAAGAGGTTTCCCTGGGGACGACGAATGCGCGGAAACGTTCGACGACCTGGAGGAAGCGGCAGGAAACGGTCGATAACGTTAAAATAAAGAGAGAAACGTGTCGAGTCGCTGATAAATGTGACTATCGGTATTTGTCATACCTTCGCTGTGGTCTTTGCAGTGCAGGGAGACGTGATACCTACGAGGATAGGTGCCTCCCTTCCCTGCTACCCTGTCATACACGTGATTCTCCCGATCTGAAAACAAACAAGAATTCACAGATCACTGAACCACTTTCAAAAATCCATCCATTTTCTAACACCTTTGCCCCGAGCTGGTGTATAAACATCTTAGTAGACTTAAAATAAGATAAAACTAACTAAAAAAATCGACTAGGACTGGGTTGCTAGGTAACGGGCTGGGCTTGGCTGGGGTTGCTCGGTAACGGGCTGGGCTTGGATGGGGTTGCTAGGTAACGGCCCCAGTGGAACTAGAACTTTTTAATCAATATTAAGGAAATATTGATTTAAAACAAGCTCTTATTTCTTGCTGAACAGTTGCATGCAAGTTATTTTTGTTTTATTTCAAGATATTTTATATCTCAACAAGACAAAAATGCTTGTTGAGATTTTGTGTTTTTGCAGCGCTCCTTCTGATCGCAGCAGGTTGAGATCAGACTTGGGTAGCAACTAGCTACAATTACTGGAGCAACATTTTGGAGAAAACTACTTTCAGGGGTATTTTTACTCTGCTGTACATTTCAATTTGAGTAGTTTAAATTTTTTTTATCAAGCTCTTTTTATTGAACAAACACTGTATTCCACAATAATAACAAGTATTAACAGTTTTGTTTTTGTGCCTGATTTTGCCATTTGTTGTAATAAATTATGTTATTTATAGGAATTAATTTTATTTATTATTTGCATGATTGAGTAAAGACATGTTGAAGTGGCGCTTCTCTTACTTGAGCGTCGTCTCTCACCTGAAACTTCTTGCCGGTTGTCTGGGTAACTCTTGGCTCTGTGCATGCGAGACTTCCTCAGTGAAGGGCTGCAGAACAATGACAGGTTTTGCAAAAACCAGCAATTGTCAAGACTATAGTCAGAATAAAATCAGTCAATAATTGTGGAAATGTGCTAAAAAAAGGAATAAAATTAGAAGGAGCATGGTTGAGGTTATATTTTGATTTAATAGGCATTTTGCTTCTTACCTTTCTGAGTTGCTGTCCAGGGACTGACAGCTGCCAGAAACTGAATTTTCTGCGCTGCTCCAAGGATCCAGCACCTGTTCAGACCAAAACAAAAACCCATATGGACACAGATTGAGAGTTTTTGCAGTTTTACAAAATATATCTAGCTCTGTCTCACTTTGTAACTTTACTATGAAAGTTTTAGAGCTGACGATTAATCAATTAATCACAGAAAATTGGCACTCCGTATAGATTTTTCATCTCACTACATAAGTTGTTTTGGTGAAATATTAGAAATGCCTTAAATGATGCAAATAAACTACTTAAAACATTTTTAAACAAGAAACTAAACATTTTATTTAGCATTTCTTTAGTCAATTTGAAGCCAAGTCTGAACAACTTCAGGAGTTTTTATTTTCAATGAAATATGTATATATGTACTGTTTGGTTTTGGTTAGATTACTAAGGTCAGTTGCGATAATCAATAATTCTCAAGAGAAATTAAAACAAGTTCAATCATTTTTATTTGCACAATTTATTGTTTTTTTTTTCTTTTCTCTTTCTACCAAAAAACTGGATAGTAAAGGTTTTCAGTTTGGTCTTTAGGTCTAAATTTGTTTTTGAAGAATAATTTTGTTTACAGAGACTTCATAATTCATTTAGGTATTTCTGTTATATATTTTGTTTTATTATTTATTTTGGATATTTAAAGTGTCTTTCAGTTCCAGTGTTAAATGTTCATTAGAATATTAAGTTTATTAATATTTTAGAACGTGTTCTTGAATTATTACTATGCACTATTTCACTTTAAAAAGATCTCAAACAACAAATTATCATTTATCACAATAACTTCTGGAACAAATTATCATCCAGCAGAATTACTCTCATTATTATATTATTTTAATAATATATGTGGATTTTTATTTCCTTTTCTTGAAATTTTTTTTTTTTTTCATCAACTTATTTTATTATCGTTTTTGTAGCGCACTTTGATGCAGTTTTAAACCCGTTTTTAAAGGGCTCTATAAATAAATTTGATTTTGAGAATTTGTTATTGTGACTATTGATTACTGTTCTAAATATGTTATTTTTGCAGCAAACAGCTTTTTAGTGCATAGTCCAGTTAACAATTAATAAATGAACTGTTTCAGCCCTAGAAAGTTGAAATAAGTGCAATTATCACCATTTTCTGCCTGGACAGGCTATGAATTGCAGCCTGCTGATGCAACAGAAAGGCAAAATGTCCCTCCTGTTTCCTCTTAGGCAAGTTTATTCTTGTGAAGTAATGCAATTTAGAAACAAAAAGTTATCATCCTCACATTACCAAGTCCTGCTCGAATGAGAAAACACACTTAAGGCTGTTTATGTTAGCAGAGTGGAGCAGAGCATGTGGGTCCCGTCTCTGCGTGCGTTTCTTTCTTAAACATGGAGGAGATGACTCACGCATTGGTCGCTGGTTTCTGGGATGAACTCCCCTTCGCTGTTGATGCTGGTGTAGGAACCCTGGCGGGCGATCCTCTGCTGGCGCTCAGGAACGTATCCAGGAGGCGGCGAACTTCGACCCGTGTTCTGAGAACCTTTAATTACACACACACAAAAATGCAACACTTAGCAATATGTTAAACACAAACTGGATTGCCATCTCTGTTTCACTTTGTATTTTTAGCCCAGGGCTACAGGAAGTCATTATTTACCAGTATTAATATAAAAGCGGTGTGACCTCAGCTATTATTCCCCAACTTATTTAATTTATTTGCATATTTTTCTGATGACCATTTTCCAGCTGTCATGAAGGCAACATCCATACCTGAGCAACGAAAGTTACTCCAACGAGATCTCAGACAAAAATTAGACGAGATTAACGTAAAGATGGAGCAAATCTTTCAAAATGCACTCATATGAAGTAATCCAGATGCATAACAAGTCCTAAAACGATACCTTTCAGATGGATCTGAAACGATTAATCTGATTAATTGTCAACTAATTCAGTAATTGATTAATCGTTAAATGGAGAAAAGAAACTGAAAAAAAGACCTTAAAGCATCTTAAAAGATTCATACAGTTTGCACATCTGGATTACTTAAGTCTTAAAATGCTAACTTTTAGATAGGGCTGAAATGATTAATCATGATTAATCGTCAACTATTTTAGTAATTGATTAATTCTTAACTGGAAAATAAAGACTCAAAATAGGCCATTTGCTGAAAAACCATCATATTCAGAGCAGTTTTTAAGCCAAATCTGGTCAAAAGTATGTATGCATTTAAGATAAAAACATCTTTGTCTTTAATTATCCAAAACTCCTCAAGTAGCATTTTACCTTCACTCAGTTTAAATTCACAAATAATGTTATGTTATAGCATTCCAGTTAATTTGCATCTTTTAATATGTTTAAAATGTTTTATAAAAAAAGTTTAAGTGGTTAAAAGACAAATTGGTAAAAAGTGCCAATTTTTTATACAATTGTCAAAATCGTCCTTCTTTTGGAAACTGTTCCTTTGCAGCATCGTGTTAATCAGATCTAACACTTCTTTACCTTACAATATAAAAGTTACATGAAAATTTGTGAAAATTAGTTTTAAAAAAAACAACTAAACAAGAGCTTTTAAAAAACTTGGAGAAGGCCAGTTCAAAAGATTACAAGGTCTGATTTCTCAGAACAACAACTATAAACAGAGGTAGTTTAATCCATGTAAACAGACGATTCTTTTTTCCTCTGAAGTTCAAAGCCCAAAGCAAACATGCAGCAGATTAGCCTCCATACACATTAAGCTTTCATAGCTGCTGCTGCTATAAAGTCAAGCTGTAAAGCCCTTCTGCTCCTCGGATAAAAAGAAACCGCCAAACCAGACCGCGTGCCAACGGAGTAATAGCGCTCTCCAATCTTATTGGCTGCAATCCAGCAGGCAAGTGATGGTGAAAAGGAAAAGGAAGAGGATGCAATGCAAGAAAGGGAAGCAGAAAAAAAAAAACGAAGTCAGTTCAGAAGAAACGAAAGCACCCAGCTACTTGTTTGCAAATATAGGCCCCGTGCATGTTATTGTTTACATCTGGAAATTTCGCACAGCACTGGAGGGCAAACAGGCGATCCTTTCACTGTGCATGTAAAATAATCACCTGCTCTGCTGATGTTTCTAAATGAAACCTGGAGATGTTGGTATTTTTCAGTGCAAAACTCCACAGAACACAGAAAAACTGTTGAACAAGTCAAACCCACTTTCTTCTCCCTCTGCAGCTAATCTGCACGCAGACTAGTTCCCTTAGCGACTGGTAACAATGCCACTCTGTTTCAGGTTCAAACACCAAAAAACAAGGAAACATTTCACACAGACAGAACAGAACATTCAGTCCGTTACAGTTTTATGTTTTTAGGCTTGATGTTTATTTTGTGATTATTAATAACTGATCTGTGTGGTAGATTAGCTGCTGCTGCTATTGGCTAATCTGAGACTGCGGTGGTAGATTAGCTGATTGAAACACTTGCTCTCCTGATGATCTGTCAGCGTTGTTGTGTGGGTCGCCTGTTTTTTATTTTGGAACAGAACCGTAACACGCAGTGTTCTGCAGCACATCTACATGTTAAGGCTGTCAAAGTCAAGCTAGCGTAACTGAGCTCGAAAATTTTTTTCCTCAATTAAAACTTTTTCCTGACCTTTTATCTAGTTGTAGTAGTGCTGATAATTAGTAGCAAAGCACTGCGTCCGTTTTTCTTTTAGATATTATGTGTACATTGAAGATTTTGTGCGATAAATTGCTAAAACCAATGCTCGTCATCGAGGCAGCGTTTTGCTGCAAGGGATCTACAGGGATCTACCATCTGGGATGAAAAAGAAAAGCTGATTTGTGATCCGTTTACCTGTTGATAGGTGGCGTCCTCTGGGTTCGGAGGGCTGGTACGCCGTACTGACGTCTCCAGTGGAGTGGGAGGCCTTGATCCTCACCTGCTTACACGGTACATGATAAGAGTTGGAGGAGGCCTGCAGTTATGAGGATGAGAGACGAAATGTTTCAACCAGTGTTCTTAAACTGGGCCATGCGTGAAAGCATGTCAGTGTTGCGTGACAATAATCAGGAAGCTTTGGGTCTCACGTTGCTGCGCTCTTGAGAAAGAAGCATTATCCTGATGCTTTTCATGCTGGAGCTTCTGTCAAGCAGGTCGATCGCCTTGTCCAGGTCGTCCTGACCTCGCAAAGGAATGGACATCTGTTTGGAGACAATCAGGAAAACAAGCAGCGACAGCAGGAGCAATGGTTTTAAAATGCTCGAATGTGAAGTTAACCAATTAAGTCAGATTAAAAATGCATGTAATCATGTAAAAATAGATAGAGATAAATATATCTGAGCTCATTTCAAACCACTGGAATCTTAAAATAAAATTAAAGTTCAAATTTTAAACAGCATTGAACATATTTAATCGGAAAACAACCTTTACATTTCATAGGATACTAACTTACACTGGAAATAAATGTTCTACGCACTGTGACCATTTATTTTTCGCTCCTCTCTCTTTATTTTATTCGTTTTCTTTCTTTGTCTTCCTGTCCTTCTTTCCTCATTCTATGTAACTTTTGATCTAAAAAACATTTTACCGCCATTAATTGATCTGTTGTACCTCTAAACTCACCTGCCTCTTCCAGATAATTTATTAATTTGACTGTTATTATGTTATTATGAGTCAATTATAATTTAAATTTTTTACCCACTGATGTTCACGGACTAGAATTTAAAATCAGAATTATGAGATTAAAGTCAATTTTCTGAAAATAAAAGTTTTATTTTCCAGTGGCCCTAATCCTCTTCCATACACATCACTTACTTTCTTCATTAGCTTTGGATCTTCTACTGTGATGTACAATAAATAAATAGTTTAAAACCACGCAGAAAAAAAACAGGTTTAATTTTTTAAACCCAACCATTAAATAAACTGTCTTAATAAAGGATGCAGGACTTCTTTTTATGAGTCTTTTCTTAGCCAATACTAAAACGGAAGTATTTCGAACAAACTTCCAGAAAACTGCAACACAGCTGAAACACTGAGTTCCTTTAAATCAAGGCTAAAACCCACCAGGTCAGAGCTGCCAATTGATTAACGTATTGATCAACATATTACATGTATTTTCTTCATCATTTTAGAAAAATGTAATGTTTATTGATTGTTTAATAATCAATAACTGTGTGATGTTTCAATGATGTAAAGCATTTTGAACTTCCTTGTTTCTGAAACATCCCAAACAAATAAACTATTCATCTGTGTTTGATCAAATTTTATATATTGTTTTTTACCAATATTAATCAAACTGTAATCCTTAATATTGATCATATTTTAACACAAAAATGTATATGTGTAACTGGAATAAGCAATAAAAATAGAACTTTAATATAATTAACATGATCCCAGAGAATATTCCTATTTTGCACGATGCTAAACAGAAATTAAATGCTCTTAAATCAATTGAGTTTTGTATTGTATTATCAGTGCGAACTTTAAAAATGTCAAAATGTGTGTTATTGCTGTGTGAAAAATGTTAAACTTACCTCATTGTTCATATAATGGAGCTCCAGCTGCTGGCCAAAGACGCTCTTCACCTTTTCCTGAATCTCCTCAAACTGCACTGGCCTCCCAAACACCAAGATCCTGCACAGAAAAACCAAGAAATCACACAGACAGGAAGACTCTAGCAGATTTATGCCAGCTGGTAGGAAAACAGCGCTTGACTTACATGCACATGTGCAAAGAAAATTCCCTTTTTTTTCCCCCGGTGTGTGCAAATTCTTCTAAGTACACCTTAAATATTTGTGGCTTGTGTTGGCAGCCACATGCTAACCACAGTACTTTCCCTTCCACTCTCCAGCTCACATACCTTTCAGATTAAAGTGCTGGAGTGCTCCGTCTCATGAACTGGAACACGTGACAAGAGCAGCATGCCGACGGGAATGTGTTTACGTTCACGCTCTCCTTCTCACCAACGTATAGAAATATATTCCACTTTCTAGAGCTGCTAATGCATAGCTACAAATAGAAGGCAGCGTAAACTCACCTTTTCTCTCCTGAGTATTCAAACTTTATCCTGACATCATCCTAGAAGAAGAAAAAAAAAAAAGAACAGTAAGGTCAAGGAGTTCTTTTCTTTCCTTCAGCATTTACAAGAACCCACTTCCACTCTTTCCACTAATTGCTAAGGTTATTGGGATGACAGACATTTATCTTTCTGTGGAAAACACAAATGTTGTGTTTGCATTTCAGGGGTATATTAATTAGCCTTTCTGAAGCAGGAGCTTGGAGAGGTTATTGGTTAATCTAAATAGAAAGCAGGAGTCTGTGTCTGCTTAGGTTAACTTGCACTGGAAGCAGACAGATAAAAAGGTAACAAACTACAACTGACAGCCTCTACGAAGCTGAAATCCTTCATTACAAACATAAAACTGCAAAGTTGCACATAATTCTCAATGTTTTTATCATAAGCATTTTTTAATTAGTATTAATTGTGTTTTGTTTGTGAAAGCATATGAACGTAAACTCTGCAAATACTATTCCCATAGAGTTTCAAGCTAGAAACTCACACCTGTATAAGTAAATATGTATCAAATTACCTTTTTCAGTGAGATATTTACAATCTTAAATGGTTAATAAAATTACCAAACGCTTTGACGTGTCTCAGTCAACTTTCCATGAACTCAGTGATCAATAACATCTGCATAAACGTGAACTGAGCAACCGAACTCAGCTTTCCAAAACTAAATATACATCGTTAAATTTAACAATTTTCCACATGGGGTTGGACTGAACAGATTGTCACGGAATAAATGAAATTATCACTTGAAAGCTGTATTTTCTACATTTGACAGAAATCCAAACTTGTTGGGTTGGAAGAGAAAGCACTTTGCTAACATTCTGTTGTTAAAAGGGACGCATTATGCACAACATTTGAACATTTTTATACTTTACGTCTTTATTGTTTCTAAGAAAACAGCCCAAGCACTTAAAAGAAGTTTTTGGCAATAAGTTAATTCTTTGTGGCGTCAGGAAAATGAGCCGTTTCAAAAAAGCTGCCAATTGTTAAGCCACTCACCGTTACCTAGCAACCCCAACACATTTGGGGGGGATTACCGCTGTATGAGCTGTACAATGGCTGCTGGAAAAGTTTAGAAACCACTGGCTGAATTCTTGTTGGTTGTAAAGAAGGCTCCACTTCTGCTTTTCAAAGCTGTATGGCTGTATAATTAAGCATTTGTTTGCAGCCATTTCCATGAGCGAATGTAAATGTTGAGTTGGGGGGGGCGTGGCCAGCAGCATTCAAAGTGACAGGAACTGAACTGATCAGACTAAAATCTCATGATTGAAGGTTGATTTTGTGGAAAAAAATTTAATAAACATGTTTTGTATAGACCATAAATCTATCCTAATCTGTTCAAGGAAGCATAATACATTTTGAGGATGAGTTAAATGAGTTTTTTAATCCTAATCTTTTCATAAGTTGGGAATGCTTTTAATTATCATCTGAATGGTGCTGCACCTGTCTGTTGGCCTGTGTCGATGTCTTTGGTTTGCCGCTGTCATAGGAAAACACCGGCTGTCGTCGCGTCATCTGGAGGGCAACCAGGTCCTTCATTATAGAGTGGAGAGCCTGCCTCTCATCTGACGACAGCCCAACAACACGCACAAACAG
The DNA here is from genome assembly GCA_922788865.1 of Poeciliopsis turneri. Lineage (NCBI taxonomy): Eukaryota > Metazoa > Chordata > Actinopteri > Cyprinodontiformes > Poeciliidae > Poeciliopsis > Poeciliopsis turneri. The sequence continues at coordinate 1,104,244 of CAKLNU010001002.1, forward strand.
AAATCAGAGCACAGGGTTCATGCACTTTACTCACATTAAAATTCAAGCACTTTTAAAGATAAAGCAGCGCAGCACTGACAACTGAACTAAAAAAAAATACAGTTTCAATTCACTTTTATACATAATTTCTTAATGTTATTAATGACGTCTTGAGACAGCGTCCTTCATTTTGCAGCAGAAACATTTGCATTTTATGTTTTGAAATGTTATTTTCTCACCATTAATATACCTGACTGGACCATGAACAAAAAACTAATTTAATAAGAAATTCCCCACTTTCAGTAACATTATTTAGTGTAAAAAATATTTAATTACACAAATCACATAGGAATATCAAACATTCACCACACTGAAACAATCCAAACACGTCATGTTAAGGTTAACAATCTTTCTGCTCAAATTAAACGCTTAAAAATAATCTGCGAAAACTCACCAAGTTTTCTGAAATTTGGAAAATTATTTTGGTAATTCAAACTGACCTAAAACATGAAAGGTTTAGTCTTATTTAACTCCAGACAGAGAGAAAATATTTATATTTTTCTGAGGTATTTGAAACTATTTGGTTTCAAATGTAAAAGTTTTACAAATTTAGGCTTTTAATCAAACGTTAAATTGCACTTAACTAGAAACTTTCCAAACTTTAAAACATCTCACTGAAACTCAAGCACCTTCAAGAATTTCAAGAAAAACTAGTAAAGATGGATGTGCATTTTCTCATGAAATGCATGAAATGGACCTCTTGTCGGCTTTCTGAACTCATCATCCCATCCAAACCGCCTCTGACTGGGTTTTCTGAGAGACAGGGAAAGAGTGCGCTGTTTCTGATATGCATTTTTTCCCATGTTTGATCTCAGAAGAAACTCTGCCTTCGCTGTGCTCACTCACGAAGAGAAAATATTCCCCTTGTGTAGCTTGGAAAGACATCATACAGCCCCAGGGCAGCTGAGGGAACCAGACCCAGAACCCAATCCTTCACCTGAGAGTCTGGACCTGCTGATTGCTCAAACCGGGGCCGACGCTTTCTGTTGCAACTGTTTTTATCTTCTGCTGTGTCAAAACTGTGCATTGAAATGCCTGTTTAACATCAGACTCACTCATTGCGGCAGCGTTGTGCAGGCAGGGTCCACAAACCGGGGTTCAGATTGATGCCTCTGATGAGCCAGACCACCCACAGCCTGCAGGGGGAAATGCTTAGTTAGGTTAATATTGTAAGATGAGTCAGGCAGGACATAAAGGCATGAAAAAAGAAGTATAAAAGGTTAAAAGTGTGCAAATAATTACTAAACCACTGCTTTATTTACAACAACCAAAGAGATAATGAGGCCTTTATGATGACAAAAAGGCTTTGGATTTTGCAGGGATGAAACCCAAGACTCCAGAAACCAAAGCAAAACATTTTTGACTGAATGAAAGTCAAGAGTGAATGAAAACGTGTCCAGCGCATGCTAAAATATGCCCATGAGAAAGAACAGCAATTGGAAACGGCTGACATTCAAGCTGCACTGGCAGCGATCGCTCTGGCTTGGTTCCTATGAGAAGAATTCTTTATGAGCAGTTTTCTGCAATTTTTAAAAATCTAAACCAGGTTTGAGCAGCTCCGGTTGCACGAGCAGCAAAACCATCCCAAAGCCGTGTCATAAATCTACTGCTGAAGTTAACAGGGTAATACATTCAGCCCTGTTGACGGCACCAACAGCATCATGTACTGAAATAAAACACACACCCTGTTTAAAAAAATTGACTTTTCTGGTGCATATTGAGGTTTAAATTTGTTTAACCTCAGATGTGTAAAAGCATGCAGATTCCATACTGCTGATTATAAGCAGCCATTTCTATAAAACTAACGTATAGATGTGTGCTTGTATAATGACAAAAGAAGAAAGTCATCCTGCCTTTTAATCTGTCAACATTACGCAGCCATTTTCTTATAAACCTGAACTTTCGTTTGTATCAAGATGGCGGACTGTCTGCCATAACGTGCGGCTACGTCATTCATAAATCATAGATTTTTTTAAAGAGGACGTTATATTTTAACATTTTTGACACCTGTGTTAAATACTGACTAAATAAAGACAAAACTATGATTTTCTCATATTATTAAACTTAGACAGCCCTCAAAATCAACCGTGCTAATTGGCGTCACGTCTTTTTCTATCGCGTTACAATTTTCCTACACTACACTCAGTTTTTGTGACATCATTATATCCTCACCTTCATAGCAAATCAGACATTTTTGAATGGGATAAGCTGAAAGAGCGACATTACAGCTGGTCGAGAGTTTACACAAAGTGCTTTCACATCCCAAGCAGGACTCCTTTAGCATTTAGAAATATTGCCGCCATCTTTGTTTCTGCCTCAATTCCCCCGCTAATAAGGAAGACTAACAGCGCCCTCTGCTGGACGGCGGCCAAACTGCAACACCGGAAAAATGTGTAAGCGGATGTTATTATTTAATCGATTGGAACTAATCTTACTCCAATTAACTATTAAAAGACATTTAACTGTAAGTTGATTGTTTGTGTCCCAAAGAAAGATATTTCCAAACAGTCTTTGTTCCATGTTTTCCAATGAGGAGATCTGGAGATCTTCCAAGGAAGGGAACACAGTAAATTCTGCAGCATTAAATCAAAACTATGCCGAGTCTATTTGGTCCTTTTCAGAATTGGTGTTAATTTAACTCTTTTCAGAGTTATTTCAACAAGAAACTGAGTAGTTTTAACACCTGAAAAAGTTGAAATAACTCTGAAAAGAGTTCAGTCATCACCAATTCTGATAAGGACCAAATAGACTCGGCATAGTGTTGATTTAATTCACCTCGAGATTGGACTGTGCAACCCTCAGAGAAATTCCCCAAACCCAGGAGCTCCGTCTCAGTAGTGCAGACCTCAGTTATGTGATAAGTGATAAAGTTCATGACAGCACTGCTTGAAAAATGAAGTAGATGGCTTGTTTTGAAATGGTTGCCAGGAGAAAGCCTCTTCTCTCTAAAAAGAATGTGGGGGAACAATTCAGGCTTGCAAAGTTGCATCTACATGAGCCAAAACATTTTGGATACATTAGCCAAAAGTAGAGATGCTTGGCTGTACAACACAGGGCCAAGTTTGGACAAAATAAAACATAACAAGTCATCACAAACACCTGGCAACCGCATTGATGGAAGGACGACTGTTTGGGGTTGTTTCATAGCCACATGAGCCGGGCACTGTGCCGTCACTGAACGGACCACGGACTCCTCCGTAAACCAAAGTACTCTAGAGCTAAATGTGAGAACATCTGTCCAACAAAACCGGGTCATCAAAAAGACCAAACAGGCAAACCACAAAACTGAAGTACATAAAGTGAAAATAACCTTGAGTTACTGATTCAGTACAATTCAGAAACAAACCCTAAAAAAAGGTAAAAAGTATTTCAACTAAAACAGTGACGACTAGGGATGCAAACAAATAATGAACTTACAATTAATTATCAATTAATTGCTTATTATATTAAAACTAGTTCCATTTTATAAACTAAGAATGTTGTTTGGCCTCCATCCAGAATGGGGCAACACTGGTCATTCTTAACTGGAGCTGTAAAATGCACTTTATGCAGTTTTGAAATATAAACTCTTTACAGAAAGTGAACATTTTCAGGCTCAAAAAGTCATTTTTTTACTTTATAAGCTCAGAAAATATCCAAGTTTATTCTATAAAATAATTTAATCTCAAATTTGGAGTTTTTTTCCTCAATTTTTCTTTTGAGTTTATGAGTTTGTTTGGCAGAAATGTACTCCCCCTACCCTCAATAGCTTCACTGCACTACTGTAGTTTATATATTTTATTATTTTCATACTTTATTTTACTATTCAGCACCTTTATGAAAGCTTAATAAAGTGAGAAAAAATATACTTTATTTCATACACTGAAAATTTTAAAACCGTATTAGATGCTCTGACCTTTTGATACAAGAGAAAATTCAGGTTTTTCAGAAATTTATGAATGAATCCTAAATCAATCAGTAGGATGACTCAACTTCAGATTAACTCATTATTGATACCTTGCAGCCACTCTAGCGACGAAGTAACAAATGCTCTGTACCCAAACTGAGTGGCACCAGCACCTGAGGCACCTTAGTGAAGTCGCGGGTTTCAGGGTAATAATCACCCACAGGAATGCCGGGTATGTCCGACAGCGGCTGGCAGAGCGTGACCGCGCTGCTTTAAAGTTTCCGCTGCTCTCATATCTGCCAAAGGAGCGGGCGGCGAAATCTTTTCAACTCTTCCAATTTGGTATTTTATGCACTATGAAAGACCATGAACTTTATGAAGTGTGAGATTCTCACAGTTTTATCCGTGTCGTGTAACTTGAGGTAACATAGAGCCATTGTCTCTTTCCTTGGCTACAGACATCAGTGAGACTGCTTCATCTTTAAAGAAAACTCCTTTGTTGTAGTCAAACAAAGCCGAGCCTCTTTGTCAAGAGCTGCCCCTCTTTTCACCCCAGTTTGAACCGATTTTAATGACCCCCCAATGTGGAATGCCGGGAATTCAATTGAGAACAAGGCTGCTTGAGTCAGCTGTGTCTGCTTTTTGTTCCTTGTATCGCATTTCCAGGACTACGAGGATTTACATGGATTTTCCTCTGCCCTCTCTCCTCTGTCTGCTTTTGAGAAATGTTTAGTCTGAGGCTGTTTTTCCCTCCGGGTCTCGGACTGGAGATGCGTCTGGCCTCATGGCTTCTCAGCGAAACCTCTTGGTCTCCTCAGGTCATATTTCAGGTGTACATGTGCTTTGGTTTAGAAGACAAAACATTTTGAAATATTCACAAGTCAACCTGGATCAAGTGTTGGCTTTGGCAACATCATTGGCTCCCATTGCTAAATGGCTAATTGAAAACCAAAACAATGTTGCTCTATGAAGAGCACCAGTCGGTAACTTACTGTGATAGAAGTCCAAGGAAACACATCAGAAATTTCATGGGTAAAGTTGAGATATTTTAAGGAGTGTTATGTCAGAAAGACATAACACCAACTCAAATTTATGACTTTTTAAGAACAGTCAAAGAAATTTAAGCCCTATATCACCACAGAAATTAATAAGTTTTGTCCAGTCAAGTAGAGATAAATTTAAACTTAAATAGATGCAAAAAAGATAGCAGGCTATGTTGTGGCAGAGGTAGCATCATCCTTTTTTTAAGTAACAACACAAAATAATCCCCCACCCCTCCACCCCCCAAAAAAACACAACATAAAATATATTAGATTAGGTCCTGATAAGACAAAATTTAAGGCCTTAATTTTAGATACACTAAGACTTTCAAGCTACAGAATGTAACTTTAATATATTTTTACAACTGTTGCTATGTCGTTAAAGTTTGGTATGAGATGGATAATCTGTGAAAATAAAAAATGTAAAAAAACAAAAAAATCAAGTTCTTTGCACTCTCTCAGTGATAAGAAATAACCAATCAGTGCCAGGAGGCGGGACTTAGCGCTGCCAATCACCCTCTGTGTTAGTATTTGTACCAAAGATGGCGGATTAATAGTTTTACTGCAACGTTAAGTTGTTTCTCTGCCATGAGCACATTTAGCAGTACATGAGGATGATTGACAGCGCTAAGACCCTCCTCCAGGCTCTGATTGGTGTATTTTGGTGGGTTGATTTCAGATGGCAAAAGTAGTTCAGGGAGGAGGAGATCGATTTAGTCACAGACTAACTGTCTCATATTATACTGAAACAACATGGTGATAGTTTCAACAAATATTTTAAATTACATTTTATAAAAGTTACATACTGTAGCTTTAAGATACCATGGAATGAACACCAAAAGAAGCCATATTTGCATTTTGTGCAACAGCAAATGGCAATGTGGTAGAAGACGCTTTGGTCAGATTAGAAAAGCTAACACTACATATCAACCTGAACACATTTTCACAAGGTAGAGGCAGTTTTTCTCTTGAGAAACTGGTCAGAGTTAAAGGGAAGGCAGAATAAACTAAATAAAAACATGTTTAAGACTAAATCTCCAGTCCTCAAGCGGGAACTGTCCTGCGACTTTTGGATGCTCCTCAACACACCTGAATCAAAAGACTCATTTACCCCCCTGACATTTTATTACGTTTTGCAACAGTCTGATCAGTAACAATGATTTAATTCAGACCGCTTTTGAGCAAGAATGAATCAAATAGATGTGAGATCTTGGCACTCAGGGACAGGTGTTGCAAGTCATGACAATATGCTATGAGACAGAAAATCTGTGAAAAGATTGATTCCCTCCGCTCCTTTCTGAGCTACTATTGCAGTCTGAAGAAATGCCGACCAAAAACAACCTATCAGAGCCTGGAGGAGGGCCTTATCGCTGCCAATCAACTTTGTGTACTGAATGCTTACTGTTACAGGAAAACTTTACGCATGCCATCACAACATCATGACTTAAAAAATATGTACAAAGTAATATCTTTTAAGAAACGTTAGATGGTGCTGGTGCAACTTCCAAGACTATTTTACCATTTTTAATTTAAAATGAACTGCAAAATAAATAATAAATCATTTGATGTTTTGTTGTGTAAACATGTGGTTTAGTTTACCCAGAAAAGGTGGGAACATAAGTGTACCACATATTTCTTTTGTCAACTAGATCACGTGAACGCCTCACCTGGAGCCTCAGGTAACCCGTCCCGCTCGGAACCGATCCGGTCACCGGTGTCTCGGGCCGGATGCGTGGACGTCCATCAGACCGAAACACCCGGGAGAAGGCGTGAGCGTGAAGGCGGCATGGAGGGGCAGGATGCCCCCTAAATAAAGGGGGCACGCCTTCTTTCACCGAAGATGAACGACAAAAACACACTAAGAGTTTTTTATAGAGGTATTTTGAGGAAAATCTGAGCTCAAAAGGCGATGATCCTATATGGAAAAGCCAACATCTAAGTGCTGCGGCCGAGGCCGCTGCAGCCTCGGATCTTTGGAAAACTTAAATTTCCAAAACATGATCCAAAGAGTCACTTTAACTCCTAACTTTTCAACCTTTTTTTTTTTTTAAATATCTATGACAAAAACTAGCAGACTATGTGTAGCAGCTGCAGCTCAGCATTTATTAAATCCATTTGAGAGCCATAGCCTGCTTTCCTGCTAAATCTGTAGATTCTCCTTTCTGTTCAATGTACAACTGGCTGCAGTCTTTTCGGGGCCTGTTGTAGGAAATGCACGAATGAAGCAACGTCATATAGGAATTACTTAACAACAACAACCGTTACTCTGTAACGCGACCTGGCTGTACGTTAGCGGCTCCAAAGTGGCTTTAATCACCAAAAAAACTTCACCAACTTTAAAAAGTAAGAATGTCTAACAAGTCCTAGTTCAATCAGGTGGTGGGATAGTGCGGATTTTCCGGGGATTGTGGAGGTAGAGTTAGCTAAACCGCAGCTTTTCCACAACCAAAACAAACCAAAGAAACGTTCCTCAACCGAAGACGTCAAACTTCCTGACAGCACAAAACATCTCCGCCGGAACCCGCTACTACTCCTCCAACAAGTCACGGGAGCCGTTCATCCGAGCTGGCGTCCATTGTCAACCAAAAGGCCCGACTCTCGGTCGATCACACGTTTAAAAATGTTTCTGAGTTGTTCCCGGAGGAATTCCTGATTGACAAACTATCCAAATTAGCGCCGTCAAGATGCGGGGACGCGCTGTTACTCGGTAGATAGCTTCACGCGGGCACGCGCATATCATTGGCGGGGCGGAGACGTTCTGTGACGTGCGTGAGGCGTTCAAGGGTAACGGAAAATTGAGATTTATCGAAAGTTTGAAGTTGTTTTTCTGTGAATATTCAGATGAAACAACACATTTAGACACTAAAAATAAAAAGACACAAGAAGAAACCTCGCTTTCTTCTTGTTTGACACCATTCAAGAGAAATCAAAAAATTAACTGTGGACATGTAAAAATTTAGTCATTGGTCAAAAGTTACAATAAAGTTACAATAAAGAAGTAATTTATTACAGAAGAGTTTCTGGGTCATTGAAATTTTTTTAAAACTTTTTTCTCAGAATTTTGAATTTAATCACATATTTCTGATTTTGGACTTCAGAAAAGTCAGAATTCTGAGAAAAATGTCAAAATTAGAAAAGAAAAACCAGCATTCCGAGAAAAAGTTAGAAAAAAATCTGAATTTTTTTTTTGTCCTTATTTTCGTCAGTACATTTTTGTCCTCAGTCCAGCCAAATAAAACTGGCTTATTGCCACATATAATCAATGACCTTTGAAAAAAGATAACTTATAGTTTTTCATAAATATCTACTGTAGAAAATTTGTTGTCAATTAAAAAATACAACAGCAATCTTATTGGTTTCATACAGATTTTAGAGTATAGAAAAACATTTTGCTCTTTGTTATTTATATGAATCATTGTCATTTTGGTCTCTACAGTACCAAAATCTCTACATAACTGTAAATCAGTTGTAAATATTTATTTTTTACTTTTACCTGAGTAAGAATATGTTGAAGTACCATTTTTAGATACTTTTCTGAGACATTTATTTCTTGTGTTATATCTAACATTACAAGCTTTTGTTTCAATGAATTATTCAAGCTGAAGAAATTACCATTGTACATATCTGTAACAAATTTTCACAATTTTTATCTAAAATCCAATAATATACAGGCATAACCAAATATACTAAAATAATTTTTTATCCATACGATTAGTTAAATCTAGGAAACAACAAAGATAGCAAAAGATGGTGATCAGCTGAAGAAGGATGGTCACCTTTCCACTTTCATACTTCTTTTTAAGGACAAAAATGCTAAGAAATTTGATGGATAATAAAACTACAATGAAAAACACATTAGAAACCCAGGTTAAAAAAAAGCCCAAGACTGAAACAAAGTTTGTTTTTATGCAAAAAAACAGATAGGACTGTTTAGGTTATTATTCATAAAATAAGTTTTGCATCCCATAAAACATTTATTTTTGAAGGTTGCAAGTGTTGAGAAAAAATATGGTCAAAAATAAGAGTAGAGAATAAAGTGTGAATTATATAAAAAAAAAAGTAATAAATATTAACACTACAAGCAGCATAATTTTTTTTTGTGCATTTTTCTAAACACAAACACCTTAAAGCTTTTAAATACAAATTAGACTCAAGCCAACATGATTTAAATCAACACCAGCATTTATTTCTTTTCCAAAAGCATGTAAAAAAAAGAAAAAATTGATTGTGTATACCGATGGAAAGGAAAGAGAGATGCTTACATTTGAAACAAGTATTAAAGGAATACAGGGGGAAAGACTGCAAGCAGTCCAAACCTCTTCTTTTTTATTTTATTTTTTGCTGTAAGGCCATCTCAACCCTCAGGTCAAGTCTGGAAAACGATACACCTTCAGAGATGCGTACATTATTATCGTCTCGGTGACAACAGCAATAGAAACAACATGTATGTCCAGCACAAAAGGGAGCAGACTCACGTCATGTCACACTGCAATCATTCACCTGAGCCTCTGAGCTCCAGTGTAAACCAGTTTGCCTTTTCTGCTTTACTCAACTTAAAGGTGCAGTTCACAGATTCTGCTGTTGTACCTTGGCAAACTGCAGAGGATGACAGAAACAGCATTTCTAAAAACAAGCCACTTGATTTTAAAGCGTTGAAAATGTAGAAACCGTTAGAGGAAAAACGTTTGTTTGTGGAAAATGTGGATGAAAATGATGGCTGCTGGTTTGGTGAAAGGATCTTATTAAAGCAGCGGCGTCAAACTCATTTTCATTTTGGGTCAAATCAAGATAAGAATGCTCTTAAAGGCCCGGGTGTGACAGAATTTATTGATAAAACCAGTTAAAATATTAATTAATTCTTAAAATTAAACAATATTGAACATCTTTTCAGTCCCTCCAGGATTTCACATTTAATTTTTTCAACCAAAGATAATTAATAATGATACTTATTTGTGATAATAAATGTGATTTTTTTTATTTCTATAACCTGACATCAGTTAAGGTTGAGGCAGCTGTTTAGTCCAAGTAAGAAAGAGAGCACCACGGAAACCCAAATGTTTTTGTGAAAAATCTTCAATAAACTGTGTTAGCGTGAAAAAGTGCATGGATTTGTTCATTTTGAGTGAATTTTCACAATAATTTGCAAGACACTGGAGGGACTGATTATCTTAATCTGGCAGAAAATAGATAAAAACAGATTTGATTTAATTGATAAAACAATGTTTAAGAACACTGTTCTTCTGACGGTTGGCATCAAACGGCCACAAAAGGTGATGGTGGGCCGGAGTTGGCCCCCGAGCCTCGAGTTTGACACATGCTCTAAACAAAAAAACAACATTAAAAAACCCCAGAAACATTGACTTCTTATGGGAATCTTGTTAAAACACAATCAGGTCAACCTCTTATTTCTAAGGCTTGGCTCTCTTTCTCTTTTCCGCACAGCATGCTCAGTTTCACAGTAAACTTTCAGTCACAAAACGTACTTTGTGTCATTCAAGAGTCAGCAATATTCACACAATTTAGGAAATTAGATATTTAATTGGCGGAATGTAGACATGGAGACGTCGATTAACTAGATTCTCTTGGGAGTTTTGATTAAAAAGCACTGCAGACCGAGGCAACGTTTTGAAAAAGGCTGTTCGGTTCTTAGGCAAGTTATTAGCAGGGCCCTCTTTCACTGACGAGCATTCTCCAGCAGAGGGAGCTCTGCAATGGGGTTTGCAAGCATGAAAACTGCAAAACGAGCATTTTGAGAATAGGTCCACTTGCGTAACTGCTTGGTGTGCAACAGAAAGTATGAAGAGAAAGGCAATAATACAAAAGTGAATCTTATCCACCTTTTTGGGGGGGTGGAAATGATGACTATCTAGAGGTATGAATGCCACACAATTTCTTCAAGATGCTTCATCTCTTACCCAAAAAGGTTTCATCCACATCTTTATGAATCAAAAACATCGAGTAGACTAATTCTTTAAGAATTTCGGATTAACAATCACAATCTTCACAAGACTTATCAATGACTAACATGCCTCAAACAACAGAGGAGCAACATTTTCTTGTCTGTTTTCACATGTAAGCAGACAAGGCCTCAGTTTCCGTCGTGATTTTCAACATCATGTTTGGTAATTGTGTTTGCTTGTGCAAAGTGAGAGTACAGCAAGATAGAGGAGGAGGGAAACGGTCGACAATCACAAACCACGGCTCTATGTACAGATAGCATACAAAACACAGGTTTCAGAAATTATTGGATATTCTGATAATAAAAGTACAGAAACAGGCTGCTACACTGCAAAAACACAAAAGCTTAAGTAATTCTGGGCGAGTTTCTAGCGCAAATATCTTTGTAAACTGAAAATAAGACAAAACTAAGTTACTTTTCAGCAAGATATGCGAGCTTATTTTAAGTCAGTAATTCCTTAGTATTAATTTAAAAAGCACTAGTTCTACTGGCAGATTATTTAAACTATAAAAGAAATAATCTGCCAATTAGCTAGCTGCTAGTGAAAACTGGCCCTTTTTTATCAATTTTAAGGAATTATTAACTTAAAACAAGCTCCTATGTGCTGCTGAAAAGTTGTTTGTAAGTTAGCTCTGTCTTATTTCAGCACTAGTAACTCGACCAAAATTACTTGGTTTTGTGTCTAAGATTTTGTGTTTTTGCAGCGTATGCAGTGATGAAACAAAACCGTTCACAACACAAGACGTAATTACAGTTGAAAGGTAAGGCTAATAAGACCCAGTCGTACAAACATGCAAGGATAAGACTGGGAGTGGGAATTCAAAACCAGGAAGCGGATTAATTGAATATTAATAATAAAAAGTAAAACATGAGGTGAGCTGTTGCCGATGTGCGCGGTTGTTATACAGTACTCTGTACCCTGTTTGTTCCTGAATAATCCTGTAACAGCGTACCACAGCGAGGGATTGTTTGAATCTATGCATCGATTACTGGGTGAAAACTGACCTGAGTGCATGCTCTGTTTGAAACATTGTTGCTCTGAAACTCTTCTGAAATGCCTGAGAATGTGGTAGAAAACTCAAAAAATGGTGCAAATGATTATTATTACCATCATTTCTTTTTATTTTGAGTAGAAAAAGAAACGTTTTTGATGCACGTCCCCATTTTACACTGCAAAAACACAAAAGCTTACCAAGTAATTTTGGGTGAGTTTCTAGCGCAAATATCTTAGTAAACTTGAAATAAGACAAAATTTACTTAACAAATTAAGAAATAAGAGCTTGTTTTGAGTCAATAATTCATAAATACTGATCAAAAAGTACACGTTCCACTGACGCCGTTACCTAGCAACCCCAGCCACACTCAGCCCCGTTGCCTAGCAACCCAGTTTGAGTTCCACTGGCAGTTTATTTCACTTAAAACAAGAAATTTTTCCCACTGTTTAAGTGAAATAATCTGTCAATGGAACTAGTATTTTTTTATGAATATTAAGGAATTATTGGCTCTTATTTCTTTCTGAAAAAGTATTTGTAAGTTAATTGTCGATATTTCATGTGAATTAAGATATTTGCAATACAAACTAGACCAAAAATACTTGGCAAGATTTTGTGTTTATTTCAGTGCAGGGAACAAATTTGGTCACAATCAACTATCAATTCCACAGGAAAGAGGAAAACAAAGGTCTAAAATAATAGTCGATTAAAATCTCCAGATGTTTTGATGCTATGGGTCATTTCTAAGTTGTTTGTGCATGTTTCTGTTCAGATGGCGTTTTTTTAAAAAGCGCGTGGTCAAATTAACTGCGCCCCAGCATAACGAGGCATGTGTTCATCGCAAAACATGCTGGAGGTGTTCAAAAGGACAAAAAAAAAAAAAAAAAGGCAGGGGTGATCATGGCGACTTTGAGATGTTATCTGACTCCTTGGAAGCCCAGAGCTCTTTGTGCTGCTTGCGTCCAAAACCCTCGTCGTAGTTGCCTTTGCTTTTGAAAAGCTGCTGGAAGTGGGGCTTGCAGTAAAACTCGCCCTGAAGAGCTGCGAAGGAGCCGAGGCTGCGGAGGAGGAGGAGGGACGGGATCGCAGAGTTACAAAGGAAGCTGAAGGAAGGAATCATATAACCGAAGAAAACAAAGAAAGCCAAACACATCATTCACCTCAGCTTGGCTTTGCAGTGCTTGCAGCAGAAGCATGCTGAATGGAAAACCAGGTTGTTGGCAACCAATCTCTCCATTGGGTAGACTGTCTTCTCACATGTTGCACACACTTCCTTTTGGGTCTTAAAGCTGAAAGACTGAACACATTAACATATAATTTACTGGGAGTGACATGCAGTGCAGTGAAAAAGTATAAATACTTCAGGGTTTCTCTCAGTGTATCAGAAGCCTGGCGGGCCACCAGGCTGAGAAATGTCTGTTTGTTTCTAATAGCTTTTTTATACACCAGTAACAGTGACAGGAAAGACGCAATAAAGAGCCTCTTGGTGAAATGTTTGGAAGCACAATGAAAGCAAATGAGCTGAAACAATTAATCAAATTAATCGTGATTAATCGATTAATGAAATAGTTCCCTTTAAGAGGAATGACTCATATGTCTGGTTAGTTATGCTCGAATCTGAAATGATTCAACGATTAAATTTAGAGCATAGAGACTCAGAAAAGTTTACAGAAAAACTTTTTTCTGTAAATGTGTTCGAAACAGAATTCCTCAAGAGCTTTAGCTTCACCTTGTTCACATTCATCTGGTAAAACATAACCTAGTTAGCACCTTTTTCTATTCAGTTATTAATAAAAAATTTATAATTTTATATACTGACTTAACTGTTTTTAGCTGTAGATGCATCCTTTGCTAAAAATAATCAATTGTACACAAAAAAATGCTAATTTATGTAATTGTAGGCTAGAAAATATTTCCTTTTTTTATTTAAAAATTGAACTAAATTGTTTAATTGCATTTCTTGATGTTTTTCTAATATTGTATAAAATAAGCTTAAGTGGTTAAATGAAAAATCCAATTTTTTTTTATCCAATTAATCGATTAATCGTCAGAATAATTAATTACTAAAATTGTTAAATGTGCTATATAAATAAATTCATGTTGACTTTCCTGGCTGGATTTGTCAGTTTCGGTGGGTTTAGCGTTTTATCTCCACATTCATGTGATGAGCCTGGAATATGTTACAACCCAGAAAAACAAAAGAAGCAGAGAGCAGTGAAGGCATCACCGGCTGGTTACCTTTGATCGCTGGACAGATTTATCTTCAGAGTTGGTTCTGGAGTCCTGAGAAAAATAAGAAAAAAAACATGCTTGTTATTTGAGCTAATATTTTAAAACACCCCAGAGCTTTAATGTATGTACCTGCTAAAAATGACAGAAGATTATTTGATTAATCGTCTGCAGGGCGGTTTTTCTAGCTTTATCAGTGTGTTTGTGTCATGAGTCTGATCTGTTTCTCTCCCCCCAGTTTGCATTTGCTCCATCTGTCTTTCTGCACCCAGGGGGGAGGATCAGGTGCCTCCTGTCTGAACTGCAAAATCAGCTTTTCTCATCTCATTAGGAGATTTATGAGCTTAATGTACGGCTCCACGATTCAGGCTGAAAACAAAATGTCTGATTTTTTAAATTCCTGATTCAATGTTAGTAGATTTTTAAAATTACTTTCTTTTCTAAATTGTGATTCTAAAGAAATGACCGGAGTTTGGTGGTATCTAGTCACATTTAATTCAGAAACTTTTTCTAAAAATGTACTCTTATTAGTATTTTTATAATGCTGTTCTTTTTCATTTTTACTTCAGTAATTTTATTTTGAAGTATATGTACTCTTGAGTAAAATTTCTGGATTTCCTCCCCATTGAATGAAAAACAAACATGTTTTAACCAAAAATCACCAGACAGACACACAACTGCAGTTATTGTTATAGTTTCATCAGTTTTTCATTGAAAAAACAAAAATTATTTGGAAAAATATTTTTGCTACATATATGAATAATAATTTTGATCCTTAAAATACCAAGAATTTCCACTTAACTTTATATTTTGGTCCATCTAGTGATGTAATTTTAAATGTTGAATGATTGATAGGTTACTCTGTAATTCAGTAAACTTTTTACTAGATACTTATTTTACTCTTACTTGAAATCCAAGCAATTTCTTGGATGCTATTTGTTACTTTTACTTGAGTAAAATTATGATGAAACAGAACTTTTTGGTACTCTCACCACCTCTTGAAATTACAAATGACAGGAAATATTTTTTTAAAAAAGTCTCTTATTTTAATAATCTCTCCTCTGTGAATCATGATAGACTATCAGGGTTGGGATAGAAGAATTTTTATTTAATCTATAAAAATATATCAATAAGAAAAAAAGATGCATTTTTTACCAGAAAGACATATTAAAATTAAGAAAAAGAAGTTGTTTTAATGGGAAAAAAAAACAAAAAAAGAAGAAATAGACTCAGTCGTTGCTCGATTGTTTCAAAGGAAGACGGGGAAAGTCCACTGGAAACCTTTCTAAAAGCTTCTTATGTAAGTTTGGCTGGAGATCAATGTGTAAAAATGGGAGTTGGAGGCCAGTAACAGATGCACATTATAAGAGCTGCAGCACAATTTTACAGACTGATATTTGCATAATGAATGAAGCCAACGTTCGCCAACATGCTAGTGGTAAACCGTATCAAACTGGAAGTGCCAACATGCTAGTGAAAGCCACCATCCAAATGGAAATGTCTACTTTTTATCTAATTTATTAGCTTACGTAATGCAGTAAGTCAATTAAGTGAACAAGCTAGTGATATTTCACATCCAAATGGTTGTGTCAACATGCCAGTCGCTCAGCATGCTAGTGATAACCCCATGCTAACATGAGCCTTATTGCTAAACTTAGAATTTTATCTAATTTTTAAATTATTAATTATGTTTAGCATACTTAATGCTAAGTCAATATGCTAGTGATGACTCACATTCTACTGACAGTATTTAAGCTAGCCTGGGCATTTCAGATAATTTCAGCTCATACATTAATATTTGCATGCTGAGTTGGTCACTGGTAGCCAGAATGCTAGTTAATTACTCAATGCTTGATCATTTATTGCAAAGATCACATCTACAGCAACAAAAATACTGTCTACTAATCTGTTGATTTTTTTTTATTATCAATATATAGATAACAGAAGGTAGTTAGAATATTTAATGAACCTGATAAAGCTAAAAATGCCACCTTAACATATTTACTACAAAATGTTTTTCATTTTAAAGGCAAAATTTGTTTATTTTTGTAGAGTTTTAGCTTAATTAATGCTCTATGTTTTTTTTTTTTTTTAGCAAAAGGTCGTTTTAGAGTCTGCATACGCAAGCTAGCAATTAATCGATTACTAAATTAGTTGACCACTGTCTCAATAATTGATTTATTCACGATTAATCGTTTGAGAATAACTAACCAGACACATCAGTCATTCCTGTTTAAAAAAAAATGACTAGAAACATTTTAGCATCATATTTTGCACCAGTCTCAGCTGTTGTTTTAACTCAACAATGTGCATGACATTTTGACCTAACTTTATTGATGAAACACTTCACAAACAGGCAGGAAAGCAAAGGGTGTTGCCTGCACTCAGGGCAACCGGACAACATGTTTTTGTAGCGATTAGTTAATTAACAGTGAAGCCATGTGTCTTCCTGTAGATGCAATCGCATCCCAACAGTCAAGCATCTCCTCCTCATCCTTGGTTCCTCTTGAGAGCAGTCATTATGTTGCTGCTAGCTTTCAGACAGCTTATGCGTTCTGATTACCAAGCACACTGCATGCTACACCACTTCCTGTGGTTCTTGAACACATGCTGAGCCAAAAAGACTTTGATCTCCTCCAGAAACTGTAGAAAATTTAACTTAAATTTAAAGTTTTTGCAGTAAAGGTACGGCTTCTTCACAAGAGAGCTGCAGTAAAACCTTGTAATTGCAGCCATAAAAGGAAAATCGACTTTTATTGTTCACATACATTGAACAAGTCTTTAGATTTGCATGTGCCAACTTGGTCTGTCTTTGCCATATATGTACATAAGCCTCAGTTTCCCCAAACTGCTCAAACGTGGCAGGAAGTTGTTACAACACATCTGTTTCTCCTGTCCTGTCGACAACGAGAAAAGTAACCCAGTTTCATTTTTATTCTCACTGTCTGCTGACAATTACTTCCCAAGTTTCACCGCAAAAAAGATTAAAGAAAGCTAATGGTTCGCACGATACCAATCAATGCTGGCCTCAATAACTTAAGGGGAAATTAACAACCTCTGTGAGCAAAACACAAAGTGTTCATAAAGAGGTTTTATAGTGGAACTAATCCTCTCTGAACCGGCACTGTTTTAGCTGTGTGTGAGAAACTTCAGCCAGCTGGACTGTGGTTATCTTACCAAACAAGGAGCACTTTCAGCTCAAATCGTCTTGCAAAAGAGCTTCAACTCTTAGCTCACTGCGTCAGTTCCTCTCTCTGAGCCTCTGCTTGGGTTGTAATCTCACCTCCACATGCCAACCTGTGTGTGTTTGTGTGAAACACACCCCGGGGCCGAGGGGATTGATTACAACTGGTTCCTCTGTTCTCTTTAACGAAGCTTCTGGGTATCTGCTTTGAGATTTATGTTCAACATTTAGAAGGCCGCTTAATCTCACTTCTTAGTTCCTTCTGTGGATTAAATAAACTAGACATGACTGAGAGTGTTTCCCCAACTTTAAAGAAACCAGCAACTGTGAAAATGTGCAAAAGTTATTTCACTTCAACTTAAGAAAGTAGATGTGAAACGCTGCAAAAACACAAAATCTAAAAAAAAGTATTTTTGATCTAATTTCTAGTGCAAATATCTATGTAACTTTTCAGAGATATAGAGATAGAGAGACTTGTTTATAGTAAATAATTTCTTAATATTGATGAAAAAGTTATTGTTCTAATTATTTATTATAAGTTAATTTATTGGCCAATAGATCAAATTTTATTTACTTTAAACAAGCTTCTGTATTTTGCTGAAAAGTTACTTGTAACTTAGTTTATCTTATTTCAAGTGTGATGAGATATTTACCCTAGAAACTAAACCAAAATTACTTGGTTAGATTTTGTGTTTTCGCAGCGAATATATTGGCAACTTTAGTAAGGAGGTGCAAAAACCTCTAACCAACAGTCTGTGGTTCTTGTTCTGCAGTAGCATGGTACCAACCTTTAGTTAATTTTACTGCATTTACATAGCTTATCTAAGTTAAATAAGGCCACAAACATTTTACTTTGTGAACTTCAAAATTAAATATTTATCCACGCTTCACTAGGGAATGAATATGGCAGGACACAGAGGCCATTTCTCTTCAAAATGGACACATATCCTGCAAAAAGGATTGCAAATCTCATTTGTTGCGATTCAGAATTGATATGAAATGTCCCAAAATCAGTTTAAATACATAAAACAAATTTGCTGGTTTTTGGTCTCCATTTTGTAACGATGTAGGCCGTCCTGTTGCCGCCAAGCAGCCGGTTCTGGCACATACTTATGCACCAAAACAAAACAGAAATGGAAAGAGAAAGAGCAAATCAACCCGTCTCGTCTTTGTTGAAGGCAAAACATTTGGACTCATTTTGTTTTTTATTGAATGCCCAGGAAGTTCAAGCTTGACATGAGCTGTGCAAAGTTTGCAAAATAAAGACTAGGCACTTCAGGAATATCGCAAATGTGAGGAACCAAGCTACAGTGAAGCCAAGGTACGACATGCCCTCCTGTATGTTTTTTTACTGAAAAATAACCAAAGTGTTTCTGCACTTGATAGTTCAGTAGACTCAGTTAAGCTGAGGACTAAAGTTGCAACATTTGTAGCATTTTCAGTTGCTGCAGTTCACTTTCACACTGCACTGAGTCAAACAAACCAAACCCCTAGAAAAACATGTTCCTGTCCTCGCCAGTTTGGGCGCTGCGCCAAGAACCACTGAAAGAAACGACACGAAACCTTCAGAAGACATGATGGCAACTTCCTTCTTACAAAATGTAGACAAAAACGGAGTAGCGTCAGAGTTCTCATTGGTAAAAAAAAACACAAGCCATTTCCAATGCCAGCGCTAGATTGAGTTTGTTTTGTTTGTATTTACCCAGAATTCCCTGCGCTTTCGTCCGCTTCTCTGGTCCGCCTGGCGTTCACAAGTGCATTCAAACTGCACCACAGGTCACTTCAACTGAATTGAGATTGAGGTTTGTAGGTGGACCAAAGTTCGCCTTTTCGGTCCAATTCAAGTTAAGATGGACTAATCAAAGCTGGTGTGAATGCACCCTAAATGTTAAATGAACTGTACAAATGCTAACAGGTATAAATCTTCTTATCTAAGCAACAGCAGCTGCTCTAAATACTGGCCTATGATGGATAACTGCAGCCTCCAACTCCCACTGAATGACATGTTTGGATTGGAAAAGTCGTAAATCCTACACATTTTTTTTCCAGTGAAGGAATTTAAAGATGCAGCTAAAGATGGCATGGACGAAAGCAAGAGGTTCCTTCTTGTGCAAACACAATCCTTCAGATCAGGTCATGCAAGTACTACAAAGACAAACTATCTTTACATTTAAACTGCTGACTGATTGGACAAAATTAGTTATTTCACCATTAGATTATCTCCGAATGCACAGCGAAGGATGGCTCTCTGCTGCAGGCCTTTTTAAGGAAGCTTGAATGTTAAAAATGTATTCTGTCAGCTATCCAAACATTCACTCTCCTGTTCCTTATTTTTAGAAACGCAATCATTGTATAATCATTGTGACAGCAGCTTGAACACAAACAGCTAAATTCAATGTAAGAGCTGTCCAGAAGTTTGTCTTAAAGCTAAACTCGGCTGAGAATATTTTCCTGTTTGGAGGTACTGCAGATTTCATCTCCGCTTTTGTGTATTTTCTTTTTGGATCTCCTAAATCTCTCACTGGAAAAGAAGACAAACATAAATCAATAACTAAACATTTAGAGACTGAGACGTGAAGCCTGGGAAAATACTCCCGACTGGTTTGAAGTTTCCAGAAAGTAAAACTTGATGCAGATTCGCTAGCTGCAAAAACTGATTAAACTTATTTGAACTGGACTCATTTATAGAGGTTTAGTTAAGGATTCAGCTCTTCAGTCTGCAGAGTAATCACATCCAGCAGCATGGTGAGACGTCTGGTCAGCCACTATTTCACTTCCCCAACAGAACTTCCTGCTGGAACCAGAAAGTGACACGGCATTTTTCTGCATCCAGTGCCATGTCTGCATGTCTCATTGACTCAGCTAACAGGTCTTGTTTTGACTTCCTGTCTGACAAGGAAGCGCTTCAGACGCCACATAATTATGACATAATAAGCTGCCAAATAACAGAATGTTGTGCTTTTAGTAACTCGCAGATAAAACTCAAGAATAATTTCAAAAGAAAGGTTATGCTGATTGTTTACTGACTGGAAATGTCCAAAGTTATCAATTAAAAATGTTTGTGTTAATTTTCATCACACCTGAACTCTGTTTGGACTGTTTCTCTTTTGGACTCTCATAATTATGAGTTTATTGCAAATTCTGCTCAAAAATTTGCAAAAACATCAATGATTTCAAGGGGCCGTACTATGTATTTTCCAGGCACATTGTAACATTTTATAGTATAATTCAATAAATAATTTTATTTGTAATGACAATGCTATATATAACAAATATGATATATAATTAAGCACCTTGAAAATGGGCCTCTATTCCTTTAAACACTCCACCTTCAGGAAGTCATCACAACATGGCTCCTCTATTAAACCTTTAACAACGTTTCTACCAGCACTGTACTGAGAAGTAGCTCCTCTAACGAGCTCAGCTGATGCTCAGTCCTACCAGATGTTTGCTAATTGCTGTTGGCTAGTCTGAAGGAGCTGATTGGGGGACGCTCTGAAGCTTGGAAACTGGAGCTCCGAGGAGGAGCTGCGCCTCGGAGGCGGAGCTAGGTCCACGCATGCGTCTTGCGCAGCTGAATGGTTGCCATGGAGATTATAGGAATAAAGCAGCACTCCATGTTTGTTTTTGATGAGGGAATAACATTATAATATGATGTCAAGCTCAAAATATTCAATTTTACATGATACTGTCCCTTTAAGTGACTGCTAACTCCAACCTGCAGGTGGCAGTATTTTTTATTTCTGCTACCTCAGTCAACAAAAAGGGAGCAATTTCAGATCTTCAATTGATAAAAAATGTTTGTGTCTCAAATCTGTC
Source organism: Poeciliopsis turneri (assembly GCA_922788865.1). Classification (NCBI taxonomy): domain Eukaryota; kingdom Metazoa; phylum Chordata; class Actinopteri; order Cyprinodontiformes; family Poeciliidae; genus Poeciliopsis; species Poeciliopsis turneri. Next base: position 1,125,392 of record CAKLNU010001002.1, read on the forward strand.
TGCTTGTTATTTTTTACTCATCTTTCTGGAAGGAATTTCAAATAGAAACATCATGAAATTCTTTACAAATATTTTTGAAGGAGCAAAATTCTGGAGCAATCCATTCAACCCAAATCGACTATTTGGTCACATGTGAAAATGCTAGTGGGGAAGTTCAGAACTTACGAATAAAGCAGCCATTTTATCTTCCTTCTTCTCATTTTCTTTAATGAGTTCGGTTTAATGTAACAACAGTATGTTTTACCTGAGTCAAATTGTTGGGGTTTGAGTGAGGAAAACTAGTCTAAGATGTCAAAATTTCATCACATATTTCCACACTCAACACTTTTTAACTCGTTTTTAAAAGTACAAGAATATTTGCCGACAAAAACGATCCAGACTGGATATAATATTTTTCCCATCACTACATTTTTCTTAAATTCTTAATTTTTAAAAACTTTTTCAGACAAACCGTGTCAAAACCATGTCTTAAATATCAATTTTCCTCAACAAAAGCTGATTAGAATCTGCTTTAAAATTATCTTCATGGAGAAAAAGCAGAAAATAAACAACGAATTGAAGCACAGATCTCATTTCAATCCTATTTGCATGTAGCATTTCTGAGAAATAGTGTGCGCGCCTGTAGAGAAAGTGGCACTGGCTTTTCAGCAGTAAAGAAGGCAGCTTGTGATATTTGACAATGCAGAAAGTTTACTTCCCTTTTTTAAAAAAAACGTTTCTGTGAAACGACTTAAGATGCTCTGATGAATAATTAAATAAAAATATCTGTTCTTGGCTGAAATACAAAATATGATGCCTTTGAAATAAGAATAAAGATCAAAGAGAAATGCTGGTCTAGTTTTTATTTTTTCTGTTTCATATTTTAATTAGCATAAGTAAAGGCGAACTGGATGCTTTATAAACATGCAGCATCCTGCAGCTTTGCTTCAGCAACTTTATGTAAGGTGGCTTTCGAAATGCTTCTACAGTGATCAGATGTTATGAAGGAGAGGAGAAAATGAAATATTTCACAATCAAATTCTTCAGCGGAGCATGTCTCATCCAGCCCTGGAAAAAAACTAAAACACAACCAGCATGCAAATATCTGCTTTGCAATCGCAGCAAGATTTTCATTCCAACCACACAAAGAACAAAGACGATGAACTAAGAAACAATCTTTGACTGATTTGTTAAAGTGATTCACTGTGTTTCAGCAAAGCTTGTCGCAATTGAAAATAAAACATGCTATGTAGGTTTCTAAACAAGCTGTTCAAAGGGTTTTCGGTACCTGACAGCAAAAGAAATGTGAGACTCCATCAGGTTCAGCCAACAACAAAATAAGAGCTCAAATGACATTATGACATGGAAGATGAAGCCTAAAAAAATATAACTTTGATTTAAAACTTCAGATTTATCACCAGGATTTGTTCTACATGTGAATCATCTCAGGAAATGAATTGATACAAATCACAGGGAAGGAATGTGGTTATCTGCAGAATACGTTCATGCAGGTCTACCATCGCCATAATGGAAGAAAAAAGCCACAAGAACATCTTCTTCTAGAAAGGGCTGCTTCTTCTGTGCAGAAAGACGTGAGTCAACTGGAAACTCACAGGTGAAACTCATTAACAAATATGTTTTACTTTAAAGAAAATACAAACATATAATTAAATAAAACTATCCAACATCTGGTTTGAACCTACTTATGTGAATTATTGTCATTTTTGTCCATGAAATACCAAAGTTTACTCTTAACTTTATATTTTGGTCCATCTGATTATGTAATATTTAAATGTTAAATGATTGATAATTTGAGCAGTTACTCAGTAACTGAGTAGACGTTTTTTATTAGGAGTTAATGTTTTACTTCTACTTGAGTAAAAATATGTTGAAGTAGTGCTACTCTTATTTTGCTTGCTTTTGTTTCAAATGTATCGTTTGTCTATAACTTTGTCTATTCTTTTATTACAATAAAGTCAAACCAAACCAAAATTAGAACAATATCATTTGTCCAGCTCTATCTGTCATCTGCTTTTTGGGTGAACAAATAAAACCGTGACATGGATTCCCATATTTAACCAAAACAAGAGGCAGCAGTGTCTCTGAGTTACTGAGAATCAGACAGTCTGAGAACTGTGGCAGGAAATGAAAGTTAGCATAGTTAAGCCGAGAAGCCATACGCTGGCAAAATAATTAACAACCGATCAGGCTGTAGCACCTCAGATGGATGAAAAGTGTCTTTGAGAGATCAGACAGCTGAAGGAAACTGCTTTATAACATTAAAGCAGGAAGTGAAGCTCTTAGTGGGATGTTTATCTTCTGTTGGTACACAAATAAGAAGCTGGATTAAAGTGGGATCATGCAATAGGGGCTATCAGATGTCATTAATAATTTCACAATATGGAGGCTGTTTGCTGTTAACGGTACACCAATGGTTTGAAACGTTACGCATCTAAACACAAAACTATCCAAGTGCTTTTAGTGGGATGTCAAAAAATGTGATGGTAGTTTTCAGGTACTGCTCCTTACAATTGGATCATGTTGCACTTTTTATATTTTTAAGGCTGTATTTCATGTTTTATGATACCCTGACTAAATGCGTGCATGGACATCATCTCCAAATTAAAATACACCAAAGATAACCCAGGAAACAATGGCCCTGACATGCTGTCCAACATTACATCTTTATTTTGAGGTATTTATTATTATTTATAGATGTGGTGCACCTAAAAATCCCACCACAATATATATATTTTTTTAATATAATTTTGATACAATTTATTCCATTTTATAAATAGAGTATAGATATAAAACAGAGTGAATATGTCAGCTGTAACAGCTCATTTGTAAGGCTGTTACAACCCTGAGCTGCTACGCTTGACAGAACAAAACAATAACACTATGTTCGGCAACAAAGCGGTTTCCAAATCAGGAAATGGAAAGGTGGGGATTAGATTAACTGTTTATACGATTAAAAACAACAGCAATCACATCTAAAAAAAAGTGTTGCAAATGTTTTATTTAATCATTTTAATGTGTTAATTAGCCTTCAAGCTAGCGAACCAGACGTTACAATTGGCGCACTGTTAGCATTTTAAAGACCCCGGTGGGGGGTATTTAAATCTAAACCGAACAATGATGAACACTCCGCTGAAATCAGAAGTAAATAATAAAAACGGATGTTGATAAGAATCAGCATCTTGGACGGTGGATCGTTTTAGAGAGGACAGGCATCATCACCTCATCTCAGAGGGAGAGAGAAGAGGCTGCAGACTCGGTGCAGACCAACGGACAGAGAGGAAGAAAAAGCAGGACTCACCATCTGCGCTACTTGTCTGCGGTGGCCCGGCTAACAGTGAAATCTACTGGCTCGGAAACTGGACTCAAAATATTGTGTCCAATTTCTTCTGCTCGTCTGGGAGGGTTTTGCCGTGGGAGCTTAGACTGCTTGCCGGTGAGTTTCTACCCTCTGCTCCGCTCCTCGCCTCGGTTTTCAATACAACCGTTTTCTTCGTCGACAGGATGTCGCGCGCTATTGGCTCGCATCTGTTCCGGACGCGTTCACGTTCTGTCGGACAAAATTAAACTACGTGAGAAATACGACGATTTAGCGGCACACGCGAGATTTCGGCGATTTTAAAAGGACATATTTACGATGAGCGTAAAGTTTTTGCTTAAGGTTAAAGCAATTAAATTGTGTTTTTATCGGAGTCATCACAAATGTACTTTTGCTGTTTATGATGTCTGACTTTGCAAGGCGCTCCTGAACATGTCATGTCTAATTCTGATAACGGTGCCCTAAATAAGCAGTTTGTCCAAAGAGCAGAAGTGGGTAAAATACCCACAAGTTGTACTCAAATAAGAGGACTACTTCATCACATTTTAACTCAAATAAACGTAAAAAGTACATATCCGAAAAATTACTCAAGTAAAAATAAGTATTTGGTAAAAAGTTTTCTCAAGCACAAAACTGGTCAAACCAGAAATAGTTTATTTACAAATTACATAATCAGACAGATCAAAATATCAAGTTACGTGGAAATTTTGGTATCATTTGGTATAGACCAAATTAAAAATAATTAATATAAACAACATAGCTAACAACAAATTGTAACATTTTTCCAAATCAATAGGTTAGGTAGCAAGGGTATGTTAGAGTGTGACTCAAACTTTTCCCTGACAGAAAAATCCAGCAAGACAAAATATCATGATTAAATAGTTGAATTTTATTTGCTTTTAAATTATTAAAAGTCAACTTGCATTTTAAAATTAATTTAAGACATGACCGTGATTAATGAGATGAAGAGCAGTCGGCCATATTAAGGAAGAAACTACACAAAGCAAAGCTTTTAATCAAACATGTTTTTTATTTATGTGATATACACGTATGCCATGGAAAGGCACTCCACTAAAACAGGACTACAATACACAAAAAGAGCCACACATAGATGCTTTGACATGTTCATTTACCTGTGAACTGAAGATTTGTAGTACACAAAATGAAAATATACAAAGCATGAGCTTTGCAAGCATAAAGATGTGTGAGAATGCATCTTAAATTGCATTTCTTTCTTTATTTTTTACTGACATTAGAATTCACAGCTTTTATGCTCGACTTGACTAACAGTAACATCAGCTTGGATGGTATGTGTACAGTTGGTGTTTATGAATTGTCTGTGCTGAACAAACCTTGAGTCCAAACCAACTTTTCTGAGCGCCTAAACCAAAATGGCTGCTTATTTCAAGCTCTGCTCTGCTACCTGCCTAGACGGACCAACTCTTGTTATGGAGCTGAACATATGGAGCTAAGATGTGCTAACTTTAGTTATCCCATCGGCTCTTTCTGCGTTTGGGCGGGTCGGGAACTGCGAAGCTGTCGTCTCCCCTGTCCCTCCCCTCCCCGCTTCCCCTGTCTCCGCCATCCCTGTCCCCTCTCCGGTCATCTCTCTCTCTTCTGCTTCCGTCGCCATTCCGGCTGTCGTTGTGGCGGCTGCTGTGGCGATCCCTGTCACCATGGCGGTCGCGATCTCTGTCTCCGTGTCGGTCCCGGTCACCGTAGCGATCCTCGCCGCCATGCCGGTCGCTCCTGTCGCTGTGGCGGTGATGGCCGTCGCCGGGATGACCCTGGGACTCCCCGTGTCGGTCCCGCGGGGTCTCTGTGTGTCGGGGGTGCGGGTGGAGGGCTGCTGTGCTGAGAGCCAGTTGGATTGGCGGGCACGGAGCTCAGGGATCCAGCGCTGGTGAAACCAGGCATTGAAAAGGCGGCGGCTATGTTGGTTCGCTCTGAGCCGTTGGCGGCCTCTGTTGGCACAGAGTTCAGGCTGCCGGCGCTGGTCCAACCCGAGGAGCTGCTGGACTTGGTGCTGAGCTTCGGAGAGCCGCTGGTTGCCGCCACAAAATGGCTCTTATACTGAGCCTAAAACAAAACCAGAAAATTAAAGGTGATCTCTAATACTTCCTTGAACAAGAACTATTAGAGACTTCCTGTCTCTAATAGAAATGAAATTTTGTAGAAATTTCATTTCTACAAATGAGATTTTATATTTTGCTCTCCTTTCAAAATGAGCTATTTTAGGGCATCTTATCACTTTAAATCCAAATAACCTCAACTTTACACTCTCAGGTGAAAATGGCTGCAAACAGTTGTTTAATTATACAAATGAACATCTTTGAAAAGCAGAAGTAGAGCCTCCTGCACAACCAAATGTGACAGGTGGTTTCTCGATGGTATGTCAACAACAAAACACTTGTCTTTTCCAGCAACCATTATACAATGCATACATCAGTGAAAGCAGCAGATCAACTGGGTCTGAGCTTAGCTTGGGTTGCTAGGTAACAGTCTGGGCTTCGCTGGGTTTACTAGGTAATGGGCAGTACCTGCTGACTTGTGACTTTACATTTGGAAGGTTTTTGAAATGGCTCACTTTCCAGACACCAAAAAAACATCAACTTTGTGGTAAAAATAAATGACCGATTATATTTAATTAGTTGAGCTTACTTAACAGCACAGAATTCAACCAATCCAAAAATGTCAAAAAGAAACCAAACACCTAAAGTACTCTTTACATGGTAAGAAGTGTCACACCAGTAATTTTATTAAATATATTTTAAAGCGGGTTTCTTCCTTAATGAATATCAACATTCAAATGTCAGGTTGAATAATCTGCATTTTTCAGTGTATAGTGCAACAATCTTCTTAAAAAAATAACTTTCACTGTGAAAAAACTAAAGTAATTAAGAGAAAACATGATCACAAACAGCACCTGGAAAGCTTGTTTCAGTGCAGACATGCGGTCCCCCATCGCCCCAGTTGTCGGTTTGCTGTAGCCTTCAAAGCTACTAGCAGAAGACAAGCTGCTGCTACGGTCCTGCACGGAAATATTTGAAACGTTAAATTTATTTCTGTAAATCACAATTCACAGTAGGGCTGGGCGATTAAACAAATTTATAACATTTTTGGTGTTTGAAGATTAAATTTTTGGAAAATCTGGATTTATTTTTTCACCAATGCTTGGGTTTTTATAGTTAGGAGAGATGTTGTTTTTTTCTTCTTTTACAGCTCTATTATTAATTGGACTTTAAACGCAGGTCGACTTTACAACAAAATGTAAAATCTAGGCTAAGATTTAGTTTTTCCATAAAAATTAAGTCATTTTTTAAAAAGAACAGTCATAGTAATATAAAAGTAAAGTCTTAATATCACCAGAATGAAGTCGTAATGTTTGGAGAATGAACTCCAAATTATTCAATCTTTTTTCCCATTATAATTCATATTATGACTACTATAGTATTACAATTAAACAAACATTTCCATAGCCTGGCTGTAAAATTTTGTAAAAAAAAAAAGTGACTTCTTGAAAATATTTTCTGTCATTTGTAATTAATCCAAAAAAATTTATTAAAATCGAATCTGGTGTGAAAAAAAACAATTACTTGAAGTCATGTTGCCCAGCCCTAATTCAGAGGTATTGTATGACATTTTTGTGCTATTATTTTAACATCCAGAAAAGCAAATTGACTTTACGTGGATAAGTGACTTACAGAGGTCTCGGCCCCCAGACCTGGTCTCTCTTTGTAACCAAGACCGCCTCCACCGATGTTCAGCTTCTTTCCTTTACCTCCCTTAAACCGCGATTTCCTGAACCACGGATTCTGGAGGAGATCAATATAAATATTACACAAAAACACAAAATCTTACCAAGTATTTATGTGTAGTTTCTAGTGCAAATATCCTACTTCACTTGAGTAAAAGGCAAAACTAACTTACAAGTAACTTATAAGCAAGAAATTGCAGCTTAAGTAATTATAAGTAAATAATTCCTTAAACTGATTCTCTCGAATATAGGGCTACTGAATGCTAAATAATGTAAATATATTATTATAATGTAAATATATTATTACAGTAGAATGATAACGACTCTGGAAAGGATTTTTTATATATTGGAGGGGCAAGATGGGAAAATTCGAAACAATTTGGAAGAATTTAATTAATATATCAGAAAAATAGAGATAAAAGATCAGACTTTGAACAGCTCAAATCTATAGAGACTGTTTTAAATTTGGCTTTTTGTTTATAATGTATATCCTATTGCATTCAAATATGGATTCCGAAATATTTTTGTCATAAATGATCAAAATAAAAACAATTTTGAAAAAAAAAAAATACTAAAAATTGATAAAAAGTACCTGTTTCTCTGGCAGATTATTTGACTTATAACATGGGAAAAATCTCTTCCCATAACTGAAATAATCTGCACTTTTTCATCAATATTTAGAATAAATTTTTAATTAAAACAAGTTTCTATAGGTTGGTACAAGTTACTTGTAAATTAGTCTTATTTTGTTTCAAGTGTACTAAATGCTGCTATATTTAAAAAAAATGGCATTGGCCACAATTATTTTTAACTTTCATCCAGAAAACCACGATCGTGTACCAGTAGTTAAAATTTGATGTATTTTTCCGTGTTAATCCCACCTGCATGGCTAAATCCATGAGCTCTTTGGGAACGGCCTGATTGGCTCCCTCCAGGTTTCGCACCAGGTCGCCGGCAAACGAAGTGTCTTTGCTGGTCAGGAGGGTGTAAGCGACTCCTTTCTCCCCGGCGCGACCCGTTCGGCCGATTCTGTGAGTGTGCGTGTCGATGTCGCGCGCCACGTCGTAGTTCACCACGGTGCGAATTGACGGGATGTCCAGACCACGGGCTGGTGGAAGGACAGAGAGGTTACAATTTGTTGCATTTTAAAATTATTCTAAATAGAGTTATTCAGCTCATGTAACATTTAACAAAATATTGAAAGATGTAGAAGAAGTGGAAGTAAACACCGGCTACATCAGTGGCAACCAGAACGGGCAAATTTTTCTTCTTGAAGTCGCTGATGACTTTGTTCCTCTCGCTCTGGTCCATGTCTCCGTGCAGGAGGCCCAGGCTGTAGCCCTCCTGAGTCAGATTAGTGGCCAACTCCTCAGAGTTGGCCTTCTTGGTGACGAAAATGAGCACAGAGCCGGTGGAAGTGAACTCGACCAGCCTTCGGGTCAGCCAGTTCCATTTATCTGATCCGCTGAGCAGCAGCTCCACCACCTGAGTCACATCCTCGTTGGCCTTTTAAGCAAAACAATTGACAGAAAGAAATAAAATCTGCAACTGAATGCTCTGACAAGTAAATATTTGAAACACAATCTTGTCCTAAAATTTATTTATATGAAAAACATCTTTGTAAAAATTTAATTACCTCTCCGATGTCGCCCTGCACAACCCGAATAGGATCAACTAAAATGTCCCTCGCCAACCTCTCGATTTTTTTCCGAAAAGTGGCGCTGAAGAGAAGAGCTGCAGAAGAAATGATAGTAGCAATCAGGGCTCAATAATCATGATCAATCAATTATTGAGATGATAGTCAACAAATTCAGTAATCAATAAATAGTTAAAAGGATTACAGAGACTCTAAAAAAGGGCTTTCGTGTAAAAGAACAACACTGTCAAAGCGATAATTAAGGCAAATCTGAACAAAATTGGATATTTAAAATGTCTTCCAGTTCCAGTATTAAATGTTCATTTAAAGTTTATTGATTTTCCAGAATGTTTCTCCATTATTATTGCACCTCCACTTGAAAATGGCCTCTGAACAATAATATTATAGTTTATTGCATTAAGTTCTAGGACAATTTATCATCCCAGAACTTATTTTTCAAAGTTAAAAATCTAGACATGACTTACTCTGCCTGTCTGGGCGAACGTGGCTTGCAACTGATCTCACCTGATATTCTAAATAAGAAGGGAGAATTATTTATTTACATACATAAAAAAATGGCAACAATATAAAAAATAACTGTGGCAGCTTACCAAATCCCATATCAAACATACGATCAGCTTCATCAAACACCAGATATGTCACTCTCTGTAAGGATGTGGCCTTTTTTTTAACATGGTCAATCAGGCGACCCTGCGTAAACATATTTCATTCGGTGAAGTTCTTGTTTATGCATTTCGACGTTAGCAGCAGGAAGAAAAAGCAGGTGAAGTTTCTCACCGGCGTGCACACGACGATCTCTGCTCCCTCCTGCAGAGCCTTGGCCTGCTCCCACATGCTGCCGCCTCCATAAACAGCCACAGAACGCAGCGAGTACGCTTTCCCGAAACGCTTACACTCTGCATGGATCTGCAGAACGTAAGTATAATAAATAAACCTCTTTAGCTTATTTACGTTTGGGTAAAAACTCTCCAGTTGTTTACCTGCTGACAGAGCTCCCTGGTGGGACACACGATGACCGCTATGGGTCCCTCTCCGGGCTCCAGCTCCTTCTGGTCCATGATGTGAACCAGCATCGGCCAGATGAACGCCGCCGTTTTACCACTTCCTGTTTTTGCAATGCCGATCATGTCGCGTCCAGAAAGGGCAATGGGGACTCCCTGGAAGAACGAGTGGGACAAATAATGTTGTTGGATTCATTTCTGGCTTAAACTCTACAGCTTGAAAAATGAAAAGTTAATTTTTACTGAACCTGACACTGGATCGGCGTGGGCTGAGTGTACTCAGACTTTCGAATCTGATGCATCAGCTGCTCATCGAAGCCGAAGTGAGCAAAGCTGGTGCAAGGTTTAGGAGGAGCAGCGCCAGAAACCTGAGGGAAGAAAAGAAAACAAAAGAATGAGCAAAAAGAAAAGATAAGAACGGAGAAAAACAAGAAGAGAAAGAAGGAAAGAAAAGAAAAGGAGAAAAGCTTTGACTAATTATGTCAAGTTTGGTCCTCCATAAATATCTGGTTTCCTATTTTAAAAACCGTTTCCAAATTTAGGCTTTCAATATAACGTTAGATTGCACTTTATTACAAAAATGTGCAGTTTGAATATCATTCACTTATAAAGGAGTTTATACAGAAATCAAGCACCTCCCGAACCTCGAAAACAACTAATTTAAAGCAACCTTGTAGAAGTATTCGGAATAAAATAGCAATTTGAATGTGAAATAGATAAATAAATGAATAAATAACTGACTTACCCTCAGGTTGAGTTTGTGCCTCAGCTCCAACACCTGGCTGCCGTTGAGAATGCTCAGCTCCTCGTGTTCATTGTAAAAGTTTTTCTCAAAAGGTGGGTAGTCGATCTACGAGATTCACAAGCCACAAAAAAAGGATTATTTTGATTTTCCTTACAATAAATCACACAGTTAAAGTGATTTCTACTCATGAGAGTACCTCTGAGTGATCAATAGGTGGCAGCGGCAGGATTATTTTCTTGGTTGTAGAAGGAATTGGGTTTCCATCACTGTCATAGTCGATGTTTTCCTCCTCTTCCTCCTGGGTCAGCCCAGCTGTGGGATTCTCTGCCATGTAGCGGAAATACGCTTCCTGTAGAGAATACAACACTTATTTTAAAAACTAACATAATTTGGTGCACTTGATAGTCGAGCAACTAAAAATATAAAATTACAAATTGTAGGATTTAAATAAAAACATAAAATTCACAAAAATCAGGCCACAACAATGATCCTAATTGCAACCTGCGGAGTCAGAGAAATGTGATGCAGAATGAAAGATTGGAGCAGCAGGAAGTACGTCTCTGGATTGAAAAACTTTGGAAAGCTCACTCACTTGCTCATCTTCTTCCTCAATGTCATCACGAATACCCCTGAAAAAAACAAGCGGAGAAAAAAAAACTTCCCTGCAACTCGTTCATACACCAAAAGCAGCCCACATCCCACAATGACTCTGCTTAACGTGTCACTTTTGTTTTGTGACTTTTTTCCCCCCCAGTTAAAAGAACAATGCAAAGCCACAAAAGTATCACCCAACTTGAGAAAATAAAAAAAATCAGACAGAAACCTAAAAGAATTACTGTAAAGTTTCAACTTTTATCGTTTTTTTTTCTCAGGAATTTCTTTTTTTAACATATATATTAAATGAAAATACTTACTTGGTTGATTTTTTCTCCTTTTCTTCTAGTTTCCTCATGTCTTTAGCTGCTTGGTTCTGAGAAAAGGAAATAAAATAGTAAAATACAACACTTTATTTTGTGTGAATGTTTAAAGATAGCTTCAGATTCATTGTTGGAACCATTGAGAAATAAAATGAAACATCACATCTTCAACAGAAATACCCTGAAAATAAATTTTGCTGGACGATCAACTATATGAAGAATTACTGCGATGATTGATAGTATCGTTGTTAGAGACAATTTTCAAGTAATGTGTTGATGATGCTATAACAATGCAAGTTTACCATATGTAAGACCAAAAAACATGTATTTTATGAAGAACACTGGAACTGGAAGATATTTAAAGACCCAGAATAAAACACAACAACCAAAAATAGTAAATAAAATGTAAACTAGAACCACTTACAAGAGAAACTATAACTAAAATGCATTATAGTGTCTCTGTAAACAAAATATTAATGATAAGAATGGAGATTCTGATCATTAATAATTCACTTTATGTAACTTTCCCACCTCAACCTCTGCCATAAAGGCGTCCAACGGGTCGTCTTCGCTGTCGGAGCCGCCGCCGCCACCGCCCGACTTCATCTGCTGCCGCGTGGGCGAATTCTCAGCAGGAATGTAGGGCAGATCGGCGTTGCTGCTGGACTCTTCTTCATCGTCTTCGAAATACCTACAACAAAGGAAAAACATACATTAATTTGCATAATTGCATTTACATTTCATTCAGATCTCAGCACTTTAACCAATATTGTGTAAAGCAGTAAATTCACTGAGGGTAGCTGTCACTTACGCGTTTTCTTCATCAAAATTAGCTCTTTTGGACCCTATTTTGTAGAAAGATGGAAGCTGTGGGCTTTTTCCATAACCGCTACTTGATCCAGAAGCACCAAATGATGTGTGAGATTTCGGGGGAGCATTAGGCTCCTCTTTCTTCCCTGCAAGGGAAAAACCTCCAAAACCAAACCCACGCTTCACTCCTGGACCGCCTTTGTTCCAGTTCATGGCTGCACTGTGAAAAACAAACAAACAAATGTTTGAACTGCTTTAATCCCTCTGTTAGATTTGTATTTGATCCTCACTGCAGTCTGTAAAACAGGCCTGTAAAGATTTTAGTCCATTAAAAACTGAAATAAAAACTGTGAAATTATGAAATTCTCCGCTTGTAATAACCAAACTGTAATTGTTACTGTTTAAACTACTTTTCCACAGTTAGCATCAGGAATGTCTCAAAAGATTATTAAAAAGACATGTATTATGTATCGTTTAGCAATACAGTTACTGAATATAATCACTGCAGTAAAACACTCTTGTTGATCGCTGGTGAGCTTTTATTTTTTAAGTCTTTATTTTAGTGAGGTTCTGACTATAAACATTGATAGATTCATAACTAAATGACTGAGATGATTTATTAAAGTACATTAGGAGAGCCAAAAGGATTTAAAGTATCTCAGGAGCCTCTTTAAATCCAACTGCTGATTCTATATTTAACCAATGTCATCAAAGCTACGTCAATATAATTGGTTTGCTGAACGTATATATTTTTGTTTTAAGACATTTTCTTCATAAGGATTTCTTAGATATGCAGGATATATATATTTGTATAAATGCCTTCATTAGTTTAGGAATCATTCGATATTTGAGCTTCATTCGCAAAAAGACAAAAAAAGAATCAAATCGCAATGCAAATGAGTAAGTATGTGTACATCTAAACAATTGTACACCATCAAATATTTTCAATCTTTAAAGATTCACGCTTTGCAACAACGATTTGCTTTTCGTTTTACAACACAACATGCTAGCATTAGCTCAAGGCCGCATTCCGGCCAAGGCTAATGTGAGCTAAGAAAAGCTCTATATTCTACGGAACGGTGAAAAACCTCGATAGTTAGTTCCGCTATAAAGTATAAATCATGAATAAAAGCAATGCTAATTTTGAGAACAAATATTTGTGCATTTGTTTACCTATTTCTGAAGCTAGTAAATGTTTCTGTGCTTCTTTTAGAACGCAGTGGGCGTCTGCGTTACTTACGTCATACGTAATAGCGGCGTCACCTCGTAGTTGGTGCGTAACGTCGACCAGAAGCGTAGAGAGGGGGGTTGCTGAGAACGTTCTGCAGGAGCGGATGGACCGATAAATAAAGGTACTTAGTAATATTGTATTTCCCCAGTTATACCGTGTTACTTTTCTCTCGTCGGCGCTAGGCTGCTATGCGTCAAATAACGCCATTTAAATTAGTTACAGTAAGTTAAAATAGCTGCTTTTGCTAACTGTTGTTAGCTGATGCTCCCTTCACCATTAAATAGCAACATTAGCAAAGCTGTTCTCTGACAGAATAGCTGTTCTTCTCCATTAAATGTGGCATTTGCAACTCGCTTGCTATCACTATGTACGTATTTTCCCTTATATTTTATAGTTATTTCAGCAGTATTGCCAGTTGAATTTCTTTTACTGGAAGGATTTAATAAAACACACGGGAGAAATTAAGTATTTGGATGGTTTTGCAACATCCAAAAACATTTTTTCATGAATTTTCATATCAGTTTGTTTCTTGTCCTTTAAAGTGGACCTAATCAATAGTCCTTGATGCTTTAAGTCTTCCTTAAATGGCTTTGCACTCATTTTTATGTAAATTTTTTTTCAAGCAAAACACCAGAACATTTATTTTGTTTTGTTTTTTTGTTTTGTGTGTTCAAATTCAGCTCAATCTGGCACTTGAGCAATTAAAACTTTGCTCACAGGCTATTTTGGTGCTCTAGTTCTGTGATAAAGACAATTATTATATATTTTTTTCTGTTTGAGATTCTCCCAAAATTATAAGTAATTAATGACATGTAGTTAAAATATTATGTCAGCTTTTAGAAAAAGATCAGAAATGATCTCAAAAGTATAAAATGTGGGATGCATCAGGAACGTGTCGTTCAATTTTTCAGTTAAATTTTAAAAAATATCAGTTCTTTTTTAACAGGATGTGATGAAACATAATTTCCTTTTCATCACAGTTTCTTTATTTTCACAGATATTCTCAAAGGAAGTTTATTTCAGCATCTTATGTAAGAACAACCTCAGGAGGATCAATGTCGTTTCTTGTAAGTCTTTCAATTGATTGATTCATGACTTCACTGTTTTTCTAGGTTAAAATTAAACCTCATATAGAAATTTTGAATGAATTCAACTTAAATAAAGTCTTTTTTGCTTTGGCTTTTTTAGAGTTTTTACAGAAACTTTTACAAACTAAACATTTTAGTTAATTTTTCTTGCATGCTTGCTGTTTATTATTGACCACTGCCGTCAACAGCCTTAATTACTCTCTCTTTGTCTTTCTGTGTTTTTCTTTTTCTTGCTTTCATTTTGCTTTTTTTTTTCATGCTTGAAATTAACCCTTTCTATCTGTCAGCGCTGGGTAACTGAGAAACTGAGTGTGGAGAGCCTGCGGGATCTGGAGTTATTTGGAGGTGAGGTTTAAGTGAAACAATTTTTAAAAAACTACTTCAGGTTGTTTCCTCTCAGTTCTTGCTTTGCTTTGCTTTCCAGACATCATTCTAAATTTGTTATTCCTTGTTTTGTCTGATCTGTTTTGAGCTTTATTTCTTTCTGTTTTTGTCATTTTCATTTTATAGGAAAATTATGCTAAAAGACGCCGTTATTGGTTTACTGGTTTGAAAAAGTTAGATAATTATTTTTATTTTATCTAAGAATGAGAAAAGTCTCATAAATAGAAGCTGGCAGTATTCACTTGTTTAAGTAAAACTGTCATCAAAAAACAAAAGAAAACATTTTGTGTTTTTTTATTTTTATTTATTGACATGTTTATATGAATATAAATTATGTTAAGTCTATAAAATATACAAAATAATAATTTTCAGAAGATTTTAATTTTCTTTTTCAAACAAAATTGACACAGGACAGGAAAACCACAATGAAAGTGGAAAACGAGACACTTTTATTCAATAATAGCACTAAATCAGAACCAATATCTTTGTACGTTTTAAAAAGTATAAATACTCTAAACAGTTATTTTCCAAAATGTTTTCATGTATCTTGAGAAACATATAAGCGCTGCTTGACAGCACTTAGATTAGTGGTTTTGATGGAAATTGACAGTAAATTTTTAAAGGGTTGATGGAGATCAAATGTTGTGCAATATAAATATTTTTTCAGTTTTTTTTTAAAAATATATATATTTGTTATGTAAAAATTGCTGGATTGGATTTATTTCATTGCAACTTTACCTCATTTTCATTTGATTGCATCTTTCAGCATTTGTGCATGTTTGTTCAAATTGATCATTTGTTTTGGCTGCACATGATTCCCATTGCCTTACAGAAAGTTCCTGTCAGAATTTTAGATTTAATCAATAGGAGCCAGAAAACCAGTCTTTTTCTGATGTTACTGATTAGCGCTACCCAGTGCATTTCAAATGAATCGTTATTGCAGTTTGATTGTATTCAAAATAAATTTTGCTCAGAATACAGCAGATGTTGGATAATTGAGAAGTTGTTCTGAAAGCAGATTAAAACTTGAAGTTATTTCAACGCTATAATAGAAGATGTAAGCCAGAAAAAACTGTTTTTAAATAAAACTTTGTTGTTGAAATGGAAATATTGAATTAGTGTAACAGTCACCAACATGATTGTTTTCCTAATTCTTCTATTGATAATTTGCTGTATGTTGCTTAGGAAGCTGCATTATTTTACGTGTAAAAGTGAAACAATCACTGACGTATCACCAGACATTTTGTTATTGATTTGCTGTATGTTGCTTAGGAAGCTGCAACTGAGCCACATTTCAGGTAAAGTTATTTTTAGTGCTGTGTTTCCTGCTACAGATCAGACTTTAAATCAAACTTTCAATCATGTTGAGTTTAAAAAAAGATGTGAAATCAGCACGTTTTCTTTTGTTGTATTTTTGTGGCTTTTGTGGCCTGAATTCACAGCAGTGCAGACAGGAAAGAAATAAAGAGATAAGGGGGGGAAAGAAACGCAGACTAAGGTTGGAAGTTAAACGGCAGACGGCTGTCTGCAGGTCTGACACTGCAAAGGTCGTCTCTAGAAAAGCCCAACCTTTTAAAAATGATGGACTGAGCTTAGAAGTAGAGATTATGTTAATAATATCAAATTATTGGCCAGAAAAACACAGATGGGTAATAAATCAAATTCATCATTTAATTAAAGTTTTTTGTTTTTGAAGATTTAATATTGGAGGGGGGGAAAAAAATTTTTTTCCACTATTTTACTCCTTGGGTTTCCATAGTTCAGAGTGATGCCAGCATGTCCTAGGCGGCCATCTTGTTTTACAGCTTCTGTTTATTTTTTGGACTTTGAATTCAAGTCAACTTTGCAGAATGATTCTTTGTTTTTAGTTACAAGAGTAAAGTTTTATGAGAAAAATGAGGAATGTTGAGCATCTTGTGAAGTTATGCTTTGGTATAAATTTTACAAATTACATTTAGAAATATTTATTTTTTTAACACATCAGCATCAAATTGTTATCAGCAGCAGGACTTAGAAACTGCAAATAACTGTTTATTTTGAAAGAACTAATTAAAACAAGTTCTTCTGAGTATTTTTAAGATGTTTTTTTTTTTCTGGTAAATATTATGACTATGTTGTTGTAATTAAAGAAAACAACTAATACTCCAGCATGCAATTCACAGAAACTAGAATTAAAGCCAGTTTTGGAAATATTTTCTTTCATTTTCAGAAAAAAAGCTAAAAAAGCAGATTTTACAAAAAAAATCTGCTTTTATTTTTAAGCCTCATCGTCCAGCCATACATATGTGTAATTTTGACTCTGTTGGGATTATTTCTGAACATCCACCAAAACGTAAATCTTGTTCACCCAACTCTTTGTTGTGTGTTGTAAAATCATTCTGTCCTGGGAAAAAACGGATGGAATATATTAATAAAATCCCCAAATTACAATGACATTTATGCTCATGATGAGTTCATGTGAAATTCTGACTGAAACTGTAATATCTGTAATTAGGATGGATTTTTAAAAATTATTTTGTGAAGCAGGAAACTCCTTCAATCAGAGCTCTATCATGCAGCGGCTGTGCTTGGCAGCTGAAAAAAACCTCCTGTGAACAGAGATCCTTCTCTGGTTTTCTTTGTGTTTCACGTATTTATGTCATTGACATGGTTTCTCTACCCCAGAGCAAGCTCAGGGATTCTCACACAGGAAAGTAAGTGCGGTACTCCTGTCACTGCATCATCATCCTCATTCTTCATGTTGCCTCTTGTGTATGTGCGTGCATGCACTGATACAGTACGTATGTGCGCACAGAGATTTACATTTTGAGGGATTCATGATCTCTCCAGGCTTTGGACATGTTTGTATGCACGTGTGTCCAGTTCATGCTGCACATGCCTGTTTTATAGATGGTTTTTTTTACACCTCACAAACGAGTGCTTTTGTTGCAGAGTTTATTGTTTTTCCTCACAGATTTAATACTTGTCATGTGAAGCCTATTAAAATAGAAACATTACAGACTGAAAGTCCAAGCTTATTGTGTAAAGAACCTGTGCTGTGACGTTTTCTTAGTGCAGTCTGTGTATATGTGGAGTTCAGATGTCGAAGTTCTTTGCCGTCCATTTTGGGTCTGATCACTGTTCGGTTCTCCATTTGGTCAGAAAACTAAAGCGGCAACTAACGATTATTTTAGTCATAGATTATTCAGTCAATTAATAGATTAATCAGATAGAAATACAACCACATTCTGCAGATATTTCATTTTTAAATACAATACTAGAAATTCATTTAAAAAATGCGAATAAACAATTCAATTAGAGTTTAAAATAAGAAAATGTGATAACAGCATTCCTTTATCGAATGCTTGATTGTTTGCAGCACAGGATGCAGCTGAAACACATGTAACATCAACATGTAAAAGACAGATTAATAAAAAGGTGTTTAAGACATTTTTTAATAGAATTTGAACGAGGTGAAGCTAAAACAAACATTTGAGGAGTTTTTAGTCAAAAAGATTTATAGATCAAGGTTTTTTTTTTCTTTTACCTTAAATGCAAACTGTTTATTTTTTGTCCAATTTTGGCTTAAGTAAAGTTCTGATTTTGTTTTTCTTTTGGCAGTTGACATTTTAAGTCCGTGTTCTCTAGTTAATGGTTAATCTATTGCTAAGTTAGTTGACAGTTATTTCAAAAATTGATTAATCATGATTAATCATTTCAGCCATAATATTTTTTTGTCCATTTTTGACATAATTGCTGTTATGAGTATGATGTTCTTTCAGCAGTTAGTTTATTTTGAGTCTGAATGCTTCAGTTAGCAATTAATCAATTAGTAAATTAGTTGGAAATTCTTATAGTAATCTATTACTCATAATTAATCTGATTAATCATTTCAACCCTAATATTTTTGTCTATTTTTTTGACTTACAGTTCTGAGCATGTTGTTCTTTCAGTTATTGGTCTTTTTGACTCTGTATACTCTAGTTAACAACTAATTGGTTATTAAATTAGTGGATGATTATTTCAAAAATCAATTAATCATGATTAATCTAATTATTCGTTTCAACTCTAATATTTTTTTTGTCCATTTTAGGCTTAATCGCATTTCTGAGCATATTGTTTTGTCAGGAAATGGCCTTTTTGAGTCTATGTACTCCAGTTAATGATTAATCAGTTACTAAATTAGTTGATTATTTCAACAGTCGATTAATCATGATTACTCCAATTAATTGTTTCAACCAAACATTAAGTATTTACAAAGGTTTCTTTAAACCATGGCTGCAAGAGCATGCTCTTTTTCCTGCTTAGCTGGTTTTAATTTGTTCTTCCTCGGTGCATAAAGATTTACCATTTAACTTTCTGCTTATAAAACCAGTCTCTGGTTTTACCTATGGGGATATTTACCGAGGCTAAATGTGCATTTTTATTTTAAAGTGAAGTCATACATTGGCCTTCATCCGCCTCACCAGCTCACTGCTGCAGTCGGTTAATTTCCATCATTTTTCAAAAGCGATAACTTGATGGAAATCAGGAGTCCTCACTGCCAAGAATGTGGAAATGTTTATATGCTGCTGTTCTGTTAGAGGTGATTCATAAATACTAAGCTTACTGTGACCACAGATCCTTATGGAAGCATTTCACTGCCACAATTTGGAAACAAATTCAGGTGTAGCATCTTGTTTTAACGGGAAAGTTTGACGTAAAAAAAGTGAGTGTTTTTTTGCTAAAAAGAGATGAAAGATTTGTTTAAAACAAAGTTTTTCTTTTTTTTTGTTTCTCAAAATTTATCATTCTAACGTTAAGGCATTCTCGTTAGAACAATAAAGTTTGTCAGGAAAGAATCAAAACCATTCTCATTTTCTAAAGCCAAAATGAAATTTGAATTTTAGAAAATGAATTTACTAAAATTTTATTTCAGAAATTATAACTTTTGTATCATTTCAAGTTTGGATCTTGTTATAATGAGAAGGTTTCTCATTAAAATGATAATTTCTCATTGACAAGAGATGTAAAAAATGTAAAATTAATTTAACGAGTTTCTTGTTGAAACAAAAATTAAAAATCTGTTAGTTATAACAAGTTTAGGCTGATTCAGAATGAGAAGGCTTTCTCATTTTAATGAGAAACTTTCTTGTTAAATTAGAAAAGCTCGTTATATCAGGATTCATTGTTTTAACGAGACAAAAATTTCTCGTTAAAATTATAACATTTCTTAGAACGATAGTTCTTCTCACTTAAATGAGGTTTAGAACTTGCTAAAATGAGAAAAATTCTCATTTAATTGAGATTAGTTTCATATCTCATTATAGCGAGAAGGTTTCTTGTTTAATAAGATGTAAAAATTTGCTTCTCTTGATGAAAATCTTTAACGTAACTCACAGTGACTCTTTCTTCTTACCATGTTTCTTCTAGGCAGTTTCTAAAAATCCCAGAACATGTTTCACTTTTACAATCTTTGTTTTTTATCTAAAAGAGAATATATTTTGTTTTTAATGAGATTTAAATCTTGTTAAAAGGAGATTTTGCTTCTGAGTTCATTTCCAAGCTTTGGCGGTGAAACACTGTAGATCTTATTTTAATTATTTGACATTTAAGTCAGACTTTTACTCACTGGATATGATGGATGTTGTTACTAATGTTTTAAATCCACTGGTGCTGTCTGTCTGCCTAACACTGTAGTACCACAGATTGGTCTTTTCTGTTGTTTTGTGATGGTTTAAAGGTTTTGTCTGAGACGGATGAAGCTGAAATCAGAGTTTCGTGTTGATTTGTATTTTCTGCTCCAGCCCCATGAGGACAGTGAGGAGAGTTTGAGCTCGCTGCCACGCCGAGACACGATGGGCTCCTTCCTGCCAGACAGCGGCTCATACGAGCTGCTCACTGTTATCGGTAAAGAAAAGATGGCATTTATGCACGCTTTATGTTTTAGCATGAACAGTTCCAACAAATGTTTGATGGGTAGTTTCTCTACATCACTTTTCTTAATGCATGCAGTATGTTTATTGATCCAGGCATTTGTTTGCTTTTCTAATTGTATTCTAGCTTTTTAGTGCTTTTGTTTAATTTGTAATAACAAACTGTTTTATTTATAATATCTGGCTAAAAAAAATAATTTGTAATTATTAATATTATTATATACTTTTTTGAAAACTTTTTTGAAACTTTTTTCTCATCTATTAATTCCTTCCGTTGCCATAGCAACTAGTGATGTCAGCACACCAAGGGCGGCCATTTTGTTTGACAAATATGTTCCATAGTTTCTGTTTATTTGGACTTTGAATTCAGGTCAACTTTGCGACAGAATGCGAGGGTCAAACTACAATTTAGTTTTTGTTTTTAATTACAAGAACAAAGTTATAACACTACAAGAATAAAGTCGGCAGATTACCAAAATAAGGTCATAATAATACCAGAATAAAGTCATTATAATACTAGAATAAAGTTGTAATAATACCAGAATAAAGTCGTAATAACACAAGAATAAAGTTGTAATAACACAAGAATAAAGTCGTAATAATACCAGAATAAAGTTGTAATATAACCAGATAAAACATTTGTTGAAAACATTTTCAGATTACTTTATGCCTCATGAGGATTAGTTAATTTTTTTTATTCTTTTTGTAGACTTTTTCTGTGTTTTTTTTTATATCTATAAATAGAGCTATGTAGGTAAACGTTGAACTCAAAGATAAGTTTGCATCCTATTTTTAAACTGAAACATATTTTTGGTTGTTAGGAAAAGGTTTGGACGACTTGATGACTGTGAATCTGGCTCGTTACAAACCCACTGGAGAGCATGTGGCCATTCGTCGAATCGACTTGGAGTCATGCACCAACGAAATGGTCACCTACCTGCAGGTCTGCATCCTCCTTCTGTTTAAGAATCGTTAATAACTTTGTGATTTATTGGGAATTATTATTTCACCTACTGTGGGATGAAAAAATGCATGCCTCCTTACTGATTTCTTCACTTAAACATTGCAAATCATCAAAGTTTAATGCAGAAGTAATATTTTTTAAATTACATTTTTTAAATTACATTTTTACTACTTAATTTTTGAAGTAGTGAATTCAGATTTTCACACAGAATCATGATGGTTTTTACTACTTTTTTTCCTTGTCACATTAGTTTATCATTTGAAAGCTACCTATGTTATATTCTCTGATTGATTTGTCTGATTTTAACATTTCTGGGATGATTTGAAAACATTTAAATAGGAGGAAAAAAACAAAAAGTGGCATTTAGATTTTCACAGTGCTGCAAAAATGAGTATTTTTGTCCAGTTTCAGTTTCAATATATGTCTCATTTTAAGTGTAATGACTAACAAGATATTGGAGTTTGTTTTAATGTAATATTTCAATAATATTGGTGATAAAGTTCTAGTTCCCCTGACAATTCTCCCATGTTATATGTGAAATAATCTTCTAGTGGAACTGGAACGTTTTTGATCAATATTAAGAAAATAAATACTTAAACAAAACAGCTTCATCTTCCTGAATAGTTACTGCATGTTGGATTTGTCTTATTTCAAGTGTGATAAAATATTGGCACTAGAAAACAAAGAAATATATACTTGGTACGATTTAGTGGTTTTGCAGTGAAGTGTTTTTTTCTGTCTGATATAATTTTTCCGTCTCGTTTAAAAGATTTTTCTTTCCTCTGTACATTAGGGTGAGCTGCATGTGTCAAAGTTGTTTCATCACCCCAGTATTCTGCCGTACAGAAGCGTTTTCATAGCGGAAAACGAGCTTTGGGTCATCACACCGTTCATGGCTTATGGTACAAAACCAGAAACACTCAAAATGTCTTCCCTGTTAAATCTAACGCAGGAAATTTTCTCATCTTTATTATTTGATCTTGCAGGTTCAGCTAGAGATCTCATCTGCACTCATTTTTCAGATGGGATGAGTGAACTCACCATTGCATATATTTTGCTCGGCATGCTAAAAGCTCTTGAATACATCCATCACATGGGATATGTACACAGGTAAGATGAACTGACATTTGTATGAAAAAGGTAAGCCTATTTTGAGAAACCGCACTGTATTTTCTGTTGCAGTCTTTTATTATATTTTATCATTGTTGTTGATTTTATTAATTTACATGTTGTTTCAAACACTTTAAGAAGTTTTTGAGTGGATCTGCATGACGGTTCTTGCTACTACATGCACAAACTTCCCCTTTCTGGGAGAATAAAAGCTGTTTTTACTTTATTTTATTTGTTTCTGTTGTTAATAATCTTCGCTAGTTTTGATTGCATTTTATGCTCAATATTCTCTCTGCTTGTTTTGTTTGTTAGTGTTGCAATAATAAGTTAATTAATTGCATGATAAATTAAAATGAGCTCAATAATTTCCCTCTGATAGTTTTTTTAAAGGACAATTTTGTATACAGAGACTTTATGATTTTGGTAAAAAAATTAAAAAAAAATCTCTGCTTTATCATTTTTAGTTGTGTTTTATTTGGAATATTTAAATATCTTCCAGGTCCAGTGTGGAGTGTTTAATTGTTCTTTGAGATGGAAAACTTGTGTCATTATGCCAGTCCCAGTAAATTAATGATCATTAATTGCAATAATTACAGTGATAATTTATCATCCAGCTAAATTTATGATCAAAACAGGCCTACCTGTTTGTTTTTATAACATTTTGGACGAGTTAAATACCTGGAAAGTTTTATTTTATGTTTGACCACATAATTCAGATAGTAGTAGTGAAATTAAATTCAGCTCAAATTCAAAAATACTTTATGGATCCCAAAGGTAAATTATTATTTCAGATTCTTCATAGTTATGGTAGATAGTGATGGCTGTTGGTTGGCAGGAAAGACCTCCTGTAGCAGTCTGTATTACGGAGAATCTGAAGAACCCCCTGACTGAAGACGCGCTGTTTTCCCAAAAGAGTCTCATGACGACGAAGATATTAGTTAAATTGTGAACCTGGATTTGACTGGTGGTGTTTTTTTATCGTTTTGCTCATGTAGGAGTGTGAAGGCCAGTCATGTTCTGATATCTGCAGACGGTCAAGTCTGCATGTCGGGTCTGCGGAGTATTTTCAGCCTCATCCGTAACGGCCAAAGGGCCAAAATGGTTCATGACTTCCCTCAGTACAGTGTGAAGGTGCTGCCTTGGCTCAGCCCTGAAGTGCTACAGCAGGTACGGAGCATCAGAACGCACTGCGGCCCTCTGTGTCTGTCTTATCAGCAAATAATTCAACTGTTTTTCCCAGAATCTGCAGGGATACGACTTTCGGTCAGACATCTACAGCCTTGGCATCACGGCCTGTGAATTAGCCAATGGACATGTGCCGTTCAAAGACATGCCAGCGACGCAGGTGATCAGAAACTCAAAGCTACTTTGACACGTCATATTGTGTTAATCAGAAGAAAGCTGTTCTTTGCTAATGCTAGCAAATCCTCAGAAACTCATTGAAAATGCTTGAATTCAAGTAAAGAAACAAGAATCCGAGTTACTCAGCTGAAGTTCTGAATTTATCCGTTAAATGGGACAAAATTCACATTTTTATACTTCCAGTAAATTAATGTTTACATTCCATGGGCAGAGTGCTGTTACCTAGCAACCCCAAACAATCCCAGCCCCGTTACCTAGAAGCCCAAGCAGAATTCCAGCACATTTGGTCAGCTGGTTTCACCATCGCTGTACAATGGCTGCTGGAAAAGAAGTGTTTTGTTGTTGACTTATCATCCAGTAACCACTTTCTGTACTCTTGTAGGTTGTGCAGGAGGCTCCACTTCTGCTTTTCAAAGATGTACAGCTGTATAAGTGCACATCCGTTTACAGCCGTTTTCACTTATGAGTGTAAAAGTCGAATTGTGGGTGTGGCCAGCAGCAGCTTATTTATTTCAATTCATCTGTGAAATAAAACCCACCGTTCAGGGCTCACATGATTAAGAAACATTAGAATGTTATGAATATCTTTAAAAGTTGCCTCTTTGGTCATATTTCAGTCCATTTAGAGCGATGCGGGTTCCCGCAACAGGGCATGCTTGTGGGGCGCCAAATGCTATTCATTGATTGATAAGATCCGTCGACGTTAGATTAATTCATTATTCGATAATTTATATCCATAATATATAATTCTTAGTTCACTTTACAATAATTCACTACTTTTTATTTTTTATTTATAGAATAAAACTCTAATAAAATGCATTGAGTTTTCTGGTTGTGAAAAGTCCAAAGGTGTAAATACTTTCAGAAAGTTCTGACTTCTGGCTTTAACAACATGACCTACATTTATTATTTTCTTGAAGATGCTTCTGGAGAAGCTGAACGGAACCGTGCCTTGCTTGCTGGATACGGCCACGATTCCCCCGGAGGAGCTGTCGCTCAAGCCGTCCCGCTCTGCTGCCGACTCGGGGATCTGCGAAGGCCCGAGGGGCGGCGGGCTCCGGCACTCAAACGGAGAACCGTCCTCATCCTCCGGAGGACATCCGTACAACCGCACATTTTCCCCCCAGTTCCACAACTTCGTAGAGCTGTGTCTGCAGCGAGATCCGGAAAACAGGTTGGTGAAATCTGATTCATGTTGCGAATGAGATTATTAAAAACACAAAAAGCGTTTTTCTCATTTTTACTTTTTGTTGCAGACCATCTGCTGCCACTCTTATCGGACATCCTTTCTTCAAACAGGTGGGTGAATTTTAAAAATGTATGAGTTCAGGCAGGTTTTCTTTCGGTTTGAAATAAGTTTTGTCTTACTTTGTACAAGGGCTGCAACTAACTAATTATTTTAGTAATTGATTATTCTGGCGATTAATCAGCATATTCTGCAGATTTTTCTTTTAACCACCTAAGCATTTTTTACACCATGTGAAAAATAACTTTTTTTAAAAGCAAATAAACAAATAATTCAATTCCTTTTTTAAAGTAAGAAAATTAACATTTTAATACCTTTTAAGTAAAATGTAACAATTTGATTATGTATAGCAAAAAGATGTATCCAGATATTTTGTTCTGGGTGCAACAATATTTCCTTTTTTGAAAAAAAATATTAAATGCAAAATGAATATGTTTTGTATAGTTTTTGGCTTAATTGCTGCTCTGACTATGTTCTTTCAGCAAATAAAAAAAAACTATCTGCATATTCCAGTTAAAGATTAATTGATAACTACATTATTTGACGATTATTTCAATAATCGATTAATCACGATTAGTTATTTCAACCCTACTTTTTGTATTGGGAAAACATCTTTCCAGCTGCAATTGAGAATTAATTTATCTTATGACAATAAAAAAGCTTCTCCTTTCCCATTTATCTCGCATTATGTTTGTCTTTTCAGATCAAACGCCGACCGGCGGAGGCGCTGCCTGAGCTGCTGCAGCCGGTGTCACCCATCACTTGCTTCGAGGACTCCGGGCCACAGGACTCCGTTTCTGGCCTGGCGAGTCTGGAGTCGGGCCTGAGCCACCTGGAGGTGGACGACTGGGACTTCTGACAGTAAAAGACTCAATAAGCAGAGGATTGTATGGAGAAACTCTTCACTGAGGATGGGATGTTATGTAATTGGTCTCCTTTTAAATGATTTCCATGGTAATTTAAAAGGAAGTTGTTATTCAGAGAAATTTAAAGCTAACAGGATGAGGGCTATTGTGAAAAAGTGGGCATGGAGGAGTAAATTTCTGCCTAATTACTCACCAGTTTACAAGAAAAAAACGTTGAAAGTTTGTTGTAAATATATAGGGAAAAAAATTTAATTTTCCACATTTACAGGCAATAATTTATGTTAAAACTAGAATATTCTGACATTATAATGTCAGAAATGCGTAGGAGGGGAAAAAACTGAATTTTACCAGGTGAAATCTCAAATTAAAGATGAAGTCAGATTATCTAATATGTCCTCTAAGAATGAGTTTTTCTTCTGAATCAGAACATCCTAAATTTACTGCTTGAATATTGCTGTTACAAATGTCCAGCTTTATGATCTCAGAGAAATTATTTTTGTTTTCTTCATTAGTTTTTTGGTTTTAAAATGTCAAAAAAATATAATTTTTTTTGCCTTCTTGCAAATTTGCAACTTATCAGAACAGTCGGGGTTTTGTTCTTGTAAATATATTAAATTAATTTCACAACATTTTAGTTTTTAGGTGGAAATTTACTCCACCGTGACCAGTTATTTTCTTTTAATGGTCCTGATACTCTGCACCTTTTCTTGATGTCTTGCTCATGTTGTTTTCTAGAGATGCACAAACTGGCACTGAAGGCCTGATGACGCTTCACTAAAACACAAAATGCCATTTCTGAGTCGATCAGAAGCTGCTCAATATCTTTTCAGGAACACTTACTTTGCATTTAAATGGTGACTTTATCGTTTTCCACAGATGACTGTTGCCGCCTCAAAGCAGATGTAAATGTTCTTGATTAATCAACTGAACAAACAGGATGTAAATGGGTTTTTATTCACTTGCTTCAGGCTGTCTTTTGTTGCACAGTTTGAAACTGAGTGATCGGAGTGTTACTCATGGGGAAAGGTTTTTTTTTTTAATGCTTGATTTGTTTGCATGTGTATTTGAATGTAAGGGCAAAAATTAAAACCTGAACAATAAACTCAGTGGAGCTTCATATTTTACCAAAATGGAGGCTGTAAAGCTTCTAAAAAATATTTATTGAAAATGTACACAGACAAACACAAAGAGGTTTAAAAAAAAAAAATCATATGATGCTAATCTTCTTCTTCTGATGGAGGCTGATCTGCTGCAGCAGCATTACGCTTCTCCATCTTTGCAATAAGCTCTGGAGGAAAAAGACAAATCGTATTTGAGTACATAAATGTATTCATAACCTGTCCTTCTTGCGTTTTCTGGCAGAACGTTCTTGCCTTTTGCAGGGTTAAAGACTCCGTTGGTTTGAGTGTTGCACACGTAGCACCGTTTGGACTTGCGGTAGTGCTGCAGGGCGCAGGTTTCACAGAAATAGTGCTTGCACCTGGAACACAGCTGACCAGTCAGGAAAACCCAAAAACACTAAATCACAGGAAAAGCTTGAAGAGACGACTCACTTTGTGATGATGGGATTCTTAAAAGAATCCCGGCAGATGAAGCACTTAAAGGGCAAATCCTCATCGTCGCTGCTCACCTCATAATTCTCATCATCTAGAGTGAAATAAACAAGTTAAAGAAATGCTGAAAAGTGCAGAAATGATTTTGAAAATACATTTACTCACCATTTCCTCCATATGTGCCCTCATCCAGCTCCCTCTCAATCTGCCAGCCATGTTTGTAGTCCGATCTGTCGTGAAGGAACTTGCAGCTGTCTTTAAAAAAAACATGCAAATTATTAAAACAAAACAAATGAATTTTTAAGATGACACCACAAAGTTTTACATAATTTATATTGTTAAACAAACCTCCAAAACCACAGAATCCAGTCTCTTTGTAGTCCTTGCAGATATCTGGCTGGTAGTCCCACCGGACTGTGGCTCTCAGGTGTTCAGGGGCGCGGATCGGCCCTTTCCTGTTGTCAAGATTTCATTTAATTACAACTTCAATTTCCTGACATTCGGTTTATGATCAATTTAATTCCCTGTACTTAAATAAAAAAAAAAAAAAGCTTTTATGATTAGTTTTCCAGCAGTTATTCTAGTCCATTTAAAAAGTACTGTATCCCAAAAGGAAATTAAATAATTCAAATAAACGCTTGCCTCCTCACCTGACCATGCCAGAAGAGGCGTTCCCCATGGTGGTGTCTTTAGGCTTGATAAATTTCTGGTAGTTGTTGATGCCGCGGTATATTTTATCATCTTCTTTACCTGTGAGCTCCTGTTTGATTTGGAATAAGAAATACCTATAAATATTGATTATTATTTCTCAGGTATGTAACAAGTTTTTGGGGGGGTTTTTTTACCTCTTGGATTTTCTGACTCCTCTCAAAAATCGCCTGGGCATCTTTGTCTCTCTCTGTGTCCAGCTCATATGTAGCAGTTGCACCCATGTCCTCAGGTCCCTCCGGTTTCTATATTTAAAATAGCAGATAGAAAGAGATTTTACATCTTCAAAACACTTTGATAATTTCTTTCACTAATAGTATCAAAGTTTTATCTCACCGCTGACCGTGTAGACTTATAGGAAACTGTAATCTTGTCGTCCTTGCCTTCATCACTGTCACTGGAAGATAAAGCATCTCTCTCTACTTTTTTCGTCTGGAAAAATGAGATAAAAATCATAATTTGCTTCAAATCCTCACCAGAATCAGAATCATTTTTGCGTCATTCCCTTACCCTCTGAATCATGGGATTGACCCGAGCATCTTTCTTTTCTCTTCTGACCACGGCGCTCTGGTCCTCATCACTGTTACTGTCTAAAAGAGAGACAAATATTTACTTACAGCTGACTGGAAGCTGTACGGTCATTAAAAAGCTTCCGGTTTGCATATGTGTCACCGAAGAGAAGCTTAAATGCCCTGAATGTGACCAAGAGGTCGGAATTCCGAGCTGCCTGGAATGCAGCACAAACATCAAACTAAAACACAATTTACCAAAAACTTTTAGACATAGTGATTAGATAAAGGCTCATATGATACATTGAAGTGATTTCTATTTGCAGAAAGCACATCAATATACCCACCGTCTGTTTTGTTTAGATTTTTCAAACCGACGTTAAAAGCAACAAAATAACCTAAATTCACAATTTAAAAACTAATTAAATGCTATCGGATTTGAATTAATTACCTTTATCACTGCCACTCGCTTTTCTTTTCCGTCCGGAGAATTTTTTAGTGGATTTTTTAAACAGAAACCTGCAAGAAGGCGCTTTGGCCTCCTCAGACTCCGCCATCTTGCCTGCTGTCTTGTTGTCCTGTGGTCACAGCGCCCTCTGCTGTTTTGGAGAGCAAATGACTTGTTTGTCTCTTCCTGGCCAAAGGGAAGGTTGCACAGCCTCACAGTTTAGCCAAATCTTTTTATTAAAAAAAAAAACAAAAAAAAAACGTTATTATTTAAAAATAAATAAAATATTAGGCATTTCATACTATATAAACTGTTTTAAAATTGCTGTTTGACATAATCTAACGCGCATAGTCGGAAAGAAATCAACTTTATAGGTTTAGTTTTTGTGCTAACATAAATTATTATTGAACACAGTAATTGGGCACAGTTTTTGCTGTTTCATTTAATAAAAAGTAACTATTTTATTTATATTTTTATTTACAAACCTGCAGGAAATTGCTGCTTCTACTGATATTCCTTATACATGTTGTACACACTTATCTCTCCAAAGTACATAAAAATGGCCATTGTTTAGAGTTTGTCTGTAAAAGTTATATTTATACTAGGTTTTTAAATCTGTGTTTATGTGTGACATAAACAAAGGAGGGTGAAGTACCCCAAAATTTACCTCAAGTAAAAGTACTAGTTTAACATTTTTATTCAATTAAAAGTAAAAACGAAAAAGTAGCTGTACAAAATATTACTCAAGTAAGATGAAAAATGTATTTGGTCAAAAGGAGACTCAAGTACTGAGTAACCGATGAAATGATCAGTTATTTAATATTTAAAAATCATCAGACAGCCAAAATATAAAGTTATTTTATAATTTATATTTTAAATTTCAACTCCAAAGTTAAGTTGAAATTTTTGGTATTTTAAGGACGAAAATGGCAATATTTCATAAAAGTAAAAAAGAAAACACCTTTCAAATCAGTTCTTTTTCATATAAAACTTTCAAAACTGTCCGTGTCTTATGAATTTTGGGAAAAAATATTTTTTGTTTTACATTTAGTAGAAAACCAGAAATTTTATTGTAGTAAAATACTTCACAATAAAATTACTCAAGTAAAAAATAGTAAAAATATTCCTAACAGAGAACCACTCAAGAGCTGTTTATTGTGAGATTTTTGCGACGACTTTAAAATACTTAATTTTCACGCAGACTTGACGCGTCCAGCACGTTTGGTGAGTTTTTGAAAGCAAGTATCGCAATGCGGAAATGCGTTTTATTTTGAAGGAACTGACCGGAAGTCAGCTCCGTCACCCGCTCTAGCTTTCCGTTAGTTCCTCTCCGTAGAGCCGCAGCAGCAGCAGCATCCGCGGCTCCCCCCGCTCAGGACTCCGGGTACTGGAAGGACTTGGGCCCGGCGAAGGGAGAGGTCCCGGCCTCCTGGGTGCGGACCCCGAAGAGGCCCCGGGTCGGGTCCGCCGCTGGATGGAGTCCGGCTGCGTCCAGACAGCAATGGCTCTGGGTCTGACATCGAAGAAGGCGTCTGCTCGGAGCGTCGCGGTGGAGCGGAAGAACCTCATCACGGTCTGCAGGTAGACATCACGACCTGCTCCGGGTTTATTTATCAGCCTCCTGCTGCGCGACGGCCGCTTCATAACCACTGGACATAGTTTAAAAAGCAGTAAATAATTATAACCTTCAGAACAGGAGGTGGTTTAAGAGGAGGCAGTTTCACCTTCAAAATGAGGAGAATGTAAAATACTGTAAACCCTTTATATGTCAAGACTTCACTTTTATGGATTTATGTTTTATATTCGATGTTTCTGACGTAGTCAGATCTATTTTTAGTTGTCCACCTGTCTAAAATGAGCAGTGATGTCATTAAAAGCCCATCACTGACAGCTGAGCAGGACAAGGGCACCGGGAGCTCTGCAAGGACTCCTCCCCTCATCAGAGGCCCTCCATCCGGGTCCATCCACCCGGTGGGAGCAGGCAGCGGCTGCAAGGCCCCTGGGGGCCACTGACCTCCACAGTGACCCCCAGGCAGGACTGGAAACGGGTCAACCAGGACCGCTCTGGTTGCACAACTCACTAACAAAGGAGTAAGGATTTCACAAAAAAAACCAAACAAACAAACAACTCAGACATGTTTAAAGTAATATCAGATTTAAAAATAAAATTGTAACAAAAACCGGGACATTTTTGAGCTCCAAAAGTTTAAATAATTAAAGAAAATTTGTGAAACTTTGAGATCAATCCCAGATTATTTAGAAGAAACAAATTTCTAATTACAGTTTAAAAAATTTGAGATCAATCCCAGAAAATTTCTAGAAAAAATTGGAGATTTCTGAGTCTTAAGAGTAAAAAAAATTGCCAGGAAAAAAAATTTGATTTTTTTTTTTGGGAGAAAAACTCAGATAATTTGATGACTATTAAAACTATTCAGACTCTTTCTTTCAAAAAATGTTCTTGCAAATTTCTGAAATCTCAGAAATTATTTCTTTCTAGTAAATTTTTTACTTTTCAAATGAGAAATTTTCACATTGTTCTCCAGAAATATTTTCAAAATCAAAATAATATAAAAAATTTCAACAAATTTTCTGAAATCAATAAAAAAAAATTTGATTTTTTTTCCATCAAATTTCCCAATAAAATTTTATTTAATTTTTCCAATTTTTTTTTTTTTTTTTTTAAAAAATTTGTTAGAAACTTCCTTGCTTTTTCTGCAAGATTTCTGAGATTAATCTAAAAATTTGTTACGTTTTTGATAAATTTACTGCTTCTTTCTGTTGGCCCTTGTAAGACGCTGTGCAACTCCTTTTGCTACACGCTGATTAATTTCATATATTTAATGTGATTTTGGATTTTTTGCAAAAACAAAATCTTACCAAGTATTTTTGGTTTAGCTTTTAGTGCAAACATTTTAGCACATTTGAAATAAGACAAAATTAACTCAGAAGAACCTTTTCTGCAGGACATAGAAGCTAATATTAATTTCTTAATATTGATTTATAAACGTCTTGTTTTTAGTTACTTGTAAGTTCGTTTTGTCTCATTTAAAGTGTACTAAGATATTTGCACTAGAAAAATAGACAAAAATACTCTTTTGCAACTTTTGCAGTCTGCAACTTAAAATGTTTGTAACACATTGACATTAAAAATTGTACATCTTTAAGTGTAATTACTTCACAACTAAACTATTTTTAGATGTGAAAGCAAAGCAGCACATTTTTAACTCCCATCTTCTGCATCATAAAAGAAAAAAATACTCTCAGGTAGACACACATTCAAGCCTTTTTTATTGTTTTTTTATGGTCCTTTTTTGCATTAAAGTTAGATACATGGAGCCACAACACACAACACAAAGCAGAGCATGGCTGCAAAGAAAACAAAACGGTTTCACATCGGACTTTAACACGAACATTAGTGAAGAACCAGTTTTTTCCGACCTGCTCAGACGCTTTTAATCATGTAAGCATTTAAAGACAAACGAGACGAGACAGAAATAATACTCAAAATGCTTCCTGTCAGTATTGCTCACTCCAAATTCTGCATTTTCCTCATTTCTTTTAGCGATTAGCTTCTTCTAAAGAAGATGTTTTCCTCCAGGTGCGTCTGTCCGATCTTCTCCTTTGTCACTTTTTCTTTTCGTTCCACACTGAGCTGATGTTAGTCGTTACGTGGTGTGGAAGCTGAATTTGCAGAGCGTGACGTTCTTCTTATAAAGTATCCAGGCACAGATACCTGGCTGCAAAAACACTAAATATTACCAAGAAATTTGGTTTAGTTTCGAGCACAAATGTCTTGGTACACTTGAAATAAAACAAACTAACTTTTTCAGCAAGATATAAGAGCTTGTTTTATGTATATAAAAGAATATTTCACTTATAAGAAGACATTTTAACTAACTAATTATAATAAGTAAATAATTATAACTAATTATTTACTTTTACAAAAGCTCTTATTTCTTGCTAAAAGTTTTAGTAGTAAGACATTTTCACTAGAAACTAGACAACAAATACTTGGTAAGATTTTTTCTTTTTGCAGTGCCTGAGCTAAATGATGTTAGTCCTTCTCATTAGTGCAGCGTGCCAAGCTTTTCTTACTTCCTCATATGTGTGTATAAATGTAAAAAGTCTATTTTAACGTACAGTCAGCAAAGACACAGATTAACCCTTTCCGTTCTTAATATGTTTTGTTGGGAGGGGGAACAAAAACATGGTTTCAGTTCTGCTTTGGGAAGAAAAAGTTCTTGTTTTTTTAGGGTTTCTTGTCCCGCAGAACTGATCTCAGCTCAGTGTTTCATAAAGCCGAGTCTGTTTTAATTAGAGACACATTTACAGAGGAGGACACCTGCATGTGGAGAACGGGGCGCTGGAGACTTGAGCAAACGTTTGCATCATGTCAGGGAACAGTTTCCGTACGAGGCGGGTGAAATAAACAAGATGGAAACTACGAATAATGATGAGAATCTTTTTAAAATGGAGAGTTTTCGAAACAGGAGGGTAAACATGGTGTCCAGTTGCCAGTAGCAACAGGTTTCCTACTTTAACTCAGCTGAGGCTTCCTGCAGAGAGTGAAAATCTGAATTTCACCAAATGCTGTTCATGCAGCAGGAATAAACGGAAAAAACGAAATGATTTGTTGCTTTGCGGTCTGGCTAAGACGTCCGTGTTGGTGGGAGGACTGCAGGACGAGTGCTGCTGTTGCTGTGGACACGGAGAACCTGGGAAGGAATAAATGAGATAAGTGAGAAAGAAAGAAGGGAAGGAAGCTGAGGGGAACAACGCGGCTGCTGCAAACACACACAAAAAAAATCCACGTTTATGCATCGTTTTGTGCATTATTGAAAATGTCCCGAGAAGTGTTTAAATTTTTTTTGCAACTTTTGTTTTGCATTCTTCTTGATTCGTTAGCGATTACAGCAGAGGTTCAGCAGGTTTGGGGATCAACCATGAACTGATCAGCTTTCTCTCACATTTGTGTCCCTGATTTATTATTATCTCCCAATCAAAACGCCGTCACTGCCCGTCTGACGCCCCGATCCGTCTGCACCTCCGCCGACCATGAAACGCTTTGCTTTGGCTCTTCTTCAGAGGGAAATCAAGAAAAACAGAACCTGCTTTGGGGTTTTTTTTGGGGGGGTATTTTTGGCTACAAGAGAGCAAAATTTGACTTTTTGTGCCAGTCCAGCAGTGCAGGAAAAGGGAGTTTCCTTTGCGATGAGTTCGCCTGCAGTGTCATCTGATCCTGCTGCTTAGGTCAGGACTGAAGGGAGAGAAAGAAAACAAGAGAGGAGAGAAGGAGAAAGACATGAGGAAAAGAAAAACAGGTCAGCGGCGAAGCAAAGCAAAAGGTTACACTGCAAAAACACAAAACCTTACCGAGTATTTTTGTCTTGTTTCTACTGCAAATGTTTTAGTGCACTTAAAACAGGATCTTGATTTAATGTTGATGGAAAATTACAAGCTATAGGTGAAACTTTAACTTATTTTAAGGGGGAATTGAGGTGAATTCTGACTGGATTTGATTTAGGAGTGGATCACAAACGCACTTCACATTTTCTGAGCTTCTATTTGCAAAAAAAATGTTTGGTTTCCCTTTCAACATAAAGTTACATCAGCTTGATTTCAGTCAATAAGTCCTTAATATTCATGAAAAAGTTCAAGTTCCACATGGAAAAATATCTGCCAGTAATTTTCCATCCATATTAAAGAGTTATTGACTAAAACAGGATTTTATATCTTGCTAAAAAGTTACTTATAAACTGAGAAGGTGAAAAGTTACTCAAGTATTGAGTAACTGATCAAATTATCATTTAATATTTAAAATATGTACATAATCAGATGAAGTAAAATTTAAAGTTAAGAGTAAATTTTTGGTTTTTAAAGATGAAAATGGCTGTAATTCACATAAGTGACAAAAAAAATAAAATCGGGCAAAATACATTTTTCCAAATTAGTTTGTTTCAATTGAAAACTATAGAAAAATCAACAGAAACTGCAGGTGTGTGTCTGTCTGATAATGTTTTGGTTAAAACACGTTTGATTTCACTGAAGTAAGAGTAGAAATACTTCATAATTAAATTACTCAAAGTACGGCGTAGTAAAAGTAAATTTTTCATAAAAGTTGCTGTAAGTTAGTTTTGTCTTATTTCAAATGTTTGCACTGGAAACCAGAGCAAAGTACTTGGTGATATTCTGTGTTTTTGCAGGATAGATGCAGCTTTTGGCGTCTTTGTGGCTCAAACTAATTCCTGTAAGTACAGTGGAAAGGTGAGAAAGGGAGAACAAGAGCGGCTTTCAGTGGGTGCTGAGTGGGGCCTGGAAGAGGTCCAGGGCGGAGCGAGAGGCGGCACAAAGACGGCTGTCAGAAAGCAGCGCGGTTGTTTTTCAGTGTCAAATCGTACCAAGAGCATGTTGCTGCTCCTCTCAAACCCTCTGCATTTTTAAGGCGTCCTTCACGTCAAAGTGAGTTAGTGCAAAATCACAAAATCATCAGGTCTGGAAGCGCTGCTCTGCACTTTTCTGATCAATACAAATACACGTACATAAAGAGTATGTGAGGTTATAAACTTTGATAAGATAGGTTGTTTGTTTTGGTCTGATGCTCTGCAAAAACACAAAATCTTAAAAATACTTTTGTTTCTAAATTATTTCACTTAACATGGAAAGATATTTTGTTATTATCAACAAACCTCTTGTGGTGGAACTTGCACTTTTTAAATCAATGTGAAGGAATTATTTACTTAATTAAATCAAACTTGTATATTTTACAAGTTAGTTTAGCCTTTTTTGAAGATATTTGTATCTAAACCAAAAATATTTGGTGAGATTGAGTGTTTTTTCAGTGAAGAGGATTATTTTTAGAAGTGCAAACGCTTTTTTAGACGACTCACACATCTGGATCGGTTTTGCAGAAATACTCATGCAAAAAGCAGAGGAGACTTTCCACGACACAGAGGGGTCCAAAGTGCGGCGCGTGGGCCATTTGTGGCCATTTTGCTGTGTTTTTTTGGAAACTTTATTTGCAGTTATGAGCAATATAATTTAACTTTTTACGAAAACAGTGATTTTCTTTTTCCTAAATCATCTGTTGGCAAAAAAAAAAAAAAAGCTGATGAAACCCAGGTTTTATAGTAAGTAGATCCGGGTTTATTCATTTTGATGCACCAGAATCAGCTTTTTATACATTTATTGAACTTGGCCTAATGTTAGCAAACGTTTTGAAACCCAATTTCTACTCATGTAACGAGCAGAAAAGAACTAGATGCCAATAACCAGAGCAGGTAGAGTAACCAAAAACAGCACCGAAGTAAAAGTAGCACTACTTCAACATATTTTACTCAAGTAAAAGTAAAAGGTAGACGTTCAAGAAATTACTGTTAGGAGTAAAAACGGATTTGGTAAAAAGTTTGAGTGTCTGATCAAATTATCAATCGTTTAATATTTATAAATTACATCATCAGATGGACCAAAATATGAAGTTGCATGGAAATTTTGGTATTTTAAGGACAAAAATGACAATAGTTCAAATAAGTAACAAAAACAACAAAATACATTTTCCATGTTAGTTTGTTTGAATAAGAAACTTCATGAACTTCAACAGAAACTGCAGGTCTGTGTGTCTGGAGAATTTCTGGTTTAAACATGTTTGTTTTTCATTCAGTGGGTAAAAAAATCCAGAAACTCGAGACACTTCAGAATAAAGTTAGTCAAAGTACAGTGCAGTAAAGACGCTCCTAAAAGTGCATTTTTCAACAAAAGCTGCTAAG
Organism: Poeciliopsis turneri; assembly: GCA_922788865.1. Lineage (NCBI taxonomy): Eukaryota > Metazoa > Chordata > Actinopteri > Cyprinodontiformes > Poeciliidae > Poeciliopsis > Poeciliopsis turneri. Next base: position 1,162,721 of record CAKLNU010001002.1, read on the forward strand.
GTGAATGTTGCCCAACTCTGCCAATAACAGACATTTCTACCAAATGCAAAATGAAAGAAGTCGGACTCCTTACATGATTTAAACGCAACTGACCTGATTTCTTGATAGTTCCAGAACAAAGTCAAAAGCCCCAAACCAAATCTAATCCGGTTTTCATGGACAGCGTCGTCGTCGTATCCAAATGTTCCCTGCCTTGGTGCCGTTTGTCTTCCCGTCTCCCCGCCCTCGGCTCTGCGTCCTCTAGATCGTCTTCGTCTTGCGCTTTGGGAAGAGGGCTTTCCGAAAAGACGTGGTGGTGGTTCCCCTGCTGAACGAGGCGCTGCCCAGTGAGATCTTGGTCTTCCCACTGGTGATGGTGGACGAACCCAGAGACGTCGTGCTCCTTCCCCGAGAGATGGAGGAGCTCCCCATGGCCAGCTTGGTCTTCCCCCTCTTGATGGTGGTGTTGCCCAGCGTCAAGGCCGTCTTCCCCTCCGTGAAACTGGTGTTCCCCATTGCCTTCCTGACCCGGACTCGACGTTGGGGTTCGGGACTCACTCCACGCCGAGCATGGCACAGTCATGCAGCTGGAGTCGGAGTTGGTCGTAACATGACCAGAATGCTAAGCATGGACAGCGCGACCCCCGTGTGGCATAAAGCCTCCGTTGAGCTGGTCTACGTGGGCTTTGGAAGGCCGCATACCACCCATGCGTCCCGTGAATGGACAGAGGCAGCCGTAGGAGGACGCAGCCTATCCGGGGGGGACTGGGACAGTGGGGCGATTGTCCCTCGGACACGACGACACCGGAGGGTTGAAGGAGACATTGTTGAAAAATAGGACAGTCCGCAGTGACATCACTTTCTTCTCCGCCATTGTTCCCCTACAGCTTCTGATTTTAAGACGTCCCTCTGTGCTCAGCTGTAAGCGCCATATGTAAAATCAGCTGCTGTTGTTGTTGCAGGATGAAGACTGGATGTGTTTATCTTTCCCCTTAGATCTGGATCTGAGGCTTTGATGGCCTCGCTTGTTGTTATGGTCAACTAAAGCGATCAAAGTGGCCAAAACCGAAATTCAGAAATCATTTTAGTTCATCGAAATGAAGAAAAACTGTAATTAAAGGGGTAAATAGAAAAAAGGGAGCAAATCTCTATTTAAAAAACCTCAGAGGTTTTCTAGAAAAAAAACAAGGAAATGTTTCAGTTTGAAACAAAACAAAAAATTTTGAGATGAATTTCAGAAATTTTGTACAAAAAAAAGAAATTCCTACTCTAAAAAGTTGAAAATTTGCTTGAAAAATCTCAGAAAGTTTGAGTTTTATAAATTTGAAGATTTGCTAAAAGAAATCTGAAATTTTGAGATTAAACTCAGAATTTTCTAGACGAAACAAGAAATTTTAGTTGCAAAGCTGAAGATTTTCCAGAAAATTTTCAGAAAATTTCTGAAAACATTTGAAAAGTCAAGTTTCCAGAGAAATCTCAGATTTTTTTTTTCCTGGCAGATTCTTTTCAAAGAGGAAGATTTGAAATAATAAAACAAAGTCTTGGGCCATTATGGATCGGAAATAAAAAGTCAAAAACTTACCTGGAAAAACTGACATTTTTTGGAAAAGACTTGGAAATTTCTGAGCTTCAAATTCAGAAAATCACTATTATTTTTCTCCAAAATTTCTGACTTATTCATTCTGGAAAGTTGTCGACTTTTCAAAGTCCAAAATTGTTTTGATTTTTATACAAAAAATTCAGAGATTAATCTGAAAATTTCAGTTTTTGGGCGGAAATTTATGTGGCCCTAATACGCCGTTGAAATTGAGAAAACATTTTTGTTAACTGAAATAAATAAAAACGGTAATTAAACTACAATTAAACTACAACTAACTTTAACTATATCATAACACCAACTAAAACTGCTGAAATTAAGAATTAAAATACTTTTGTTTTTGAATCTGTATAGTAGAAACTGATGTGAAATGTATTTATTTTCCCCCCACAAGCCGTTTAGGTATCCAGCAATAATTGAATAAATGTTTGAAAATTGTGTTTTCCTTTTAATTCGCCACCAAAACATGAACCAAAGTATAAAAAAGCTAAAACTATTGCTATGACTGGTAAAAACTAAACTGAAACTAAGCAACATTTAACTATTGCCAACTCTGAAAACTAACTGAATTAGACAAGCAAAAAATCACGACGAAATAAGCTATAATGAAAAGTCCAAAACTATCCTGTTTTTTAATAACTACACACAAAGCAATCAGGAACAACCAGGCGAAGCAGAGTGTAGAGGTATTATCTTTATATGCACTATGACATTAATACACTTTTACAGTTTTGTTGTGAATACAGCTTGCAGCCGAACCAGGGGAATGCATCAAAGACCCACTGGACTCCTACTGGTCCCGGCTGCACAGAATGGGCGAATTGTTCTGGTGTCGCCACATATACATCACATCTGTTCAAGCTTCCCCTCCCTGCTGAGCTCAACACACCATAAAGCCTCATCGCATCACCGTCGCATTTGCATAACATCCTCTGCACGCTTTTTAACGCGGGACTCCCCCCCGTTTTTCTGAATTAAAGACGAGTTAAAATCCCAAACACAGCAGCTGGTTGTGACTACTGACCTTCTAACACTGACCACACAGACACATCCGCGAGCTTTTATTTGTGTGCTGGATTCACGTGTGAAAATCCCAGTAGATGTTGCTGTGCCTTTCCTTGCCCCTGATGAGGGTCGTCTTGACAACAGACACAGATTTGGTCCCGTAGGTAAAGGTCAGAGTCATGAGAGAGCTGGTGGTCTCCCCCCGTGTCACCGAGGTTTTAGCCACCGTTATGCTGTTGCTGCCCAAAGTTACTACGGTTTTGCTCCAGGAAAACGAGGATTTCCCCCAGGAGATGAACAACCTTGTCCTCAGGAACGAAACCCTGCCTTTGGTGAAGGAGGTCTTGCTTGACGAGAATGTAGTTTTCCACTCGTTGTTAGAGTCTTTTTTGGGCTGCTTGGCCGCTTTGGGTGTCTTCGCCCTGGGCTCGGGGTCCCTCTCCATCTAGGTGTTCCTGCGCTTGGACGTCAGCGCCTTGCGGAAGGAGGTGGTGGTGGTTCCCCGGCTGAAGCTGGCCCGTCCCAGAGCCACGGTCGTCTTTTGCCTTTGGATGGTGGAATCTCCCATGGAGGTGGTGGTCACTCCCCTAAAGATGGAGGACTTGCCTAAGGACACAGTAGTCTTTCCCCTGGCTATGGAGGTATTCCCCACTGCCAGGGCAGTCTTGCCCTCTGTAATGCTCGTGTTGCCCATTGAAGCGGAGGCAGCCTGGATGCCAGCTATCGCGCACGCCGCATAGCAGACCCTCTGCGGCGCAGAAGGGCAAGCATGTCAAGTCAAAAAGCCACACCAAAGCCGCTGCAGCTGCCCTAAATAGATCACACCACCGTGTATAGATGAGGGGGAGGGAATTATTTGATCATGCTTTGATGCTGGCCGGTCCCTCAGAGAGACAAGACCCAAAGGGACCTGGAAGCGCGGTAGAACCGAGCAGACAGGGGGATAATTGTGTTGGTTTCATGATAACAAAGCCGGAGCGTTGAAGGGGGCGCTTTGTGCAAACACACAGGACAATTGGGGTGACCTCAGTATGAGAAGATGGCGTGGTTCCCAAAAAGGAAAGAAAAGCCCTCCTCCCGGCTGTTGTTTAGATACAGTACGACGTTTGTCTGCTTCAGTACAGTATGATGCTCAGCTGCACGGGGCGTGCAGCACAAAACCCTTAAAATTGGGGTATGTAACGTTTCTAAAACGTTTTTTTACATGTTTCTTAAAACCTCTACCGTCTCCTTGTACTAATTAGAAGCAACTAGTAACCAGGAGGCGGGTCTTAGCGCTGCCAATCATGCTATTCCCTCCCCTTTTATGCGAAGCTACAGCTTCATGCAGACAGCTAACCTGCTAGAAATGCTAAGGCTAGTTAACAGTCATGGTGAGTTTTAACAAATACATAAACATTATTTATAAAAGTTCCATACTTCAGCTTTAACAAAGATAGCTAGCTAAACTAGCAGTGTAATAGTAGCAGCTAGTTAGCCTGGACCGCGTCGAGTCAGACAGAAAAGACCCAAGAGGAAAAAAACAACAACATTAAACCCATTAAATAGTGGTGTCGTAACAAAATTATAGACCTGTGATCAACACATTTATACGGAAGATTAGGGTCGCTAAAATAAAAAAAAAAGAATTTAAAAAAAGTCAGAATTATGATATTAAAATCAGATTTTAATGTAAGACATTAAGGGTCTCAATTTTAGACAAATTTAAGTAAAAAAAAAACTCAGAATGCTGAGAAAAAAAGTTAGAATTCTAAGATTAAAATCAGAATTCTTTGGAATTTTAAATTTTTTCAGAATTCTCAGAAAAGTCAGAATTCTGAAAAAAGTTAATTCTGGCAATTATTAGAATTCTGAAACTAACTTTTGAATTTTCAAAAAAGTCTGATTAAAATTAGAATCCCCCCCCAAAATTCTGAATTCTGTAATTCTGAAAAACAAGTTAGAATTTTGAGATCAAAATAAAAATTCTGAGAAAAAAAAAATCAAAATTCTGAGATTAAAGTCAGAATTTAATTTGAGACATTAAGGGCCTTAATTTTAGACAAATTCAAGAAAAATGTTGTGATGTTTTCCCTTTGAGTTTGCTAACTCGGTTCTGTTTGTCTCTTTGTTTTTCAGATTTTCTGTGAAGACTCTTCTAGAAAAGTACACAGCAGAGCCTATAGATGATTCATCTGAGGAGTTTATTAACTTTGCTGCTATTTTAGAGCACATCCTCAGCCACCGCTTCAAAGGTAACACAGCAGGTAACATGAAGAAAAAAAAAAAACCCAGTGTTGCCGTGACGACATCCTGTAGTCTGAGCAGAAATAATCCCCTGCTGTGTTTCAATCGCCGTGCAGGTTCAGGGAGTTGGTTCAGCTCCGATGGACAGCGCAGTTTCTGGGAGTACGTCCGGCTGGCGTGCAGCAAGGTGCAGAACAACTGCATCGCCAGCATCGAGAACATCGAGAACATCAGCACGTCCCGAGCCAAGGCGAGGACTCTGTGTTCACAGGGGGAAGGGTTTCTGTCAGAGAGAGGCCCTTCTGTTCCCGCTGACTCCTTCTGTCGTCCCACAGGGCCGGGCGTGGATCAGAGTGGCTCTGATGGAGAAGCGTCTGTCTGAATATGTGTCCACGGCTCTGAGGGACACCAGAACAACCAGGTCCGCTTGGATTTTTATTGCAAAGTTTCAAAAATGCAACTAAATCTGGCTGATTTAACTCATCACTGCAAAAACACAAAATCTTACCAACTATTTTTCTCTAGTTTCTTGTGCACTTAAAGTAGAAAAACTAACTTACAAGCAAGTTTTCAGCAAGCTTGTTTTTAAGTAAATAATTATTTACTTAAATAATAATTATTATTGAATAATTATTCAATTTGATTTTAAAAAAGAGCTAGTTCCCCTGAAAAACAAGACATTTTTGCCATGTTTTAGTGAAATAATCTGCCAATGGAACAAGAATGTTTAGATCAATATTACAATAATTCACTTGAAACAAGCTCATTTTGTAAGTTAGTTTTGTCTTATTTCAAGTGGAATAATATATCTGCACTAGAAATTCTTGGTAAGAGTTTGTGTTTTTGCAGTGATGATTAGATAACATAGTAAAGAGTTCCTTGAACTGGCCAGCATAGATCTATGGGCTTTACAAAACATTTTTCACACAAAATCATAGATATCACAAATCTTAGATAATAAGATGTCACTCTGTTCAGTTCCATAATTAGCGTCTTGTCACTTTAAATCCACTGGCCACGCCCCCAAACTCAGTGTTTATAACTACAGTTTGAAAATGACTGCACACAGTTATAGAAATGATCATAGATCAACTATATGTCTATCTTTGAAAAGCAAAAGTAGAGCCTCCTGCACAACCAACAAGAATGAAGCAAGTGGTTTCTAGACACCAAAACAGCTATTATGCTGCGCGTAGAGTGGGAAAATCACATGAAATAGATATAAATTATTTCTTTATTAGATTTCTTAATGTGAGAATTGAGTCAGAAAAAGTTTCACCTCAGACGGAGAGAACAAAAATGATTATATTCTTTTTATTCAGTGGATTTAAATACCTGATTTCAACCGTGGTTGAAACCAAATTAATTCTCGGTGTCCAACAGGAGGTTCTATGACGATGGAGCCATTATGCTGAGGGAGGAAGCCACCGTCCTGACTGGGATGCTGATTGGACTGAGCGCCATCGACTTCAGGTGAGGTTTCTCTAAAAATCTGGTTTTTGGCAGAGGTGGGTGGAGAACTGAACCCCAAACACATAGTTTCACTCAAGTAAAAAATTATTACTCATGTATTGAGTAATTGATTAAAACATCAAACATTTAATATTTAAAAATTTTGGTTACTCCAGTAAAAGCAGAAATGCTTCATAATAATTACTCAAGTAAATGTAACTTCCCAGCTCTGGTTTTTATTTTTAACAATCTGGTTGTAAAAGAGAAACTTTTGTGCAGTTTTTGCTTGAAAGGAGAAGCTCTGGATGGGAAATGCCCAGCTGTGATCGACTACACGCCGTACCTGAAGTTCACACAGAGGTCAGACTCAGCCAGCTGATCCATTCACTTCATCCAGGATGTGCTTCAGGTTTTTGTTTGCTTTCCTGCCGTGTAGCTACGACTACCTGAGCGACGAGGAGGACCGGCGCAGCGTGGACAGCAGCAACAGTGAGGAGAGCGTCCCGGAGCATCCCTACATCCCTCTGGTGACCGACGAGGAAAGCTGGAGCAACAAGTGCCGCAAGATGGAGCAAAGGTTTAAGATCGTCTACGCCCAGAAGGTACGATTAATCTAATTAAAATTAATCAATTATTGAAGCAACTGTCCACTAATTAAGTAACAAATTAATTGTTAGAAATTGTTTTAAACAAGGCAATTTGTTGAAGGAATAGCAGTCATTAAGTCAAAACTGCGCAAAAAATATATACATTTTAAATTTAACATGCATGTAAATATGTTCAAAACTGAGCTATGGAAAAGGATTAGGGCCAATAACAAACAAAAAAAATTATAGATTTTTTTTTTTGCTCAGAATTCCCAAAATGTTTTCTCAAAATTCAAACTTTTTCTCCGAATTCTCAGTCCAATCTAAAAATTCAGACTTCAATCTCAGATCTGACTTTTTTCCTCAAATTTAGACTTTTCCCTCAAAATTCTGATTTATTCCACAAAATAATTTTTTTTCTGAGAAAACTGACTTTTTCTCAGAACTCTCATTTTATTCTGAGAATATTAAAGTCAGAATTCTTTTTTGGGTTTTTTTCAGTGGCACTAATCTTCTTCCATACAGAACTGCTCCACTGGGATCATTTTAGCTTCACCTGGTTGATATTCTTTAAAAAAAAAAAAAAAAAGTGTCCTATTTACCACTTTCTGCTACCACTTTCCAATAAGTGATTATTAATCACTTATTGGAAAAACAATCAACAGAGCTGAGCTTTTCATATGTTGATGCTACAAGTGTTTTTAAGTTGTAGATTTATCTTTTGTTACAAATACACTAAAAAATGCTTTGCTATTCCATTTTTGGCAAGAAAATGTTTTTTCTTACTTAAAAAAGAAACTTTGTATTTTTAATATTGTATACCTGGTTAAATAAAAACCTTTGCCAGTTTGTTTCATCCAGTTGATCATTAGAATAATTGATAACTGAAATAATAATTAGCTGCAGCCCGTCCTTTGCTGAGCTTTCTTCCCCCTCATGTGGTTGTGGCTCTGCGTTGCGTAGGGCTATCTGGAGGAGCTGGTGCGCCTGCGGGAGTCGCAGCTGAAGAACGTGGAGACGGACAACAAGCGTCTCCGGGCCAAGGTGGAGGAGCTGGCTCTGCAGGCTCAGCAGGAGAAGAAGGAGCTGGAGGCCATCGTGTTGGAGCTGCAGGCTCAACTGTGAGGAATCACAATCAGATAACAGAGTGACTTAAACTGCAAAAACACAAAATCCCACCAAGTAATTTTGGTCTAGTTTCTAGTGCACTTGAAATAACTTACAAGTAGCTTTCCAGCAAAAAATAGGAGCTTGTTTTAACTTGGGAAAAATAACATTTTCTCTTGTTATAAGTTAAATAATTACTATTTCATCAATATTTTAGAAACTTTTGACTTTTCCGGATGATTTTTCGTAGATTTTTGTCACTTTTGGCATCCCGTCCTTAGATATATCATGCTGGATTCTTCACTTTAATATCCATTAAAAACTAATTCATAATTGAAAAACTGTGGTTTGATTTTGTGAACCATTTTACTTACAATTTCATTCATTTATATGATTATGTTCAAACTTTGATTTCTCTCACAGGTTTCTGTTACATGTAACATAAATACAGCTCATAATTACTCTGTATAACCAGGTTCTTATGGAGTAAAAATATTATTTTCTCGCAGTGAAACCTTTTTCTCCCTCCAGCTCCGCCCTCATGCCTTGTGACTCCTCCCATCTGGCTAAAGATCTCGCCATCCCACTCGTCAACCAGTGGTCCACCATCACAAACAACCAAGGTGACGTCAAGCTGTTCCGCAGGTAAAACCTCTTTGCACTGCAAAATACCGTTTCTGGACGAATTCATTCAAATTATTTATGACTTCACAGTAAAAACACAAATTCTTTAGTCTTTAGTTTCTAATAAAATACCTTGGTACACTTGAAATAAGACAAAACTAACTCACAAGTTACTATTCGGCAAGATATAGGAGCTTGTTTCAACAATTTTCTAAGAAATTATTGACTCTAAAAAGCTTCTATATCTTGCTGAAAAATCACTTGTGAGTTAGTTTTGTCTTATTTCAAATATTTCACTAGAAACTAAAGTTGGTAAGACTTGGTAAGATTTTGTGTTTTTGTAGCGATATCATAGCTTATTTTTTGTGTTTTTCGTCAAGGAGGAGTTTCCATAGCCTGGATCAACTTTCTCCTCAGGTCAGTCTGAACTCCGACTCCCAGAAGACGGATGGGAGGCAGAACGGAGATGCTGCCTGGACCTCAGCGGGTAAAACTGCTGGTGCTGAACACGTACAAAGCGTTACGTTTTACAGTCAGTGGTGCAGAGCTCAAGATAAAGGAGCTTGTTTAAGTCAGTAGTTCCTTAATATTGATTAAAAAGTTCGAGTTCCACTTGTAGATTATCTCACTTACAGCAAGACTTGTAAAAATCTGACCATGAAACCAGAACTTTTTTATCAATATTAAGGAATTATTCTCCTAAAACAACTACAATATTGAGCTGAAAAGTTACTTGTAAGTTAGTTTTGTCTTATTTTAAGTGAACTAGACCAAAAGTACTTAGTAATTTTGTGTTTTTGTTGTGTTAACAGAAACAAAGGGCAGTAATAAAAACCGAGATGAACTAACTTCCTGGTGATACAAATTAATTTGAAGAATAAATAAACCAATTTTGACAAACTCCACATCTGTAGTAATGGTAAAATAAAACCCTGCAGCATTTGCACGCCTTGGATCGCTGCATAAAAGCCTCATAGTAGCAGCCACCCATGCTTACATTTGCACAAAGGCCGGCTTCATCCCACTGTACGCTGGTTTGCGTAGGCAGCAGAAACTATTCACAAACTCGGGATTTTCTGGTGTTTTCTGCAGGAAAAGACAACACTCCCTCCATGCTGGGGCTGTGCGGCTCGCTGGCCTCCTTGCCGAGCTCCAAGTCTTTGGCGAGCCTGAAGTCCAGCGAGTGTTTGGTGAACATCAGCACCGAGCCCAGCCCTGCGCTCTCTCCCAGCTAGGAGCCCCGGAGTAACAACTCAACCGCCCCCTAAGCGATGCTGCGTCCAACAAAACCTGCCACATTCCCACGTTGATGAAACAGAAACAGGAGCGTCAAGGCATCACATCTGGATTTCTACGCTGCAGGAAGCTCTAATTTCCCTCATATTCTGTTACTTCACATCAATCCACTCATGCAAAACATCTGTTTACCTCTTCTCTTTTTTTAAATATCATTATTGTTGCCACGGCTTTGTCTGTGTTTGCCTGTTTTGTTGCGTTATCATATGAAAAGTGTAACCAAAACAGCACAAGAAGGTGATTTTAAGGCTAATATTGAGACATGTGGATGTCAGGATTCACTCTGCAGTATTTTCTAAATAGCATGGCTGAATGAAACCGGCTGAAAATCCGCTGACAGTGCATTAAATTCTGGTTTTAATTCTTTAACGCCACAAACATCTCCAGTATTCATTGGTTTTATACAGATATAAGCTGCTGCATAAGTTTTGACCAGCTAGTTTCCAGCCCAGCCGTATTTTCTTCCCATTTGTTAACAGTTTGAATTTTTCTGTTGCAATAAACTGCCTTTTTCCATTACTTGGGTCTGAGCAAAAACATCTGCGTCTGAACATGACTCTGGTTCCATCTAGTGGTCGAGACTTCTCTGTTGTTTGCAACTATTTCAACCCCACTGCAAAAACACAAACTCTCACTAAATTTGTTTAGTTTCTAGTCCGAGACTTTAACGGTTTTTCCACTTTGCTGTGGAGCGCAGCACGAAATTAAACGTATCTGAATGTCCAAGTTTGAGTTATCGGAGTTATTCTATGGTGGCAGCGCAGCTGGAAGGTGAAATAATTGTCTTTTTGCCTCCAGCGTTGTCTGCATGTGCAAAATTTCCTTATGTGAACAATAACATGCAGGGTCTATATTTGTAAATATAATTAAATCAGTGCCTCGCCAGCCATGAACCTCGTCGCACGTCTCTGATATATCTGTACACTTGAGTGGCTTCCAAGTGATTTTTCATCAAGATATAGGAACTTGTTTTAGGTTAATAATTCCTTATTATTGACTGGGAGATTATATCTCAGTTTTATAAGTGAAATAATCGATATATGCATAACCACATCGAAAGATAAATGATTAAACTCAACATTATAAGTCAATGTAAACCCAAATTTTCACTGGATTTGAATTTAATTGAATTTTACCAAAGTCAAGTTATGTTTTCTAATCATTTTCCCCAATTAAATACTGTTCCAAGATTTTTCTTGTTGTTTAAAAGTATTATGGGATGTAATATATAAGTAAGGACAATGTGAAGGCGTCTAAGCTCTGGGTTTAAATGGAGGGGGATGGATGACCCCATGCCCTGCAGAGCAGAGCAGAAATCTTAACGAAGTGGGTGGGATGTGTTTCTTTCCTCTCCTCTTTGGGGGCTGGAGGAGTTTTGCGCTCCTTCCAGCAGACAGATGGATGTGACGCCCAATAGGCGTTCAGAAATATCCTGCAGCGACCAACCAGATCCGCTTGAATTAGAAATAAAGTGCCACACGAGTAACTCGCACAGGTTGTCACTCTGCAGAAGGAGCCACGGAATGTGAGGCGATCGCATCGCATCAGATAATTCACCCGGGATTAGGCTGCGGATTATATTTCTGTTCAAACTCCTGCAGTTTGCGCGTCCAGCGACTCGGAGGGACTGATTGGAAAACGGAGCCGCGTCGGGAACTCTGAAGTCAGTGGAAGTGTGTTTTCATACGTGGAGTGGGTGCGTGCGGTGCGTGCGGTGCGGGGCGGGAGGAGGGCAGGGTGGGCATGTCGGGTCGGAGCGGCGGAGCGCCGCGGGGATGCAGCAACCCCAGCCTGCAGCCCCTCCGAGCCACCGTCCCGTTCCAGCTGCAGCGAGGCTCCGCTCCGCCGTGCAGGGAGCCCAGAGCGGGTAAATCCACTTCCACGCACCGCGGAGACACTGCACACAGTTTTCAGTTGCTTTATAAATGTTACATTTTTTATTTTCTTTGCTTCTAAATTGCAAAAAAGAACCTTCACATGTTTTCCTGTAACTAAAGCAATAAATGGCAACAAGCGGAGTTGAGTTAGGAGTTAAAACAAAATACAAAAATCGATGTAATCGAAGAAACGCCGATCATTTGTGACGTCATCAAGCACGTGTGCATAGAAGGAAGATATTATCTTAAGTAAACAGTAACTTAAAAACATGAAAACAATCAGGAAAGGTGACATTGATATGTTCTGTATTAGACAAGTGGGGCTGAAACGATTAATTGATTTTTGAAATAATTGCCAACTAACTTAGTAAAGACATAGAAAGTGAAATGAAAGCTTCCCGTCACTCACACAGGTGGATTATTGTATCTTGTAACAAGAAAAATATGAAAATGTATATTAGAGAAAACTAATTTTCCATGACAAAATAGGTTGATATGTATCAGTGTTTACAAATTTGTTGATCAAATAATTGATTAATCATCAGCGTCAACAACCAAATAATCAGTCACTGAAATAATTGTTAGTTGTAAGCTTTATCTACACTGCAAAAACACAACATCTCACCACGTCATTTTGATATAATTTAGTACAAATTACTTGAAATAAAACAAAACTAACTTATGAGTAACTTTGCAGGAAAATGTAGCAGCTTGTTGTAATAAATAATTCCTTAATATTGATGAAAAAGTACCAGCTCCATTGGCAAAGTAAGACATTTTTTAATCAATATTAACAAATTATTGACTAAAACAAGCTCCTATATTTAGCTGAAGACTTTATTCTAAGTTAGTTTTGTCTTATTTAGTGTACAAAGATATTTGCATTAAAAAATGGACCAAAATTACTTTGTAAAAGTTTGTATTTTTGCAGTTCTTGATTGACAGAAAGGCTTGTAGCTCTAAAGGGAAAAAAATGTCACATTTCTGTCATAATGCTAACAGGAGGAGCTTCAGTTTCACTTGGCTTGTTGGCTTAAAATTAGACTTTTAACACACTCTGAGAAAGTTATGTCAACAAAGGAGGTTAGTAACCCTGAAACATAACTTTCCGCTCATGACGTGATTCAGACACTCGAATGGCCCTTTGCTCTGTGACCTGCTGGAGTTTTCATCGCTAACGCAGCAGCAGCAGCAGCAGCAGCAGCAGCAGCAGCAGCAGCAGCAGCAGCACTTTTAAAGGCCTCTTTGTTTCCCTCTGAGTGCCTGTTACTTTAACTAGGTCCATGACACTCACATCTGCATGTTATTTGTACTTTGTAAAAGACGGCATAATGTGGATTTTCTTACAGGTTGGTGGGAAATAAAACTAGCAAAATAAAGTTGTAGTAAACAGATCAGTATCAGATTATTATCAGTAGCAGGACTGTAACTGATAATAATCTGATACTGATATGAGCAGATTAAGTATTTCCTTCTTTATGAAACTGATATTATTATATATGATCACTTTTTGAACACCAAAGAACTCGCAAACATTTCCCACACAGAGCAGAACATTAGAGTTTTATGTTTTTATGCTTAATGTTTATTTATTTCACGATAAGTAATCATCGAAACACAGTAGTGGAACATTCAACCTCATTTCTGTTGATGATTTGTCAGAGAGTTGGTCTGTGAGTCGCCTTGTTTTCAATGTTAAGATTGTCAGAGTCAAGCTAGCGTACCTGACCTACTTCCCTCTCCCTCACAAATTTTTAAAAATTAAAACCTTTTCCTGACCTTGTCCTCTAGTTGTTGCAGAGTTGATAATTAGTAGCAAATCACTCTGTCCCTTTTTCTTTCACATATCACTCATGCAGTTAAGATTTAGTGCGTTATGTCAACAATTTGACTGTGAAACCAGTGCTGTACAATGGCTGCTGGAAAAGATAAGTATTTTGTTGTTGACTTACCACTTGCTACGGTCTTGTTGGTTGTGCAGGAGGCACCACTTTTGCTTTTCAAAGCTGTATGGTTGTATAATTGCTTTTCTGTTCGTAGTTATTTTCATGTGTAAACATTGAGTTTGGGGGCGTGGCCAGCAGCAGATAATTTGGACTTAAAGTGACAAGACGTCCTAAAACAGCTAACTTTCAAAATAGATAAAACTGAACAAACTAAGATCTTATTAAAGAATGATTTGCAAAAAATGTAATGAATATGTTTTGCATAGACCATAAACTTATCCGAACTTGTTAAAAGAAGCCTTTAAAACACAGTTAAACATGGACGCTTCTAACAAATAACAAGAACAAGTCCTTTAATTTTTTCGTTTCAAAGTAAAACAGACTGAATACAGATGAAAATCTTCTTTTCACAGTGATGCACCATTTTGTATTCATCTGTCACCAACTTATACTTCATTACTCATTTATTGTTTATGTTTTTTTCTGTTTCCAAAGTTGATAAAACTGCCGCTCGCCCGCCGAGGCCCACGATCCGTCGGACTCTTTCTCTGGATACGATCGTCGGACCGTATCTGCAGGGCCAGTGGCCCAGAGAGGCAGACGCCGCCGCGGCCGCCAACGACAAAGCCACTCAGGTAAACGCCATTTTATCCTGAAACCCTCCGATTAGCAACTAAGTTTTAGCATAAGTGCTCAGGGATTAGGGCAAATTAAAATTTGGGGTATTTTAAGATTTAATCTTTGGAAAAACTGGCATTTTTTTCGGTAATGCTCCTTTGGGCTTCCATAGTTCAGAGTGTTGGCGGCCATCTTGTTTTACGGTTTCTTCAGGTCAACTCTTCAATGCAAGATTAAGACCAAGCTGTGATTTATTTTTATTGGATTAAAGTAATAATATTGAAGGAATAAATCTGTAATCTTACCAGAATAAAGTAAGTTTATGAGAACTCCTTGTGACCAATTAGTGTCCAATTATTACCAGCAGCTGGATTTTAAAATGATTGTGCAAAAAACAGAGTCTATTTCAAACAAAGAATCACATAAACTTGATAACTAGCAGCTTTTTTCTCATTAAATCAAGTTTTTTCTCAGAATTTTAACATGTGTTTTGGTTAAATCGTGTCTTTTTTGCTTTAATGTTATGACTATTTTATTGTAATTAAACAAAATTTCTCTTAGCCTAAAACATTGTGGTCAGAAAAGATGGTTGAAATAAAAGCCACTTTTTGAAAATATTTTCTGTAATTGTGTTTTTAGAAAAGAAAGACAGTAATATGACCATACTAAGAAAAAAATAAAATAAAATAATGACACTAAAGTCATAAAATGCAAGAATAATGTCATAATATTACTATAATAAAGTCAGAAATATTATAAAAAAATTTAAAATGACTAAAATAAAGTAAAATTATTACTAGAATAAAGTCAGTAATATTGCAAAAATAAAATCTCAACATCCTGTATTCTCATAACATTCTGACTTTATTCTCATAATTGTATTTTTTAAATTTCTTATAGTGGCCCTAATACTCTGATGAGAAAGCAACAAAAACCAGGTAAATAAATCAATTAGAGTCTGATTTGGCATGAAAAAGGTCATTTTTTTTGTCCGTTTTGCTGGTTTCCTGCCCAGCATGTTAGATCAGATGAAACCTGCTGCAGACGGGCTGAACCCCCGAACGCCTCGGCTCCAGGCCGAGTCGGTAAAACCCAGAGATCTGCAGGTGTCTGGGCTTCCAGTTTGATGCAGCGCCTGGAAACCAGCCAACTGGAAATAGCCGTTTTTGTTCTTCCTCAAACTGCTGCTTCCCCTCCGCCGCCCCTCCACTGTATCTGGTGCACAAAGACGTAGCATCATCTTCATCCTGGCTGCTGACACAGTTTAAGGCCCGCATGAACCCGCTCTGCCTGCATTGTGAGGGAACGACCCCTCCTGACCTCGGCCCATCCCCCCCGCCTCGCCACCAACCGTCCTGCAGCTCCGCTGCTTCACGTCGGACGGCTTAACCAGAAATACCACGAAAATGCTCTGATATGTGTTGAAACATCAGAAAAGAGTCGGAATTTCTGAATATTTCTGCAAATATTTGGCTAATTATGAATGAAATTGTAAAAATACAAAATAAACAGTTTTAGAGACACTTTATTTATGAATGATGAAAGGCCTGCAGCCTATTCAGGTCATTGTAACCTTAGACGGTCTATGCAAAACTCTTTACATGTGTTTCCCATTCGTTCATCCACACACACACACACACACTGTGAGGGAACATACACACACACACACACACGCCAAACGCAGAGTAAACGAGTTCAGATTTCCACATGTGGAGGGAATTTCAACCAAAACGTTTGTCATCCAAACTATAATGTTGGCTAAATATTGCATCTTGCTGCTTTGATTTGATAAAATAGTCAGTTTCATCCATTTGTTTTTGCAAATATCAAGATTTTCATCTGGTTTAATTTTATTCTGATTGCGTAAATATTTTACATTATATAGGTTCTTCTTTCAGCAAGAAACAGAACCTCGTTTCCAGTCGATAATTCCTTAGTATTGATGGAAATGTTCTCGTTTCATTGGCAGATTATTTCACTTATATTATGGGAAAAATGAATTGTTATAAATTAAATAATCTACCAATAGTACTAGAACGTTTTCATCAAAATTAAGGAATTATCTACGTAAAACAAGCTAATATATTTTGCTGAAAAGTTACTTCTAAGTTAGTTTTGTCTTATTACTGGTGTCCTAATGTTATATTTGCACTAAATTAAACCAAAAATACTTGGTAACATTTAGTTTTTTTGCAGTGCTCTCTCAAACCTGAAGATGGAAAACTATTTATTTGTTGCCTATTTTAAGTCCTTGTGGTCATAAACTCCTCTTTGTTTAGATTTAAGTTTCTTGAGAACATAATATAACATGATTCTGATCACAGAACTACAGATGTAAGTCGCTGCTCTGATGGAAACTTTAGCCATGCAGGCCACATTCTCATCTACGTTTTAGGTCTTTTTATAGGTTGGTGTCCCATGATGCCCTGCTCATGTTATGGGTGGGATGTCAGATCTGGACGATTGCATGGAGGACGGGGGGCTGTAACTTCATTCCAGTGTCACTGAATGACTCACCAATGCTGTACTCTGACCCATTTAGCCTGCAGGACATGATATGCATGTTTTCCTGCAGGAGGAAACTTTTCTGTCGCGTTTTGAAGCCGATACTTTGAGACGAGGTTGTATTTCTGAGGGAAAAAAAGTTAGCGGATGAATGTAATGGAGCCCACAGAGCGGGGCGGGTTGTTTGGGAAGCCGATCGATGAGGAACCAAAGCTTTAGCGTAGCCGGTCCAACCCAGAGTCCAGATGAACGTCCAGAACCAGCAGCTCAGAGGGATCGACCAGGCTGCAGCTGGCAGACGATCCAAAGTTAATGTGAAGAAATCGGTATGGAGGGTGACTGAAAAAGAAGAAGTGAAACTTTAATATTTGCTTGTTGTGGGAAAAATAAGTTGGAGGCGCCGAGTTTGTGTTTGATCGTGAGGTTTGGATGGGGGAGTTTCTCATCTTTGGTCAACTTTCTACTCAAAATACCTCAGTGCACTTGTGTTAAGTAAATAACTATATAATATTGATTTAAAAGATGACTAGATCTAGCAGAATTTTTCCATATTATGAGTGAAAATAATCTGCCAGTGGAACTTCTTCTATTTCAAGTGTACAAAAATGTTTGTTAGCATTTTGAAACTAGACCAAAAATACTTTGTTAGATTTTGTGTTTCTGCAGCTAACAGTGGTTTCTTGTGCAAATATGTTAGGACACTTGAAATAAGATGAAACTGTAGAGGCTTGTTTTAACTCAATAATTCCTCAATGTTGCCAGATTATTTCACTTATAAAATGGTGTAGTTATAATTTACAGTGAAACTGGTCAATTTTATTCATGTTAGGTAACTATTGACTTTGATTAATCTCATATTTCTTGCTGAAAAGTCAGTTAGTTTTGTCTTATTTTGAGTGTACTAAGATGTTTGCACTAGAAACTGAACAAAAATGCTTGATTTTGTGTTTTTGCAGCTCACAGTGGCTTTTTGTCAATTCCACTGGAAAAACACAGCATATTGCCAAGCAATTTCTTTTAGTTTCTAGTGCAAATATCTCAGTTAACTCTTGAATTGAGACAAAACTACATTAAAAGTAACTTTTCAAGAAGATTAAGACTCTTGTTTTAAGTCAGTAAATCCTTAAAATTGTTTTTAAAACGTAGCAGTTCCATCGGTAGATTATTAAAAAAGACTTTTTTCCCTTGATGTAAGTGAAATAATCTACCCTGCGTTGCTAGGTAACGGGCTTGGCTCTGGTTGCTAGGTAACAGTGCCAGTGGTACATAATGCTTTTCTTCAATATTAAGAAATTCTTGACTTAAAACAAGCTCCTCCTGCGGCTTCCTAAAAAGTTACTTGTAAGTTGGTTTTGTCTTACGAAAAGACTCGACGGGGTTTTGTGTTTTTGCAGTGCGCGCTGGGCAAAGCGGGGCTGTTTACAGCTCACAGCGGTTTCTTGTCACCTTCCTCTGCACAGCTGTTGTGGGACAGGTGTGAGAGGCAGCTGTGGGCCTCGGTGTCTCCCAAAGCCGCAGCGCTGGCAGCCATTTGCTGGCTCAGCAGAAAACATAGAGTTCCTCTCACAGGTCAAACCTGCTGACCCCTGCTTTGAACCGCGTCATCCCCCCTCAAGAGTGTGAGAGGCGACACACTGGACTCCTTGTTCATCTGACTGTGTGTGTTTTTAAAGACTCCGTGTTCCTGGACAGAGGAGACCCGGGGAAGGAGGAGTGTGGGTGGGCACAAGCGCTCAGCGTCTTGGGGAAGTGCAGAGCACTTGAAGGAGGCAAGTACTTAACTAATAAAGTTTAAAGCAGCGCTTTTTCACGCCGTTGGCTTGAAATATTAACAGGACCCGAGGGGAAAGTTCGTAACCCTTCCCTTTCAGAGTCAGACGAACTGGATCCTAAATCAGTTTTATCTCCTTTCTGCCCTCAGGTGGCCAAACTGAGGCACCATCTGCAAAAACGCTCCAGGAACGCTCCTCCCTCTGCAGGATATGAGCTACAGGCGGCAGGGCAGGCGGCAGGCGTCACTCAGGTACCTTATTATTGCGAAATGTCTGTCTGTTTGTGTTTATGCACAAATTTATTCAGAATGAGCTGTTTTAGAGCCTCCTATCACTTTAAATCCAAATAACCTGCAGCTGGCCACGCCTTCAACTCTACATTTATCATTTCTAGTTATTTACATGTGAAAATGACTACAAACAGATGCCCGATTATAGAAAAGCAGAAGTGGAGCCTCCTGCACAATCAACAAGAATGCAGTAAGTGGTTTCTGGATATTAAATCATCAACAAACAAAATACAGCAGTAAAACCAGCTGACCAAACATGCTGGAGCTCCACTTGGGTTGCTAGGTAACGGACTGGGCTTCTGAATTGTGATGTTACATTCCAGAAGTTTTTCAAATTGGTAATTTTCCACACACAAAAAGCATAAACTTATTGCCAAAAAAGCATTGACTTTACACAAAAACCTATTTAAAAAAATAATTTATCAATGTTTTATTGTGTTTTTAGTTGTCATTATCTATCAGAAACAAACTTCTTGGCCGAATGAAAATTATCTTAGATCTTAATCTACTTGATTACAAACAATTTTGGTCTTAATTGTAGATAAATATAGTTCTGGTTAGATCTATATTAGTTTTGGAATTTATTTGCCCCAATTTTTTATGCAAAATTGAAATTTTTCCGGTTTTCATGCTTCCTTTTGGATCTCAACTGCTTCTAAAAACAATCCAAATGCTTAAAATAAAAGAACAGCTGATTTGTGGCAATAACTTATTTTGGTGTCTGGAGATGAACCATTTCAAAAGCCTTCTGATTGTTAAGTCACATTCTGTGGGCAACAGAATGTAACCTAGCAACCCCAGCAGAGTTCCACCTGTTACCTAGCAACACAAATGGAACGCTAGCAGTTTGGTGAGCCAGTTTTACCGCTGTACTCGCTGTGCAATGGCTGCTGGAAAAGAAAAATGTTCTCAGTGTGAGTGTAAACGTTGAGCTGGGAGGCCTGGCAGTTTATTTCGATTTAAAGTAAGAAGACACCATAAAGGAGGCCAAAAACGTTTCATAACAGGTCACATTTAACCGTTTTTCTGCAGACAGTTCCCATGATGCCTCTGAACAGGCTCGCACCGCGGCTGAGGCGGAGCGTCGAGGGTCTCAGCTTGGAGCTGGAGGAAGTGTTTGTGTCTGAGAAACCAGACGACGAGCACGAGGTCGGTCCACCGAGTTCTGCTTTCAGGTTTTACGTTTCTAAAATGCTGCCAAACTGGTGGCGCGAATATTGTTTTTTTACATTCAAGCAGTTACAAAGAGAAATTGTAAACTGTTGCTGGGAGATTTACTCAACAGGTCGTTGCTAGGTAACCAAAGGGCGAGTGAGTGAGTTTCTAGGCAACCAACGAGGGAGTGAGTGAGTTGATTCCACCAATATTTCTTAGCTAGCAGTGAGAACTGAGCGGCTAAAGTCTTAACTCTGCCGAAATCTCCCAGAATGCCGTGCGGTATATTGAACATATTTTCTTTTGATATCTATCACGTGTCTATCGCGATATATTCCACTGATTTATTGTCCAGGCCTCGTCTCAAAGCAACAATATTATTGTTCATCGGAGTAACTTCTTCGTCAGTTTATTGTGCAGTAAAATTTGTTACAGCGACGGCTTTAATGTTTAAGTTAATTCAGCTGAATATTCCAGATCTTGGATATCCCAGACGGCCACAGAGCTCCTGTCCCGGCTCAGAGATGCAGCAGCGGCTCTCAGAGCGAACCGTCCCCATCCCTCCCGTCTCCCTCCCTGTCTCCGTGTCTGCTCGACTCGTCAGTCCAGTCCGGTTCTCCGTGCCACCTGAACGCATCACGATTGTCCCCCTCCCCGCCGCCGTGCCCCATGTTGGACCGAGGTTGGACTCTGGACTGTTTTCAGAGCGTAACGCTGAATTATCAGTTTTCGGTTCCTGTGTTTAGTGATGTGTGTCTGCAGAACCTGCGGAGGGTGAAGGATTGTGCTCCTCTTCATCAGCGCCGCTTCCTTCGTTCGCACTGGAAGCTCCTCTTCAGCAGCCCTGCTCCTCTTCGCCCCGTCCAAACAAAACCTGCTCCTTCCAGCGCGTCCCGCCAGAAGGCTGCGAGCGAGTTCGAGTTTGTGAGGAAGCAATGTAAGTTTTAGTTGGTCTAGTGACTAATATATAAATATTGAAGGTCCACAAAAGCGCATTGTAATCGGAGTTGAGTTGTAACTAGTTACTTTTACTCGGTTCAACTTGGAAGAAATGTAGTTTTTGGAGTATTTGTCCTACCCTTTACTTTTTACTTTTATTTGAGTAAATTTATCTTTAAGTATTTCTACTCTTGCTTGATTAAAATTTCTTAATTTTTCAATCCACCGAATGATAAACAAACATGTTTAACCAAATATTCACCAAAGACACACACCTTGAGTTTTTATGAAAGTTTCAAAAGATTTTAATTAAAAAAAAAATGTTTTGGGAAAATTTCCTTTTGTCTGATTTTATGTTTTTGTTACTTATGAATTATTGTTAATTTTATCCTTTAAATACCAAAATTTCTATTTAACTTTACATTATCGTCTCTGTATAATTTGTGGAAAGATCCATCTGAAAAGATGCACCGCTCCCAACCAAAAACAACCAGTCACAGCCCAGAGGAGGGTCTTAGTGCTGTCAATCATTCTCATGTACTCGCTGCTAAATGTGCTAATGGCAGAGAAACAATTTAATGTTTATGCACTATCTTTGGTGGCCTTGTTAGCTAAATTTATCATTCGCAACATGCTACGCTAGCAGAAGTACACCAGAGAGCAAGGAAGGTGATTGACAGCGCTAAGACCCGCCTCCTGGCTCTGATTGGTTCTTTCTAGTTTCTTCACAAATTATCAGATTATCATACCATACTGTCACGTGTAGTGAGAATTTCAACAAATATCTCAAAAACATATTTGTTCAAATCAAAATGACGCACTGTAGCTTTAACCAAAGACGTTCATAACTTAATTCAAAGTGTTTAAAATGATTCTTGATATAATTTAGCGCTGATTCTATGTCGTCTTTGAATCTGTTTATTTCCAGGTCTGCCTCTCCAGATGAGCCGCTCCTGCAGCCCTCCTGCCCAGACCCTAATAAAGTCAACTTTACTCCCCATGGAGGCTCCGCTTTCTGCCCGGTCAGCCTCCTAAAGCCCCTGTTGCCCTCCATGGACCTCCTGTTTCGGGGCCTGTCCGTGTCGCCCGTCACTGGCTGCTCGGGTCAGGCCTCCCCCACCAGGCACCTGGGCATGCAGTAGGCGTAAAACTCAAACGGCGTCTCTCAGGACTCTCAGGACTCAAAGCACTGCCAGAACCTGGAACACTTGCTGATGTTTTGATGCAGACTGACGATTACGTGTCTCGTTGCTGTGGGCATTTTTAGCATTACACTCTGTGCGACTGTAAGCATTCGTTGCTGCCATTCTTCAGGATAATGTGACATAAAGTTCAGTCTGTTTGTTGGCTATTTCTATCTGAAGGATCTTTTCAGGTTTTGGTTTCATGTCTTCAATTTCCCAGGATTTTATTTATTTTTTTATGTCAAGTAAGTGGATTTACTTTCAGAAACAGCTATTATAGGCATTAACTAGAAAACAAGTATGCGGTGAATTTATATGCTAAATGTGTTGATTAAAAATATATTTTAATACTTATCCCCTTCTTTTCTACAGATGCTAGGATAGAATATATTTATTTTCTTACTTTTTTAAGGATACATTGCTATATATTTATGTTTGCAATTTTACAAGTAGGACGTGAAGTTTTGATTTACTTGCCTAAAACATATATAGTTATAATTCAGCTGATTTGTAGTGAATTTTCACATTCTCAATTACTCAAAAATAAGGTTTTGGTGGTTTAAGCTTTATTAAACAGCTGATGTGGTAGGAGAACCAAAACTGGAAACCATAACTACTGATCATCCTTTAAAACAAGGTCAGTATTGATTTTTTGTTGTTATTCATCTTTTACAAAGTGTAGCAGTAAATAGTGTGGAAAACACAAGTTTTTGTTTTCTTTTTGTCCACACTTATTAAAACTGAAATCAAATTTTATTCTATCTTTTCTAGACTATGTAAGTTGTTTTGGATTATTAAATGCAGTGTTGAATAAAAAGCTAAAGTACTGTGCTGTGTGTATGAATTGTTTTTAGATTTTTTTCAAAAGGCTTGTAAATATCAGTACAGTATTTGTGTGTGGAATGTGTTAAATATTAAATTAACCACTAAGGTACCAATTGAATGGTTGTTTTTTTCAAAACTAGTTTTATATCGAATAAAGAAAATTGCTGAAAAAAAATTACAACACAATAAATATCATAAAACAACAAAATAAGATAATTATCATCATTATTGTGTTGCTGTTTTCGACACGTGGATTTGCGGGTTGTATTGTGATTGGCTTATAGAAGAGCTTTAATACTTACATGGACCAATGAAATCAATCCACATCACGACACGACAAAAAGGTACGCTGACAGTTCAAGAAGCCCTCCTTTTCAAGTTTAGCTATCCTCATTTATTGCCTGTATGGAAATCATAGTCTCCGCTTACTGTTGTCATTAATAATAATACTTGAAATTGTTTTCAAGCTAAGGTAGTCAATTTCACCATACTTGAGTAAATCTACAAGTTCTTGCTGTAGTAAATATTTATTTATTGATGATTTAAGAACTTAGGCTAAAATTGTAACGCTCCGGGGTCCTTTTGGATTTTTTTAATCATCTAAATATAAGCTATCACTCCATGAAAACACTAACTGCTACTACACTAATGGTTTAATATTGTAAATAGGAAAATATTCGTTTTAATTAACGTGTAAACAGATAAAATGTAGTGATATTTAGCTGATCTGAATCGCTTGACAGTCTGTGGAAACCGACTGTCTGACGCCCTGGTAATTACCAGCCACAGTGCGGGAGAAATCCCAGCAAAACTTTTATCCTCGGGATAAAACAGAAACCCGACACCGGCGGTTCCGGGGGGTTCTTCCCAGCGGATATAGTGGAGCGGGACACCGGCGTGAGGGGAGCGGGGAGCGGAGCGGTGTCGGTGAACCTGCCCGGGCTGGTGGAGGACAGCATGGCTGCGGGGAAGGGAGCAGGGAAGCCCGCATCGCTGTGGGACAATTTGCGGATCCGCTTCATCGTTTGTTTCTTCGGAGTCTTCGTGTGTTATTTTTATTACGGAATACTGCAGGAGACAATGTAAGCAAAAACGGTTCAAAACCATTGTTTAGCCAGTTATTTCCTAATGTTTTACATTTACTGGGACAGTTATTGTTTAGCTTTTTGTGATTTAAACTGAATTCAAAAAGTTTCAAACCAAGAAAAACATCTTTTTTTTTACTGATTGAATTTTATTTTTGCATAACTTTGCCTCTTTGATTTAATAGCACACATATAATTGGTAATTTGGGATGTTTCTAAAAGCTTATTTTACGCAATTTGTGACATTTATGTATTCTGGCCACTAAATAACTTCTGGAATATTTATTTTTATTACATTTCCTGGTTTTTAAACCATTTAATGTGAAACTTCTTTCACATTAAATGAAACAGGTTATGTGTCCTGACCAAATTCAACCTTCAAGTTGGAAAATTGGTATGAATTAAATCACATAACAGGCAGAAATGATTATAAGTTCAGACAGATTTTAGACCACGGTTGTGTTTTTTGTTTTCTAGTAGTGAATTCAAAATGAGAGTTTAAACTTTTAAGTATGTAGATGAGGATTAATTAACAAAAGCAGCAGGGATTAAAGTAATGAATTAGTTTTTCTAGTCATTTTCTCCATGAATTGACCTCAGGTCATACCTGGTTTAACATAATAATCAATGCTTTTAATATTAAATATGGCTAATGTCACTGCTTTTTAATTACCATGATTGCAATCTCAAACCTGCTGCTGGTAAATTGTGTTTTGAATGAAAAATGGTCTGTATGTCTCTTGCAGCACTCGAGGTAATTATAATGGGGAGAAGTTTACTTTTGCACGGACGCTGGTCTTTATCCAGTGCATCATCAACAGTGTTTTTGCAAAGATCTGTAAGTGCCTGCATGAACTGCAACTTTTCACACTAAAACACGAGAAATCAGTAATTCAATTTTGTTTTTCTCTCTGTCAAACAGTGATCCAGTGTTTTGAAAGCTCCAAAGTGGATCACACTAAAAGCTGGCTCTATGGCCTTTGTTCACTCTCCTATCTGGGAGCGATGGTTTCCAGTAACTCCGCCCTCCAATACGTCAACTATCCCACACAGGTGAATCTCCATTAAAATTCACTGGAGTCAGGAACTGATTTGAGTATGAAATATGTTTTTATTGTGTCCTAAAGCGGGATTTTTATTGTTTTAGGTGTTGGGGAAATCCTGCAAACCCATACCAGGTAGTTTGAAATGCATTAAATTCATAATAAATAACAGATCATTTGTGCTTTTCAACTTTCTGCTAGTTGCATTTAGGGAAGTGATTTCTGCATGCTGTAACACATTCTTGAACATTTGTGGTCAGAAACTTAATAAAAAAAAGAAACTGTGGTTGCAAACACTTCAGTACTGATGAAGTGTTCTGCTGTGTACATGTTGCAGAGGAAGTGCATCATCTGGCATTTAGTGATAAAGTAAAACTAAGGTTTTAAAAACTTTGAGGTTTATTAAGTATCATTTAAGCCTCTAAATGTTTTAAAACTTAAATAAACCTAATCAGGATTGGTCGCATATTTTTAAGCTGTTTAAATGTTTAATTAATCCTTACATAATGGACTTCCATCCTTACAAAGTTTTTGTTAAAATTAAGGCCTTAAAATGTCTTAAATTTGTTTGGGGAAAAAAATAGTCGTCTTACATTTTGATGTGCTTAAATGTATTTTACTTGTGAGACGTTTCAGTATAGATGGATGCAAAACGTTTAGGGCTGCTGGAAAATAGACTTAATTTTATTTTTTACTTCAGAAATTTGACTTTTTTTCTAAGAAATTTGACTCTTTTTATACAGAATTTTGACTTTTTAAATGCAAAGTTTTGACTTTTGCGTTGCAGAATTTTGACTTTGTATTTTACTTCAAATTTGTATTTTTTTATTATTTTTTATGTAGAATTCTGACTTTTTAAAAATGCAGAATTTTGAATTTGTTTTAAAGCAGAAATGTGAGTTTATTTCCTGCAGATTCTTTTCCTTTTTTTAACTTGAAATTTTGTCTTTTATTTTTCTTAAAAATCCGATTCTTTACTCATAATTTGACTTTAATCTCAGAACTCTGAAAAATTTCCAGTTATCTTGTTTTTATTTTTCCAGTCACCCTAATCTTTCATATAAACGTGATTTCAGTCCAACGTGGAGAAAAATCATTTTAAATAAATAATTAAAAGGCGTTTTTTATATTTCTAGCAGAATTGATATTGTAGCTTCATCTTTTAACGCTTGTCTCATTGCTCTGTTTGTTTTGCTCTCAGGAATGACACGTTTATGGAGAAAATGAAATCCTTTGTGTTTGTTGCAGTTATGATCCTCGGCGTAACGATACTGAGGAAGAAATATCCTCTGGCGAAGTATCTGTGTGTGCTGCTGATCGTCGGTGGCGTTGCGTTGTTTCTCTACAAACCCAACAAAGCCGCCGGCGCCACGGCAGACGACCACATCTTCGGCTTCGGGGAGATCCTGCTGGTGCGTAAACGCAGCCATCCCTTCGTCTGAATTTGATTTCTCATGTCTGTTCTGCTCATCACGCCTGCTTCGGTCCCAGCTGGTGTCTCTGACGTTGGATGGACTCACCGGCGTCTCCCAGGATCACATGAGGGCCCGTTTCCAGACCGGCGCCAACCACATGATGCTGAACATCAACATGTGGTCCACGCTCATTCTGGGTCTGGGTGAGTCGCTCTCTGCCAAACGCTCATCGACACGAATATTCAGCCAGGAGCTTTTCACAGATTTATTATCCTTCCTGCTGTGGGGGAGAAACAGCAGAATCACCTGCTTCAACACAAAGCAGCGGCTTAATGTGTAAAGGTGTCACTTTGTAACATTTCACCATCAATATTCATTTATTTGTTCCTTTGTTGCTGCTAAAAATGGAAATTTATATAAACAATAAATGCAAACTGGCTTCATTTCATGCATAAAATGTAAAAAAAAAAATGTTGTGCTAAGTGTTGCACTGAAAAAACACAAAAACGTACCTAATATTTTTTCTTAGTTTTTAGTGCAAATATCTTAGTACTCTTAAAATAAGACAAAACTAACTTAGAAGTGAGTTTTTAGCAAAATGTAAGAGCTTGTTTTTAGTTAATTCTCAACAAAGAGTTTATTTCACTTGTAAGACGACATTTTTCCATGTTATAAGTGAAATAATCTGCATAATATTAAAGAAACGTATCAAAAGATGTAAAAAATGAAAAATATGTTGCATCCCTTCTTACTATCAGCCTATTTAAAACTGTTCTGTCTATTTCTAGGCAGTTATTAAAATTCAGTCCAAGCAGACTGATAAACTGATTACCAAAGAGCTACTGCAGGGGTGTCCAAATCGCGGTCCGAGGGCCATTTGCGGCACTCTGGACTATTTTCTGCGGCCCAAATAGATTAGATTTGGCCTGGAAGTGTCGGTGTTTGGTGCAAATGAAAACATTTTTAACTTTTTTACAGATAAAATAAAATAGACTCCCATTTATTAACAAGGTTTTGCCATTCATCTTAGTCTTGGAGTACTTGGAGCAAATATATGTTCATTTATTCTGGTTCAGCTGTAAAAATGCAACATTTCATCCACCTGTTCAAACTCATCACATTTCTCCTTGTTGTGGAGGCGTGAAGCCACCAGGGGGCGCTGTTCACTCAGTTTAAGATGCCAGAAAGTTTAACCTGAGAACGTTTTTAGATGAAAATGTGAAAAATTCCTAAAATTGGTCAAAAATAAATATTCTCATTGATTTATTTTTTATTTGTTTATATTATTTTGAATTCATGCGATTTAACCTGGAAAATCTGATACTTTGTATTAATGTCGCGTTTGTTGTCTAATGTTCTGCTTGTAAGCTGGTGTCCATCTCTTCCCTCAGCCGTTTTGTGGACTGGAGAAGTTTGGCGCTTCCTGAGTTTTGCAGAGCAACATCCCAGCATTTTCTACAACATTCTTCTGTTTGGGCTGACGAGCGCTTTGGGCCAGGTGGGTTCAACGCCTCAACACTCTGGGCTTCAACATGGGGGCCTTGGAGGAAAGATGGAGGGAAACGTGTTTTAAAAATTCTGTATTTTTTAATCAGTTTTCAGCCATTAACAGAAAATATGTTGAATTAACTTATTGAAGGACCCAGAAGTGTAAAAAGTCCAAGAAATTACTCAAGAGCAGAAAAGTATTTGGTAAAAAGTAACTGAAGTACTGAGTAACTGATCAAATTACCAATAATTTAATATTTTAAAATGATGTAATCAGTTGGACCAAAATATAAAGTCAAGTAGAAATTTTGGTATTGGTATTTTAACAACCAAAATGACAACAATTCATACAAGTAACAAAAAAGAAAAAATGTTCCAAATCAGTTTCTATCAATAAAAAAAATTATTAAGCTTTAATAAAAACTGCAAGTTTGTGTCATTGGTGAAAAAGTAAAAGCAAAAAGTACAAGTAGTAAAAGTACTCCTGAAAGTACATTTAAAAAAAAAAAAGTAAATGTAAATAATTACCACGCAACTCCGGAAATTCAGAAAAAAATTATTTTCTGTTTCATCTTTCAGTCAAATTTCTGAAGCTGCTTTGCTCCTCAAACTGGAAATGTTCTGCCACAGAACTCATCGCCTGTTAAAATCAGAAGGCATGAGGTCAACACTTTCACTAAATGAATATAACAATTACTGAATAGTTCATAAAAGTGAGGAAAAAATGTAAAATTAAATCCTTCTTTTTGCAGCATTTGTAAAGAGGTTCACCTGCCATTCGGGGGTGATGCCATGGAAACGTTTGGGAACCCCTGATTTGATAATATTATTGTTTTCTGCAGACTTTTATCTTCATGACGGTTGTTTACTTCGGGCCGCTGACCTGCTCCATCGTCACCACAACCAGGAAGTTCTTCACCATCCTCGGCTCCGTTATTTTGTTTGGAAACGTTATGACTGACATGCAGTGGATCGGCACCATCCTGGTATTCCTTGGTAAAAGTCCGACTTATTTAAATGTTTTAGTTGTTTTATTTGTGGGAAAGAAAATCACCATTTAAGGTTTTAATGTTTGCTTTTCTTGCTTTAGGTCTTGGATTGGATGCTAAATTTGGAAAATCCCCCAAGAAACATTAAAGAACCAGAAGAGCAGCGAAGAAAATGGAAACGGATTGGAACCAGAAGACAGTTTATACAGAACTCATTACATGTGCCTGTGTTTTAAATGTAGGGTCACAGTTTGCAGCTCTCAATAAACTGAAGACACATATCTAATGATGTACGAAGCCCAGACTGAATTATGAGTTACAATTTTAAAGTAAAAACCAAAACCAGCTGCTGAACATATGCTAAACTATGCCTCTAACATTAAATCCTTTTTTATTTTTACACATTGAGGCTTGAATATGTGTGTAGTTCTTTGAAAAGTATTCAGAAAAAAATGTAAACGGTTGTCTGTAGCTTGATGTTGTCCAATATTACTATTCAAGTGATTTTATTTTATACAATATGAAATAACTTGCCATAAAAAGGGAATTAAAATTGCATTGATCTCGTCTTTATTTCTTTCTGTCTGTGAAATCTCTCTGACATGAACATAAATTTTGTTTTTGCTGTATTTATAAATCAGTTGAAAAGCAAATTATTGCTGTAAAAAAAGATATAATCAACTAACTTGATTTAATGGAGTGTTAATGAAATGTGCAGGTTTTCTTCAGCCTATATAAACACTGCAAAAACTCAAAATCTCACTGGGATTTTTGGTAAAGTTTTTGTGAAAAAATACAAAAAGAAAGAGGTTGATTTAAGTTAATATTTCCTTAATGATGAAAAAAGTATTGGTTATGAGTAAAATAATCTGTCGCTTTCTCCCATATTATAAATTAAAATGTATTGTTCCATTGGCAGATTATTTCACTTATAATTACTACTTTTTCCATCAATTTTAAGAAATTAATTAGAACAATGTGCTAATTCTTACTGAAAATTTAGTTTTGTCTTATTTTAAGTGTAAAATACACGTAAAATTCAAAAACATTTTAAAATGTTGTAACTCATATTAAAATACTTCAGCGTTACTGTAGATTGTGATGACAGCAAATACCTCCTCTAGCAGTCTGTATTACAGCGAATTTGAAGAAGCCTCTGATTGAAGACACTTTTTCTAAGACATATTACTAAAAATGCATACGCTCATTTTTTTTCCAGGAATCATGTCAATTGGGCCGATGAAACCAAAGTGTGTGAATGTAATAACTAGAAAACCAAACACACCAGCACAAATAACTCATGCTAACGATCGGTGGAGTGGAGGTGTGATGGTTTGAGCTGTGAATGTACTTTTCTCTAATCTGGGTTTACTCAAATGATGAAAAAATGGAAACTTATTAAAAATCTATAAGGACAGTGGAAGTTTATTTCAGTTTAATCAAATTCATTATACTTGGAGTTGCTGACATTCACAGGTTGAGAACAAAACATGAATTATGTGGATTTTTGTGTCAATTGTTATGAAATTTGTTTTGAATAAGGTACAGAAAGTTGATTAAATTAACCAAAGCTTGTTATTTAAAGTTTAAGGTCGGATAAAGGTGATTTATATTCTATTCTGTATCCTATACAGTCATATTCAGAAAATCAATATACATGTTATGATTATGCTTGTTTGCCTTTTGAAAAAAAAAAACTTTCACGCCAGGATTAGGCTCAAAATTGTGTATAAAGGATGTTTTTTATTAGTCTGATGTAATGTTCTAACGTTAAATGTCGTGTTTTTAGTTGATGTTGATGTAATTAACAGAAAAAAAGCCTTCAAAACATCAGTTTGTTACAGGAATGTTTAGCTCATTGAAAAGCATTGTGGGGTCTTGTGTCTCTTCGTTTTGGGTTAAAAACGGCCGGTTGGCCACAATTTTGCCTGTTTAAAAATCTGCTTAAACGCTCAGAATCGCGTTAATTTAAAAATGTGAAATAATTTAGGATTCGCTCTATGAAAGTCGGATGAACATTAAAAGCGTTACGCAGAGTATTTATTAGTATTTTTAAGGTTAGAATTTGTCAGGAAATGTGCGAAGCATCTTTCTGATTCCTCATCGACCTTCTTCCGCCTGACGAGCGATCAAAGTCAGGACAGTAGTAGCATTTCTTCACATAAGCGGTTGTTTTTTTCGAGGAAAAAGAGGAGTTTTCAGACGTCAAAATGCTTCTTACAATCCGCAAGCAAATCAGAAACCACCCTGCTGTAAGTACCGAAAGCTTATCTGTAGTACTGAATTATTTTGGGGGGATTTGTGATAAAACGGGATCCTTTTCGAATTTTTGTGGCTAATTTAGCTTAGCAGGTTTGCTGTCGGGCAAAGCTGGCTTTGTATCTCATATGCAGTTCAAACTAGAATTAATTGTTTCAAGCAAACGGATGTCAAGAAATTAAGCTTTTCGTCTTTAAGATACAAAAAAGATAAACGACACGAAGAAAGGAAGAAAGGGTAGTTAATAGTTAACCAAAACGAAAACTAGATGTGACGATGTACTTTCTTGACGGCTACTTTTGTTAGCTTGAATTCCTGCCCTATTCCGTCATCTTGTTAAAGATGAGGAAATCCATATTGGATTATTATTTTAACCTCGGTTTAAAATATTGAAGGATGCTTGAAAATATTCCAGTCGTCTCGGGCATATATCTAGTATTTTCTTATTTATGTCAATTTTTTTTAGTTTAATTAACGCAGGATGTTAGATTTTTTTTAAGCTCTGTTTGTTTAATTTATCCAGAAGAAACGTTGTGTTTGGTAGGGAACTGTAATTGAGAATATTTTTGGTTTATGCAGATCATTGTTAACAATAGACAGAGGTTAATCTGAGTTTGTGGTCTGTGTTGTCAAAACAGTGACCTGTTTGTGCAGGTTACTGCTATGGCATCTAATGAACGCGATGCTTCCTGTTTAACTTTAAGTCTGTTTTTCTTACAGCTGATTCCCCTTTTCTTCTTCATTGGTGGCGGGGCAACCATGTCCTTGCTGTACCTGACTCGCCTGGCCCTGAGAAACCCCGATGTTTCGTAAGCACTGCTGATGAAAAATGCATGTCTGTGACCTACTGTGAAACTTTTCTGTAAACCTATTCCTGTTCTGTCCCTCAGCTGGGATCGCACGAACAACCCAGAGCCTTGGAACAAACTGAGTCCAAACCACCAGTACAAGGTGTGTGTCATGTAAATAAAAGTGAACTCCTCCAAGGGTTTTTCCACCACATGATATCGCTGGCGCTTTGGAAAAACAATGTGTTAGTGGTTTTATCAGGGCTTAGTGTGTTGATCTGTGAAGTCTTTCAGAAAGCACATAATCTAGTTAATGCTGACCAAATCTGATGAACTTGACCTAAAGCTTCATCTAAAAATAGAATATTTCAAATGAACATAACAAGTAATGTGCTTGAGCTAAAATGTGTCTCTCTTCCCAGTTTTTTACAGTAAACATGGACTACAGCAAACTGAAGAAGGATCGCCCAGACTTCTAAAGTTCCCGTCTGATGGAGTAAAAAGCACAACCATCGGTTGTCTCTTCTTGAACTTCCTGCATCCAGGAGTCTGAACAATGCAGAAGCTAAATCCGCACAGCTCACGTTTCAGTTTCTTCATTGCATTCCTGGCTGCTTCAGATTGATTTCTCATTTTAAATAAAGTAAAGGAGAACTTCCTCCTTCATACAGAGCACTTCATCTTGTCTTTTGTTTTTTTTTTGTGCACGTTGTTTCACACGTTTGCATTGCATCACTTCTACGCCACCCTACATGGTTTGTTTACATTTGCTTTTACTATATTCACTCTGCTTTCACTACAATTCACCTTTGACCCCGCTACTGTTCACAGCATTCTTGGCTGCCATCCAGGACCCCTGGGCATGTCTGACCTTGTTTCAACACATGGCACCCTCTGGTGGCAAAAACTGTCCATTTTAAGACTTTTTCTACTCTTCTCCTGCTGTCAAGTTGTCAGAAAATTCAGCAGATATATATTTTTTAAGTAAAAACAGAAACTGTTCTTCCTTTTGCAAATCTGAGTGAATTTGAAGCGCGCTGCCGGAGATCTCAGGAGTTTTTGGAGACGTTTCTGATAATACAACATTATCGCCTTGAGGCAGATGAGTTTGTAAATGTCATCGGGTCGCGCTGTTCCATCTGCAGCGTGGAGATGCGACAAGGAT
Organism: Poeciliopsis turneri; assembly: GCA_922788865.1. NCBI lineage: Eukaryota > Metazoa > Chordata > Actinopteri > Cyprinodontiformes > Poeciliidae > Poeciliopsis > Poeciliopsis turneri. Next base: position 1,195,937 of record CAKLNU010001002.1, read on the forward strand.
GAGCAGCCAGTGCTGTGCAGAAAATGTCAAGGAGAACTTCATATTTGAATAGAGGCCTGCGTCTGAATCTTAACCACCCTCTCTGTACCTGGAGTCTTACACACTCGAACATTTTAACTTTGGGAAAAGTAAGGGAGACATTTCTGCCTCAGAATGTGTTTATTTTTAAACTTTGTAGATTGAAATTGCATTCCAGGTACCATTATGAGCTCTGTTTCTTGAGAAGGGAAGAAATATGTTTAAAATATCCTAATTTATTTGAGGAAACACAACAAAGAGAAAGTAAATGTGGCTCATTTATGCAAGTAATTTAATATTGAGATGAGTTTTAAGAGCAAAAGCTGTTTGAGTGTTTACATTTTTGTACCTAAACCTTTTTTTAACTTGCTAATAAATTCATAACGCTGAATATTTCTGGTTGTGTTTGTAGGTAATTCTTGCTTGTGAACATATGAAGCGTCTCTTAATCACCTGAGTCAGAGTTAACTTCTATTTTTAACCCACCAACTGCTCAGGTTGACAGGAATATGCATTTACACTTCATATTTGCAGGAAAAAAAAATTTGAAAATTACGTCTTTAAGCACGTGAGATTTGCAACTGCAATGCTTTACACACTCAAAGTGATGTTTTTGTAAAGGTATTAGAAATATTGTTTCTATTATGTTCTCAACCATTTTGTCATTTTACTCTGTTCAAACAAATGTATACCTACGATGGGGTATTTGTAATTGTGATTTGCATTACTATTATTTCAGTCCTTAAATACTACATGACTATATGTTTTTCTTATATTACTTAAAAATTTAACCAGCCTTTTTATCAGATATGTTTTTCAAGGAATTTATTGGATTTATTTTATTTTTTACAAAATCACAAGTATTGGCACCTGTGCAGTTAAAATTTGTACATTTAGTTTTTGCTGATTGGACAGCAGTTGAGTATTTTAACATGGAAAACTTTATTTTTCACTCTTAACTTGACTCAACGCAGCATGTGGATGAACTTCAGTGGTTTTTATAGAGATTTTGACTCCTAGATGTGTGGAACATGTCAGTCCTCACCAAGCCTAGAAGTTATTTGTTATGTTGTATGTATACCCCATGGAAACAGGAAGTTATTAATAATATGTTGGAATTATTAGGACTGATAATGAAACCCCCACACCACCAGGGGGCCCCCAAGAGCACCAATCACCATTATAAATTGTATGTATTTACAATTTATACATTTTATACATCTTTAAGATAACATTGAATCATGCAAACTAAATGCTATTACAAGTGGGAAAATAATTCTTTATATCTTTATAGTTATAAAAATAATTTACTCTGACTTTTGACTGTCTTGACAAGATATCAAACTTGTTTACTGTGAATTTAGTGCTCATCAACAAATGTTAATGTTAATAATTAAAATTATATGCCACATTAAATATCACTCTGATCTCAAAATCCAAATATGTATGTATCCTTAGTTTATAAGGTTAAAATCAAAGGCTATAATAACAGTAGCATGATGTAAGCTAATTATAAACGATGCTAATGGTTGTAGATGCATTAGCGACATGGAGTAATTTAGGAATTATGAAGCGTCTGGTGTTGTCATGTTGGTATTTGGGCCCCCAAATGAAAATCTGCTTACGGCCACAAAAAGGCTTGGGCCGGCCCTGGGGATAATAAACTGAAAACGATGATTTAATTGAAAATAATAGTTCTTTTTAACTTTGCATTTTTACCCCACTATGTTAATTAACACCCATAATAAGTTAGGTTTTTAATAAATTATAATAGAAAAAGCTACTGCAGTAAATTCGTTATTCATTTTAAACGTTTCTAATTATTTTAAATTCCTAAATCTACTTGGCTTGTTCAGGTTTGTTTTTTTTATTATCCATTTGAAATAATAATTGCTTTGTTAGCACCATGACCCATTATTGCTGCCTGAGGAGTTTCCCAAATCATCAGCTTTTGACCGACAGCTCAGGGGTTGAGAGTTCAAACCGCTTCATCGCAGGGAAATCTCAGAGGAATCTTCCTGATCGCAACAGTGAAGCCAAATTGGCCTGCAACTTTAACCCACTCCTGCTGATCCCTGACTCGTTTGGAGTCCTTCTGCAAACAGAAACAGGAAAGATGAAAGAAATGTGAGAGAAAATGAAGAGAAGAAACACAAAATGCTCTGATTTGAGGAAAATCTAACCTGGAATTCTGTCAGAAATAATTACAAAACTTTAATTTTTATGATTTTCTAACAATATATAGAGTAAATATCTCAGACACATTGACTTCGACTAAAATAGAACCTGATTTTGCATCACCACATCCCATAAAGTGATATTATTCTTGCTTGCACTTTGTCGAAAATCTTTCTTGGATATTTAATTTGATTTTGGAAAAAGTAGTGAGTTAGTTTGCAGTTAAAATTATGCTGTCTAAATGATTTACCAAATGTCACAAAAAAGACATATTTTGAACTTTTTCTGTCGACGTACCTTAAAAATTCAGAAAGACCTTTAAGAATTTTAAGAATGATCGACTTACGATAAATTGTGGATTAATGGTTTATAAGATTCAAATTAGTTGCAATCAATTAAATATTAATGTCTGCTTAGGGAAGCGTTTTATTTGTAAACAGGGTAATTTCCTTTACAATAATGTAATAAGTAGAATCACGTTTATCTAGAGATTTTTGCACAAAAGTCAACTTTCCCTAAATCGACTTTCATCTAATTTATTAAAACTTGGTCAAACATGACAAAGATTTTGAATGAAAGTGACTCAAGCCCTGTTTATTTGTCTAATTATTATTAGTAATGAATTCTTGGTGCTTTTAACAAGCCATTTTACTGTCTGTTCGTGTTGTAGTTTGTCCGCCATCCAGCAGAGGGCGCCGGTGGTCATCCTTAAACGGAGCCGTTTACACAGAAAACTAAAATGGCGGAGATATCGAAGAGCGGGACAGAGAAACGGTCCAAACAGAGGCTGGGTGGGAGGTGAAATTCACCCCGCACAATGTTTATGATGAAGGAATAACATTATAATGTGATATAAAGCTAAGAAAATTTGATTCTACGTCATATTTCCCATTTAAAAAGTGAGCAATTTGATTAAATGGATACAAAATAGGTGGGAATCCTGCTAATGCTAACCCAAAACTAGCTTAGAGCGATCTAAATCTGCTAATAACTTTTAAAAAGTTATTAGTAGTATACATCATACGCTTTGCTTAGTGAGAGAGTTACATCCTTTTTGGATATTTGAGTGTTTTAATTTAATCCTTCCTTGTTTCTTTCTCTATCAAGAGTTTTCCATATCCAAATAAGGGTCTAATGCAGAAGTTTTGTAGCAACCAAATCTTATCGATCTTTGAGTTCAGGATGACAAAGTGAATTGGCAACAGACCACAAAAAGGTCAAGGATGTCGATGTATTTTTGCATGAAGGATTGAGCATGGATGCTCAATTTAAGAGCCATTTCAACAGGAATACCACAAGAATTAATCATCTGCGATGTCTCAGGGACGGAGAGGCGGCATGAACGTGGTTTATGTTGTGTTCTGGAACATGCATCACTCACTTTGGGGCCAACACGGCTCTGGGCTGACTAACTGGATGGTTGGAGACTCATTGTCTCATAAATACAAGGTTTCAGGGTTTGATCCCTGAAACAGACAATGAGTCTCGTCCTTGAGTAAGACAGAGAAGCCCAGAGGACAGACTGTCAACAGACGTCTGTAGAAAGAGAAGATGTGCAAGTTAAAGTGTGATTAATGTGATTCTAGTATGGTAGAACAATCACATTAACCCCTCTATGGAGGACCAAAACTGCCGTAATTTAAAATAGAAGCAGAAACATATATATTTTGTTTGCCCTTTTCCCAACACACATTTTCATTAAGAAATGCATATATTTTATTTTTACGTTTTTCTTAATCATGCATTTTCATCAAAAAATTATATATTTTGTTTTTCCTTTTCCTTAAACACGTTTTTGTCAAGAAATTTGTATATTAAAAATTGTGTTTTCTTTTCATTAAGCATGTAGAAAATGCAAAATTAAGTAC